>CM065357.1:10493371-11093371 GCA_033032245.1 Poecilia picta | reverse complement strand
TTCACTTTTTCTTGAAGCAGTGCTACTCTTGCCTGAGTTCAGGTTTTGGGTTCTCTACCCACCTCCGTCTGTATTCAACCGTTTCAAACTGCATGGTTTCACAGCAGCTGAAGCTTCTCATAGTTTTCCTCAGCTTTGCAGGGAATAATAGGCTGTTGCAGCACACTGCTGGTCATGTGGCTAAAAGAAGAAAGTCAACAGGCTCTCCTCCTGTCTATTGCAAAAAAAATAAAATAAAAGAGGCAAATTGGGCTGATTAGGACATTTTTATTAATGTGGAAAATTCAGAATTTCCTTATCAGAAAGTCTTATTAATAAACATGTTCGTTATATCTGAGTTACTCTATATAAAGAGTACAGCAAAAACATATTCTGTACATTGAGTGCTTAAAATCCTCATTTGTTTTGCTGTCATTAGAGATAATTTGCTCAAATACAATTAAGCAGGTTTTTTTGTATGTTTCTTAACTGCATCAAAACTGAAATCTCCATATATATATATATATATATATATATATATATATTATATATATATATATATTATATATATATAGAGAGAGAGAGAGAGAGAGAGAGAGAGAGAGAGAGAGAGAGAGAGATCCATATATATATATATATATATATATATATATATATATATATATATATAATATTTTATCAATTAACAACACGCATTTGGATGCATCCTTAACTTTTTTCAGTTTATTGAAAAAAAAAAAAATCAGATAATGGTCGTAAACATACCATATGGGAGGATGTTATATTTAAGTTTTGGGTTAAATTGAGCAAAACTTTGGTTTAAATTGACACAAGTATCTCTGTCAAAGAACCTGCAACACTTTACAGATCCTACATCACCATCATGTGTTGTAGTCAGGAATCAGGAGGTCAAGGAAAAATGATCCATGAAAAGCATGATTGGTGACTCTGTTCAAATCACCACATTTAGCAGCTTTAGTGATTGTTACGTTGTATTGCGGTAGCAACAGTGGGACTGATTGCTGCTAGCTGAGGCTCGTTCTCTTGCTTTGAGTTCATACCTGTAGAAAATGACCCATATAGGACCCCCCTTGGAGGGACCGCTGAGCTTCTCCACCAAAAGATGGCTGCATGTGTGAGTTTATTTCGTTCCTCTCTTTTTGCAGGGGGTTCGGCTTCGTTACATACGCAGATCAGGCCGGTGTGGAAAAGGTTTTGGCACAAAACAGACATGAATTGGATTCCAAAACGGTGAGTTTTCTACTTTAAAGCGCTTTATGGTTGGCTGGCTTTTTCTATCAGCATGTTTTGGGTTTTTTTTTTAAACATTTTTTTTAATTATTCTTCCTGCCTCTCTGTGCATTTTGCCTCCCACTGTATGGCTTGTAAAGTTTAGGAGTGCATTTCGGAGCAGCCACCCCTTCCCTCCTCCTTCTGCTTCTCCTGTCTGCTCATTTCCCCCTCCAAATCCCGGTTCAGGGCGCCAACATGAAAGCGTTCTTTCTTGGTCTTCATTGCCATGGTTACCTGGGGGACCTGAATGGGGTAGCGGGAGCCCCTGCTAACACCCCTCGCAGGTTTTATGCGCAGCACAGAGCGCACAGAAGTTGTTTCAGCTGAGTTTTAGGGAAGGAAAAAGTTGTTGGCGTCGAGTCCCAGCCTGGGCAGATTCAGCCTGTGAGGTCTTCTCTTTAACATGGATGCAAACTGTTGCGATTTTCAGGGAATTGAGATGCTCCTGTAAAGAAGAAGAAGGAAAAAAATCCCTCCTCCTACACTCATGGAGCATGAAAATTCAAATGTGGGTAAATGGGACAGACACTTTGCCAGAAAGAAGGTCATGCTTGTGTTTGCTTTTATTAATAAATATCAGGGGGGTGGGGGGGAGAAAGAAAAGGCATGAGAGGACGTGTGAATCCCAGTGGCTTGCTCCTGGTGTGACTCTGAGCTGCTGACTGCGATTTGAATATCCATGAAGGTGTGAATGTTGCTGTCTTGGTCATGTAGATTGAGTGTGGGAGCGGGGAATGGGTGTGTCTTCGTCAGCTTGAACTCACGCACACACACACACACGCAAACGCACGCACGCATGCATGCACAATAGGATCATTTGAGAGTGAAAATTGGTGGCACAGAATGGCAGCAGAGCCCAGGGGTGGAGGAAAGGTAGAGTTGGGTGCAGTTGTTGGAGCAAGTCTGTTGCTGGGGGTGACGCCAGCCTCTGGAGACGGCGCTGTAGCAGCACAACCCAATGGGATTCATGTCTCCATAACAACTTCTCAGCTATTTTGCATTAACTTAAGGCGCTGGACCCAGTCGGGCGGTACAGCTCTGACACGGAGAGATAATGTCAAGTCATGCCAGACTTTCACTTTTTATACATCTCATTATTTCAAAGCTGCAGCTTGCAAATATTTGAAGATTTTTATTTACTTATTTATTTTCTTTCTTTTAGGGTCGTTATTAGATTTATTACAACACGCCTGTTGCTGTGTTCGCTTCAAAGTAGGCTCTGAGCAACTGAGTCATATTACCTCTTGAGACTAGGTGCTGCTGAAGTATCTGAAAGTCAGAGCCCTGTTTATGTGTGTGTGCATGTGTGTGTGATTTTGGAAGCTCAGCTTGGCAGGTCGCTGGTGGGGATTAGACGCTGCCCTGTTATAAACCAAAATACTTTACCGGGATGTAACGATATGAAAACTGGAGACTCAGCAGTCAATCCAGAGATTGGAATCTGCCGATTTCCTCTCTGACCGGCTTTTATAGGCAAGTCGTATACTGAAAAGCTGAGATTTTCTTTTATTTCTCATTAAAACGCCCACTATTTTTATTTATTTTATTTATAAACATATCAGAGAACAGAATGTTCTTTTAGGCCCCAAGCATGGCATAAGAATGTGAGGATATGAATGAACATTATTGTATCGTAAATATAGTGTCACTACTGTTTTTATATTTGGTAAAATGTGTTAAAATATGCCTAAGATGTTATATTTTTTCAGTTCCTCTAAGTCAGGGGTGTTCAAGGTGTGGCTTGTGGGCCTTTAGTGGCCCATGGACTGATTTTACATGAGTCCAAACCTATACTGCTAGTGTCCACAGTCAAAATCTGACATAAAATAGAAAATGTTAGGAAGAACCAAAGTATTTATCTTTATCTAAGTTTTTTTTGTTTTGCTTTCGGTTTAATTTCTAAGTATTTTAGGGCCACAGCTAATCAGAAACCGCTACTCAAAATCAGCCCTCGGTCCACCTGTTCTTTAAAGTTTCCAGAATACAGCAATTTTGTTTGATAAAACAGAGACCCATGTGTTCTTTTTGCTGAGATTAAACAAAAAAAAGTTTTGTAAATCAATAAAATAGAAGACAAATGATTATCCAAAGTTAGATTATTGCTTAGCGGATAAAAATAATGAGTAAAAGTAAAAATGTCTTCACATCTATTTCATACAACAAAATAACAGAATAACAGGCAAACCAACATCTTTCGCTTTCAATTATGTTAGCGGTTTATTATTTATATATATATATATATATATATATATATATATATATATATATATATATATATATATATATATATATATATATATATATATATATATATAGTTTTATATTTATATATATATATTATTATTATACATATAGTTTTATATTTATATATATCCATTTGCAGTTTTAATGTGTAACGTCCAGTTCTTAGAGTCTTAGCGCTTGCATGCAATGTTTGGAGGGAGATTATGTTTCAGGTGTAATGCATTCCCACTCTGCATGCCAGTGATGTTTCTGATCAGTTGAAAAGCCATTTAGCACCCTTCATGCCAACACCTTTTATATTTGCCAGTGGCTGAGATGCTAAAGCTCAGAGTAAGGTTTCGTGTGTTGTTGAAATGGAAAAAACATTATTTAATTAACAAGTATTTACCAATTACAGGTTTTGTTGGGCATCCATAAATGATGTGTACATTGTACTGAATTACTTGTGCAAAATGGATGAAAAACAATACATATAAAATAAAGCACTTATTTCTGAATATTCAGGATATCAAATACAATTGGACTGAACTAAAGTAAAAATAGAAAAGTAGTCGGTAGGAGCAAATAAGCATCTAGTCTAATCTAAAAGTCAGCCTAGGTTATTTAGAGGGCTGTATGACGCATAGATCAACACAGCATTGCTCTTTCACCACCTATTGCTATGGACTGCTGGACAGCTGGCTTATTTTTCTATTTATTTTCTATTTTTTTGCTTAAAAGAAGACAAAATTTACCTGCTTGTAAATATTTTTGCTGTGTAGCCTAAGGAAGGAGCGCCACACATCACTCTACTGCTGTAAATATGTTCTGGAAAATGCAGTTCTAAATTTAGCTGTTCTTAATTTTCTATTTCTAACACCAAAAGCTGTTTATTTTACAGCAAGAGTGTTAATTTTTTTTTTTGCTTTTTTGTTTAGATAAAACTCAATCAGGTTAAGTTTTTCTTTTTTAAAAAACATTTATTTAGGTTTCTAAACATCATATTTTGGGGAAAAAAAATACTAAAACCTTAAAAAAATGTAGATTTATTGTCAGTTTGTAAAACCTGGCAAATATATTTATAATTACATATATTATAAATGTATATATAGTTATAACGGTTGTGATGTTAACAGATATAATTTAATGCCCTTTGTTTATTTTTGCCAACTGTGTCTGCGCTGGATTATTTATTATTTCAGTCTCAGTGGAGCTACAAATAAATCTCAATAACTGGCCATTTTCTGTGGTTGCTCGTAAGCACAACAATGTAATTGGTTCCTGATGTTCCAACTCTTGCATTTGCTTTAAAAACAGTGTGCACCAGAAGTGGCTGCAAGGCCAAATAAGAAATTTTGCTGCCATTTGTTGTGAACCAATCAATCAATCAATCAATCAGATTTTATTTGTATAGCACATTTCAGCAGCAAGGCATTTCAAAGTGCTTTACATAATTAAAATAAAAACAGCATGTGGCATTGAATAAACAGTGAGAAAGAGAATTTAAAAAACAAAGAGGCTGATGTGAGCAACCAAGCCACATTCATTCTGTGTAAAGATGAATTTGTTGGTGGGTCTAGGCAGGTTCACCATCTTAGAAATCAGAGGTTAAAAGGCTTTCAAAACTGCTGAAATATTCTGGTTTACCTTTCCTGATGCATTACTGCCCCTCAACCGTCTGCTGCTGCTCACCTGGCTGAAAACAAGCTAACCTTTCCCCGTTGCTTATAAGAGTTTTTATGAACTATTTTGACTGTTTGCGAAATGTGCACATATTCAGAGTGAAATTTAAAGGAGGGCCTTCCTTTTCCATAACTTGGAGTTTGTTAAACTACAATTGGCTGTAAAGCAGCGGGCTGCAGGCTAGCAAACCGAACAGAAAGCTAGAGCAAACTTTCTTAGCTCTAAATGCAACTCTTTAAAAACCAGGGAGAGAATAAAACAAGAAATGATATCCTATGCAATACATATTTATACTAGATTTTTGTTTCAAATCTGCACCTAGAGATCCCAGTAACGACAAATAAATGTTAAAATGTCATTCCTAATAGCCAACATTATTTTTTTGTGTGTTTTTTTTTTTAGAATATTAGTATTGATTGCTGCCTTTTTAGTTATGTTTTTCTACTACAGTGAGCCACAGGTATACAGGAACAACTCATGCAGGCATGCTCTGGTTTTCCTACTGGTAAACAATGAAGTACAGGTGTTAAATGCCCAATAAAACAATGGCTGTGGTGGTGTGGGTTATATGCTGAACTAAATGTGCCCCCCATTTGAGTCTTTCAACCCCCCTCCCCTCCCAAAAAGAAAATAAGGAAAAAGATGCTGCCTGGGGCACCATACAGTCTTAAACTGCCTCTGGCTAAACTATAATAAATGTTAATGGGTCAGATGCTGATCTAGGTTCGTATTTTCTTACTCAGAGCTGGAAAACGTTTCTTCGTTCAGACTGTATTTGCAAAATGCAGCTGCAGGAGTTTACATGCTTTCTCAGTTGTGGCCTTTTTCCAGAAACACCACATAAAAAATAATTGATCTCAAATAGATGAACATCTTGTTCAGTGTTGCTAAAATCAACGCATTACTTTTTTAAATTATTTTTTCCTGCAACACAGAAGAAAAAAATAGATCAGATAAAAACAGAAAAGACGTCTCTCTCTGGGGAATGAGGAAGAATATCCGATGCTCTGTTGTTTTTCGCCCTCCAACGCTGAGCCTCAGGTTTGCTGGCGAAAGCCACAAAGGGGCAAAGCTGGAGCCAGGGGACGGTGCATGAGAGGGCTGTTTATCGGAGCAGCGAGGCTCACAGGGCGAGAGGGAAACTACATTAGCTGGTGCAAGGTCCATGCCAGTGGTTAAAAAGGTTATTAAACATTCACAGTACTGTTATGTCCTGGATTGTTTTTTAATCCTCGTTTTAAAAACGCTGAAAGTTCACAGGTGAAATATCGGCAGAGCTGTATGAATCCATAAAACAAACAGGAGGCTGCTGATTGTTTTCAGGGAGAGAGAGGCCTGGTGAGGCTGCTGTTTCTGGTTGGAGGTTAGATTTCCTGTCGGGGGCAAAGTATTGCCTCGGGCCCGTGGTGTGCAGTTGTGTTTTTCTGGCCGCGGAGGGGGCATTGCTTGGTACGGTGTTTGTTTTTCTCCGCGAAATGCTTCGCTGAAACCAGCTACAGGATTAGGAAGAGACAGGAGCGCATGTTCCCAGAAAACGGACCGTCTCTGGTTCCAGTTACCAATAAACGCTGGGCGTGTTATGAGTGACGGATTGTTGAGCCTCGTGAGCAGAGTGTCCAGTGGCGGCGAGTCACTAATGTGTGATCACCTAATATTACTCAATTAGAGGGATTGGGTCAACATATAATTTTGTAAATAGTGATGGACCGGGTAATCATCTTATTATCTCCTGATTGGCTCTGATTGGCAGGTCAAAGGGTAAAAAGAAAACCTTTTTTGTTTCTTTTTTCTCTAAACAACAAATCCATCAAAACTAACGTACATTGACGCACGTCTCTCAGTTTGATAAAAATCAGAATCCAGATCAGCAGTTATGTTACTGAAAAGCAGAAAATGACTGGCTGTGAATCGCATGGTGAGGACATACAGAAAATTGATGTTTTTAATGAAATAAAGTTGAAAATAAACATAAATTTTACGCACTTTAAATGATCACATATTTTTATCTATTTACAGATTTTATGTGGAGGAATCAGAATAAAACATCACTTTTCAAATCATATTCCTTCCACATCACTGTAATGCACCACTTTGTCCTGCTATATCCAGTTAAACACACAGGTTGCGACTGCAGCACAAAGATACAAGACTTTGTGCGAGCTTCTGCTCCAACACCTGGTTACTAGAGCTTGAATGCTAGCGGTGGCCCTTCGACTGGAAGATTAGCTGTTAATGCTGACGTGGACAAAACTGGAGCTGGGGGGTTGGAAGACAGTAGGAGAGGAGGAGGGGGAAGGCTCAGCTCCTGTGCCGTAATTAGTATGGATCTGAAAAGCAACTAATCGGATTGAAGGAAACAAACTGGATTGGCCTTCCGAGGTTCATGCGTCGGCCTCAGATCTGTGGACACAGCTCAGACCTGCTCTTAAGGTTGGACCAGGCCGGTTGGGAAAGTTACGGGGCTAGGGGTAGGGTTGGGTTGCCGGCCCTCGTTAGCGCGCTTCGTTAACTAATTACTCCACCGCTGTTTGTCTGCGCAGGTCGACCCTGCTGGCCTCGGCCCAAACAGAGTGTCCTTCCCTCACTCATTGACATGCCAAGTTCCTCCCTTTTTCCTTTCCTTTGCTTTTTGTTTAGTCTATATTGATTGTGTTGCCATGATGTGGCAGCCCGTGGTGCCTTTTCATCAGTGTGGCTGTTTGCCATTTGGTTGGCGACTCGGCCAGAGTGTCCAGAAGAGGCGCTCCTGTCGGTGGATTAAAAGTGCATGCTTGTGCTTGTGTGACATTTGTGTTGCATTACACGGAAATCCATGTGAGCACTTACATATGAGTGACTGGGAGGGTCACTCAGGAGCCCCGGTTCCTATGCAGGGCCCATCTGTTTTGCAGTCTTTGTCCTGTTAATTAATGAAATCAGAGGGCCTGCCTGCTGGGACGGCCCCGCTGCACTACATCGCCAGACATGCCCACTTTCTCATGGGCTTGACTGTTTTACAAATGAACACCTTTCTCTCTCTCTTCCTCTCTTCCTGTCTTTTATCTCATCCTCAACGTCTATTTCTGCTTTCTACCTCTCCGTCTGTTTATTTGACCCTCTGTCCTTTATGCTACTTTTGTTTTTTCCAGTTTGTTACACTGGTGGATGCGCAGCGCCAAGCGAGGTGACTATTTGTTGTAGATTAGTGTAGATTTGAAAAGCTACACCACTAAAAAAAACAAAAGAGGGATAGAATTAAATCATAATTTAGGCTCTGCTGTCACTTTGCTGCTTAGATTGAGCGGAGGTTGGATGTCATGAAGCAGGATGTTAGTCAGACCATTTCACGAACACTCGGTTGTAACTCTTCTCTGTCAGGCTCAGGCAACTTTTTTCCCCTTCCTGTTACGTCTTATTTTTTTTAAAAAATTATTATTACTATCTACAATTTCACAAGCCTGACTGCTTCTCGTCGCCCATCAAGCCTTCTGAAGAGTTATTTCTGAGTGTTGAAAACAGTGACCTGGCTACATCTTTTTTTTCCCCCTCTTTTTGCTTTGTGGCCTTTCTGTCTTCCTCGAGGCTAATCCGCCACTCTGATAGACGCTTTAGTTTTCATTTATTTTTATTTTTTTTGCCTCCCTCAGAGAACAGCCAGATGTAGAAATTGCATCTTAGGTGTATTCTGTGTTTTTCTACTTGAGTGGAATGATGATTTTTAACAGCATGGCATGACTGTAGCTGTAGTAGCATTACTGCAGACGTTGCTTTAGGTCTAACCTAGTGTAGTTGGTAACCATCACACTGGGGTGTTTGTTAGAGAACCTGTCGAAGTTTAGATGTGCTTGGTCAAATGGGAAATGTACATTGGCATAATAAATACTATCTGATGTTACTGTGCTGTGTTAGACTGGATTCTCAAGAATGTGATATTTTGGTAGCAAAACAATTTTAATAACGTAGAGATGCATCATTCAGTCTTTTAATGGCTGATGCAGATTTTCCAGCTTTCTTGATTTCTGTTTAATTTCCAGCTATATTGGAAAATGTTTTGGCTCAGCGGTTATTTAGTAAAGCTCTAACTTGCCCATACTGTTTTTACCCTACTCGCTTTGAGAACTAACGTAATATATATATTTTTCCACTTTCCGAACAAATTTAAAAGAACGTGAAGATTTTTAGAATGATGAAACTATGAAGAATAAATGCATGAAAGGACTGGAAATAAAGACCGAGGTGACAGAGCAGTTTCGCTTTGAGTCAATGAAAAATGCGTAAAGACCTTGCGGTCATGGGATGTTATCTATACATAACTCATCCAAAAAAAATGAAATGCCTTGTTTATTCCTCTTCAAGACAAATTCACAATCTTACCTGCTTGTTCACATGCCTGATGATGTAAAAATGCACAATATCACAAGGTTTTTCCCACAAGTTCATTTAGTTTCAGATAAGAAGATACTCCACTGTGATATTTGTAACATCTCCATGACGTACAATATGAAACATGCTGGTAATAATTGGACTTTATAATTGTTTTGCTACAAAGGCCACATACAGCTTTCTATGAAAATGGCTTTACATATTTTGTTTTTACTTGCAAACATGCTAATACTAAAAAAATGCCAACTTTGAGGCGTCTTCTCTTACCTTCCTCGTTCAGCAGTGTTAATTTCAGAGCGTCCTGGTAGTTCTGAGGTTTTGACAATTTACTGAAAAATAGCAGATTTTTAGTTTCTAAGTGATCGATCGCCGACAATAACCACCAAAACTGAACGAGTAATTTGACGAATACGTAATCCGCTAAAACAGATACTTCCCAAAACTTTATGCCGGTGAACCTTGTTAGATTCTGTTTTATAAGTTTTCAGCTTTAATATGTTTATTTAACAGGATTTCATTTATTTTCAAGTATTTGACATCTCTCAAGTAAAAACTGGTGGAGTGTGATGTGATGTGTTAAATGATTTTAGTAAGTAAAACATATTTGGTGTCAAAGCTAATCCAGACATTTGGCAAATGTCATGCAGATACAATTACAAGAAATCACAAAACAATGTCAAACAAGTTTTTTTTTTGTGTGTTCTTTTTTCCCCCTACTATTTTTGTGATTTATTTTTGTGTCAAATGTGATTCGGCTTCTGATCACTGTCAGCCCATGGTGCGTCTGCGTCTCTGCCTCTTATGGCCTCAGGCGGCTTCACTTTTCTAGTCATGTCTGACCAGTTACGAGCAGGTGGGCTGATTTCAACACCAGAGGCTTATAAGTCACTTCCTGGTCGGACTAAACCCACGAACATGCCCCCAACTTTGCACTGAAAATAAATATATAAGCATATTTGTCTTTTTGCATTTGTTTCATTCTGGTAATCTTTGTTTTTCCTTCTTTTTCTTATATACAAAACAACCCAAAACGCTATTTTTGGAGTGCAGGTGCTCAATACTCTGCTCTGCACTGATTACATGTTTTCCTTCATGCTGTTTAAAGGCCATCTCAGAGTCCCACCGATCTACAATGTTACATTTATCTCAGTTGCGGCAGATGCTATAATAAACTGCATTGCTGCCTTTTTTTTTTTTGTGACCTCGCTCCGTTGTCGCGTTGCTGTTTGCCATTTGTCGCCGTCGGCTTCTGTCACCTTCCTCTTTGTGCTCAGACCAGCTGGAGGTGACATGACTCTTCTCATCTTTGCGTCCCACTTCAAGGTGCAAAGTCCTTCTGCAATCCCTTTCAAGGGCGCTGCAGCTGCATCTTAGTTACACGGCGCTGCGCTCTCCGAGTGCTGGTAAATCTGAAGCACTTAAAGGCCCTCAAAGGATGTATTTGCCATCAGAAGCGAGCAATCGTCACTGTAAAGAGATGAAAGGTTCGCTTTGGAAACGTCGAATGAGGAACCTATTTAATAATGCCTATATTGTCCAAGTTACATCTAATTATTTTTGGCTGTTGGGCAGACTATGGTTGCCAATTGCAATTCAATACACCTAATAGCGGGCATGTGAGACACAAGAGGCTTTGCTTCACAGATCCAATTATTGCGACATAGATGGAAACCCCTAAGACTATTATGCACTACAAGGTCCTGTGACCTAAAATCATCTCTCTCAGCTGCCCTGAGTGTGAATAACACGAGATTCCGCGCAAATATAAAATGCCAGGCTGGGTTTTGCATATTTAACATTATTAAAATGCCAGCACATTCAAAGCTCATTTTATTTCTAATTTTACTGCAACTTGACACTGCTGAGAATTCAGTGGGGGGGGGGGGGGAAGGAGGATACATCCTGGATACAGTCAATTGACTAATCCAAAATGGAGTGTCAGGATTTGTGAGACTTAAAAACCCAACAAATCCCACATTACTAAATGTATTCAGAATATGAAATGCTCATTTCAGATCTCAGGCCTGCTCTGCTTTGTCTAGTTCGTGGCTGTCCGGCTGTGTCTCAGCAGAAAATTCAGAGAAAGTATGAATTGTCGTCTCGCTGACTAATTTGTTCCCGTTGCCTGTTTGTGTGGCTGCTTGGATTTGTGGGGGCTTGCATAAACAAGGGGCCACTATACATATTCACAGATTAGCATACGCTCTATTTCAGGACTTTAGTGCTCCATCCCAAGTAGTCAGATTTACAGACTTGTGTGTTGTGACTAATTCTGGTTTTTATTTACCACTGCAAGAATTTGCTGCTTTTGAACAGAATATAGAGCAGAACCAGACTTGGTGACTTTGCTGCATAAATAAAAGATTTTCATGGTGGGTGAGGTCAAAGTGCTGACAATTTGCCACATTATAGTTTGCGTTCCTCGTGTTAATGCCAAGCTGTGGGGATTTTATTTGCCGTCATGAAGATTTCTTTTTGTTTTTTGCTTTGTCACCACATTAAATGTTGTAGATTTTGAAATAAATGTTAACATTGAAGTAATCGACCCTCTAAATCTACTGACTGTTGTTACCGACATGGGTGACACCAGCTGTCATTGAACAGGTTTTGGCCCCCTCTACTTAGCAGAATTGTTTTAATTCTTAATTTTTAAAAAACTCAGCCTGTTTAAGGTCATGCCACAACATCTCGGTCAGATGAAAGCCCAGGACTTTGACTAGGCCACTCTGGAACCTTCATTTTGCTTATTTTGAGGCATTCAGATGTGACCACAGAATATTGTCCCTCTAGTTTTGAAGATCTAGATTTTTTTGTTTTGTTTTTCCTGTTTGTCCACAGCAGGCTTTGTCTTACTTTTCACACACGACCAGACAGTCTTGGTTTAATAGTTAATGATGTTGTTGTTTTTTGTTTTGGGTAGGAGTGTAGTTCTCAATGCAGCTTTCGGTATCTTTTATTCGTTTTGACGTTTTGTCATTAAGTTGGATGAGCTATATCTCAGTGGGAGGCAGATCTTAAAGGATGTAATTAAGCCTAGATATAAATGAAAAGCCCAATAAAATACAAACAGCAAACTCAGGACGGGAAAGGTTATCACTTCAGTGCTTTACGCTGTACTTTAACATAATCCATCAATCTTTAATTTTATGTCTGCTCCGCCAGCGTTTATAACTGGGTTTAAATCTTTCCCCCCGCAGATCGACCCAAAGGTGGCGTTTCCCCGCCGGGCTCAGCCTAAGGTGAGTGCCCCCTCACAAACGAGTTAACAGCGAGCTGATGATGTCATATATCACCCCTAATCCCTAAATCCTGGTTGGCTAGGATAAGAGTCAGGCACGTGACCAGAAAAGAACTGCAGTTCACTTGTTCAGCCTGACACCGTGACCCCGTTCTCTGCTCCCTGACCTCTGTCCTGCCTCCTGAAATGACACAGACGCATTTTAGTTCCTGCTTCCTCATGAGTTCATAGGATTCATACACGGACTGACGCAGATCTGAGCGCACATCAAACTCGTTGAATTAGCAGGCAAATCCTTCATTAAACAGAAACATGACACCTGCCAATGTACATACAGTCTCTGTGTCTCACGAAGGATGTCTTCTCGTTCTGATTGTGTTTCCAGCTTGTGACCAGGACAAAGAAGATCTTTGTCGGAGGACTTTCAGTCAATACGACCATCGAAGATGTGAAGCAATACTTTGATCAGTTTGGAAAGGTGAGTTTTTAACTAACAAACCACATCCTGGTGTTATCCTTCACAGAGGCAAACATCTGAATGGAATTCAAGATGGTTTTATTTTTCATACCATTGCCCTCACTGTTAAATTTTTTGATGCTTTGTTTTCTTATAAAACAAAGCATATTGTTTTATAATGAGTCGGGCAAACGCAGTCGCTGTCTAACTTGTGCGCTGAATCTGCAAGGACGTCAGAGGGGCTAGAGTAACAAACATTTGCATAAACTTGCATACAAGGCCTGCATGCAGAGAAGTATGAAGAAGGCAGCTACAACTGGGACTAAAGTCGCTGCTGCAATTTCGCTCACACAACACTTGCTTTACAAATTTGTCAGCCTGAAAGTTATGTAACTTGTGAAATTGAAATTAGTCGAGTGGATATTAGATTTATCAGTTACATGATCAAATAAACAGAAAATAAAAGTGTTATTTCCAATTGGGATTACAGACATCCATCAGTGGACAGCTAATAATCTAAAATTTGTTCATTTTTTCTTTTACTCTAATGTGTTTTTTACTACTTTTTGCTACAGATAGCAAATAATATCTATGCATTTTTATATGTAGTAGCAAGGGAATCATGTACAGTAAAACACATGTTCAAGTTATATTCTGTCTCATTAGCATCACATTTGTTTGAGACTCATTTTACAAATGTTATTAGTTTTCTTCTCGTTTGGCTAGCCGTTAGCTAGCTTAGCTAACAGTGCTGCTCAAACTTAACAGTTTTGAACTATTCAACTTGAAATGATTATTTAAGGTTAAAGGTTTTAAATAAATGGTCTAATCATTATTTTTGTCACTTATTCCTAACTTTTCATTCATTTATTTTCTTGCTAGTTATGTTTTTAGGCTCTTAGTTGAGGCGATTAGCGTCCTGTGGTCGACTTCTGGTGCTTTTCTACAACAAGAATATCAGCTTTTACTTGTTTCTTAATCAAATTACCTGAGGAAGACTGCAGGCTTTCTGTGTACTCTCACACATGTGAAGGTTCACCCTACAGAAGAACAGCTGCCTCTGGGCAACCCCAGATTTCTGCAAACCTTTTCTCCTCCAAACAGTTTTCTTTGGAAAAATTGAGAGCAAAAACCGAAAACGCCGGTTGACACTAAACCTGACTCCGCATTCATTGGTGGTTTTGCTAATCTGCCACTGCCCTAACTCAAAAGTGTTTCTTTGCCTCCTTTGTTTTGCTGTTTTGCTCATTTCCAATCAAATTGCCGGGGTTTTTTCAGCCTCGGCGTTCGTCCTTCTGTAGCCTCTTTGAATGAAATTTGGTCAAAGAAGCCCATGCTGTGGAGACAGATGAGTGGCCAGGGGAGAGGGAGGAAGGAGGAAGAGAGCAGGAGGGGAGTAGAAGAGAGAGATGGCAGGGGACTGAAAGGGAAGAAGTAGCCCCCCATGGAGACAGAGGGAGGGGATCTCTGGGAAGGTTGAAGGGCAGAGAAAGCGGGAGGGATGGTGAGATGGTGAGGAGCATAAATAACTGTTAAAGGGGTAAAACGGCACTCAGTAATTGGACAAAAATACATGAAATCCAGTCTTAACGCATTGCATTTTGAGTTACGCGGAGTTGTATTAACTTATCAAAAACAACAGCTGTACCATCCTCCTCCTTGTTACCCCAAAATTCAGTTCCTCAGACACCATCCCGCTCCACATAAACAGCCTGCTCCTGCCCCTCTCTGCTTGTTGCTGTGGTGACCTGCCTTTGCCCATTGTCCCGCTGTAATCCAGTGTATTTTTACCCCCCAACCCCATCCCTTCCAAAAAAAAAGGAGTGAGAAGTGCACAATTGCATGAACTGAAAGATGTGCGCGCGCATGAATGTGTGACACTGTCATCGTCATGGCTGCAGAGGGAGGCGAGCTTGCATACATTTGTGGAAACACAGAAAGACAGTGGGGCTCACAGGCACTGATCCAGTTGTCACAAACATTAAGTGTGTGCCTGTGCTGCTGTCGGTGAGCAGGACAGTCTGAAAATGAGCACCGCTTTAGGTTGTTGGCCTAATGGGTTGGAAGAAATTAACAGCGTGAAGCTCCTTCTGTCTTGTGTCTGGCTGGGCTTTTGTTTTCTCTCTCTCTCTCTCTTTCTGTTGGCCTCTGACTCATGCCTGCGCTATTACCATATTTCAGGTGCTGGTTCAAATTTAAACGCCTTAATTATTAGTCACGGATGCAGATTCCACGTGTGACCATCACACCCGTTCAGGTAGGCCGTGCTGACATGGATGAGGTTTTCTAAAATGGCAGTTTGCGGTTGTGTGCTGAATCAGTTTTCCTCGGTGATTACACACACTCATATCTAAGACAACAGTCCCTCCGCAGGACGAGGGAATATTTGGACTGTTTGGACACGTGAGACCAGAGCCACTTCACGGATAGCGGCAATCCCACAGCGCATTCCCGCTGAGCAAGAAGTATTCCTTGTTTATTATCTGAGCCTGGCTGCAAGGTGCAGGTTTAGATGTTACAGCGACCAGTGTCCTGTTTATTTTTTTATACTGTGGCCCCGCCTTGCAAGAAAAACACAGAATGCACTGTGCATCTTTACGCAACTCTTTGATTCTTGCTGGGATTTATTTTTTTATTTGCATCAACACGTCTCAAAGCAAACTTCACGCGAGAGCGTGGTAACGTCGACTTTTTCTTTTTGCCGTTTTCGACCAAACCGAAGAGTTGGAGGGTGTTTTCTTATGCAGGTTTTCCAACTGAACAAGTCCCAGCTCCTGTTGGTGAACATTTCCAGGCCAAGAAGACTGCGACAAGCATGTTTGTTTGTTTCAGAAATTCATCCGAACCCTGAGGTGGAGGTCTTGTCCAAGAACAGTCCTCTTCTTTTTGGCTGAGGCTAAAAATAGAACTTATTGACAAAGAAGATGTGTATTAAACTGGTGCTACCCATCAGACCATTTCATAATTAGTATTTCAGATTCTTTGTTCATATAGCTATTAGTTCTGGTAAAGCCAGGGAATCCCTGTTTTTATACCTCTTTATCATGCCTTCCCCACTCTGCATACCTGAAACTAGGCTACCTGACGAGGAAAAAATTATTTAAACCCTAAGCCCCCGTCCATCCATCCATCCATCCATCCATTTTCCTACACCCTTGTCCCTTAATGGGGTCGGGAGGTGCTGGTGCCTATCTCCAGCTGGCGTTCCGGGCGAGAGGCGGGGTTTGCCCTGGACAGGTCGCCAGTCTGTCGCAGGAGCCCCCGTCCAGCTTTTTCTTTTTTTTTTTTTTTACTCCTGCAGCAAAATGAGTGGATATGTTAGAGCTTTAACCAAAGAAAGAAGTGGATAAGACAGAAATGCATCGCGGTCGTGGCAGACGGGGCGGGAGGGGAAAAAAGTTGGGACTCCGCTCACCCATGTGAGCTGGCGATTAGAAGGCTTGACTGAACACTTTGTCTGCTGGCCTGTTTAGAAAGAGATGGCCGGAGAGCCAGAGTGAAAACCAAAGAGGGAGATGTGAAGAGACAGTGGGGGGAAAAAATGTGAATGCCACCTTTCATAATCTCTCAGAAAAGTTTAATGGACTTGTCAGCAAACACTTGTTCTTTGGACAATAGCCGTACGCTTCGGTGGCAGTGGAGTATTTTTAAGCTTGAAAGGCCGCTCAGGATCTCGGTCGACGCTTGTTTCTGTACGTCTGAGAAGCCAGAATCTGAGAATACGACCTTAAATTTTCTACTCTCCACAATAACCGGTGACTGTGCTGCTGCTGCTGCACCACCAATCTCAGACTCCCACTGCTATGCAATCAGATTGTTTTACGGCACCCTGGGAAGGGGACATCGTGAGAGCAACTTTCTTATTGGTTTTGGGTGTATTCTGAGCTCGCATATGTGATTGAGTGCTTTACATGCCTGCAGAACTTGACTTGAAGCGCTGGCATTTTTTGTACTTTAGAATATCTTTTTTAATTTTTTTTAAATTTATATTAACATCACAGCCCACAAACCTAGCGTTTCCTTGCTATATCTTCATATGTTGCTAAAGCTAACTGCAAGATTAGCTGTGCCAGAGATGTGCTGTTTTCCAGCATCCAGTTTTGGGTAAAACTTGGACCTCCTGAAATCTTTTTCACTGACTTTAACTTCTCTTTAAGGTGTGTACTATAGAATAAGAAGAAATAAAAACATAAAGCCACAGGAGCAGCTTTTGCTTAGGTAATGTTTAGAGGTCACACACCTGATTTAGAGGTTACCTAGCTAATGCTAATGGCAAAGCTGTCTGTTCTTGTGACGATTTGAATTGAAAGTGGCTAATTTCCTGACCTGCTGTACCAATTTTAGCCGAATCTGAAGATTACATAAGATGGTGTACTGACAGCAAGGTTCTGGCAATGTCCCAAACTTGCATATGTTTTCGAATGGTTTACCTGCCTGAAATGGAAATTAACATCTCGTCGCAATGGACTGGCGACCTGGCCAGGGTGTGACTCTCGCCCGAAACGGTCGCTGGAGATAGGCACCAGCACCTCCTGACCCCGCTAGGGACAAGGTTGTTAGAAAATGGATGGAAATGAACATCTCATTTTTACTGTAAATTTCTAATAAACAACATACTAAAATTTGTCATGTTTAGCTATCTGATTTAAATAGATTAATGAATAGCGACAATGTAACTGGAGATGGACTGAACATTTTTGATGCTGATTTCCAATATCTAATTTTTTTAAGATTTCAACAGCCCAACCCCATTTACTTTAAAACTGTTTTAGCTTTATAAAGACAAAAAATATTACATAATTGTACTTTAGATCTCCAATAAGAAATAATATTAGCAGTCAGCCAAGCAAGGATTATGCAAATGTGATTATATTGTAGAATAGAGATCCTCTGAGACTTTTAAAAGGTGTTTAGTGCACAATACATATTGTAGATTTATTGTAATTGCAGTGCCACTGTGTTTAGACTTTTTACTATCTGTGGCTTATGTTTTCAATTAACCCATAAAAAATAAAACACACACACACACACACACACACATACACACACTGTTTATCTAAGGATCAGCTTATTTAGTGTTAGCCTCATCACTGTGCAGTACACTGCTCAACCTTTGTATTATCTACTGAAAATCTTGCTCTCTCTTGCATTCTATACGAGTGGAAGAGATTCCTCAAAAAGTAATGACAACAAATTTCTTTTAAATTGCTTTTTAAACTTCTGTGCTTTCTCTGAGTTTAATTTTTAAACAATTTTAAACACCTTAGCAGTACTGGCCAAAACGGCTAACACAGAGTCTTATTCCCAAAGTGAGAGCTTCTACACTGAAGAGTGTTTGTCCGGGCTTGACCTGGTAGTGTGCGTTTAATGATTTACAAGGGAAAAAACTTCAGCTTTTTCTTTTTCTGACAAGCTAACCACCCAGATTTATTCATAAAACAGAAGAATAAAAAATTAAAAACATAGGAAATGAATTAAAACCTAAAGGGATAAACCTGCCTGTGCGTTCTACACATGTACAGTCAAAGTAGATGATTAGCATGTTAGCATGCAGCTGCCTACGCAGCGTCCCCACAGCTCTCTGCTGTGTCATTGAGTTTGGACAACCGGAAGGGCGGAAGACATGAGAGATGGGAGAGGGGGAGGATAAAAACTGAATGAAGGACAGAGAGAGATTGGGAGGAGCTGTGTGTGTGTGTGTGTGTTGTGTGTGTGTGGTGTGTGTGGTGTGTGTGTGTGTGTGTGTGTGTGTGTGTGTGTGTGCTGCGTGTGCGTGTGTGCGTGATCAGGTTATACGTTGACAGAGAACACACAGTCAGGAAGGTTGTTGGAGCAACCTTGATACCGCGTGTGCTCATCCACCTGAAAGCGAGCATGTCTTGTTTTTCATGTGAGATAAGTGTCTGAAATTGGACGGCTGGATCATCCAGAGGCCTCTGCTGCTCATGTTACGCCGGCTTGAGTTTCACCTGATGTTGACAAATGGAAATAGCCGTGTGGTCACACTCGGCACGTGTCCGCGCTGCGCCGCACACCCAAAGACGGAAAAGTTTGATTTCGCCCAGTTGTTTGGCTCCTCTGTGTTCCTCCTCCTTATGCCGTCGGATCGCGGGCAGAAGCTGCAAACTTTCCTGCCGGTGAAGGACAAGCGAGGGAGGGAGGTGAGGGAGAGAGGCGAGGCAGGGAGGAGGAGGTGGAATATGAATAGGGCAGTGGAGTGAGTGCAAAAAGGAAAGAGAGGAGGGAGAATAAAAGACGAGCGTGCTGACAAAGGCCCTGAATCTCTTTGCCTTGCATTTTAAAATTCACAATCTTCTCTAACAGAATTTCCACCCTTCAACCCAACTTTATCCTCGACTGATTTTTTGAAACCATCCCTTTATTTTTTTTCTCCTTCTTTCACATTTGGTCAGTCTTGTTTTCTAGCCCCCCTTTTACTCTCCATCTCCATCCTATTCAATGAAAAGAGTTGTGCGGTAGAAAGGAGGGAGGTGGGGGGGGCACAAGCTCTTCTAATTGAAATTCTTTACAGAGTCTCCATGGGAATAGTAAACTTTGCAGGGAGGGAGGGATAGAAAGACAGTGCGGGCGGACAAACGAGAGTGAAAGAACGAGCGGGGAGAGGGCTGGACAAAGTTTATGAGAAGTGAAGTGAAAGAAAGACAAACAGGGAAGAGTTTCCTCCAACTCCTCCTGAATTAAATCTGATGCATCCATTTTCACTTTATTTAATTTTCGCCGTCTTTCTTCATCGGGCCTCCCCTCGCAGTCGCCCTCCTTCATCACCTGTCAGCCTCCCCACGGTCCTTTGTCCCCCCTCCCGTCCACCCTCTCCATCTGTTTTCCCTTCTTACTCTTTTGCCGAAGAGGGACAATGGCACCCCATGCTGGGTAACGATGTGCGAGTGTTACTGTGTCCAAGCTCATGTCTTCTCTGCTTTGTTTCTCCAGGTCGACGACGCTATGCTCATGTTCGACAAAACGACCAACAGACACAGAGGTAACGGTTACACACACACACACACACACACACACACACACACACACAAACCTACACCTTATGTAAACATGCGTTGACATCATGAGATGGGGCCCTGGGAATGAAAGGAGAAGCAGCGTGATAGAGTCATTAGGTGAACCGCTGCAAAACAGGCTGCGTTTTCCCTCCAATCACATCACTTTGTCTTTCCTCCGCTCTTGCCTCTCCCCTCCTGCTCCATTTATCTCTGTCCGCTCCGTGGGTGAGGGCAGGACCGCCGAGGGTCGCCATACAGAGTCAAGACGGCTATGGGCGATGATGTAACTTAACGAGACAAGCGAGAGGAGATGAAGGCAAATGGTGGAAGGGGGGGAATGAGAGAAAGAAGAGCAGTGAAACTGATGATCATCTGGGATCAGTTTTGAAGAAACCACACCCACTCTAACCCCCTTCTCTATTATTCTTATTTGTGATTGACAACCGTGGCATGCAGAGGTCACCTCCCCGCTCTGCGCTTTGTGTTATGACGACGAACGCAGAGCAAAATCTTGATTTGATTGCTTGTTTTGTTAGAAGAGGAGCAGCCAATGATGTCTTTCTGTGTTTTTATTGGGGTTTTTTTTAAATCTTTTTGTCTCTTTTAGGTTTCGGTTTTGTCACTTTTGAAAATGAAGACGTGGTTGAGAAAGTTTGTGAGATCCATTTCCACGAGATCAACAACAAAATGGTAGGCAGCTGAGAATTATTTCCATAAAGAGGATGTGTATGATTTTCATCTAATTGGCTTCGCTTAAAACTGATGAGCAGCAATTTGTCCTAGTGCTCCTAAAATAACATATTATATTATCTATATGTATATTTGTAAATCTCTATTTTTAGTTGTTATTTTGATTCACATCCCCAAAAATAATGATAAATATATAAGAAAGACTTGCTTAATTTCCTGTAGAGTAGTTTTCAAGTCTTTATTGTGCAGAATATTTACAGGTTTTTACATCCTGTCTATATTAGCTGGTTAATTATCCAGGCAAGTGTGCCCTGTTAGAGCCTACAGTCTAATTATATGTTGCTAACTGCAGTTTTAAATTAGCATTACCTTAAATTAGAGTGATTGGTTTAGTTCCATTTTCTCCAATGCGCATAGTTGTTTTTTTTTTTATTTTTAAAAAGATTTTAGATGAATATTTCCAAACAGACAAATTTCTGTTCTGTGAGTGGGAGGGGAATAATTGTGGCCTTTTTTCAGTCCGCTGACCAGCAGTGTGCAGCAACAAGTGGAAAAGATTCACTACTGCATTTTCTTTTGCATTTTACAAACAAACTTTAATCTCTAGTATGTTGGGAAATTGAAGCAGTTTCAACCGGTGCACGTCTATATGAAACTTACAAACTTATTTTGTGCAGATGTATAATTTTTAATAAACACTCATTAATGTTTACCTTGGTCTAGGTGGAGTGTAAGAAAGCCCAGCCCAAAGAAGTAATGACGCCGACGGGCTCCGCCAGGGGCCGCTCCAGAGTGATGCCTTATGGGATGGACACCTTCATGCTGGGCATCGGCATGTTAGGTATGACCCACAGCTAAAAATACAAATGTAACTTGCCATAACTGGAGAGTTTTTGAAGTGAAACTTTGAAAATGGCTACATTTCTGTAGTTTTTTTCTTCAAAACTTGCAAGAATGTAAAACCACCTAGTAATTTTAAAATAACCCTACTAAGACTGCGTTGTGATTGTATGCTTGGTGCCCCTAATGCTCAACAATGGTTGAAAAGTCAGATGCTAACTTGACTATTGCTAGAGCCTAACATTTGCACAGCATTCTCACAACTTTTACAAATTGATTTTATGTTGTCTGTAACTCTCGTAGACTTTGGACTTTACATCATCAAACAAGTCTCGCTGAAAAAAGTGCTGAAATTGAACTTCTATGTCAAGTTTAGCATAATTAGCAGCTAACGGTTAGTTAGCCAGTCCCTGTAACTGTCGATTATGAACTACAGATGCAGTTCAGTCTCATTAAAAACTGTGAAAAACTCCCTTTATTTTATTCCTATTTGGAAATTGTAAAGCATATGTCTATACTAGCATTGTAGAGGATAATGGTTATCTTTTTGCTGTCTGTATTTTGCTCCCATTGCTTACAAATTTTATCTCGTCTGTTGCTCCTGTATTTTGTGAGCTAGAAATGATCCACTGAGCACCAAGCTAGTTTAACATAATCAATTTTAGCTTTTGGTTAACTTTCCATAATAACGGGAAAAAAAAAAAAGAAAACTAGCTCTTTTCTTAAAAACAAGAATCTCAACAATATATAAATATATATAAATAAATATAGGCAGGTTGCGAGGCCAAAAGCAGACACAAAACAAGGTCTCATATCTTTTTGCGTCTCTAATAGATACACTCTTCAGCTGCAATAATGACTGAAATGCTGATTAATGCTAGCAGTATGTTTAAGCATTAGTAAATGATTTACTTTGGACTAAATATGTACTCTTGTGTATTTATTTTATGTTGTAGAGGCTTCATGAACACACCGTCTCAGAAAAGACGCCTTCTCTTTGGTGTCTCATTAATGATGTATGTCAAACACAGAAGTCAGAGTGAAAGGCTTTTATTGGAGGAAAACACATTTGAAGATATTTTCATTGAGAAAAAGCAGGAGCTCTGTTTTGTGTGGCTGTATTACTCCCCCTACTGGCCATTTGAAGTAACTCTGCATTCAGTAACATAAGCTTGTAAACATTTTATAAACCTTTGCGATAGTTTCAGATTGGAAATCCAGTGAAATTTGTGTCAAACATTTTTTATTAGTAGGATATTTTCTGTTTTAAAGTTTTTACATGAGAGATTGACCAAGCAGATAATTTTCTCGTTTTTTTGTTGTTTTTTTTAGGCTACCCAGGTTTTCAGACTACTACCTACACCAGCCGCAGCTACTCTGGAATAGCACCCGGATACACTTACCAGTTTCCAGGTACGTGTAGTTTTAAATGTCCAACACATTTGGCTGCTTCAGCTTTTTCAGAAGGTTTCAGAAAGCATTTGGTGATGAACAACAGCAGCCATGTTTTCCTCTCTAGTGTTTGTGTGTGCACAAAAACTAGAGAGCAAATCTGGATTAAAAGCGGTTTGTCTTTCTGTTTGTTGGTCCCAAAAGTTCACCTTTTTTATTCTTTCTGAGCCTAAATATGACTTGTTAATATTTTTCTTTAGATTTGTACATCTGTTTGTTCTTTCCTCTTTGGTCATTCTGTTTATTTGATCTGCTTATGTAACTCCCTTTCATTTATAGCTCCTCCTTTTCCTTTCGCTCCTAACTTCCTGCCGTCCTTAAAGGATTTTTTTTTTATTTTCTGTACTTGTGCCTTCTTCATCTTGCTGTTTTGTGTGTCTGTGGCTTTGTAGTTTCTCCGGTGGATGGTGACTGTATTTACAAAGAGCTCTTTCTCTTGACCTTCTCTGTTTTCTAGAGTTCCACTTAGAGCGGACCCCCCTTCTGACATCAACCCACCCCCCTGAGCTGGCAGGTCAGTGGCTCCTTTCTCTTCTAAAGGCCAAGGGAGTGGAAAAAAAAACATTTAGCAGCAAAACATCAAACCAAACTGTTTGCCCTTCGGAGTCTTTGGTGCTAAATAGAGATTAAAAACATCACAGGAGCCTTGTTTGCAGGAAAAGTTGGTGCTGGATGTGGCTGTAGTAGCTTCTGATTCCAGTCAGAGCTTTGTGGCCAGTTTCTGAACTCCAGCTTTTTTAGGAACAGATTTTTTTTTTTTTTTTTTTACCAGATTTTGATTTCCCTAAATTAATGATATTCAGCAGAATATGTATTTTCTGCAAGCCTTATTAATTACTTACATTAGGAGTAAAGGTTGACATCACACTGTGCGTGTGAGAGAACACAGTGGATTTAAAGCAGCGATTTCCTGTTTTAAAATAAAAACAAAGTGATTTGAAATGTACAATTCAAGCTGTGTTAAGAGCTGGGGTGTTGGCATGATTAGTGTGTTTGTATTAATAACTATTAACAACAGCCTCTGTTTTTCCTGGAGCTCCGGTTCTCAAACTGTGGCTCGCGTCTTGCCGGTGGTACATGGGGTTCTGCAAAGAAATATCAGTCATATTAACTTGTTTGGAAGGTGAACTAATAATGTACTTCTTAGTGTTTTACACTTTCAAACACTCGCAATCTAGCTGGTGCTATTTGTTAAAGATTAAATGAGATAAAAATATTCGCTAGTATCTTGTCTTGTATTATAAAATGTCATATGCCAGGGAGCCATGTTGGACTTTCCTGTTGTTTAATCCGTCTAAAAGCTTGGAGGTTTCAACTTTTGGGGAAAAGTGTTGCATATTTACGATCAAGCAGTGTTGAGGGATATTATCAATATATTGAGAGGGCTTTTAAAAAGCAGGGTCCCACTTCCCCAAAAAACATAACTCTTGCCACATTTCAGTTCTGTTGTTTTGCCAGTTTCCATTGTAATGCAACCGACCTGCGCCGCATCATTTCTGGGTTCCCTTCAGTCCGTCTCTTTGGACCCAACAATAGGTTTTTGGGTTTGGCCTCACCAACTGGAGGTGGAAACGCTCTCCTGACTATAAAACAGCGAACTGAACTGACCTGTTCTGGAGAACAGAGTGAAAACGAGATTTTCGAAAGGTTGCCAACATTTTTACGTTCAGCTCGCGTGCGTTTGCTGAAGTCGGTTCCAGGTCACTTTGCTCCAATCAACAGTTTGGCAAAACGTTTGGCTGTAAACTGATGTCTTGTGGAAGACAGCTATATTTTTGTGTGTGTGAGAAAATTGGGGGCAAAATAACCTAAACTGCTAAGGTTTAAGATGGTGAAACGAGCAAAGCCCAGCAAAACCCAACACTTTGATGCGTCCTAAGCCAGAGGTCTGCAACTGTTTAAATTCAAAGATTAAGTTGGCCCTTTGCTTCTAGTAAATAAATTTATCTTGAGCTGTAAAACTTAAAAAAAAAATAAAAATAAAAAAAAGATCAGGGTTAATTACATAAACGCATGTTACATAAAATATGTGTTTTATATGTATGTTTAATATGTGTTAAATAAAAAAAACAGTTGTATTTCTATTTTGGGGATTTAGAACAATGAAAATTTGACTTTTACAACAAGCAGATCTCTACAAAGTACCAACCACAAGCTGTTAAAGGGCTGAAATGTGGTCAAAACCTCCATCTCTTTATATAAAACCCGTTTTAGTCAATGTGTGTTTATTGTCACTTAAGTACAAGATCCAAAGAAAACAAAGTAGCTTTGTTATTTTAGTTCAACCTCAAAACCACAGTAAATTGATTTGATCCAAAATAGCACTAACAAGGCAAATTCCAATTTCACGAAAAAAAAAGTTTTCCATTAATCTCGTTCTGTGTGAAGTTTTCACGCAGACACTAAATCAGAAAGTGTTGTACAGAGAGGAAGGCATACAAGGTTTTACTTTTTAGGTTTCATAAATATTTATTTGTACATGGATTAAATTAAAAAAAGATTAAAATTATCAGAATGATTAAATTTTAGAGAAAATTGTGCATTAACATCAGCATGAGCCGATGTCAGTCAATTACTAACATATCGGTGTTGGTTTGATGCGTAAAACTGCATTGATATTATTACGTTTCATGAGGATAAGCGCAATATATATAATATCGGTGAATATTGGTTATCAGCCATTATGAATATTGGATATTGATCTTGGCTCAAGTTTTCCAGTGGATGTGTCTCTTTTTCTGGTCTGACCTCACGAACAGAGTGATGCTTCACATTTGGTTGACTCACGGTCAGTCGGAGTGACGGCGGCTCTGGTATTTATAACTCTTGAAAGCTCCGCTGCCGATTTGGTTCTGTTCAGGATCAGCTGAATCCTGTGTGACTAAGAAGCTATCATTAGGAAGAACGTCTGGCAGCTGCCGAACACGCTGCCCACAAAACCTGAAATAGACCTTCAGGGGTTTTTTCTGTAGCACTTTGTGACTTTTAACCATAAACCTAAATGTGTTTGTTTTGAATTTAATGTGAGTCAAAGAAGGTTGCTTGTTATTTTTGTACGCAAAACCCTAAGTTTGCTGGAATACAACACTAAGCAACACTGATGATTATTTTACTGATTCTGACGATTAATCAGATAAAAAAATTCCATCCATTTTCTTACACCCTTGTCCCTTAATGGGGTCAGGAGGTGCTGGTGCCGATCTCCAGCTGGCGTTCCAGGCGAGAGGCGGGGTCACCCTGGACAGGTCGCCAGTCTGTTGCAGGGCAACACAGAGACACACAGGACAAACAACCATGCACATACACACTCACACCTAGGGCCAATTTAGACAGACCAATTAACCTGACAGTCATGTTTTTGGACTGTGGGAGGAAACCAGAGTACCCGGAGAAAACCCACCATGCACAGGGAGAACATGCAAACTCCATGCAGAGAGGCTGGGGCCGGGAATCGAACCCAGAGCCTTCTTGCTGCAAGGCTACAGCTCTAACAACTGCGCCACTGTGCAGCCCTAAAAAAAATCTTCAGAAAATTGGCAAATTCTGAAGATTTTTTTAGAACCACCTGAGCTTATTTTACAACATATTAGAAATATATTTAAATAACTCTGATTTTAATAAGAAAATAAACATTTTATTGTCAAACATGCAATAATATTCCATTCCTTAGCTCTTCATTCAACATCAATAAAGTGTAGGAGTGATCTGTTGACTATTTTTGTTTTTGTACGTTTTTTTTTACACAATTTGAACCCAGTGAGGCTAAAACTAGGACACCTGAGAAGTTCTGGGTAGAACAGATTTATTTAAAGAAGGGTTTTTTTGACCTTAAATTCAAACTTATAAGAGTCTGTACACTGCTTAACGTCTAATCAATTACTTAATTAGTTGACAGTTATTTCAATTATCGATTCATCATAATTAATCCAATTAATTCTTTCACCTCTGTTCAATGACTGATGTGTTTTACAAGCCCCAATAGTTGATTTGCAGATTAAACGAGGTCACTGGGTGAAACTCAGTATTAGCTAAAGCCTGTTGTCAGTCAGTGTTTGTGAGTTTTACCTCCCAGTTCCTATGTTGTAGAAGGAACCACCTTAAAGGGGAGATTCAGTGTAGGGAAACTAAGATAGTAGCAGGTAAAAACTAAATCAAATGTGATATAATAAGATGCAGCAGACCTGTGTGTTTCTTCTCTCAAGCCTAACAGGAATGAATTTCTTATAAAGATCTGCTTTGTCGTCTCCTGATGCAGCAGGACACGTTTAGCTATGTTTGCTTTCTACAAACGACCCAGATTTGCAAGCATCTCTTTGCAGCTGCGCTTTTAAACCCGCAGGTTCAAAACTCCTCACTCGTACATGTGACTCCGGGCATTTTTATTCCCTTCCCCCGGCCCCCCTCCATATCCGGTGAACCCAGAGCCAGATGCTTTGCGACGTCGTATCCTGGGTGCATTTTTAACCCCCGTGCTGCAATTGGATTGAAATGCCGTGACAGATGTGTGAGCAGATGTAGATTCAGCCACAGTGAGCTGTAGATTATTGCTTTATGATGTGATATCGGAGAGCGGACCACAGTGAGACGTTTGTGCTGTAACGCGACTTGTTGTGTAATCCTCAGCCATTCCCCTCACTGCATACGGACCAATGGCGGCGGCGGCGGCGGCAGTAGTAAGAGGTAGGTCTGCGACTGTGCTTCTTGCATTTGTGTGCTTGCTTTAGATAGCATGTTTGCACAAAAGCTTGCTTGGACAAATAAAGGTGTATTTTTAGAAGCGTGTGTGTGTGTGTGTGAAGCCCTCTGGTGTCCAAGCTTGATTCGTTTCTCCTGTCTCTCAGGCTCCACCCCTTCACGCACTGGCTTCCTGGGCACCAGCAGCCCCGGACCAATGGCCGACCTGTACGCTGCGGCCAACCAAGACTCAGGAGTCAGCAGCTACATCAGTGCCGCTAGCCCCGCCCCCAGCACAGGGTTTGGCCATGGTCTAGGGGTAGGTCATGCCTGCTACGTTTCAAAAACATGCCAGGGTGCACACATGTGCTCACAAAGAGCGCATTCATTCCTGTCCCTGTGTCCTCAGGGTCCTCTGATCGCCACTGCGTTCACTAATGGCTACCACTGAAGAGGCTCGGGTCACAGAGGATCGGAGGGCTCCTCCTCTGTCTGCTGTTGTGCCAATCAGAACGCTGGCTGCCCCTTGACGGCGCAATCTGATTGGCTGGCCACGGGTCTCCAGTGGGCTCTCCTGGCACCACGTGGCTCCACACACCGACTGAAGATCTTTTTAAAAACCAGAACTCTCGTTTTGCTGTACTAATCTCACTTCGACATAACGTCCCCGGTTCTTCTTCTTCTTTTTTTTTCGTCCTCATGTAGAGCAACACACTAGTTTCTGCACATCCCACCACTGTCTTTCCTTGGTTACCATTTCTTTCTTCTATTGAAGATGAGATGTGGAATCTGCAAAAAAAAATGTTTGAGAAGCTGTTGGAGTAGGACAAAGTGGAACTTTTTGATTTATTTTTTAAATGATTTTATTATAATGTGATGTGTTATTTTATCATGAAATCTTTCAGATGCTGTTACTGATGTGGTAAGAAAAAAACAAAAAAAACAAACAAAAGAAGTGTGTGAGATGGGGCATTTTTAACAAAGAAAGAACAAACCCGACAAAAGGTCCTTTTTTACGCTGCAACTGTCACTGAAAACACAGATGAAAAAACAAAACAAAAAAAACAAAAATGTATATTTTGGTAGTCTTTAAAAACAAAAACCTTTGTAATATTGTTATTAATATTGACATAATAATGATAATCTGTAAGGTATTTTATTCTGTAATTGGTTTTAAAGCAATGTTTTTATGTCTTCCTGTAAGATATTGTACATAGAGGCAGGGAGGGGGGGGTAGATGGACGGCGGGTTCTCATTGGTTGGTTTTGACTGGATGTCATGTGCTACTGTCTGCGAGCATCTCACTACTTTAACAGCATGCATGTGGTTAAATGTGCATGCTGTGGGGCCAGTACGCTCCTGTGTCACTTCAGCGCGATGTTGAAATGCACACATTTAGGAGTTTATCTGGTGGATTTTCTCCGTTAACTGACCAAATCATCCCTTTGTTTTTTTTTTTTGCTTTACTTTACTAAGAGTCCAAAGTTTGACTCGTCCGTCTTCACACAACTTAAGTTAAACATAATGGACTTCAGGAATAAAGGAAAAATGTCACCTTAAAGCAATAGAAGAAGCAGTGCAGGGCTAAAATACATTCATTAGGATATTATTTGGCTTCTTTTTTTTTTTTTTGGTTAATTACAGACTTGTCACTTCTTTTGACTGCAAGAATGATTTCTTGCACAGCCTGTTTGAAATAAATCCAAGGGTCGTAAGAACGAATAATAACTTTATAGCAAGTTGATATTTTTTGAAATTGTATCTGGCATATTTACCCTTTGAATGAAGAAAGTTGTCCTTTTTTATCGCTTCACTCCTTTAAAAATGCGAGCTGGAATTCTGTGATAATCTTAAAGCTGTAGAAAATGCTTTGTGGCGGATTGCTATTCACAATAATTCAAGAAGTTGACATGTTTGCAAAGTCACCACCTTTTTTTTCTCTACTTCCTTAAAAAAACGCATGTTTGCATTTTGCATATTCACGCCACTTGTTTTAGTTAAACACAATACACTTATGGAAGAATAACCTTTAAGCAAGATTCAAATGAAAGTGCAGATTCTCAAGTACATTTTCAGGATAACTTTTAGGCATATTTGCTCCATTAGTCAATCATGTCGTCTGTTTTCCACTTTACTTCTTCAGACATGCAAGTTTGACTCTTGCATCTTCATGCTACCTGTTTCAGCGAAACACAACAGACTTGTGGAAAGAGTAACAACCGTGAAGCAGGAGAAACTAGGGATTCAGGAGGGGGACGGGGGTTCGGCTTGACTTCCTCTTTTTGAAAATATTATATATATATTTTTTGAGCGGTTCTCTTAATGTTTCTGATTTTCTGCTCTCTTATTGAAATAAATGTTTCTTTTATGCGGTGTTTTCCACCGTGACGACAAATGAAGGACATTCTCAGAGAACGCAGTTGTAAAAAAAAAAAAAAAAACCACAAACCACAATCCTGTTTTGTCCTCTTATCACTGTTTGAAGGTGCATGTGGTTGCGTCTGAGCGTGTGTGAGTCCGTGTTTGTGCGCATACATCCAGAGTGTAATATGGAACTACTTCTGGCAGCGGAGGAGCATTTTGATTGCCTTTTTTTCTTTGGTACTGAGAAAAAACAAAACAAAAAAAAGAGAGAGAGAGAGAGAGATCACCCTGTTCCGTTTTGGCTCGCCTGTTTTTCTCGCCCGACTTTCTCCTGAATCTGTGCTTCTCTGGAACCAAGATATTTTTGTTTTAGTGTGATGCTGCTGCTCCGCGTGGCGGTGAACAGGCAGAGGCCAGGGAGCCAGGAGCGGAACAGGGTCACGCTCCCGGCCGGGTCTGATACGGAGGCCATGACTGGCTGGCAGAAAAAGCAGGAAAGCTGGAGCAGATTTGCAAAAACAAGCCGCCTGCCTGTTCAGCCTCCACTGTTTTTCTGGCACGAAAACTTTCCTGATGCCGCCAGTAGCTCCTCTGTCAGACAGGCTGGGACACAGTTTAAAAAAGAAAGAAAGAAATAGAAACTACTGCTGGACACCAACACTGTAACTTTTTAAACGTACAATAAAGCAATAAGTTATTTTTTACCTTACAAATGAAAATAGTACTATTATTGGTAATAGCAGACAAGAAGTGGAAAATTCTGCGGCATTAAGACTTATTTTCTGGAAAAAGTGAACTATATTTTTCTGTTTTGAGATGTTTTTTTCCCCTTGTATATTGCTTTTAAAGATGCCTTTTTGTTTTGGTGATGTATGAAAAAGGGCCAATATTTGGTGTGGAGCTCTGTGTGAGCCTGGGTAAAAATTCAGACTGTCCCTCGCCAAGCTTTCCTTTTTTATTTTATTTTTTTTTGTTTATTTGTTTGTTTTCTGACTATTTCAATTTGAAGTTCCTAATAAATTATTCTAAAGCAATTTGTGATGGTATTCTTGATCATTGATTGTATTTTCTATGGTTGTGGTCAGTTGATGTGGGCATCAGTTTTGAAAGGTGTTTAAAACGTTTCAGATTTGGTAACAAAAAAAAAAACACATTCGGAAGCAGCTAGTAGATTTACTTGCTCCGAAATGTGTAAAAATCCTCATTTAATTCAGTGGCATAATCTCACAAAGAATATTTTAAAAATGTTTATTTTACTTAAGATGCTTTCAAGAAATTCAGTCATTAACCCATGACTTACTGCTTTTCCGTGTTTCTAGAATGACAAAACGTTGAGGCACATCTTCAAAACAGGAAAGAGAAGAGAACACACCGCTAAACAAAATCTTACTTGTGTTAATTGGAAAATTACAACAACAAAAATTACACACAATTGGTCAAATCTACAGTCAGACAGAAAATTACTTTTTTTTTGACAAGTTTGTTACCAAGCACTGCTGTTACCATGACAACAGAATAACCATATTTTGCTTTATGGACTTCACACATTAAATGTACATAAAATCAAGACAAAATGTTTTGTTTCTTACACATCGTTTTCTTAATTATTGTGGAGGGACCTGCATGTTGGCAACATGGGACACACAGTTGAACTGCTGCTCCAAATCTGCATCAGGTGGATGGAGAAAACAACTTTCTTTGTGAAAATCACGCTGTGCTTTTACTTTACTTTGACAAGAAAAAAGAAATTAGCACACTTATGTCACACTCAGTGGGGTACAGTAGGACAGAGGACTGGCTGCTGGCTGTGTGAGGAGCCGGATCAGAGGTGGTAAACAGTCTGATCCCCTCGCCGACAGTCAGGAGCTGGACCGACGCCAGCAGGGTCACAGATCATCTTCCACTTCTCTCCTTTTACCATCTCTGCCTACAAACAGAAAAACCTACAGAGGCGAAATGGACAAACATCCAAAGAACGTCATCTGACTCGATCCGTAGACGTCGGTTTCTGGATGAACTTTGGGACTTCAACTCCTCGGGCTGGTTTTCCCTTCTTTGGGCTTATTTCTTAGTCACATTTTGTGATTTTAATCAGCATTTTTTGGGCTGTTTAAGTGTTTTGTTTTTTAAATACTATACGTGTTCTGGACGTCAATGGCAGTCGGTATGCTCGACTCACAGACAAAAAGCTCCTTGAACGGGAGCACATTTTTTGACCGTGGCTCTTTGAAAGAGCAGGAACTTCCACCTCCCCTCCGGAGCTACCTTTGTTTGACCATGTTGGCATGCTTCTGCCCGGCGTACCCAGTCAACATAGTGGCCCTGGTCTTCTCTGTCATGGTACGTATGGACTACGCAGACTAACACAGCTGGATTTTAGCAATTTTTTTTCACATAAAATAGCAGATCAGAGAGGAGAAAAGGAGAAAGACTCTAAAGGAAATGGTGTTTTTAAAATACTGCGGTGACGCTGCCCTCCGACCTGGGAGTGAATCTGTTGGACCCTGAGATGTAACACAGTCACACACACACCTGCTCCGCCTGTCAAACAACTTTATCTTCTATTTTTATCCTCTTACTGGTTCTGATGAGGACAGGATTTCAGCCCATCAAAGTAAAACGTTGATGCTGAGTTCACCTTTGCCACATTTCAACCACAATCTTTAATGTCTCTCATTGTGTTTTTGTTTGTTTGCTTTTGCTATAGACCAAACACTCAGTGTTATGTAAATGTGAAAATGATAGATAATTTCTTTAGATTTCTTTAACAAATAAAAATTGGAAACGTTCGTCACCCATTTACAGGATTCACAAAATGTTTCACCTTAGTCTGACGTAGGAGGCAGGACGTTTTTGAAACACGTGACGATGTTCTCCCGCACTCCAGATTTGTATCCATTTAAAAGACACAAATAACTTTATCATTTTCTCTTCACTTACCGATTACATTCTGATTTATTTAGTCAACCACATAAAACTCCGATAAAACACCACAACGCCTGAGTTTGTAATGATCAAATGGAAAGATATGAGCATGAATCAAGTATGTTTGCTCTTTGTTCTCTTCTTCGTTTAAAGAAGCTATGAATAAAAATTGAAATGTAAAGGCTGGAATACTGACGAAAATGTATGTTTACAGTGCCAAGTTTGTGTGTAATAAATCTGTTTTGATGCGTTTAATCTTAATGTACGCTGAGATTAAGTTGCCTTGTGCCAAACGTTTCTGTATAAATAAAGCTGCCTTGCCTGCGCCTGTCTTTTATTTCCCAGTCTAGAAACAGTTACTATCAAGGTGACTATGACGGCTCCAGGAGGCTGGGCAGGAGCGCCTTGTACGTCTCCATAGCATCGATCATCATCGGCCTTCTCGTCATCGCCGTCACCTGCATCATTCATTTCATCACAGTAAGTCGGACAGCCTGGCTCGATCCGCAACGTTTCGCTCTCATCTGTTCTGACCGTTGAGCAAACAAAATGCTGTAACATGTCAGAGTCATTGACAGCATGTCCGTGCATGAGACTCTCTCGGTCTGCAAAATGCTTCGGCGTGCCTTTCAAAGAGCTTCTTTGATGTTTGCGTTTCGTTGTACGTCTGTGTGTCTTTCAGATGGATCATTAGCGCTGAGAGGAAGGGAGAATAAATATGAGACAAAGCAACAGAAACCGCAGGATGATGGTATCTGGACCGGCTCATGTTACTTTCCCCCCTGTTGACGGGAAGTGACTCATTTTTACTGCTTTCTATAACTTGTTTCCTCCCCACATCTTTCCTCTTTTCATTTGAACAATCAATATGAATGTGATATACGCTAGATATCCCACTTGATATTCATTCAGATGTAGATTTAGATGTAACCGAAATCCAAGAATTTTAGTTTCCACAAGGTCACGACATTGGTGTATCTTTCCTTACACTAAGCACAAATTCAGTCTGAAGACAGTCTATAGCTAGTTTCTTGAAGCCATTCCTTGACTGTAAAAAGATCAACATTTATCGGCCCTACCCAAATAGAATGCTCTCTTGTTTTTACTATTTGGAAGAGTCAGAGAGTCATGTATTATTTGTTAATAGTCCTTTTTGACACTCTAATTATCCTAAAAATTGTATTAATAATAAAAAAAAATTCACTTTCATGTGTGCTGAGGATTATTGTCCTGAAGACTTAGCATTGTAAGTACAGTACACCAATGAATTGGAGGACTTTTTCTGAAAACTGCAGTATGAAATTATACTCCTTCATTTATGGTTGAATTTATTCTTTTACACATCTTTACCTGAGGTACCAATGATTACTCAAATGACTCTATTTGAGTGTGTTGATACAAGGTTGTTGTTGATTTACAAGGCAAATAACTGTTCTTGGTAAAGTATGATTTTTCTGTAACAAAAATGTGTCTTTTTAGCAAAAACTTTTGTTTACTTTCAACTTAATCAAATACACCATGCCATTAAAAGTGTTTTTGCACTCTGATAAATTTCTTGATTTTGCTTTTCATCAAACTTGATGTTGCAGATGATCACACATATTTTTAAAATCAGATAAAGACATTCTGTCAGGTCCTGGAACGTTTGGGGGTTTGATTTTAGTGTCAATATTCTGTGTTCCTTAGTTTCTTTGTTTGATTAGCTTTGTTTTTGTTTTTCTTTAGTTCAGTGCTTTCTTAGTGACTTTAGTTCATTATATTTATTTCTTGTGTCTAGTTATTCTTTAGTTTAATCATCTTTCTTACATTTAGTTATTTTTTAAAGCAAGATTCAGTTTTTTAATCTGCTCTTCTCAGCCTGCCTTCTGATCTTTCCCCTCACACCTGGAACCTTTTAGCTAATCAGCCCAAGTCCTTTTTCAATCATTCACTCTCCCAATACTAAAACACCTTTTTTCCTCTTGCTCCTTGCTGGTTCCTCCTGCTAGATCCTGTTCCCAGTCATGCTTCTTGTACCTTTGTTTGTCCCTGATGCTTTTTGTTGTCCTCTGGGTCCCTGTTCTCTTATGGGTTTTTTTATTTTTTTATTAGCCTTTGTTTATATTTTTTCATTAAATCTTCAAATCTACTTGCCATCTCAGCCTCTCTGCTTTTCTGTCCACTTCAACCAACACATCATGACATATCCTAAATAATTAAAAATTTAAGGTGGAAAATGCTTTTTCACATCGCTATGACAACATGCAGTTTTCAGATTTTATTTAAATTCGCTTAGCAGCTCAGTGAAACAAAACCTCATTTCTAAAATGTATCTTTACTTTTGTATTCCAAGAAAACTTCCATGTTTTCAATTACACTAGTTTCATTCTTTGGACATCTGGAGGTCATACTTAAGTGACGTAATAAATTCAGCCTTGATTTGGATTTGGAACATCCATTATTTTAAGGATACTCAGCATCCATGCAGCTGATTGTCAATTTTTTTTTTCATTTATGATGTTAAGAGTTTTTCCACAGTCTAAAAACCTGCATCAATATGCGTGTGAAGTAACCTTTGAACTAAAAAGCTGATTAAAGTCTGAATAACCGGTTTAAAAGATCTAAAGCTTTAAATCTTTTGAAGTACCCAAAAGGACTCCTTTCCTTACTTCACTCTGAAATTACAAAGAAAAACTACAATGTCACTTTGATTTTGCCATAAGTGTTGAGATCAACTCATCCTCAGCTCACCTACCTGCTCAGAGTGACAGAAGTTTTTACCTGCAGAGTTCAAACCTTGATGGAGGTCTGAAGTTCCCGTTTTTGTTGTGTGTCCCGTCAGTCATGTTAGGGAGGTTCTGGTCTGGATTTATTTCAACACCAGTACTGATTCAACTCATTTGGGGACTTCCAGTCTGATTCTTCGCCAAAATTATGCCATGGATATGCAGTAAAAAAAAAAAAAAAAAAAAAAACATGTTTCACGGCTATTGCTAACATGCTACCCCAATATGATTATAACTTTCTAAAGAAAGCTGAGGATAATGTTCTGACACATAACACGAAACAATTACCACTTCTTTCTAAACATACATTGGAGGTGTAAAACTACAGTCTTCAAAGAGCTCAAGATTCAAAGAACTGCTAATAAGGGAAGCAGACTGCTGAAGTGCTAGGCTAGCGTTAGCATGGTTATGCTAAGTTCTGGATGTGTTCGGTGATTTATCATCGGAGTGCCAGTTAATGGTGCACAAATCAAAATAATAAAAAAGGCAAAAGCTGTTGTCCTACTTTACAAACTTTATGATTCGCTTGATATGTTGGAAAATTATTTGATAAGTGTTTCAGCTGCTCTGTGTTTAGCTGAGGTAGGACGACATAGACAGGCTAGTAGCTGTAACAACAGTGTTACCAGCTACTTGGTAAGGAAAGCAACTACCAAAAGTCGCACAAGGTTGCTAAATAATCTTGTGCAATTGTAATATACATTGGAGTCAAAAATGTAATAAAAACACTGAAAATATGTTTAATAAATCGTCTTCTTCTTACTCATATTCTTACTTATTTTAATTAAAGTCACATTTCCTGCTGAAAAAAGATGCTCTTGCAGTGTAAATTAAATAAATTATTTTAAGCTTTTTTAGTTTAGTAGAGTTTACTTACAGCAAGAAGGTGCTAAGTTTTAATCCCAGGCTTTCAGAGTATGTATGTTCTCTCTCATGAATGCAGACCATGATGTTTTTTAGCCAGCAGGAGTATTTTTATGAATTTTTTTTCTCCAATAAATTACATTTTTTGCAGTCTCTCTCTCATATTGATCAACCATAAACTTAATGAAATTGATATCCAACAACTGCTTTTTGTTTCTCCTAAGGTCACGTTTCTCAGAAAATGACATTAATCAAATGATGAGAACTAGACAAATATAATTTAAAAAAAAGCAACAACAAAAGAAATCTGTAAGTAGGCAAAGACTTTTTTTCACAGTCTGAAATATTTCTCTTCTGCCTTTACTTCCCACATGTGCCATCGTGTTTTGCAAACATCCTCCCCTGGACTCTTTTCGGTCATTTGATATGTCATAGTAGATGACCAGCTAAATATAGGAGATTGGTCTCCATGCAGCCGACTGCCCACTCCATCAAACGGTCAAACAAAACCGGCCCTGCTGCGAAGTGACTGGGATATGTAGAAAAGAAGCTGAAAAGGTAGGAGGAAATAAAAGTGATGATTCAGATGAGGTTAGCGGAGCTCCACGATCCTCCGAGTCTGTTTCATCTCATGACTCATTGCAGTTTTCTCATTGTTGTTATTTAAAGCAGCTCTTTCCAGCTGTTTTTAGACGTTTCAGCCCTCCTTGAGCTAAAAATTGTGCCCAGAGCGCCCTTGATGACACAAATAACACCTACATGCAACACACTCACACACACAAAACAACCCCTCAGTGAAAACATATCTCCTCCGTGCAGGTGGAAGTCAAAAGCAGCTCCCCCTTGATGAATTAGGTTTGATGCAGTCATTGTAATGCACTTGTACGAGTCAGTTTTAGCAGTAATCTTTGGTCTATTATCTACTGTCAGTTGAAAGGGAAATGCAACACGATTGTGGCGCAGCCTCTTTGATGTGGGACCAAAGCAAATCTCGAGAGGATGAGATGAAAAATGAAGGCCAGGATTAGACGACTTGAAAGAATTTAGGCAGATTATCAAGGGATCAAGGTAGACTTTCTGTCAGCAAACCGACTGACGTGCTGTGTGGAGGGGGGAAGAAAGAAAAATCAAACAAATGCAATTAATTGAAGCAAATTAAAATCAGCTTTGTTTTTAATTTCTTTTTTTTTGTTACACACTTGCCTCAAAACCCATTTGATGTCTTTCTTTGCTAGAAGACGTCAAATCACCTGTAGCCTTCCTGCTGCATTATTAGCAACAGCGCGGACTTGTGTGTTTTGAGAGCCGCCCATGACTCATGTGAAGTGCTGAAATAGGCCTCTCAAACGAGCTCCCTCCATTAGCACCACGTTCTCCATATACACATATCTCATGACAACATTCCTCCTATTCAGGAGTTTGATGCAGCTGCATAAATGAAATGTGATAATGGTGGGAATGAGGCAGAGCAGGCAGAGAACATGAAATGCATTCAGGTTAGACGAGATTAAAGACATCAAAAGCTCTCTCAGGTATTCGGCTTGTTTCACAGTGTGTGTGCATTATTGCATTTTTTTATGAAAACTGTTTCACGTAACGGTTAAATAAACTGTGTGTATGCAAACCTTTACGTAACGCATTTGACAACAAACAGTTGCATGTGCTCAGATTTAGCCGATGTGGCATTATGTGTATACCATCCATCCATCCATCCATCCATCCATCCATCCATCCATCCATCCATCCATCCATCCATCCATCCATCCATCCCTCCATCCATCCATCCATTTTCTTTACACCCTTGTCCCTTTGTGGGGTTGGGAGGGTTGCTGGTCCCAATCTTCAGCTAACGTTCCGGATGAGAGGCGGGGTCACCCTGGACAGGTCGCCCGTCTGTCGCAGGGCAACACAGAGATGAGCAGCAGAGATGCTGTTCATCCCTGCCTGTAGCCATGACCTTCAGACATCTGGGAATCGGACTCAGGGACAAACCAGACTTGAAGATCTTCATAGTTCTGTTATCTTAGCTAATTTCTGGCTGGCCAAGATGAACCGGTTGTCTCTCCTTCCTGTTTAAATATCGCCACCTTCCTATTTTTTCATCAAGTAGTGATTTAGAGTATTATTATAGGAAGGTGACAATATGATGTCATCAAACCTGGTATTAAGAAAAACATCTTGGACTCCTCTCAGCTAATTAATTACAGACCTGATTCTAAGTTACAGATATTTAAAAATATCTTACAAAGAACTCCCCCCTAATTTCTTCAAGATCAATGCAAAATGTTTGGTAAATACCAATCTGGTTTTCATAAAATGCATTTAACAGATTCCTTTAACTTTGCTTAAAGGACCTAGTGACACTAGGCTGCAATCCCTGTGAAAGTTACACAGTTAGGTATTTTAGAAGCCTTTGATATTGTCACTCCACTGTCTTAATCAGCATACTGTGTAGTTTAGTCGAGATCTTTGGAACCATTTTCGGAGCCCTCAGGTTCCATGCAAACCAGATTTAAAAGTAACTTTTTTCTTAAATCCAAGTCAGATCTCAAGAATTTGATCCTAAGTCAGAGTGAAGCCTCAAGCCATTTATTTTGGTGATTTCATTGTGAGTTAGAGACTCTTTTATAAACCACCACATGTCAGACTCTAACTGGTCTAACATGTGAGGGAACTCGTGACTATCTTCCGGGCCCACTTGGAATATCTTCAGAATATCTCAACTTTTATGCAGATGACATCCAGCTGTTCCTTCAACAATTCTCTCAAGTATCTGGCAAAGAAAACAAATTACTCTTCAACTGAACTCTGGGAATACTTAGCATCCGACCACGACCTTGGAGAAAACTGTTCCTCTGATCAGGCAACAGATCCGACCTCTGAACTAGGGGTGCACGGATTTATCAGTGCCGATTTCCTTAATTTTGGGAGATCCGACGATACTTACACGTGAAGCCGATCTTATCTACCTCAACAAAGGTCTACAAAGGAACTCTGTCCGCTTCTGTTCTCTCATTAGAGATCTGACTGACAGATCGCCTCACCAGGTCATGTCTGCACGTTGGCAGTTATCAATAGTCGCACCACTGTTGACAACTTTCTTGCTACATTTAATGGAATTTCAGACAAATATTGTTATTGGCCAAAATCAAAATCGGCAGGTCAAGGCTTATTAAAGATCGGTAATCATCGATTGACCAGAAAATTGCAATTGGTGACCCTCTAGTCGTATGGGAGAATGACATGTCACCAAGTGGCAGCAATGTCACTCAGCAACATGACTGTAAGCTCCTGGAGTTTGAAAATATTCCATATCTTGGGAAAGTGAAGCACCAAACTCAAACAGAAAATATCAAAATATAAAAAACTTCAAGTAAATTAAAAAAAACAAACATCCAACAAACAAATTCTAAGGTGAGCAGTTGTAATTTTCTCGAAATATAAAGTTGTTATTTGGATAACACATCAGTAGTATTGTTCTTTAGGGGGTAACTTGATGCCACAATATTTTTTTTTACCTGCAAGAGTTTTCTACGGTAAAAGGAGGGACTGGATATTCCTGAGTTGCTTTTATCATCTGTCGGCCATATTGGATTTAACAAAAATGATTTTGCACTTGCAGCTGATGGCCAGTAGTCGATAGTGTGTTGTATCACACACTGGTGTCCACTTCAGTGCACTGTGGGCACTTAGAACATGAAAATCCACAAGAAAATGGCTTTTAGATTTCTGTCCACTGCAGTGACCTCTGTGCATGAAAAACTTTAAACAGGCTGCAGATTGTTTTAAAGATCAAAACAGCACAGAGGAGATAATGCAAAAAAATTTTTACAGTAATGTGAGAGATTTTGATTTCATGAGACATTTGATACGATGAGCGCTCTCTGGTTGTTTTGTACTTATCACAGGTAAAAATAGCTAAATCATCGCTAGTGGATTAAAGCTGCTCCTGTAGCAGTCTGGTTCTCCCTCTTCTATGAGTATCCTGCCCTTACAGAGCATAAAGGTGCCTGGGATCACTTATCAGCAACAATCTCATTATGTGAAAACAAAACAAAAAATAGAAATCTAGAAGATATATTGATAAAGAATATTACAGTCTTACATCTGACTAAACACCCTTCAGCTTTGAATGCGTCGTCGCCTGTGAGCATCACGTCTCTTCCTCCTCCGCTGCAGCACAAACCTTCAGGACTCATCAGGTCCGTCCAACTCCTTGTGCTTTTCTGCAGGGGCCGTTCTCTTCTCCACATTAGACTCGCTCACTTGGGATTTCTTCGGCGTAATTCAGGAGTTAATGACCTTTCATAAAGAGTCTAATATGAGCCACTGTTCATTAGCGATTTCAGAGGCCAGTATCTCTGATTAACTAATCAGCAGTGCTGCTGACGATCAGCATGAGAGCCACTCTAATCACACTACTTATAAGGATCCCCCCCAACCCAAACGTCTAAAGACACATCGAATATCTTTGCCCTTTTCCGGCGTTGCTGGCCTTTATGTTTCAGTCCAGATAGATTACATCCTTCCTTACTTAATTGAACAGTTTTTGTCAAGATGTGGATATTTGTTTTTGTCTAATAAACCAGTATTACATCACTGTGTGGACATACAGGTACAAATCTTAGCAAAAGTATTCACATGTCGTGTTAGAAGAAACTTTAATAACACACGATAAGCCAAACAAAGTAATGCAGTCTTACAGAATTGTCAACCTGTAGTTTTTTTTTTCAAAAAATAAAATAAAAGCATCTCTTGTAAATGACATGTTAGATTTCATGGAAACAACCAGTATAAATAAAATAATAAATGTAAAGTGGATAAAATACACACTGTTAAAAAAAATAGAATCTCTAATTTATGGTAAAATGTCGGCAGCGGTGGTTATCAGAAGTTTACCATAAAAATCAGGTAAAATAAGGAAATCTATTGTAAACTAGAGACGGTCTTGATATTGTGCATGTATGAAAAAAAAAATCCAAATTAAAATATTAAAGTTTGTTGTGCCGAAATATAAAATTAGAAATGTACCAGCGGTGTAAATATTTCTGCAAGGTGCTGCACAGCGATGGCATCAAAATGACAAAAACTCGCCATTCGTCGGCAGAAAAGCATTTAACGCAATCATCTTATCAAGCTGGACGGTATGATTTTTGCAAAGCTGCCGTCCCTCGCTGCTTTTCCTCCCAAATACAACCTTGCCGGAGCCCCTCCCGTCCCCAACGTGCAGCCATTTGTCTTCAGTGTGACAGGGATGCCCTTTGAAAACACACATGTGGTTGGAAACTGGGTCACGACATTGGCCTGTGTGCATTAGAAAATTATGGATGATCTGTATATCTTGTTATGTGTACCATGGTAACTCAGAATACTAATGACTGCTGACATTTATCTTACGAAGACACACGAGCGCAACAGACAGACGGATAGCCAGCCAAAAACCTTGTTGTTAAAGAATAAGAGACAGAAAAAAATACAAAGACCACACAGTCTTGAGATGCGTCCAGACATGTCAGTGGTAATGACTCCTCTGGAGAGGAGCCGCTCGGGATGGCCTCAAAAACACCAGCGCTTTCTGTTTGCATGTCAAGAAAAAACAATATAGGGCATTTATTAAGACTTTATGGCACTGAAACAAAGATATTTGCAAGTGGAAGAAATAGAGATAATGATGTACGGAGTCAAACTGAGAAATGATCTTTGTGTTTTTCTTTATTTATTGTTTTTTACTACCCTGGAAAACAAGAAGCCTTGCACCTTTTAGACATGTGACTCTCTGATGGTTTGCATCACTGTGGAGAAGGAATCACAGAAAAGCCCAAACAAACTTCAAAGCTCCGCAAAAACTCCTTTACGAGGAGAGAATAACTGGGAGTTGAGGGTCGAGAGAGTCTTACTGCAAAACAAAACCCTCCAATCACACCAGAAAATGCTACTTGAAATCAGACAGATGATTTCATAAAATTATGCATAACGTCTAATCAGATGTTCCTGGGAATAGAACTTTGCAGGACACTCTGGAAAACATTCAGACGCCAAACTGTGAAAGTCAAAGCTCGTCAAAGATTAAGAAGTACATTTATTTATGAGTCATGTTTTACCAGGAACGGCAAAAGTGTACTTTTTTGCCCGTTCACTTAGGCACACAGCAAACACAAGAAGCAAGAGAGTCATATCTGCAACATACAAACCAATCAGCTCTGATAATAGCCATAGGAGTTTGTAACTGAAGACCTGCATAAATTAGTCTTATGCAGCGCTCCAGGGACAGAGGAAAGTGCACTGAACAAAAAATGAGGCTATTATGCAATACGTCTAAAAATACACACTTCAGGGTTTCATAAACACATATGCATATTAGTGGGATTTCGATTTGGATTTAGTTAGAATTTTTTTTTATATATTATCTGTCTAGTTATGTTGCAAGTGCATGAAAGAGAAAAGTAAAGAAAAAAAAATCCAGCTTTTTTTTGTTGTACTGAAATTAAACAATGTTTTTGACTCGAGTCACTGTTTCTAATATGTTCAAACAATAAACCTGCTTTAAGTTTAAAGTTAGACCTTCAAACTGAAAAGATGGGTTTTTTTGTGTTGCAGTACTACTTTTGGCCTCTAGAGGGGCCTCAAGCTAAAGGCTCAAATGCTGCTTTTGGTTCCCAAAACTGAAACGCAATAAAACGAAGAATCAGCTCCGAAAATACAAACGTGCTGCAAATACAAGTTGTGCTGTTAGCGGATTAAACCGAGATGATTTCCACAAAGGCCTGCTGCAGTTTGCTGCATCACAGCTACATATTTTTTTTCCTTCGTTAAACATCTGCATCTTTTTATGGCCACAAACATCCAGCATGGTGGTCATGAACGGCATGCTTAATTTTTTCCCCTCTATTAAAAACAAACCTGAGACATAACTAGTTATTTTTATTTCCTCAGAGAGCTGGACTCTGAGTTCAGACTAATTGTTGCCTATTTGAAAAACACCTAAAATACTTTTCATTAAAATATCCCAAGAGAGATTTCAAGAGTGATTGCTTTAATTACCCTCAGAACAGAGACATTGCCTGAAAAGGCCATTTATTCCTCTCTTCTTGGAGCTCTTTTGGGTACACAGTCTGTTCTACTTTTAAATGCGGCACTAATTAACTTTTCCATCATGATTGTATTGAAGGGCTCTGTATTGCCACCCACAAAATACTGAAAACGGGTATTTTGGGATGACGGATCAAACAGAACTCCAAGAGACGTTCCGAACTTTCTCCCAGGCCTGTCTGCTGAAGGCAGCTGTATTTATGCTGATGTTGATTGAGCAACATTTATATAGGGGATATCAGAGTAAATGAGCTTATCCTTCTTCGTTTATCACTTTATTTGTAAGTAAATAAATCGAGAAACCCCCCAAAACATTTCCTTTCCGTCTAACTCACAATCTGGTCAAAGGAATGTGATGTTTGTGGTTTAAATATGAATAATATCAGAGGGATTTACTACTCAACCTTGCATTGGTGACTCTGCAGCTACAGCACAGGCCTCATGACCTAACCTGACGGTCTAAGAGCTGTTTTTGTTCAAACATGCCAAAAAAAAAACACCCAACAATACAACTTTACCCAAAATGATTCAAAATGTAGAATGGAAGATCTTTCTTCTTCTTCTTCTTCTTTTTTTTTAATGTACATTTATTGTAAGCAGACAGGGTGGGACAAAAGCACAGAAGAAACAACAAAAAAAAAACATCCATAATACTTGGACAAACTTTCCAATTACTCCGACATTCTCCTTACGATAAACAGACCTGCTGTAAACTAATAAAGCTAACAGACTTCAGTGTGCTGCTCTTTCCCGTAGCTGTAATTTCCTTCTGTTCTCTAGGAGCCCGACGTCTAAAATAAACCCTTTACGTTCATTCTGCCGAGCGAGGCAAGAGTTATTGTTTCATCTGCCAACCGGCGTTGCTTGTTTTCCATCATAACAGCCTCCACGTCTCTTCCTCCTGTCTTGCAGCAGGAGACCTGTGTAATTACATCCATAGCGTTCTCCTCTCTCCCCCTACGGTTGATATCACCGCTGACATCCACTTGCACAGCCCCCTCCTCTCTTTCTCTCTCTCTCCCTCTCTTTCTCTATCTCTCTGTCCGTCTCGCTGCATCCTTGTTTATTGGAAAGCTCTTGCACTGCCGGTGTGCGGTCCTGCTTCGTCATGTGTGCGGTGCATCGGAGCAGATGGGGAAGCATAGGAAGCGGCAGAGATGAGAGAGGAGGAAGAGGACGACAGGCAGCTGAAGACGGAACTGCTCTCCACGTGAAAAGGCGCAGACGGTAGGAGACAGCCGGAGTATTATTTCTCTAACAGAACGGAACTGGAGGCTGACTCTTTGTCGGTGAGAGGTACTTAAACGGATTGGAAAAGAGCCGCGTACGATTGAAGGAAATTCGAAAGTGCTCAGTGGCATTAGTTGTTTTCAAAGGCCGATTGTTGAAGGGGTCACTCAAAAGGCCTCTTCAATTACACACCAGCCATCAGGGGAACATCATCAGATATTAAGAAGCAGCTGATTAGAGATGTTTCTGTAATCCCGCTTGGAACAGAAATCTAAAGACGGACTTTCCAAATCGTCATCTGAGTGATGATGAGGCAGTCTTGTTTCGGACACTCTTAAAAACAAACTGTTGCGTTTTAACGAAGGGAACACTTAGACGGGTCCCTTTCGATGCGGAGGAGCAGCGGCTCAACTCTGAGCTCCCCCAGATGATGGAGCGTTTTCCAGAACCTCTAAGTCTAGTCACAACACGCATGTCTGTCTCCATCCAACCGTCAGTCGTAAACAAGACACAAAGAAGACACTCGACCTCCCACCAGGAGGGACAACACTTCCTTTACCGACTGAGAACCGCATTGTCAAGATGAACTTACTCTAAAAGTCACCAACAGGAATGTGTCATTTGCTAAAACCGTACAGTGTAAGGTCGGTGTAAGTTTTAAACAGAAATTATCGTATACCTGCCTAGTAGAGTGATTTATTTGCTTTAGAACAATAATATTCCTGATTGCTTACATTGCTCAAAATGAATCAAACATTTATATAAAATAGCCACTTTATCTGTATTTATTTTATCCATTTAATAAGGACTTACGTCCGGTTTGTGACTCATGTTAGTAAAGTTGACCTGACCGTGTGAAGCATTTTCTTACAGTGTCAGTACATCCATATGAACTTTTGAGACAAATAAAGTTCAGTTTCACCATGAATGAAATAATATCAGGCCATCTCTTAAAGCTTTCCATCACTGATAATAACCCATAGCCTCAATGTGAGACACATCAAGTTGCTTTGTTGAACATGCAGTGAAAATACAGAAGTTGATGAGCGACTACTGATGTGATTGCAGCAACCCAACAGCAGCTCTGCAGGGGTTGATTGGGTTTTCATGAAGCGTTTCGTTTAAATTACCTGTGAACCATCTACAGCACTGGCTAACCATCAAGACCAGGTTTTTTTTTATTTATTTGGAATGGAATTATGATTTACAAGAGTTATACTTATGTAACTTGGAGAGAAATCTCTCTACAGGTCATTAAAAAAAGAAAAATCTGTTGAATTTCATTAATATTCAGTCTCTACTCTGCAACCTTCCATATACTGAATTGACTCGCTAAATTTTTTCAAAAAGCAGCTGGAGACACTTAGACAAGATCTTAATTGAAGGAAAAAAAGGGCTGCAGAGTTGTATTTATATTGTTTAGTATTTTATATTTTACACTTTTCTGTCATTTTAATGTAATCGTGAAACACTTAGTGGTTTTCATCCTGCTTGTGATATATGAATAATATGTACTTTCAACAATCAGAAAGAACATTACTACTTCTCATAATTATTTTCAGTTTTAAAAAATATGGTTGAAACAAGGAGAAAGCTTTTCTTTTAGATTTTTTGTCACTGTCTAAATAATGATCTAGAAATAAAATAAAGAAATTAAGAGCTGTGAAAAAGTTTTTAGTTTTTTTTATTATTATATTCTTTAGCCCATCTAGCTAATTCTAATATTGCACAAAAATGACTCAAACAGAAAATGCCATTTTCAAATGAGGATTTTATTTATAAGGTTAAAAAATAACCTGACCTGATGTTATAAAGTAACTGTCCCTACAGCTAATAACTGGCTAACATAACAGCTGTCATTATTGAGTCTTTCACGTTGCTGTCCAAGAATTATGGGGCACTGTTGTACAAAATATTTTCAATTCAGCTACACTGGAGTGTTCCTGGGCTTTGATTAGACCATTCAAAACCTTACTGACGTGAAATGTAGTTACTTTTCCCACAGGGGCAGGTTTTGTTTGAATAACTTGTTTCATATGATACAAAAAAAATGATAATTTTTAATAAATTTGAAGCACTCAGGTGCACTATAGTTTCCCCTATAGTGTTGGGAATAATTATGAAATAAAAAGTGTGACATTTTTTTGAAGAAATGACAAGCGAATGTTGATAAAGTTGTCTTGTACAAACAAATTCACTGTACAAAAACAAAGAGAGTAGCACCTGTTGATGCATATCATTCAGATTCAGTGACGGGATCATATAAATATCGACAAATTAATCATGACTGAAAATGACCACTGGCTTTTTACAATATTTATTGCAATAATCTATGTTCATTGATCTGTTTGTTTCTCTTTCACAGATGCTGACTGCATTTCATAAAATGTACCGGAGTGCTTTTTGTGCAGCCCGTTGTTGAACCCTCAGAGGGCAGCAGGGCTAATTTCTCCTGACTCGTTAGGCGTCGCCTTAAAGGAGCTGCAGAGAAAACCTGAGCCGGCGTTCTCCTCTGCTGGGAAACATGCAGACAAACTCTCTCAAATGTTGCTTCGTCTAAATGTTGTGCCAAGTCTGCGGAGCTAATCACAAAAGACTGTTTCTTTTTTTTTTTTTTAAATAACTCACTTTATGTATGCATAAAGACTAAACATCAGGTTTTTTTATATGCAAGATAAATGCGTATAAAGTAATATTAATGATGACAAACAGGTATGTTACATGCCTTATTCATGTTGGACCTGACATACCATTGTGCAGATTAAGCTGTTTTTAACCGAGTCTCAGCAGTTGAGCGTTCGTCATGGACGCCGTGGAAAACTCCACAGGCTTATCCACGGCCGCCTTGGTGGCCATCGCCTGCAACACGCTGGTTGCCGTCCTCCTCCTCCTGCTGTGCCTGATTGTTTACCGAGCCTGTGGCGTCCCGTCCAGCCCGGAGAGGCTGCCCGTGTTGGCGCCGAGCGAAGCAGAAACCCAGCAGCTGAACAAGCACAAGTACCTGTTGACCTCTTGACTGCAGAACGATGAGTCAAACGCAGCCACGGGTGAGAGACTCGACGCCTGCCTCCACAGCAGCGCCGCTTGAAGATGTGCGAGGACTGAGTGCGAAAGGGGAAAGACAGACTGATGCGTTCACCCGGCTTTCCCTCAACAAAATCTGGTCCTCAGTGTGACGGAGCTCATCACAGAACGACGTTGTGATCGTACAACGGGAAGAAGCAGAAAGATGGTCTCTGGTGTACAACGAGACATAACGAGAGATCATGTGGAGTGTGTGCATGTCGTTGTAGTCCAAACAATCCTGGGTGAAATTTGATCAGAACAGGAGAGATTTACTTCAACTCGTCCTTCGCTCTGACATCTGCTTCTAGCTGCGACGATGGGCCACTCATCCTGGACTGAGTCACAGAGGAAATGATTGGAAGAGGCCAGAGGGACTCGGTCGATGTTTCCTGCACTGCGGCGAATATATTCACCCTGCAACACGTGCACACTTCATCCTGTATCCTGTAACTTTCCATGTAACAAAGCATGTAGCACCGTTTAAAGACTATAATATGAACCAATCCTCTGGAAACTTTCCTGATATCAAGGCTGCACCTATTAAAAATAAACTGACTGAAATGCTTTCTGACTTTCTTTTTTCTTAATTTTTGTTTCTAAAATTGAAGTATTCCCCAAAATAATCATACAGAGATAGTTAAGCATTTTTTGAATGTATTTGTTGTGCATCTGTGGTAAGTTTAAGACAGTACACCATCTTATGCATTTGTCAGAAACCTTCTCTGAAAAACATACACATTTCAAACAGTTTTATTTCTTTGGAGTTGATTAAGTTTTATTTTATTTAGAAAAGTCTTTGTAGTGTATTTTGAAGAGTCAAAACTTCGGATAAGCCTTCGCGCTACCTAGTAAATATTTGTAGTCCTATTTATTGTGAAAATTATGACAAAAAGTCAATATAAAATTGATACTTTGTGTTTCCACTTCAAGAGGATATTAGTTTCCCTCTTTTTACTTTCCTCTGTTTTGTGAAAGGATTCACATCAGTGAAAACATCGCCCCAAAGAATAACGACAAAAAAAAAAAACGTCCATTTGCATAAACCTCCTGTGCTGGCAGACCAAATTTATGTCATACTTGAACTAGCAGCTGAGGGTTAAACAAAATCATCCAGAGAACTACCAATGGCTCTTGAATCGCACTTTGGGCTCTCCTTATGCAAAGCATTTCCACTTAGTAACCACCTGATAGTACAACCCCCCCACCCCACCCCAAACAAAAACAACAAACTATTTTTAAACCAAACACATACTCTGACTGCAATTGGTTCACATGTTCTGTTCTCAGAATAGGAAGATTTCTGGTAGTGCACCAGTTCCCAACATAATTAATCATTGGGGCCTGCTAAATAATCGCCCCAATGCAAACTTGACAGAGAGTTAGAGTGCAAATAAAATTTTAAGTGACAGAACCTCACTTCAATGACTTGAATGATCTCTTTGATTCATACAGTTTTAGTTCTTTTATTAAGCATCTAGCATATGCTTCTCATTGACAAAACTAGCGTGAATTAATAACAGCAGCGTTGTTCACATTTCTGCCGAGTATCTGCAAGAAGAAGACAAAAGTGAGCATCTTATTCTAAACTTGTGGACGTGTTAATGAATGAATCGTGCTGGAGGACATGAAGGGCAGAAAGGCTGAGGAAATTCAGATCACCGTGGAAACATTAGAGCTCCTGGGTGCAACTTCACTGAGCAATCTGATTATAAAGACGGGGAAGAATTACGAGACAGACAAAATAAAGATGTTTCAAAGCCAGATGTTTCCTCCCTGCAGACTGGAGAATAAAAAAATCTTCCGGATTGTCTCTGGACCGGTGCCCAAGACAGCACACGGGCCAAGATAAGCTACTGGCTCTGCTCCACGAGTAACGCAATCTTCTACGTCGATTTATGTCTTGCAACGGTCCACCTTCCTTCATTTAGTGATTACTGTATGAAACAATGGCTCCCCTCAGCCTGGTTGTAATGTTTCCAACATGTATGAGTGATTTTTTTTTTTTTACTCTGGCATATCTTAGTACATGTCAGTGTCAAGCATTTGCTGCAGATTTGTGTTCATCAGAGGTGCTCTGCTGGACCGGAGAAGACAGAAAACTCAGTGTCGTGCTCAAGAAAAGATATTCTTGGAAGAGATTCTACAATAGCGACGCTGATTGTGGCAGCATGTTCGAGTAAATTTGTTACACTAATTCAGATTTGTTGTTTTTGTTGACTTTAGTTCATTTTTTTGGTTGTTTTATTTTGTCATTGAGTGATTGGAGCATTACTTCCTCTGATTTTTGATGCTGTACTGCTGGAAGGATTTTGTTCTTACTTTTATACTTTCAGACAATTATCACATGTAACCGAGGCAACAAGAGGTTTTTTATTTAATGACAGGGAGCAGCTGATTAGCATCTCTAAAGCTCAAATAATACCTTAACTGCGACCCCGAAGCTCAGAGGAGTTGAATAGCAGAACCAAAGAGAAGAGAGAGGAGGAGGAAGTTCAAACCATCTCTTCCATTGATCATATCCCAGAGTCCAATCTATCTATGCCCGGCTTTCTAACCACACAGAGATTTATAAAGAAGCAGCAAAAAGCAAATGAGGTGGATTAGCAGTGCCTGAAAACAACCGATGGTGTTATCCAGGTCAGGACATGTTACTGTGCCCAGAGTAGCAGCAGTGAGAAGCAGCAGGATGCTAAGACCATCATGAGACTCATACATGTCATACAGCTACAGTCGTCAGTCAGAGGTCTCTGAAATTTAAGTAACAGCCAGAAGCAGCAGAATGAAGCAAAGCCTGTAAAATGCAAATAAAAAAACTGGAAAAGGAGCGAAAACTTTTGATCAATGCAAAAATCCCACTCAAAGAGTCTAAGAAATTTGTACAGAAGAGCTAAAATGAGCTAAAAAGCTAAAACCTTTCTCTTTTTTTTAGGGTTGGAACAACTCTAATCCCAGAGATTCCTATCAACTCTGAAATCTACTCAATCCAGTCTGTTTTGTTACACAGTTTTAATATGTTTATTGTCAATAAATTACATGAAAACACATGCAGCACTTTCAGGTAAGACAGACTGAAGGATCAATTAAACAAATATCAAGAAAAACAACAAATGACTCAAATCAGTTGAACTCTGCCTTCTTTGACATTTTCTGTATGAAACAAAAACATGTCTCAGCTTTTTATGGCAAAAAACAAACATACCAAAAAAAAAACAACAAACAAACGCATCAGTGTCAATATTGCTTACATAACTTGTGAAGAGACGAGTAATAAAGAAGCACACAATAACATTTCGGACATGTCAATGTTTCCTTGGGGAGTTAAGGGTGCATGGACTCTAAATGACTTACAACAAGGTTGTTTCCCAGACGCCTCAGATGCAAATTGGTCTTCTTATTGAGAACCACTACGCGTCTGAAATCATGTCCGAACGAGACAGGAATCCTTTTTCAGAACAGCAACAACTGTCCTCAGTTCCCAGAAAATCCAGGAGATACAACTGAACACAACATAACACAGTGACAAGCATTCCTCTTACAACTTTCACTGAGGGTACTTGTGTCTACTCAATATATCAAAAGTATAAAAAGAAAAACTATAACAACAGCAAAAAAAACAAAAAAAAAAACAAAACAAATTGGGGCATTCAGAAAGCCACCCAGCTCTCATTTGAATTTCATCAAGTTTGACTCTAAGAGAACATTGATCAAATACACAAATTGCAACATGTTAATTTTATTTGCTGCAAACACAGATAAAAAATAAAATAAAAAAGCCACCGTATGAGAAGCCACATTGGCTGAATTGAAGCGGAGTCGGTGTGATTCAGTCTAGCTCTGGTTCTCTCAGCAGGACAAGCAGCCTGTCCATCTTTAATATCTCTGCTTCTGAACCCTTGGGCAGTTCCTGGCCCTTCTTGCTCTACACACACAACAAACAAACAAACAAAAAAGAACCAACAATTAAATTATTTTTCCATACCAAGAAATAAAGGAAACCCAGTGGTGAACACAAAGACAGAATGAAACATGTACAGACAGCTCTGTGAAAAATGTAGACCCCACTGCACTGAACCAGACTGAAGACCACCTGGTTATTCCACCAAATATTGATCTCTGAACTCTTCCTGAGTTAAAACATTAGTTTTGTTGTTTCTAAATCAATATGAACTTGTTTTCTTTGCATTATTCGAGGTCTGAGAGCGCTGGTCAAAATGTGCATATTTTGACCATTTCTCATTTTTTGCAAATAAATATTAAACATTTGCTTGCAGTTTCAGACATGTTGTTGATAGTTCAACATGTTTTTAAGTTGCTCAAACATATATCTATAAAAAGTAAAATCAGAGAAACTGATCATTTTAAGTGGCCTCTTGATTTTTTTCCTCCAATGTATAAAGGTTAAAATGTAAAAATGAATTAAGTATAATATATTTTAGTATAATATAATTTGATGATGTAATTATTATAATTGTATAACAGACCCTTTCCATCTGAATTTTAAATCTGCTGCAAAGTTAGCTGCTTCCATTGAAGCAAACAGTTACAGCTCAACTTTATTACCTTATTGTTGAAAGTGATCCCAGCACAAGACAATGTTCAGCAGGCCTGTTAAAGCTCTTTTACAATTACATGGTCCTGATCCTGAGCTGGACCTTGACTTAAGAAGACCAAAACTGTCAAAGACGTTGAGCAGGAATAGTGTATTTTCTAAAGAGAAGAGTGTCTTTTCCGAACTTGATGTCTGCGTCGTTCCTGCTCATTTTCGGATATTTCTACAGAGATTCAGACAAATAACACTGACAGAAAGTCAATAAATGCGCTACAATGCTGCTTTTGTTTTGGCTGTGCCACCAATGAAGTCACGTGGCTGAAGTAAAATGCATGTTGTTTTGAGTTACTAAATTATTTCAGTGGACACGTGACAACATGCTCTAATCCCCCATAAAAACATCACAGACCTTCAGGCCAAGGCGGCTACATGTGCAAAACAGCAGCATGAACCAGAATGTGACAAAGCAGCTGTGATCACAGTTCTCTATATTTTAAACTTACCAATACCAATAATTAGAACTCATTTCAGATGGAGTATAAAAAATATGACAGGTTATAATAAGAACTGAGAACTGTGGCAATTTTCAAGCCTTAATGTCGGTCTGTGCTCACCATCTTGGTCTGGAGAGGCTATCCTATGAAGACTATTTGCTAAATGTTTTTTTTTTGTGTGGATGATGCTTGTTTGTTTTTGCCACACTGGCCTTTAAAATGATCTTAGGACTGTCAGTGATGCTGAACTGTGCAATTATATCACTAATGGACTTGTAAGGCGTAAAGTCAGAGATTGCAGGAGTAGAAGAACTGTGCCTGGGCGCGCGCGGTGCACGCTAAGTTGTGTTCATATAATTGTGTGGTTAAAACAGGATGTTTGGAGGAGTCTGCGTAATACAATGTGCAGTGAAGTGTGCTGTGAAAATGAATGCAATGAATGCTTCTCTCTAGTCATTAAAGTTCTGTCTGGTTTACACGCACTGATGCAAACAACACAAAGGAAAAGTGGAAGCGCGGCAGAGTTAACTGTTAATGGGGTCTGATTAAAGTGTTGTGACTCAGTGTGCCATTTGCTTTCCTCCTGTGTTCAGAAGGACTGATGTGATTACTTCTCAGCTTAAGAGGGGCTTCAGGGACTCATCTAGCAGAGGAAGATTAAAGTGGCACTTTGTTTTTCAGCCCAGCTACATTTTGCTATGCTATTATACGCCGCTGACCAAATTGTTTTTTCTTTAATTTATTCAAATTGGCATTTGTTCTGTAAACAAGAGAAATAGGGATTCAGATAACTCTGTAACGCGACGGGCAGATTATTCCATAGCGAGATTAAATCAGAATCGGGGTCAAGGCAGCTGCAGCTTTTATTGGTTTCCACGTCCGTTTAAGTACACCCGTTTTGAGCAGCCTGTGGGACGGTCTGGTTTATCGGTTTGACTTGTTAACAACTTTTGAGATTTGCCAATCATTGCTGTAGGTGATTGTTCTTGGCAGCACAGTCAATATAATTATGCAAGTTTGATGAACATCTTTTCCTCTGAGCGTCAACACAGCAGGTGAAACGAGACACAACTTCCTGCAAACATTTGTACGAGCCAAGACGATTTACTCTCTGTTCATGGCAGCAAGTAACATATTTTTAAGAGAATTAAATTGGCAGGTGACAATACTATTTGTACACTTTCGACAACATTTGACAAAACCATTGCAATATTGATAACTTATGAATAATTGAGTTGTTTTTTATTAGCGTGCTACAAAAAGGTTAAAGTAGTAATCTGCTGAGCTGAATCAAGTTGTCATCTTGGACTATATTAAATATACATAAAGAAATCCAGACTGTTTCCATATTTGATATTTGATAAAACTAATGTGTGCAGAAATTCCACATGCAATGCAAAACTAATATGAGCATCTTTTGCATTTTCCAACAGTAAATAATCATAAAAACCTATGTAGTGCTTTCTTGGATATGCAACTACACTGTTACCATTGCATTGCTCAGGAGCGGTGGAGCAAATGAGATTTATTGATTTTACTCACCTTGGGCTTCTTGCGGAGGTTCGGGGAGAGCTTGAGGCTGGTCACAGTCCCCCGGTCATCCCCCACAATGAGGATTGGGTGGATGGGATTAAATTCAATGCGAGTCAGCCTGGTCCTTTTGGCAACCACTATCTGATGGCAGATGCCTTCAAATTTGTTGATACTCAGGTCAAAGACGTGAACCTGTGAAAGATGAGTCGTTATAACGTTTGTTTCACTTTTTTTCTTCATCAAATGTATTGGTATTTAGCGACAACGATGTCTTAAAGAAAGATCTTAAAACGCAGAAAAACTTGTATTTTGCTGATGTGACGACAAGAAGACTACACTGCCTTTCAAAAATCGTTCTTCAGCAGGATTAGTCTGTATCTCCTTCCCGTCAATTCATGACCTTGTGCCTTGTGGTAATATATTCCCCTACCCTGTATACCATTATACTTTTCATATTATTATTAGTAGAAAATTTCACAAACCACGACACCTTTTCCTCATACTTCAGAATTACGAACCACTTTTTCGTCAGTTGGCGACATAAAAAGACATAAAAAGAGATAAAAAAGAGCTTTGTTTTTGCGAACTGACAAAACCTATAAAAGTCCAAAGTGTCTGTCCCGGACTCGTAATTCTGAGTCTTAACTCTCCATATTTGTGGACATGTTGGGACTGTCACGATTTTTTCCAAGTTCCTATACAACCATATCTACCGGACATCATGTCACAACTTTCATAATGTATTTTGATAATCTGATGACATCAAATGAATCAATTACAAAGCAGATCCTACAATTCTTTATCAGAAGAATTGTGTGTCTGTACTGGTGAAGTTCACACAGCAGACATGTGTTCCCGCAAAGAATCCTCGTTTGTAACTAATCACTAGACTCCAGCGAGGTATGACTTCCTCTAACCTCTTATCAGTGCAGCTATTAACAACAGTGTTTTTTGACGTTCAAATCTAAAGACTAATGCAACATTAGTCATGAGTAATTGCAATGCAATATGACTGCATTTGTAATTCACAAAGCCACTTGGAGCAGTCAGTTCAGTTCACTGAATTTATAATTACCTTGGCTCACATTAGCATAAAACTACAAATTACAGGTCTTAAAATGCTCCCTCCCAAGAACCTTAAAGAGAAGCTTTGTGCCAGAGTCTTGTAGCTCTAAGAAAAGATAATTTTTAAGACTTGCTCAATGTGCAAAGACAATGAAGCACTGCACTGTATTTGTTTCTAACAAAGGAAATTCCTTGTTTATGCAACTACCACACCGTTATCCATCTTTTGCTGCTAATCCTTGCTGAATGGCGCCTATCTGCAGCTCTCACTAGACAGGGCGGAGAATACTCTGGACAGGTCACCTGCAACGTCCTGTGGCCATAAAACTTAACTTCCTGCTTGCTTTTTGAATTTTACTGGAGTAAGTTACCAGCTGCTTAGATCCGTGCCAAGCAACTCTTTGTCCGCAGTGTATTTTTTCTCTAATTCTCAGTAATTACACAGATGCATGAGTTACTGTGTGGCATTATGTGTTTTTTTTTACAGACAGGAAAAGGCCTCAAGTGACAACAACTTAATCATGAGACACAAAAGTATCAACCAAATACATCTGAAGCCTGGATTCTCTTAATTTGAAGGGACGGCCATCCAGAACTAAATCTTCGGGAGAGTGTAGGGGGGTACAACGATTTATTGTTTAGGCTCCCCTTTCAAGTTGAGATAATTAAAAATGCCTCCCTTGATGGATCCAAGAACCAGACATGTCATGTAGCCAGTCCACCAACAAACACCAAATTCCATCCATCCCATCCATCCATCCAAATTCCATCCATCCATCCATCCATCCATCCATCCATCATCCCATCCAAATCCATCCATCCATCCATCCATCCATCCATCCATCCATCATTCCTTGTCCACTTAACTTTCAGAAGCCATCAAAGTTAAACCATCCGCCAAGCCACATACTGCATCATCACTCTAGATCACAGTGCTACCAAAAGTACGCTCTTGATTAATATACAAGTACAACCTCATTATTCCAGCCAATACATCCAGTAACATGGGGTGGAAATAAAAACTACAGTCGACTAAAAGTCACTGAAATTCAAAAATGAGGCCACAAGTCATTTCAAAAAGGTGAAATTTCTGTTTTACATTCCAGCTAATAAATAAACATATCTTTCACAATGGAAACGTAGAAAAATAACAATACTACAGCAATTGGGTTACATACGTGTGTACACTTGTAAAAATCTCCTTTAGCAAAAATGAATGTTAATAAAAATTCAGAATCCACTCTCTTTGGTTGGAGTCCATCAGAATCTTGCATTCTGACTGCAGGCAAGCAAAAGTAAATATTTTCAATTTGTCCAGTCTCATTTTTATAGATAACAAAAGTCTGGCATTTCACCTGGCGGTGTAAATACTTGTTTCTGTCTACTGGATAACAGTTTTGGAACACTGTAATGCAAAACAACCTGAATTTTAGCCATAAATATTGAAAACATCCTACTGGAGTCTGGTACTATCAGAAAAAGCCCATGCTGAGATCACATCTGGTGCACTACAACTCGACAGAGCCAAACTGGAGTAAACAAACACTCTCAGAATCTGCAGCACAATCACAGAGTGCTGCATGGATGCAATACTTGGTAGGCTGGTACATTTGAGAAGCAAGGGAAATGTTGAGTCACGGGAGCTGATAATGCAATAACATTATTCCACACGACTGTATCATCTATTATTTTCTTCTATGCTCCAGTCCTACTCGCATAATAAAACAAATTACATCATTAAAATAAGTAATTAAAACATCAATTTTAAAATTGAATGTATCTATGTTATGCTCTGGTAAACTGCAGGTGCTGCATTTCTGTGGTGCCCACATGTTGCAAGGAGAATGCAGGAAAAAAAGGAGGTGATTAAAAAGTGTTTATGGCTATTAAAACTGATAACACACCCAGATTCCTAAGATAATTCAGCTGTAGACTCTGACCTGTGATTACAACACAGTTAAGCAGCGACAGAGAGATGACATACGTCTCGGCAGCTGAGTCGAGCTGAACGTTCTGTGTCGGTCGCTTGGGTTAAAACATATGCGGGTCGACCATGTTTGGGATGAACTTGCTTGCGTTTTGTGTGCTCCTGTGTGCTACCGGATGCTCAGCTCAAAACGGTAAATCTTTTTTTTTTTACAATTAACTTGGAATCTTGACACATGAGTAAACATTTCGTCCTCTTGAAGATTATTTTAGTACTGCTTGGGGATCAAGAGTGAATTGTGTTGTGATAATTATCTTTCAAAGAAATCATTTAATAAATCAATTAGTGTAGATCATGAACTTTACTAAACAGTAAAGTTCAGTAAAATATTCAGTTTTCTTCATGATTTTACAAATGGATTTATATGAATTTATCTCATCAGCAGGAAGAGCAACAAAAAAGACTCTTCAGCCTTGGTTGATTGGTGTGTCAGCTGTTGTTGGCTTCCTGGTCCTTGTTTTTATTCTGCTGATTGGAAAAAAACTACTAAGTATAAGAAGGTTTGTAAAACATAGTTAGTTTTTTCTCAAACACTGATGGTGTTGCACTGTAATACGTTTCTTTGAGACTTAAAAAAAACATATACTGATGTTAAAAGGATGTATGTAAAGACAAAATTTTACAGAAAATTCAGATTGTTACCTCACTGCGAAGCGTTCTGAGGCTCTACCTCAGACAGGCGCTCTACATCCAGACAGAGCAAATTGTTTCTGAAATGTTGAGATATTTAATCTGTGAAAATGTGAACATACACTGCTGTCACTGAAACCTATTTTTGTTGGTTTTCTGCTTCTCATACAACATTTTCTATTTAACATATGTTTCAAATTTAACTGTTGAGCACTTCTCTTTCTGACTACCAAAAGCCCTAAAATAGTAATCATACTGTGGTAGAGTCCTGCGGCTGTTTATAATGACTTATTTTTTATGTAATTTACATTGTGTAACCGATGATAATTAAGTATAAACTTTAATAATTAAGCAAAATGCAGTAAAGCTTGAATCTAATCTCACAAGAGATAACACCTTTTATTAACAGAGATATATGAGCATGTTAAATTTTAACTTTGGCAAATTGTAGCGTAATCTTTCTTTTGTTGAAGTTTAACTTGTTTCTCTGCATTAATGTATTGCATAATGTAGCAGAATTCTAACTCGCTGCTTGATCAAAAAAGTCAATGTCTTTGATTAGATTGACCGCTTAACATTGCATCTTTTTTCTTGGTCTAGCATTAAAATAATATTTTTGGGTGTTTTGACTCCATTAAAAATGCTGGTGAAAGTATTCAAGCAAGCAACCAATCAGTGCGTCTGTTGCTGTCTTGTGTTGCAGGGAGACAGAGGAGAAACGGGGCTATGAAAAGACCCAAAACCTGGATCTGAACGTCTATGAAACCAATCTGTAGAAACTCATCTGCCTCTGGGGAGAAAACTACTGTACCCACACGGTGACCCAGTCCAATAGTGATGCACATATTCAACAGAGAATATGGCTGAATTTAATTTACGTCATCATCCTATGTAATGAGGACTTCTTTTCTAAGTCATCTTTTTTTTTTTTTTTTTTTACAAGTTATCAAATCTGATTAAAACAGAAAGACTTTATAGACAGTGTATAAAGTACAATTAAATCACAGATGTTCTCTTAAGAATCACAATTATGTGTACATGGAAAACAAATCATAAGTCACCAAGAATGTAAACAAATATATACAAAATATAATTACAATGTAGAGTTGGGTTGACATAATATTTTCAACTAACCTTTGATTGCTTGCACTGCTATTTTCTTTGAGACAAAAGTGTTGCCATTTGGAAATAGTTTCATTTTGAAAATGACGAGTTGGAAAAAGTTGAGTCCTTAGAGGTAGGGTCAAAGTGATCTGTACCCTTTGTAGGTTTAGGTCAGCATCTAAAGACTGGATGTAATAATAATGTTTTGATTGCTCTAGTCAAATGTGCCCACTTGATTATGATAATGAAGGTTTGGAGGGAGTTAAATTTTATGGCAAGAAGACGTTCTAACCTCAGTGACTTGGAAGCTTATAAAAAAGATGAATGGTTAAAAATGCAAAAAGATAGCCTCTAACTATAAGTGTCAGTTTGTTGCAACTCAGGCAAGACTGGAGAAGAATATAAATCATTTTCAACCAGTCATTTTTGTTCAAATGTAACTAAAAACAGATTTTCAAAAAAAAAAACCCTTTGTACATTTTCTTGTCTTTTGAGGGTTTGCTCATCTCATTTCTAAGAATCAACAAAGACTGAAAAATATGTGTGACAGTCCCTACAGAAGAGGTTGAGAGAACATCCACCAGAAACAGTAAACACAGAGCTTGAAGACTAATCACCAGCAGAGATGACCAGACTTTCTCATTATGTCATCCAGACACTTTTCTAAACAGGCGGCTCAGATGGAGGATCAGGAACAGAGAGAATTTGTTTGCGCCACACAACTGTGTGTCATTCTTGCACCTCAGCCTCCAATCAATGCATTATCCTCGTGAAACACATGTGCACATGCTCACGCAAACCCACACACTCACACCGTTGTTCCTCTGACATTTTATGATGTGGCAGAAGTAACAGAAATCCAGGTTGTCATTACTGTCATGCATGCATCGAGGAGCACACGACTTAAATGAGTCACTCAAAGCTCTACTCGAGAGTTGTCACAGAAATCGATTTATGCTCCGCAACAAAACCGCTGTACTGAGAGAGAACATGTAGGTTGACGCCAGTCAATAAATGTGAGAGTTCTGTGTCTTATATCATTCCTTCTAATCTGAACGGAATAAAATAAAGTACTCAGTCTTGATGAATTTGAGAAAATACAACTGAACACAGGGATCAACCTTCAATTCTGTGCTGCATGTCTTCCCTTTTTCTCCTCACCTTTCTGTCTGTCATACAACTAGCTCCACAAACTTAAAAACATAGCCATTTCAAATGACTATTAAAATGTATGCTTTATTCATTATTTTGCCACACCCCAAAGTCTACAATATGGTGGTATTGCAACAAACTTTAAAGTAATCCTTCACAATTAAAGCTAACATAAAATATGAGACGAAGAGGTATGGTGGCAAAGATTCAACCAATTTGAAATGCTGCTCCAAAAGAACTCCTTGCCAAAGCTTCTAATAAATGAAAAAGCATCTTGCTATTCTGGTTCGTCTTATGGTAAATCTCTACCGCATACACTAGAAATGCACAGCGGTGATAACTGTCCCAAAAGCAGCCCCGGTTCCATGTCTCAGGCAGGGCAAAAGGTTGGTTATGTGCTGTAACGAGTCATTCTATGCCACAGCTGGTGCCTGTGGTGACCAAATCCTGGCAGTTGAGAGGACATGATATAAACACACAAAGTATCACATAAGGTGTCTCTCAAATTACTCAGCTCTCATTTCCTCTCTGTCATTCTCACTCGACTTCACTTGGCGCACTGCACATAGGAAACGTGTCAGACACAACAACCTTGACTTTTATGTAGCGTTGCGCAGACTGAGAGGACCAACAGATGGGGACAGCTTGAAGCCATACAGAAAAAATATGTGAAGATAAGCAACGCGACACCCGCTGAAATTACTTTCGCCTGGAATCAATAACTAGGAAGCTTCTTTGTTACATGAAATAAGAGTCTGAACCAACTCGATTTCCCGAGGCTACTTAGCTTTGATTTGAGACTCATGCAATATATCAAGAAGATTAAAAAGTGAGCGGCAGATGGTAGATGGTATAGCTGTTTGGTGTTTCACACGCTCAGTCAAATAAATGTCAAGTTATCATTGATACACAGCGGACACATGTTGCAATCTTGGAGGCAAGCGTGCTTCAGGCTCTGATGAAGGTCTAAAACTGGTGACATGCTTCTTTTAAACACGGGATTGTCGGCTAGGAATGTTTTGTATGTTCTAAATTTTAAAGGTAGAAAACGATTAGAAGTTCTGCTCATTTGACCATGTTGCATTTTGAAAAAGCAAACTGAGAGAACTGAAAAAGGTCCTTACCTTTCTGTCTAATGTCACGGCCGCGAATGTAGTAGAGGAGTAAGGAGCCCAGCAAACATCTCCAACCGGTGCGCTAAGGTCAAAGGTGAACATTGGAGTGCTGAAACAATTACAAAAGGAAAGCTAAAGGAGAACACAGGCAAAGTTGCTCACCTTAAACATACAGAGACACATTTTATTTTCTGAGAACTGACACATTTGACAATCCTTTTGGGAATGCACTCAGGAGCAAGTCTATTCCAGAATCCAGAAACACATATAAGAGAATGAAAGACTCAAAATGCCTTACCTGAAGAACGCATATCATCATGTCAATCAAAACCTCTTGGCACGCATTTCATTTGCACATTCAGGTCAGTGTGCTATGTTTGAATCTATTGAAAATTCAAAGCTTAAAAGCTTGGAATATATCTGACCAGAATAAAGATTAAAAAAATAGCTACACTATTTTTCTTTAGCTATGTTTTGACTCTGTTTTTTTGACTCATGTCTAAGTCCGTCGCAACAGGCAATAAATCAATTAATCAATGGCCAATATCTTTGAGGGGCAATTTTGTTTTCAGAGACATGAGACACTATTTCAAAATGTTAAGAATCACACTTTTAATGTAAAGATGCAAAACTTTGAATTTCTGAATTCAAACAAGGAATTCATAGTTCATTTTATTTATAGTTTTGGCTTTGTGTGGTTTTTATGCCTCTTTTTCTATTGCTTTTGGTTATGTTTTTTTATATTTAAAATATCATTCAGTTTTCGGTGTTTGCTGGTGCCATTAATAAATAACTTGAAAATGGTCTCCAAACATTATTTTTTCTATATCAACAATTACTGGAACAATTTATCATCCAGCAAAATTTGTCAGTATGATACAGTAACCACCACACTAACATGCACAGTGCCACTTAAAGTATTGTTACTCCTTCAACCTTATCACGCTTCGTGAGTGCTGAAGGTAGTGCATACTATAGCTGCTGAAGGTTGTGCTCTCAACCTTCTACACAGCTTCATCCTTGACCTGTTTACAGGATTCCTTTGCCTTCATAATGCTGTTTATTTCCTAGCATTCTCTGAGAAACTTCTGAGACCTTCACAGAACAGCTTTACTTGTATTAGAAATAAACGGGACACAGCTTAAATCTATTTATAAATTAAGTGGCTTCCGGAAACAAAGACCCCCAACATATTTCCTTATCTTTCCTCAGGGCCATCAGGTGGAATTTTTTTATTGAAAACTAAAATGCCCCCTCAAAAAAGCTATTTATGTTATTTAAAACTACCTTATGTTTGTGTGTGAGGAATTCAGGACAAACTAACTAAAGTCTAACTCTCCACAATATAAAGCAGAAACCTACTCATATATAGCTGTCAGAAGATGGAGACATTATCAGTATTCCTATTGTTTTTTCTCTGCACAAGGCAAATGCATATGCATCACTTACCCACTGATCATAATCATAATATATTCTTCTTTCACTGATTTTGGAAGATGAATTGTTGTAACTCTTGTGGCCCAGAAACACAGCATTATTTTTGCATTGAAGCCTAATCGTCAAGGAAATCCACATTCATTCATTTATTCATAAGGTCTGGCAGTATTTAATTCCACAAAATTTTTTTTTAAATTTTTTGAGAAGTGAAAGCTTTTGAATTCAGAAATCTTAAGTTTTGTATTTTTAGGATGCTAAGGGTCAGACTTTGAAATAGTGTCTCTCATGATGAGCAAATGATTACTATCATTATTCAGTCAAGCTGCTTGTGCAGTCAAAATGTGGGAGGATGTGTGGGTTAATCAAATGAGCCAAGAAAATTATGTTTGATCCACGATGAGTCTAAGAAGCTCATAAAGACTTAACACACTGCAAAACCATGGAAAGATCAGAGGAATTACTATTGCGGTTCACTGAGTGTCTGACTATTTGCATACAAACCATTAAAAATGTTGCTAAGGTTATTGTTATAGCATTATTTAGCACATTTTAAAACTAACAAGAACACAATTTTTTGTGTGACTCTTTCATTGGCGAAATGAAAAGAAAACGTATAAAATATACACAATTTTATATTCTTCAACTAATCAAACTGACAATAAAAACGGGTTTGTCCGTTGGACATTAAATAGATCCAATGTTGACATCAATCAACCCCTTTCAACCCAACCCTGAGTTTCAAAGAAAGACTGTAACACTAGTCATTACAGCAATCATGTTGCTTCCCAGAGCGTTCAATCTCCTGTGAAAACGAACCTCTTCCAACGAACACGAATACTTCACAGAACAACACGTACACACAGTCTTTCAACAGGTTCAGCGCTGCCTATTTTATTCAATGGAAAGTTCAGCTAAGCCAGCAGACACAGATGGAACGCTGGCGCTTGTGTTGGTGGGCATGTGTCTTAGCACCACATAAACAACAGTGTCACAGACAAGTGTTGAAATATGTGTTGATAAATGGCGTCTGTGATAGTCTGGTGATTAGCCAAGTGGAAAAGCTCGCTAACTGTCCAGTTGATTGCCGCAGCAGGCTTCAGCCCCGGTAATCCCGGAATGGTAGGATTAAAAGGAAGAAGGCTACGAAGAACTGAATACCTATTTAAATTAGATTTAAAGTTAAATGAGGTGAGGTAAAAGTTTTAGGGGAGATTATGCTTTCTGAGCACAACGTGATACTTTATTGCATAATCAAGTAATTATGTTAACGTCAGTTGTTATAAAAATGTTGTACATATAAAACGTGACTTAAGAGAATTTGACTTCACAGTTTGATTCCTTGAAATACAGTTCCTCCTGATGTTGATTTGACTGTTATGTGTTCAGCTGGCTGATTAGGGTAGAGTTTATTATTTTATGGTTAATAGCTGTAAGAAAGGTCTAATGTCTCAATTTCTGATTCTTACTTGATGGTGTGGTCCCAGATCTTGACATTCCAGTCCGAACTGCAAGAAATAAAAATTCTGGGATGGAAGTAGTTCCACTTAACAGTGTCCACTGGCATACGATGGGCATCATATGTCTCCAGGAACTGACTGGAGTAAGTCTTGGAGCACTAGGGAATAAAAGGAAAAAAGTTGATTATTGCCCACAAATCAAAGTGAAAAGAAGTCAATATTCTCAAGATGTTTAACAAGTTACTCAACTCATTTGGTGCCTGTATATTAGATCTTAATGAAATGAGGTTTAAAATATCTCCAACATTAACACAATGACATTTATAGAAATGCCTTCATTCAAATGTTACCAAATCAAGATATGGCATATAGATAGACTCAAAAGAAAACAGAGTTCAACTAGGATTTTACATTTTACTTTAGTATATTAATTTAAAAAAAAAAATCCCATATTTTTAAATTCTTGTTTTCTAGTTAACCTCTAAAGGATGTGTGCCACATTACAATAAGAAAGAGTATTGACATGATTTATCATTCTTTTTACTTAACAAATTTGTGGTATTTCATCAGGGACTTGTGACCCTTATTTGTTATTCTGTGCAGACAACTGTATAATGATTTTGCTGTTATTTATTATTGTGTATGCGCTTCCACTGTGGTGGATGTTGCTGCACTGAAACTTAAAGTGAAATATATACCTGATAGCTTTATTACAAATTTGATATAAGGATTGTGAAAGCAACAAAATAGAAGAGCTAGATTGCAGGGATAAATTAACAAGACAATCTTAGGTAAACACTTGATAGGTTGTGGACACAGCTGCTGCATTTTCAAACCCAGTCAAAATGACTGCTGTCCTGCAGCTCTGCGAAAGATTGTTAATAAGAGAGGACAGCTCTCTTAGGTGTCCGTGCCAATGTGACAGAAGGAGGATCGAATTTCACACATATCGGGAAGTGTCTGTCAACAAGTTAGCAAGAAGAGCCGAGTGCAGCGAAGGTGGTCCTGAATCTTTTTTTCTTTCTCAGTAGGTATCAAACATCTTTTAAACATGTGTTTTATAGCGTCTGAGTTGAAATGAATTTCTATACAAAATTTGAAGATGCAGCCCACTGACACAGATACCAAAAGGTTAAAGTATGGCATGTTTCATTTTGTCACTCATCTCCAAGGACTACTGTTAACAGGAGTTAATTAAAAATAATATTTAGAGTTAGAGTTTAGCGTTAATGATTCTACAACCATAACACTTTGGATAAATACTGCCCACCCTGGCTTTGTGACATTTAGAGAATGATGCGTGATTCTCATTTAAAAGAAATTCACTTTCATTCATGTTTTACAAATAAACTTCTTTTTGGCTTGAGAATAAGTTCAGATAGCCTTATTACTGTATGTCAAACTAAGATGTGACTTCTTTGTTTTCCCTGGAGGTCTGCCTGTCGAAGTGGATCACATCAACAACATTCTTAATGTAATTTTAGAAGTGTCACTCAGCCACATCAGCTCTTGAAATTCCTTCACACATACCTTATATATTTTCCCCTCTTCTGTGCCAACTAAGAACAGATAATCAATCTGTTTGTGGAAGTCGAGCGATGTACCAGGAGCTGCACATAAGAGGCATAAAGATATACACTGTCACAGATGTCAGTCTCTTTTAATAAACTAATTTTATAAATCAAAGCGAAAACACTGTCATAGAGAGACTCTCATAAAGGTCTGTGAGAGAGTCTTACAGACGGCAATCAGCTGTGAACCCTCTGCCTCATCAGATGGAGCACCTTTCACAGTCAGTCTGATAATGTCCGAGGACATTAGCTCATTCTGCATTCACACAAATATACAGTTAGAAAGCAATATACAGATAAAAAACACATTAATTCATGATCGCAAAATGCAAGAAATACACAAAAGCAAGAAATAACCATTCAAATAACCAAGTTGCATTTGTAGTATGTACTGACTGTACAAACCTTGACGAGTGTCCAGGTCACGACTCTGCCGTCAGATGACACCGAACAAAACACGTGGTTGTTGTCCAGGTCATCGTTTTGCCAGCGCACCTGAATACAAGTTGTCTGTGTGAGAAGACTAGACACATAAACAGACTGAACTTTTTGGATTACCTTCATCATTCAAACTGACAAAAATATGTCTCTACTCAAATGTATCCCAAACCTAAATAACTATACAAAGTTTCCCCCAAGAAAACTTGCAAAGCCCGGTGGTTGGGTCCTATGGTAGTCATTCATTCAACGGCCTGTTGTGTTTTTGAGTTGAAAAGTGTTTAAAGTTGAAAGGAAATTTGAAAACATCACTTCAGAATTATGTGCTATTGAAAGATTGGGAGATTAATACCTAAACACCAAATATAAAGTCTGAAAAAATGCAAAAATTTTAAAAAGACTTAAAAAAAATAAGCAATGCTTAGCCTGGTGGGGGAGCAAGTAAAGCCTGGTGGCAAGCCAGGCTTAAAATACACTGGGAAATCCTGACTACAATAATACCACGGATTTTTCTAAACTAAATTTCTTTTAAAAAATGTCTACTGAAAAACTAACCTGAGCATGAAAAAAGCAAGCTGAGTACTTCGATATTTAACTGAACACTCAAACAGTGAACTCCCCAACCTAATGTCACCTGCCAGACAGGATCTGTGTGCTTTCCGGTGCTTGCGGTACTCTTATAAACAGGGTTCTGTGTTTGCTCCTTCAAGTTGTAAACAGCCACACAGCCATCGTAGAAACCCACTGCCACCAAATACGAGAGTTCTGGATGGATGTCCAGGCAGAGGATCCCAGAGGCCGTGGGTAGATGTACTCCGGATAAGCCGAGTTCTTCAGTGAGAAGAAGAGCAGCATGCCACCCGCCTGTCTACCAAAGTCATCTGGCCACAACAGAGACAAAACCAAGACGATTTGGAAAGGATCAGTTTTTAAAAATGATTCAATAAAAAGATGTTATAACAACTTCAGTTAGTACTCACATGATCCCAATCCCACAGCAAACAGGTCCTGGTATTTGTTATTCCTATCAAATAATAATCAGTTATCAGTCATCCTTCTCTTTTGTGACAGTAATGACATACAAAACTGAAAATGTATTAATAGTCCTCTTTACTAAGCCCCCCTGGTATCCATGAATAAAATCCAGACTTAAAGTTTTGAAATGAAAATACTATAGCACGACTGCACCATATCAGAGGTGGGCATCCTCTAAATTAACAAAACATTAATCAGAAAAGCAGCCCAAAGACTCAAGGTGGCTCAGGAGAAGTTGCATACTGACAAAATGTGATAGAGTTCACAGGGAATCTGAACTTTACAAGTCCCCCATATTTCAGATTTTATGTTTCACAGATTTGATAAATCAACACACCAGCAGAGGGCAGTGACAGTCAAATGCCTGGCTTTTTCATACTGAAACGTCCACAAAGGCAGAAGAGTTCCCTCCTGGTCTCTGTACTCATCTGAGGCATCCTCAAAGTACTTAAAATCTGAAGGTTACAAAAGGAGTGCAGTTAGAGAACAACGCAAAGCAACATGTGTTGTTAAAAATGCATTTTACATATAAACGATCATGCCTTGTGCTATGTCATCCATTGTATTTTGGATGACTATTCGTTCAATGATCTTGGCTACCTCACCCACTTGAGCAACTTCCTCATTCTGTAATAGAAACACAGCAAAGTTTTAGGGTCTCCGGAAATACTATTTCAACCAATTAGGGTATATCAGTTTTGGTTTGGTAATGCATAGACTGCACAATTTAACTGTATATATTGAATGTACACAATGATACATTTAAGGAAGGAAAGCTTAAAAATCTTTACCCCACTGTCTTTTTCTTGATGTCAAAATCATCTTTTTTCTCTACTACGGTTTCCTTTTTCTTTTCAATTGTGTCCTGAGCCTGCAGTTTCTCCACGTATGCGTCGTAGATCTCCCACTGCAAGCAATCAGTTATTAAAGTCAGCCAATCATTTTTTCCCACAAAGAGAAAATAAGTCCACTTACAACACACCAGAACACAATTGTGCAACGTACCTGATTAGCAGAGGCAGAAAAGGTGATGCGGGGAGGAGGTTCAGTCTGGCAGCTACTTTCCTGAGGAAAAAGGAAAACCTCTTTATCTTAATACATAGTACATCGATACATAAACAACGACAAAGTGTGTTAATACCAGTATTGTAGTGCCTACTTTGTAAACATTGCATAGGTTAACTACACACAGTAGTTACTGCTTTTTCATACCCTTGAAGGATTATTGCGAGTCTGCCCTGCCCTTTCACTGAAGTTGAATTGATTTGTAATTTTTGGCTCCCTCTTGCGACGTTTTAAGGGAGCACTATGTGGTCTGTCCTCATCTCCAGTTTCTTCACTATCGCCTGCATCCTCCACAGGTGTAGTCTGTTGTTGAAAATCAGCAGACAGAGGTTCAAGTTCAATCTACACAATTCAAACTTAAGTATTTACTCAATTATTTACAGTATTTAAATAAAAAATGTAAACAATGTCTTATATCATTTTTAAGTGCCTAAATACAGATTATTTTTCTTATTTTTACCGGGGTTCCAGCGTGATCCTCAAGTGATTCTACTTTACCCTCCACTGGTACAACCCCTGGGAAAATATGACACATTTATTCTAAAATGTATAGTTCATGAAGCAAACAAAATAAACTCTGTACATTGTGTAATTTTGCAAACTGTTTGTTAGCTTAATAGTGGCATCTAGTGGCTCCAAATATTCCCTACACCAGGGAAAAAAGAAACAACATAAGCTACAAAAAGCCTCTTAAAGTTAAAAACACTTTATCATTCTTAAAAGGACAAACATTGTTACGTCCAGACAAGCCAAAAGTCTTCCAAAAACAACACATAATCTCTATAGTTTTTTAAAGGAGATCAATTTAACACTTTTTTGGGGGCGCGTGGGGCTTGTAAATTGACTGAAATACCAAATTCAATTTCCAATTTTAAATTGTTTTTTTCTTTCTCCCTTTCGACCCTTAAAAGGAAATTATAAATAACAGAAAATATTTTCAAAAACTCACTTCTATTTCAATCATCCCTTCTGGGAGTTGACCGGATGCAAAATATCTTGTATTCAAATGAGAAAATAGGCCCTAGGTGGGCTGATATCGGTCTGAACTATGAAAACCCAAGCAATGAAATTGTGACAATAAATCCCGATTTTCCAAAAATTACATCTTTGCAATGGGCAAATACGATTTATCGATAAAAAATCCATTTATCGCCCAGCACTAGAACAACCCAAATCTGTGGCATAAAAACCCACCAAAGATCATTTCTTTCATGTTCTTTGCCACTTTTCAGATAGTGGGTAAAGTACAATAAAAGCCTAGACATCATTAAACAGAAAAAGTAGAATTTCTTTTTTTATATGTCCTTTAACTGTCCAGATCAAGACTCCAGGATTCTTTATAGCTGTCATACCTGGAGGTAGCTGAAAGATGGTAAGTCTTCGAGCTTCATCAGAGTCTTTATGCAATAGGTTCCCCTCCAAAGCAAAGTGGATAGCCAAGTGATCCACAGCAGTCACTGGCTTATAGAAACGTTCCTAAAATAGACGAATAAAAATTATGAATATTAGTAAAATAAATTAATTTCAATACAACTAAGTGATTTCCCCAAAATACCTTAATTATCTGCTCAGAAGATGTTAAATAAGTAAATATCACAGTAAAGACTTTTTGGCAAAATACCAATTTAACTTTTAATGTCTTTATAAAAACAAAGCAAGCAGAGTTGTTTTCATACAACAATCTTAAAATGCCTTATTTGGATCCACAGTGGCAATAATTTCACAATAATGGTAGCATGTACATTATATTATGTAATTATACTGTATATGCTGAGTTATGACTTCCCTACCTTGAAGCTGTAGCGAACAAGATTTTTTGGAGCATGTGGGTTGTTTGCATTTAGAACTCTTGTAATTTCCTCTTTCAGCTCCTATGTAAATCAGATTTAAAAAAGAACTAAATTACATGTGTGTAACATAAAATAAATATCACCCAGGGCAGATAATTTGATAAGTCAAAAGGTCAGAGAGAGAGAGAGAGACATTTCCGCATGACAATATCATCCATGTCTTGTACTGACACCAGTTACAAGATCCACAACAGTGAGTCAAAACAGCTAAAATTACATTTCGTCTTAGTATATTACTGAGCTATTAAAACCTAAAATGACTCACGATGAAATATGGCATAAGACCTGACCAAATTGAGTTAGAAAATGAATATAGATAAGGAATGGTTAGAATGATCCCAAAGAGAGATCACAAGATACCACAAAGTACATGAGAGTTTAATTTATATATCGTTCTATGTGATCTATGTCTTAGTAGGACTTGTGTCTTGTCTACAGGCCTGTTTTTATCATTCATCCAGTTACATCCTTCTCTTACAGCCTCTGAGAGGTCCAGTTGATGAGAATGGCGATGATGGTGATGATGATGGTGATCCGCAAAGGATTTCAAATGGAAGTCGTCCATGCCATCGGTTCCATCCCATGCGTCATCATCATCCTAGAATGCCAAGCAAATAATAGATCTATGTCTGTAGAAAACAGAAAATTATATTTTGGTGTACAAATGCATTGCAAAAGTAATCATATCCCTCGGACTATTCAATAGTTTGTCATGGTCCAACAACAAATTTCAGTCTTGGTAGCTGAAATGTTATACCTCCCACTTTACAATCATCCCCCAGGTTTTGTTGGTCCACACAAACATATATTGCAGTTCGTGGCAAATAACAAAAAGTTTAAATTTAAAGGCTGTGAAAACGAGACACTTTCATGATAAATAAATCCTTTATTTATCCAAATGAATGTTTAGACTTACTCGCGTTTAGTTGTTTACTTCGAATATTTGGGAGATAAACGCACCTTTGATAGGCCTTTAGATAACTTCATACCAGGTAATTTGTGAACAGTGGAAGCCTGTTTGAAAACAAATCAAGACAAGAGCAAAAATGTAAAAGTTAACGAGTGCGTGTACAGTAGTCTTGCGATTTTGCTAGTAGCAACTAGACTAGGTAAGATTTGGTAACAACTACCCTTCTGCCAGCCATATTCACGGGAATTGAGGTAGAACCCCGGTTCCAAAAGCTTGAGAAAAAATGTGTATGTCTGTTTTTGAGTCAATAAAAATCAAACAAGCTCTTCAAACGGTCACGAGCAAAAGGAGAACGCGCTTAAAGAACGCTGCCTGGCTCCTGTGTACTGGTTACCATGACAACCGTCAGTCTTTCCGTTACTGGCGGTTGTCAGGAACAGTTACGTAGATCCTATAAGGTTAAAAAGTTTAACATGTCATATAATTTCCATGCCTTTTATTTGATAGTTTCTTTAACGTCAATTAAAAGCGTTACACTTAAATTTCAGGTTAAAAATGTGATATCATCACATTGTTTGAAAAATAATAATATGAGTTTTAAAACATCCCAGGTTGATATTCAGATTAGAACGGAGTAAATAACAGATCTGCGTATTTCCGTGTGTTTTCCGCTGTGATTGGACAAGATCTTCATGAATATTCCATGCACCCGGAAGTAGGGCGGTACTACTGGCGCTTTGCTGTCGAGTCACCTCTGTCAAGCGGGATGGAGGAAAAGGAGCCGCTATTATGCTGATAAACGCAGGATCCCGACGGACTGAGCATCGATAACCGACATTAGTTCAGTTTAAACTGATCATTTATCTCTAAATTACCGAATTTGTCTTGTCACAGTTTGCCAAAATGATGGAAGAAATCGACAGGTTCCAAGTGCCTCCTGTCAACGGAGAGACACAGCCTTTGGTAAGAGAGGAGAGACAAAACCCATCGTATTATGCAAATTAATCTTTACTGAATTCAAATGAAGAGATTCTTCTCTCTGTTACGGCTTATTGTAAGAGATGTGTTACGGTAATATGTTGGTGAGCCAACGTACAGTAATTTGCAGCTTTGGGATACAGTGGATCTTGGGATGGGTGGATATAGCGACCAACTAAAGATAAAAAAAGGATGCCGATTACCACCATCCCTATTTAGTTAAAAAAAAATGTCCGCGTAGTATTTCCTAAATAAGCGCACGTTCAACCCTCTGTATCTGAGTAATTTAACTACGCACTTAGTCAAAATCGTGAGTGTTTAAAGCCCACGTCATATGCGCTTGTTTACATCAATGCTGTCATAGCTTAGTGTTTTTACATTTCGTCATCGACTGACGTGTTATTTTGGTCGGGATGGGTACCAGACCAAAAGATCGCGTGAAGTGGGTCCTCGCCGTGAGCTGGACTCCTTAGGCGATGATATTTCCAAATTTTTTCACCAACTGGTTAAGCTCCAAATTTGTGAAATAACAGCTAACTGTTTTCACAGCTCGTTTTGCATATAAACAAAGTTTTTGCCTGTTATTACATAAGTAAATAAACTTAAATGGGGTTAACGTTAATTTGCACTTCAGTTTAAACAACACCTATGAGAGTCACTCTATAAATTCTAGCTATTATAGTTATATTTTATAAATAACTTTGATGTGCTCATGCTGTTCTCATGCTCCAGCAAAGCAATCAGATGCATCCCACCATCCAACATGGTGAATATTTCATCCTCTCAGATTACTTTAGATTACTCTCAGAACCTGATTTTTGGACTGTAGCTGCAGGTTTCTCACTTAGCATTCTTTTAATAATCACATCGAAAAGACACCGGGTCCTTTTTAGTATTATCTTATTCAAACCTCTCAAAGAATTGCTCTGGTTACGCTTCCACGCTTACCCTAACAAGATCGCAGGTGCTGTGGCACACATGGTCATGCATTTTGATGCTAATAACCCCATTGTGCTTCCCAAGCTGCATGAATGCACTTGGCACCTGCCAAATTCACACAGAAATAGTTCTTACATAAAACATTGAGTGATGTAATCATCGCCTGCCCTCTTTTTATGTTGCTTTTCTCTGAAAGATAAAATTGCAAAAAATATATATACATTTTATAAGCAACCACACATTATAGAGCATAAAAAACCTTAAGTACAGCTACCAAATCCTGGAATGGTTCATGGTTTATGCTCATATGCCCCTGCTTTTCATAATCATATTGTACTGTCTCTAGCATTGTTGCAATTGTTAGAAGATTGTTATAGCGTTTGTTTGTTTCAGTAGTCACATGATATATCATCCTTCACTGGGATTGGTCAGTAGGTGGCTGCAAAGTGTAATCCTACCAATTGCTTAGAGTTCATGCTGTGTCAGCAGCCATGTAGCTTTTCAACATGTGAACAGGAGGACAAACAGATAAATGTGACGCACTGAGGGGTATACAGTGCTTTGTGAAAGCATTCTCGCTCCCGTTTGAACATTCCTCAACTTTATAAGTTCCAGCTATATTCCACTGGGCGTTTGCATAATTATAATGAGGGATGAAAAGATACATGGTGTACTTTTTATTTCACAAATGAAAATCTGAATCACGTGGCCTGTATTCGGCACTCCTGACTATTCTGGAAATTCTCCTTTGCTAAACAGCTGAAGATCAATCAGAATGGAGGGAGGTTTTTCTATGAACAGATCTTTTCAAGCTTTCCTTCAAATTCCCAGCTGGAATTAGGATTGGGCTTTGACTGGCTCTCGTGAATGTGCTTTAATGTAAACTGTTATATTTGTAGCTCTGACTGTATAATCAAGGTTGCATTGTTCAAGTGAACCGCTGAATTGATGCTGAGGTTTAATTACAGACATTTCGGATTTTTAATTTAAATTATTGCATGCAAACACTGACGTTTGTGGTGGTAATGTGACGAAATGTGAAATCATTAAAAGGGTGTGAATACTTTTGAATGTGTGCACAAATGCCATCTTGAGGGATTGTATTTGCATGTAAATTTATGCTGTAGGTCAGGGCTATATATCATGTTTTAATGCACATAAATAAGATGAGCTGCCCCAGGTGTCATAGTCCTATCCATAGTTCAGGTTATATTCTTGCACAGCAGATGCTAACGGAGGAAACCCGAGCCCCTTCTGTTCTTAATATGCTTCTTTTAGATCCGTTCTGAGTATTTTTTTTCCCAAGCCGCAATTCCTCAAAGGACTCCATTTTCATGCCAATCATTCTTTTGAGGAATTCCAAGTTATCATTATCAACATTTTTTTTTTCTTTTACAAAGACTTCTAAATTCATTTTCCGTTGTGTGCCTGCTTCCTAGTAATGACGTAGAATAGAATAAATTAATATCAGGCACAGACGGTTTAATACAAAATATGTTTCACTTCACACCAGTTTCTTTTAGAGAGAAAAAGAAAATCGAAAGGATTCCTTTTTTCATCCTCCGACATTATTATATCTTTCTGGTGGAAAGGAATAATAATGAAAAAAAAAAAACAACAACAACAACACAGCGGTAAACCTAATCATCTAAAGCAAAGGGCCTGCCATCTGAAAGGGAAATACTCATGCTTCATGCAGTGGGATTAATTTGTCTTTGTGTTGAGATTTCTTTTTTTTTTCTACCTGTCTGTGGGCATCATGCTCACAGCTGCAGCTTTCGTTAAGTCTTCCATGTAAGGGGGGAAAAAAAGGGTCACTAACAAAATAAAAATGAGGCTATCGATGAAGTTGACATGGGTTACTCATCCCATCGCAAGGTAGAAGGTAGATACAGAATGATGTCCAAGGCTGAATATTAAAAATGCATCCACTGTAGGGCTTCTATGCCGTCTGGAGAAGTTTAGAGTTTGCCTTTATTTTTGTTTTCCAAGTGTGGATTCATAGAGATGGCAGGCTACTCAGTATGGAAACACCTTTGAGTCATCAGTGTAGGCCTTAATAAAGACTCTCAGTTGGCCATTATACAGAGAGCAACTGATAAGGCTCTGCTTATAAGCATCCAAATCTTATCAGTCATGAATCATATCTCATTCAACATATCAGTCTCCAATCTATTAAAAGTTCTCTTTGCCAGGGCACTATCTTATTTAATTATTTAAAAATTAATAAATAAGATGTTTAATTTTTTTTTCTTGATTGTGAGGTTTGGTTGTGGGGAACAAATCCAATGGGGTATAAAAGGAAGGGTTCACAAATAACAGGATTATATGCAGAGTTGGTGCCTGATTCCTCTACAACATGATCTTTATCAAACACTCCTTACTATCATGTTGACAAATTTGTTACTTTTCATTGAGTTTTTTTTTAAGTAGCTCTTATTAAATGAAGCTAGCATTTTCTATCCATGCCTTTTCTTGCTAATTTCTAGTACTAATAAAACAAATTGTTATTATCTTGTAGCCTGGGCCATGTTGATGAGTCCCTTCAATTATACCTGTTAGCAACGAATGCTAACAGGTATAATGTCAGTCAGCAAAATGTCAGTCTATACATGAGCAAATTTGACAATGACATACCCCAAAAAGGTTTTAGCTCTTATTGTCATGACAGATGTTTAAACAAAATTATTTAATTTATAAATTGTTTAAACCTACAATTTTCATTCCATTTTACAGTGATTAAATTATTTTTTTTTTTTGCCTTAACACAAAATTTACATAAAGAGTTTTGTGTTGGTAGCGTACTAAGATGTAGCTAGTACTTCTGCTAGGCACTGTAAATTTCTATCAACCTCCATCCACTACTTGTGAATCATTCCAGGTTTCTCTGTAATGTTATATTGACACCTATAATACTGTATTATGAAGTCTTTTATATTGTTGCTGTAACTAAAATCAGATGTGAAGCCAGTTTGTTCTTGACCAATTTTTTTTTAATTGTGTGACATAAAAATTTATATGCAAAGCGCTATCCCCGCTTAATTTCTCATGAATTTTTCATCAAGCCCTCGTGAGACTCAATGAGCTCAGTCGGTTTGTGATACTGACCTAAATCGGGTCACCATTTCTCATTACAGTTAAAAGCAGCGGTTTGTTGACTTAATTTCAGGGATGCTTGTGGCTTGATGTCTTTTTAATGAAACAAAGACATTCCCGGGTTTATCATTCTTTTATTTTATAAATCCTTAACAAACCATGTGTGCTCAGAGGGAACACCTTTGGAATAAAAGAGTGGATCGCTGGAATTATTGAAACCCAGCTGCCTGACAGTCAGCAGTCATGTGGCTTGCGAAGTTCCTCGGAGTGCAACAAGGAGACGCCTGTAGAATCAACATAATGCACTCTCTGTGACCAAAGCAGGGCAAACACATCTCGCTCCCAGGCTGGGGAAGCCATGGCTGTAACAGCAGCCCCCTCTGTTCCTTTACACGGCCGCTGCGCCACGTCATCGCCACTCGTTTATGCACAAAAGAGACCAAGCCACCAGCATAGGCTGACCATTCATGCCCATTGATGCTGCAGCCAAGGCTGCTATGCACGGCTCAAGTAGAGACACCAACGGGCCCTGAAGAATACCGTTTGTCCCAGCTGCTAAGGCTTGTGATAAATCAGATTTGGACTTTTTGAGTCTGACTTAGATGTTCACTGCTGAATCTCTCTGACCTTTAGATGTCCAGCAAACTCTGCAGGGAAATATCATTTGTGGCTTTAGTGGAAATCGCCGTATCCTCTGAAACACATTTTGACCGTATTGTCATTTCACACAATTGATGAAAAAACAACGTTTAGTTGCTCACCATTCGAAAAATAACAGCTCGATCAAAGGGGAGCCTAGGGAGCCAAAACTGCTCAATCAAGAACAAATCATTGTTTAATGACATTTATTTCATGTTTATTAAAGGTTTTTTGTTAAAATAACTCTACCGTAATATTTCCCCAGATATTTTAATGTGGCTTTTGGTCTTGCTGTATCAAGTCCAAATTACCGGCGGCCTTCTAGCTTCAAAACATTTTGGAGACGCCTCTGAATAAATCTTGGCCAAACAGGATTCAGAAGTTCTATAAAGTTAGACTTAATTAGAAACACTCCCATGTGTTTTGACTCAGCGAGATGTTAGTATGTCAGTGGTATTTGTGTACGCTGCCTCCTCTGTTCTAAGTAAGACCGGAGGAGTCCAGCTGGTTATCAGGACTGCCCTGTTAGGAATCTTGCATGTGCAAAATAAAGTGTTAACATCACAACGCTTTGGATTTGTGTGACTTGGTAAAATGCATGTTCATGAACAACAACAATCTTTATCACGTCTGTGTTTATACTCTCAGAATGTACTGATGTTTCACCTAGCACTTTTTAAAAACAGGGTTCCATACTGATAAATTGAGGTAACACCAACTGTTGATGTGGGTGTTTATGTTACTAGCTAACTTTCTGCATTGAGTGGTTGTTTCTTCTTTTCCTAGGACCCAGCAGCGTCCTCTACTTTGGAGGCGGCGTCGGACCCTAAAGGAGAGAGTGTGGCCATGAACTACAAGCCCTCCCCACTGCAAGTCCAGATAGGTATTGCTGCCCTCCTTGCAAATCGTCACACACTGTGTATCACAGGGGTCACCAATAAGCAGCCATAATAAACAGAAGGCTTTTAACAAACTGGTGAGTGATGAGCTATAAAAAAAGAAATGGGATACCACGGTATGAGGAGTGCTTTACTTCTCTAAATACGGTCTGCAAAAGTGAAGGAAACAACTGGGGTCACATAGTATTTATTAGATGGCATTAGTGAATTTATTTTTAAAAGGGGTGTAAAAGATTACTCTTTAGATGTTGGCTCCCATTTTTTGTGTGTTGGGCACACACACAAAAAAAAAGTGGACTAAAATGGACACTAAACTAATGCACATTTCAGCTGGGTCCCCTCAGTAGCCTGTAGCACAGTTCAAATGAGACTTCTTCTGAATTTGTTTAAACACTTTTTTGTTTACCACTTTTTCATAACAGTCAGTTCTACTAATGGTAATAATTAGCGTGTCAACAGATTCTCCCTTCCTGAGCCGTCGTTCACAGAGCTGCTTCTCTGACTGATGCTCTCCTTTCCCAGCCAGTCAGTTTTAGTAGACAGCCATGTCTTTGTAGGTCTGCGGATTTTTGGGATGTTGTTTAACAACCAAACCCAGATTTGAAGTTTCCTGCAAGCTTTCTCTCAGACTTTCTCTCCTGTGTTCATTCGTCTGTCTTCATTATTATGCTGTTTGTTCACTAATGTTCTCTAACAAACTTCTGAGAATCGCAAATATGGATTTATTCTGAGATTAAATAACAGGTGGGGCTCAACTGCAGCAATTTCAGATGTTTTGCTTTAATTTTACTACAAATCAATAAAATGTTAAAAAGTGTAAAATATTTTAGAAAAACTTTATCATTTGTATTGATTACCATCTACAGATTATCTTAGTTTTAGATAAAAAATCACATTATCTTAATGTAACCCCATATTTTAACAGAAGTGAAAACGCAGCAGGTAACTATGGTTCCCATTGCTCACTACCAAGTTGAACACTGCAGCCCTCACTCATTTAGCACTTTTCCCCCCCTTCTAAAATGATACAACTCTAGAAAATGTGTCCTGCTGTGCTGATTTATTTACTGATGACTTCACATCCTTTGTTGCCTAGAGAAACAGAGGGACCTTGCCAGGAAGGCTTCGGTGAAGAATGGCACCGTGGGAAGTCCTGTCAATCAGCAACCCAAGAAAAACGCCAGGACAAGGTAGCACCCTCCTTCGCGTCTTTGTTTCCTCTCTAATGTTTGAGCAGGTTTATTAGCATGCTGAGTAGTGCAGCAAAATACTCCCAAACGACCGAAACGGCAATCACGACATCGGTGTATCCCGCTTTGTAGGGCATTAATTGCTTCACGTCAGCCGGAGACGCCGCTAGATTTTCTAACATTACGACCTATTCAATCAGGACGCAGCAAGGCTCCCTCGAAGAAAGAGAAATGCACGAAGGCTGATGAAGGAGTCACAACCGCTGAGCATAAACCCAGAGCAGCCTGCAGCGTTGACAAGTGGCTCATGCACCTAATCCCACTCTCTTTTGGATTAGTGGGAATATGAGAAACGCTGCCCACTGGTGTGAACCCAAACTGTCTGAGGCTAAAATATCATTTTGCCCTTTCTGCTGTCTGAATGCTACCAATTAATTTTGGGAAGAAATAATCTCTTGGTTCGAACTATGAACATATTTTTTTTCAGTTATATGACCTAAATATTTGCAATGATTGTTGTAAAATGGCTTTTTTAAGTGTTTTACTTCTAATGCAGAACTTGGCTGTGCTTTTCTATAGGTTGGTCGTGCCTAACAAAGGTTACTCCTCTTTAGACCAGAGCCCGGATGAGAAGCCTCTGGTTGCGCTGGACACTGACAGGTAAGCGCTCTGCTCCTACACTAACCTCTACAGCCGGACAAGTCACTTCACAAACTATAGAGTGGTGCCCTTAGGAGAATCTGGCTAAACTTTGCAGACCTCCTTCTGTGTATACGGGGCTAATCCGTGGAGCGACTTGACAGTTTTCTTAACAGAAATTGTCCTAAAAAAGGGGGGCAAAGCTTCTCCCAGGGCTCAGGATTAGAGCACAGCAGGGTGAGGATTTGGACAGGCAGAAGCAGCTCTATCAGAGCCCATCCCCTCCCCCCCCCCCCCCCCCCCCCCCGTGTACCAGCAGGTCTGTCTTTTTGCCAGATGAGTCCCAACATTTGTGGATCCCTTATTTCATTTGTATATGCCAAACCCTTTTTAAACAAGATCTGTATTGATCCAAAAAGTTTACGTCAAACACTCGCCGACTAGGTTGGCTTGTTCACAACTCAACCCATTTGTTCATTGTTAACACTTTAGAAATACATGTGCTACATACACTGTTGTTTAAAGTGCAAGACAACCATATTATTTGTTTGTGAGAAAAAAAGATTAACTGGCTCCATTGCTGTGATATTGTTGTGATTGTATTTTTTCTCAAATTTTCATAATTCTGATCAGATCTAGCTGCCTTGAACTTATGTTATGCATATCTGAGCCCAGTAGAGTATCTTTTGTAGGCTCTAAAACCTTGTTTACTCTCGACTTTCATGCTTTTCTTTTTGTATTTTTTCTGCTTACCCTAATATGTTAGGATCAGAGATGCTTTGAGAAATCAGAAGTTCACTAGAATTGGTTAATTTTTAGTTAGATTTTTTTTTTGACAGTTTAACACACCACCACGTCACTGCTTAAAGGAGACTCAATGTCTAAGTCTTGGATGTCTGTGTCTGTTTAAAAGTAAAGCTATAAAAATGTAAGAAACTCTTTGAAAAATGGACTACTAAAGTGAAAAAGGAAGGTTGGAGTTTCACGCTTTTTAAACTCTCAATCTCTTTCATTTATGGAAGTGGATTTGGAAACATGAGACCCCTTTAGCAAATATCAAGTTTTAGGTGAGAATCTATATTCTCTTGTAGGGAATAGTGGTTTTCTAACCTCTATAATCACTAATATAAGATGCTACAGAGAGATAAAATGTGAATTGCATGAACTCTTTGTTTTTAAATACTGTTTACCTTGGCTCACATACATTGCTTGGTACATAATGTTTTTTTGATGATGTCTGTTTTGTGAAATGTACCACAACACCACTGTGTTTACAGGCTTTCAGGTTTCTTCCCTTTTTTTTCCCAAATTTAATGATGGTCATTATAGACAAACCCGTAAACTGTGTTCAAACCACAGGACATGTATCTAAATATGAAGGAATTTGTGTTTGAGTCCATTTGCAAACTGTAATTTGACCTTTTCGAGTTTCTGTTGAAGCAATGACTTTTTCTCACTTAAAACGTTCATAATGCCAACTTCATGTGCCATTTTCACAACTGTTTAAACATCTAAAAGTTGAACCGAAGGATGAACCAGACTTGTAGAGTTCTCCTCTAAATACGTTGGCTTGTTTCATGTTTTTCCTCAACATGTCTCACAAGAATGTGGCTTGTTTCAGGTATTCTGTTAGAATACATCCACAGGCGTTCTTCCTATTACCTCATGGCATGAGCAGCAAATGGGCTGAAATTGTCAAAATGTATACAGTGCTTTCCTAGTCATACTGACAACTCAAAATAATATACGCTAGCCATATTCACTCTTTCAAATTCACAACTGCGCACACATTCATAGACTAGCACAGTGGTCCCCAACCTTTTTTCCACGGACCGGGGGTTGGGGACCACTGGACTAGCACACAGATCGGTGAGCGACCTTTAGATCTGCAAAGTTATGAACATTTGTAGCCATATTTGTACCATCAGCGAACAAACATTATGCCCAGGTGAAGAGCCTTCTGGGATCTCATTTGTGATGTTCTCTCATCAAGATAGTTTCTGAAGATTTTCTACTTCTCAAAAACCATGTTTTCTTTATTTTTTCAGGATCTTATATCTGATTTAATGTCTGATAGTAAGAAAGAAAGATTGTGTCTATTTATATAATCTATGTAAGTATGTGCTGTCTGTTGTATTGGGCAGCAAGTGAACATTTCATTGTTAAAAGTTGATGTCTTATTAGCAGGAAAAATGGAAAAGCATAGGGATTTGAGTGAGTCTGCCAGTTACCAAACTGCTAACTGGATGACTGAGTTAGAGCAAAATCAAAGACAACTTGAGACGTTTCCAGTATCATACGGTCAATGATAAAGTCCTGCAAAGGAGCATTGGTGAACAACAGGATCCTGGACCACCAAGGCTTTACCTGCTCACAAGTGGTTCACCCGCATGATCCGATCCAACAGACGAGCTACTGTAGCTCTGACTTCTGAAGAAGAAAATGTCGGTTCTGACAGAAAGGTGTCAGAACAAACAGTGGATTGTAGATTGTCATGTATGGAGGTGCATAGGTGACGGAAAAGTTCATAAAGTAAAAAAAAATGCACATAATTACATTTTTCTTCTTCTTTCCTCACAAGCATCTTTGCTTAATCAGTCTAATATTGAAAATGTTTCTGATCTTACTTTGTGTTTTAAAAAAGTAAATACAAACATTTTTTTTTTACTTGTTTAAGAACATAATGCAGTTTGTTTCCGTTTCTGTCTCTAACAGTGAACAGTGTTTTTCTGCTCATCTTGTTAATGCAGCTGTGGAGTGAATATGGAACTTTATTGTTGGAAATAATCCCATCAGGGCTACCTACAGGGAAAATAACCATGACAGAGCAATTAGAGCAGACAGCGAGAGCTTAAGATTAGAGCACAAAATGTTACCACAAAAATTGATTTATATTTTTTTCCTTTCTGTGTAAGCCTTCTTAGGAACCCCAACTTAAAAAAATGCTTATGTTTTTTTATGGTACCATTTGTATCTTTTTGGGGTCTCAGATAAGATGTTACCTGTCTTTCAGTGATGATGACTTCGACATGTCAAGATACTCTTCATCAGGATACTCCTCAGCCGAGGTGAGATGTCTGAGGGACCAGGTATTTATACAAATATTATATTGTTTCACAGCACCATCTGGCAAAAACCACAACCATCGCCATGTGATCACCTTCCTCCTCCTCTGTCACACTGGGTCACAAATGTGTGCTCATTTCAATACAACACTTTGTTTCCACACAGCACTCATGTCAAATACTTCCTCGTGATTTTCATCCCTTTGAATCTTGTCCCATTTTCTTCTTTCCCATGTAGCACATCTTCTGGTTTTAGCCTGTGGCGTCCGTTCATCGCCATAATGATTTGATTGTATGTTGTTTCTTTCATGTTTTATTTCATTTCGTTTGCTCCAGTCATTTGTTTACTTAAAGACGAAAGAAACGACCCATTCATCAAACATAAACGCAGAGTGACTGAGAAGTGGTAGGTTGAAGCAGCATGTATTTCCCCTGGATTGAAAAAAAACCCCATCTAATTTGTCGGTTTAAAATGAGCAAATTTGTCATTTGACATGTATAAACGACGCTTATTTTATACCTCACTTTTGTAGTGATAAATAATGTTCACTTTAGTAGCAACTGAAATTTTGCACAGGTTTTGTTTTACACTATGAATTGAGTTACTGAAGCTTTTCAATAGTAGTTTTTTTACGCGCACATACCGTCATGTCTTGACTACATGCCACTACTTTATTTTACGTGCTTTTAACACTGCAGTGTGGCTCATATGAATTTTCACCACCGTGTTTCGAAAAGCTGGACTGCTGCGAGAGTCTTGGGCAAATTTGCATCTAGGTAAAAATGACAGTGATTGAGGAAGTGTGATGTTGTTCCATTCTGACTCTGAAGAGGACAACTTTAGTGGTTCTAGTGCATAGGAACAAGATGAAGATAGCGATCATTGACTTTTCCTTGTGGGCTACAGTATTGTTTTCTTTTTAATCAGCTGTGTTACAGAAACTGTTCAGAAAACGCATACATTTTTCATTAAGAGTAAAAAAATAAATCTGTGTAAATATCTCAACTTGCAATGTGGACACCAGGGGCTTAAAGACAAGTACAATACATACTTTTTTTCCCCTTGAAGTTAGTGGGTGTGGCTTATATTCAAGTGCGTTCAATTGACCCTTTGCATCTATGTCAATACGGGAGCATTGAACAAAGCAGATGAAATTGTTTCCCTAAGTTGTGTTTGCCAGTTTCTTCTTTTTTGAGTCGAGCTAATTTATCTGTGAACCTCACCCAACCTGGTTGGGGCTCATAGACAGTGGTATTTACAAAAGTTGGAAATATGATGATGTCCATCATGGCGGAGTTCTGGAGAGCGTGACGTCGCGTGCAAAACTTCTAGTCTGGAAATTACAGTGTGCACATTTGTGTGTATATGTAAGAGAGCAGATTCTAAATAGGTGCAGCCGAATTTTGCACTGCATGATGGACATTTGTGTCATCTTCAAGCAAAACAAGTATGGCCCGCATATAGAACCCTGTGGGATCTCATTTGTGATGTTTTCTCATTGAGGTAGTTTCTGAAGTGTTTGCTACTCCTCAAAATTATTGTTTTTTTCCAGTGAGATTTTTTTTAGATCTGTGTTATCAAAAGTTCTTTAATAATCTGTAAACACCTAATTGAACAGATTGTTTTTTATTAGATTCAATATCTTGAGTCAGTTGAATAATTAAGAGTCTGTGCTTTTGATCTGTTTGTTCTCAAGTTGTTGCTTTGGCTCTTCATAAATGTTGAAAGTTTAGCATAGGGTCAACAGACTCGACAAAACTGTCCTAAAGTTTTGCCTATTATGTTTTCTTTTCCTGATTTTTTTTTTTTTTTTTGTAGCAAATTAACCAGGACCTGAACATCCAGCTGCTGAAGGACGGGTACCGGCTTGACGAGATCCCAGACGACGAGGACCTGGATCTGATCCCCCCTAAAGCAGTCAACCCCACCTGCATGTGCTGCCAGGCCGCCCCCTCCACAGCCTGCCAGATCCAGTAGCTGCCCCCACTCCTCCTTCATCCCTAAACGTTCTTTTTTGCCAGCTGCTGAACAGAATGGCATCGAGGAGGATAAAAGGAAAAAAACAACAACTGTCGACTTGAAAAACAGGCAAAAGCAAAACTAAGAGAATGGAGGGAGGGGAAAAAGTTGAATATGTACAGTACCTGTGCATGTTCCTCCTATGGCAGGATCTGTGTGTCTTACGTCTGCGATGTTGGTTCAGCGGGGATGGATTCAACTCATGCCAGAGACCTTACCTCGAAGAAAACAACGCTACTTTTGCTTCTCCTTTGTTCGAGTTGTAGCTCTTGCTTGGAGACTTTGTTTGTTGTTGCATAAAACGATTGTGCAACATTGCAGAAGAGGAGAAAAGACAAGAAAGAATCGGCCAAATTGCTTTTCTTTTTTTTTTTTTTTGTCATTACTGTGTCAGCGGGCTGTCCAGACACTCCACTTCCTCTCCTGGTATAATTTGCAACCCAATATGGCGGAATGTAGGACATTAGAAGTTTGAACGAGGCCATTTTACTTCCAATTCTCTCATTTCTTTCACCTGGTCTGCTTCTTCCCCTGTACGTGAGAACCAGACTCAAAAACAACGTGTGTGAGTTCGGTCATGCCCAGGAAAAAAAAAAAAAAGCAGCGTTAATGAAACACTAGTGCTCACCCTCAAACACTACGCTACCAGTCAGTCTATTATACTGAGATCTTGTCCTGCTTATATCTGTTTTATATTTAGTTATAAGAAGCAGAAAAGTGCATGTTGCCTGTTTACACTGCGTCCTGATGCCAGATGTGCAGATATTTATTTTATTGTACTGACCCGCAGCCGACTCTGTGTATTGAAGAAACGTTGTGTGCTTTGTGAAATGGAACATCGTCCGTCACTTTTAGGTTCACCTACTGCCATTTTAGTAGATGTTGGGGAGAAAAGCACCGCAGCGCACATTGTGCGTAAATCCGTGTCACAGCATTCTCACACACTGAAGGTTATGTCACAGACTGTATGCATGAATAAGGGAAATGAATGAAGACGGAGGCTTAAAATTGTATGTTTTTAGTTTTATATATAAGACGGAGGCTTAGATATTGTATGTTTTAGTTTTATATAATGATGTTTGAATTGTGGCCAAATAATAACAATAATATCCCTGGTAAAGATGTGCTACCCCCCCACCCCCCCCAAAAAGAATAAAAAATTAATCTTTCAAATTTCATAACGAAGGAAATAATCACAGCTGACACACACGTTACCACCTGAAATAATTTTCATAAAATGAATCTAGCTGAAGAATTTCCTAATATACATGTATATATATAATTTTTTTTTTAAGTTAAACACTTTCTAGGAACGTTAATCCCTGACTTTAGGTTTCTTCGACATGTGAATATCCTCCACCCATTATTTGCCTGTTTGCTGCCGAGCTGGAGCTTTTCTAGTGGTTAGTTGGCAGGTGGTACAGTGGCGCAACACCCATGCATGCACACACATACACAGAGTCCTGAGGTCAGTTTAGTAAGCCTAATTACTCTGACAGGCATGCTTTTGAACTGCAAAAGGAAACCAGAGTATCCGGACAAAATCTCCTTGCAGAAAGACTCAAAAACTTTAAAGAGTCCTTTGGGACTTTTTAAAATGTAAAGTACAAGGGAATAAGCCATTCCACTGAGACAAATGCATTCATATTTAATAAGAGTAATTTGTAGTAAAACATGTCATCTTAGTAGGGCTATATAAATAAATTGATTCGCTGATATATATCAGTATTTTCCGCTCTCAGAAAGTATCGATTTTTCATCCGCAAGTATCGATCCGTTAAACCATAGGGGTCCATAGCCTAATAGCTCTTTTTAATGCCTGAACGTTGAGCTTAAAGTGCACATTATAAACTACACACCAGTTTTTAAATTGTATTAATAGGCCAAGTATAACCTGAGTTATGCTAAAATTAGTAAACCATATTCCCCCGCTTTTCCGATTATGTGAGAGGGAATGAGCTTCCAAACATACAAAACGAAACGAAACATTAGATTCCTGTGTTTTTGGAAATGTAAAATCTTCAATAAATAACGAAGGGCTGTATTTTGTTGCTGAGAAATGAAGTAAAGTTGCGCAAGTAACCGTGAAAGAGAAGCAAAACGGAAAAGCGGAAAGGAGTAGCGGCGCGAACGGAGCAGCTGCAAAAGCAGTGAGATCGCGAAATTAATGCAAATTTTGACTGGTAGCATTCAGTTTGTCATTAGTTTTTAGCTTAGTTGTTTCTGTTCTGTATATAAAGGATTACCTGAAGAATTAACATGGGTTGATAACATCCGAAGCGGGCGCGCAGCATGCAGCAGCGCTCTGTTTTGATCCATAATAACAATGGCTGATCGATCATTCTTATTAGCAACAGATAAAGAGTATCAGAGACTTAGAGTACGATGAGATCCTGGCAGTCTGAGAGGAGCTACTCAGAGATCCAAGCAGGGAAATAGCGGCGCTGCGTAGCTCCAGGGAGTCGATCACTACGGGGTGAGGCGGAGCCACTACTTTAGCAGTTAGTAGTAAACAGCTTACAGCCACGTCTAACTCTGGGAGCTAAGGTAGAAAAGCCTTTTCCCCCATAGTCCAAAAGACTGCAATTGTGGCTGCATTTTTACTCCAAAATTCAGCCACAGTGTCCAAAAGAAAAAAAAACATAAGTGCAATCATTTGCATATTGAGAGTCTACAGAGGCTGATAATCTCCCCACTCTGCTCCTGGATTACTGTTTAAACTTTTGAGTTTTATGTCACATCCACATGAATGAATGAATGAATTTGATTCACTTTGTCCAGCTGCAGACTGTTAGACTGTCCAATCAGAGTCAGGTATTGTGTAGTTGGTGCTTTTAATTAGTTTTCAGTTAACTAAAATCAGGTCTAAGGAACACAAAATGTGACTAAAATCACTCTGTCCTTCTAAAATCTTTCAGAAAATTGTAAAAATGCACTCAATTGCAGCGAATTGTATCGCTCAACAAATATCATGATACATATCGTATTGTGACCAAAATATTGTATATCATATCGTATTGTGAAATTATTGCATCTCTACACCCCTACATCTTAGGATCCTAGTAACGTATTTCATTTGTACACATCTTTACCAGGGATGCCAATACTTGTGTAGGGTGCATCTTATGGACCTGTAGCACCAGAAACGGTTGTCTTTTCATATTTATGCCATTCTTCTTGTAGTTAAGTATCAATAAGAACTTCTTAGTTTTCTTTAGAAGTAATGTAAACTTTTTATTTAATGTCTGAACCACTCACAGACCTCAGAGTTTTAGACTGAACAATCTCCCTGTTGTTACACATTTGAAAATAATGGTCCTCATGTTCCACTCACATTGAAAAAAAAAGTAGATGGAAACAAACAATTATGTGTTAACACTGCAGTGCAAACTTTTTTCTTCTTTTTTAAAAATTTTTTTTAAACTTTGGAAAGTCTAAACTTGTATTATAGGTTAAACTCCATATTGGTCCAAACTAACCCCTACAAAAAAATAATAACCTGCAGAGCAGCAGGAACAAAAGCAACTGGAAAGTCGCTGACTCACTGAATGGAGATGGTGTGTACTGTACATATACAAATACATTAAGTTATGGTACTGTATAATGTAAAAATAGAGAAAATTGTATTTTGTTTTTATTCCAATTTTTTGTTGTTGTTCCATTTGCAGATCTTTGTTTCAGTGAGCCATCCTAATGACGTTATCCGGTGTTACAGGTAGAGATGATCTAAAGGACTGTTAGCTACTAATAACAAAAGATGACAGGAGAGACAAATTGTTTCTTTGATGGTGGCGCCTTCTCTGGTTAAAAATAAAAAAAAGAGCCTTAAAATGATTTAGTTTTTTTATTGCAATAGCGCATGCTCCCACAGAAAGTTACTACAGTACTTCTTTTAAGAGCCTTATAGGGTTTTTTTTATTGAAGCACATTATATCTGCACTACCTTCGCTGTTAGCTGATGTGTCATCATTTGTTTGATCAGACAACAGGGATGCAGAGCAGGACCAGAGGCTAATTGTAACGGAGAAGCAATGTCACCTTCACGGTGTAGAAAGTTTGGGGAAATATATTGCATATCGGTAAATATCAGTTATTGACCATTCATATCGGTGCATCCACAATTTGTTTTACCTTCTTTCTGCTCACTGGACATTGTAGCAATAAAAGTTGAGACGATTTTAAGGCTTTTTAACTAATAAAAAAGGAGAAGGGTTGCTATGTGCTACTTTTCCATCTACATCGTCGTTTCACTGGATGTGCATACGTGTCATGATCGTCCCCCTGAATGCTCAAAGCCAGGCCTGTGCCGGTTAAGGCACAGCTTCACTTACTCCTTGAGTCCAGAATAATGAGTTGTGTGTTTTTGTTTTTTTTTCCTTTATTTTCAGTTTTTGGAATTAATTTCTATAGAAACAGGCGCTTTTCCCATCTGTCAGATGCTTGTCATGACATGATTGTGAACTGGCTCCATTTAGATTTGAACAGTGTTACAGTTCTGTGTATAGTGCAACATATCAAAAATAAATAATGGATATCTCAATGCTCTGTATTTTCCAGCTTTTCTTTGTATTGCATCGTTATTCCCAAACAATCGTGCAGTCATTATTTTTTGGGGGGTGGGAGGGTTATACCTCTTCAGAGTGTTTTGAGAAATTTCTCTTCAGGAGATGAAGTCAAGTGGACCGATGCTCTGTCGGAGAGATGACAGAGAGCGCTTCCAAAGGTTTACTTCCATTTATCAGTGCGAATGTCATGTTTATTTTAAGCTTTTATTGGTGCACAATCAGTGAATTTGCTGTATATTTTCTTTAAAAGTTATACATACTGGCTTGAATATGAAACTACATTCCACTGACATTTGGGAATACCTTCCTCAGCAAAGAAACCAAATGTTTTTTGTGTCCTTCATTAACTTCCTGGTCTGGAAATGTTTCCAAGGTTGGCATGAAAATTATGGAGTTTGGCTGCAATTTTTCCAAGTCAAATTAAGTACAAAGAAAAAATGAAGAAAAAAAAACTGAGTTTGGTAAAAAATAAAAACCAACAACAACAAAAACAGCTTTTCCAGGCTTTTTTAAAATTTGCTATTAAATACAAAAAACATTAAAACACTAGAAATGTTTAAACTTGGTCTGATTTTGATGCCAAAGAATTGACGCTTTTTACAGATTATAAATAGAATCTGTAATTTTATTTAGATTTTTAAAAAAGTTAATAATTGTACAATAATTACAAATTTGTTTTTAAATAAAAATTGCTGGAACAATTAAGAAATTTTGAAAAATATGAAAATCTTAAAGGAAAAACATGTAGGAAACCTGGAGTTCCCTGGTTTATTAACACATATTCAGCTTTTGATCATTTTGTAATACCAACATGATTAAACTGGTGATATATTGGAAACTTATACTATTGGAAACTTAAAGTCAGTCTTTTTTATTCACTCAGAAATGCTCTGTCATTTTGGAGCATCCCTATGCATAATCATAAAACAGAAACAAAGCAAAGTAGGAACCACCAGGATCCAAGCCCGTGATAAACTGGAAGTTGCTGAAATAGCATTTTTCATGCTTCACAGGAAAGTTTCATTTCACCACGAACTGAGAAACAAGATACGATAAAATTTTTTTTAAAAAAGTCCCTACTTGAAAACCGATGCCCTCGAGCTCCATTGAAAATCACAGCTTAACACAAAGACAATCCAAACCCTATGAAGCAATTATTACAGGGTGAGTATGTAAATATTTGCGCCTGTACGTATAATTCTGACCATAAGTGCAGTAGGGAAAATTCACAATAAATTCAACTCTGGCTCCTGTTTCTACAAAGTAAATAATTTTGATAAAAGTGCCAAACTTACTCATGCTGATGGTGATTATATGTAAACCTGTAGTTAGCATGATGGAGGCGTTGAGAGTGTGAGGGGTTGGGGGCGGGGCGCACACGATTAGCCTGGAGTTGATCCCCTGGGAGCAGATGGTGAATGGTGGCTTACCTACATGCTCTGAGTCCCAGGAGTTAGCAGGAGTCTGCAGTCACTCTGGAAGATGCAATGCTGGCTTTGAAGAAGTCTGAGGACCGTGTCTCGTGAAAGAATAAAGGTAAGCAATGTTCCCATATTTAAGCAGAAGTTTACTTACTAGTGGTAGCTCCATTTGGTAGCTTTAGACAAGATCATATAGTTTCTCATCTTTTCCTCTAATCAGTAGGATATTTCAGAGCTTGATCAAATTGTTGGGTATCTTATCTTCTCTGTTCTGCTGAAGTTCTCTAGCAAACACACATTTGGCTTTAGCTTCCTCCTGGAAGTCTTGTGTCATTCAACCACCTCAACTTACAGACTGGGATCACATCCAGGAAAGACGTGATGTTGCTGAGCAGTGCTGCTGTTTGGCTGCTGCTCTGTGTTCAGTGCCTGCATGGCTCTGCCCTCCCTGCCATGTCCTCCTATGAGTTCACCGCCTACAGGATGCAGCAGTACAACCTGGCGCAGCAGAAACATGGTAGGATTAAGTTAAGGACATCTTGCATATTGTAAACAAAAAAAACCCAAACATTCCCACAGCATAATGCTGCCTGCACCACGTGTCACCCTGTTTAATTTGCCTTGCTTTGTCTCGTGTGAGGTTGCCGCGGAGCCATCGTTGTGGCGGAGGCGCGCTCTGCCGACGAACCGTCGCTGACCCGCCGTTGTGTCATCATGAAGGTTCAGGACTTCACTGTGGAAAAATACTTTGAAGCCCTGAGACAGAATGCTGCTGCTGTGCTGATCCTACTGCCTCAAAATATCTCCAGCGTTCCACACGAGACGATAAAGGTAAAACCCAGAAGGCTGTTTGTGCTCTAAAATCAGATTAAATGAGATTCCAGTTGGATAAAACACTTGCTTTACGTCTGAGGCCTTCATGGTGAGTGAGAACGAGGCCTTGCAGAAAGAAACTCTCACTCCAGTCTACGTTGTTCCTGAGGATGAACAGCTGCTTTACATGTATGAGGAGGTGAGGCAGGCTGCAGCTTCACGGACCTCATCCATGTTTGTCAGAGGTAAAGCAGGCAGTGATGTTTACTATAAAAGTGTATGCTGAGGTGATGGGCGGGTATATGTGCGTGGACAGGGACGGATTTATAAGGATGTGGGCTCCTTGGTTGGAGCCAATCCACTAGGGAGAAATTCCTTTACAAAAAAAGGACAGAAATTAGTAAAAGAAAGAAGAAAATCTTTATTTTGAGGCAAAAAAAAAAGTAGGCCATGAAAAAAAAATTATGTATCAGCTTTGGTAAAAAAGTATGCATCAGCTGGTATTAACTGATGCATGGTAGAATTATTACATCCTGTAGCCAATAGCTCCATGTTCCCAAAGAAATAAACTAAAACTTTATAGTTTTTAAAAGCTTTTTAGATAAAGCTTTATTTGCAAAACACACATTCATTAAAAGAAAGAAAAAAAAACTCTGCTACCCTCCAGAAAATGGGGCCCTGGTCCAACTAACTCTAAACTCTTTTTAAAGTCTGTAGAAGCCAACGGATGGATGGGAAACTTGTAATAAATCGATTGTAGCGAGACAGATAGACTTTATTTTTTCATTTTCAGAAACTTTTTACTGAAAATGTTTTTACTGTTCGCAGTTCTTCGAAGTATGGTCACTGCTACGGCCTTCCAGATCTTAGTGAGCAACAACAACGCCATTAAGGCCGTCACTGACAACACCATAACCACACTGGAGGTAGGCGCTCAACTTGAAATAACGTACTGGCTACTGGAAGTTTCAAACAGATCTTTTACGCTTTCCTTCGAAGTATCTTTCCCCTAAAGTCCTGCTCCCGTCTGGTCCGTGCAGGGTGTGCTCGCTGGAACCGGAGAGGACGCTCCCACCATCGTCATCACGGCCCACTATGACTCCTACGGACTCGCGCCGGTGGGTTGGCCATTAAAAACGCTCCACTTACAAGTTCGGAGCGTTGACCTGTGAAATGGTTTCAACCTTGGTTTGAAACTTTCCTCCCGCTTAAAAGCTCAGGTCTTTCGGTTCAAGCCGGCACTTAAGCTCGGATGTGTTTGTGTAAAACAGTGGCTGTCATACGGGGCAGACTCTAACGGCAGCGGCGTCACCATTCTGCTGGAGCTGGCGCGTCTTTTCCAGAAACTTTACGGCGCCTCCGGTACCAGACCACAGTGAGTTTGAGGTCATTCACGAGTCACGACGAAGCACCTGGGCCTGCAAATAATGCCAAGCTAGAAAATATTAAGAATGTCCGTTTTTGACATGGCGTCGATTGGTCACATTAATGCCTCAAACCAGGATGCTAAATTCCTCAATGGAAGATCAACAAGTACAGAACCTTAAAAACAGAGTATGTACATCTACATTTTGTCACTTGTTTTTTTTTTTTGTTGTTGTTGTTCACATTTCAATGGATGGAACAAAATAATTTATAAATTGGAAGAGGATGTCTGGCTTTGGCGTGTTTTTCTTGAGTCCGGTTAAAACACAATACGACCCATTGTCATTTATTCTCACTTCAGCTTTCCTGTGAAGGCATAATGTGAGCTTCATGAATTATTTTTTTAAGGAAACTTACTTTTTTATTGTTATTATTATTATTATTATTATTATTATATTATCGGTGGAAGTACTCAACAAAAATCTTTAATAAGATTCAAATTTATATTTCAGATACAATTTAATGTTTTCCTTGACTGGAGGAGGAAAATACAACTTCCTCGGCACGAAGAGATGGATTGAGGAGAATCTTGATCACGCCGGTGAGATTCCAGCCTGTGATTGTGCAGATTGTGAGCAGGAAATTAAACCCAAAAAACATTAATAATGATAAATCACCATTAAGGTTTTAATAAAGCCCAATCGTTCTTCTTCAGAGTCCAGCCTGCTTCACGACAACGTGGCGTTTGTCTTGTGCTTGGACACGCTGGCCAAAGGTGATGACCTTTACATCCACGTGTCTCGCCCTCCGAAGCCCGACACTCCGATGTACTCCTTCATTGAGCAGCTGGAGGAGGTAACCGCTCTTATTGTGATGGTGCGGAGAAAGCGGTAAACATGTCTTGTCGGTATTAATGGTGTTGTGTGGTTTCACCGCGTGTTTACCCCCCAGGTGGTTTCCTCCAGATTCCCCTGGGTGAAGGTGGGATTGGTGCACAAGAAGATCAATCTTGTTGAGTCGACGGTGGCCTGGGAACACGAGCGCTACAGCCTGCGGAGGATCCAGGGCTTCACTCTGTCTCACGTGGAAGATCCCAAGTCTGAACTTCGTGGGTCTGTGCTGGATACGATGTATGTTTGACTTTATTTTTGTCTTATTTGGTTGGTCAGAGAATACTTAGATTTTTTTTTTTAAAAAAGTCTTTTGCTTCTAATTTTTTAAAATATTTTATGTTATTTAACTATGTGTAAAATAAAGATAAACTAATATAGAAATAAGCATGGAAATATAATTCTGTCTTCTGCATATCATCTTTTAGGTCCCAAGTAGATTTTAGGAAACTTAAACGAAACGGCATTATCATAGCTGAAGCTCTGGCCCGGTACATGTACAATCTCTCAGACAAGGTGAGTAAAAACAGTCCATTTTGATTATGTATATGTAAAAAAAAGACAAAAAAAAACAACAATCATATTTATACTTTAATTTGTTGTAAAAGCACATTGCTCTGTGACCTTTTGTTTTAAGGGTTCACCAAGGGATATTCAAGTTTTTAAGGGTCAGCTGGTGAGTTCCTTGTTCTCTTACGCTGTGTGCTGCCCTCTGGTGTTCATGCATAGACATTACAGCGTGCTTGAATTTTCCAAAAGCAGATCTGAAGTATCAATAAAATGCCATGTCGATTTCAGTTATTTGTCACCACTAAAATGCAAATAGAAAAGTTTTATCAAGAAGCGTCTCCAAACTGACCCTGGGATAAATGTATTAACTTTTGTATCTTTTTAGACTTAAATGACATTAGACATTATCACCATACTTCCGTTGTGAACCCACATATTTGTCCTCAACACAGGACTTTCAGGACAGCCGCATGTCCAGTTTGATGTCCTTTTTGACCTCTGTGCCCCGGGCTGCACAGCTGCTGCACAAGGAGCCCGGTCAGATCCTACTGGTCAACTCCCTGGAGCACGAGTTCAAGCACCACCTGCAGCAGGTCCATAGACACACCTTTCGACAGGACAAGAGGTGAAACATGCAGCAGCTTTTTCATTCAATGACTCAAAAGCAACCTCATGAGTAACGTTACCTTTTCATGCAGGGACCCTGAGATCACCTTTTTTGATCAAATGAACCAACAAGTTGTCATGTACAGGTAAACTTACCAGCAATCTTAAAATGTCCTGGGACTCGACAAAAAAACTTAACACAAATATAAGCCTTAAAACTTGATATGTGTCTGTGCCAAAGTGACTTTGTGTGTGTGTGTGTGTGTGTGTGTGTGGGGGGGGGGGGGGGGGGAGTGGTTAAAGGTTCAGAAACTAATGCAAACCTTTTCCAGGGTGAAGCCAGCAGCGTTTGATCTCTTCCTAGGAGGATGCATCACTGCATATTTGGGGATTGTTTACTATTCAATACAGGTGAGTTGATATACATTTCACAAAGCGTTTCTACATACGCAACAGAAATTGGATTCCTTGCATCATCCAAGTGTACTTAGGAGACGTCTGGCTGGTTTCATGTTTTTTGAAAGTTAAATACTCACTTTTCAGATTCTTTTTCTTTCTTATCCAGTTCACAACCATGTGGTTCTGTTGGTCTATCAGAGTGTTGTAATGTGACAAAATGTAAAAAAGGGGTTTCAATATTTTTGCTAGATGTTGTTTAGCATCCAGCCGTTAAGGAGGATTAAAATAATCTCGATGCATAACGTTTTCCACCTGTTTTCTCTTGCAGAATTTCGGGCATCTGTACGCTAGGCTCAAAGCTGCGGTGAAAACCAAGCATCAGTGACAGCTTCAAGGATCCAGGCTTCATGGCTTTCTGAGCCCATGACAGATGTCTGCTTCACAGAACATTAAAGCAATCCAGCACTAAGTTTCCCACAGTAAGACAGGAAGTGTGCGTTTGCTTTGCGCTCTGTCAAATGTTCAAAGACGTGTACGTTCCTTAGAAAGGACTTTCTAGAGTCATAAAAAATACGCAAATCAAGAAATAAAAGTGTTCTGTCGTCAATCCTGCCGACGGCGTGAATAACTGGGATCTGATGTCCAATCGATGAAATGCATTTTCTCACATTACTATGATCGCTCGACATGATATGTGTGCGTGTGTGTGTGTGTGCGCGTGTGGGGCTGTGTTTCGACGCAGCTTCCAGACGAGGTTCAACCACTGCAATGGACGCTCAGCCAGTTCCTGTCACAGATAACTCAATGAGATTGCCACAGACACAATGGCCCCTGCAGTGCTCCACGAATTATTAATGCTAGTGTGACGTGCTGACAGTCATTGATTGTGGTAGAGTCTATGAATTCTGCAGGTTTTTTTTCCCCCCTTCTCTTTAGTTCTGCAGCTCTGTTCAGACCGTTGAAACTTAAAAGCAGCTGAACGGCTGTCGGTGTTCAAAGTGAAGTGAGGGCTTTTTTGTTGATCGGGGCCCTCGGAGCTATGGAAGCAGGTCAAGGGCATTGACCCCAGGTATGTGAGTCTCTGCAGGGGGCTTAAAGCTCAGCGAGATTAGTGAGTGCTCAGGTGGCACACAGAGAGTTGTTCTGCTTCAGCAGGGATGATCTTACCCTGTCCAAAACGGACGAGATTCTTCACAACAGCAACAGGCTAAACCAGTCGTTTGATGTGAAAAAGAGAGGATTGACTCATGCTGCAATGATGCAAACTTTAATATAAACAGGTGTCGTGGCACCTTAGATTTCAAACAGATCTCAAAAGCAACCTCATGAGTAACGTTACCTTTTTTCTGCTGCTCCACGCAGCAGAGGAAAAAGATTCAATGCATACTGCTACAACAATTATGCAATCTTCCTGGAGGTAAAAATAGAGTATAGAAGCAGAGGAGGCGGGGGAACAGATATAGGTAAGGGGCGGAGCTTGCAGGACACTGCATGACTTTCAGGCAAACTGGAGGTAAGGTGTGCATAAACAGTGAGACGGTTTCTGAAGATGGGTCCCCAGCAGCTCTACCTCACAATGTACAAGGAGCATTTCAGATCTCCAGGCAGAGCAAAAAAAGCTGAACTTCGACCCACCTCAGCCCACCGCAGGAACAACCCTCAGCCACGGCCGGTAAGATGGACAGCCCTCCGTTTTTGCATGCATGAACTTTATTTTGTGGTCATGCAATGATTTGTTGACTCCTGATATGATTTCTGTTTATTTTGAAGAAATAAACAGAAGATGAATTGACTCCATGGAACATTATGTACTTACAATATGCATGCGGCTGAAAATAAAAGAAATAGACTACAGATCATCCAAAGGACTTTTGTATTTCCCCAACACTTATTTTCTTTTAAATTTTTAATATGTCCCATAATGTTTAAAAATATGACAGATGTCTTAGTGCTTTAAGAACTTTTTTTTTCTTTTATGACATGACAAATTGAGCTTTAAACATCAAATCAGTCATAATGGTGACTGATCTGCATGCATTTTGTTTAGACAGAGAAACAAAACACAACATTATTATTCATTGAAACTGTTCCCGTTTTATCGCATTAAAGCCACAAACTTCAAAATGGACATCCAAAGACGGGTCATTTTCTCCTCAGTGAGTAACATTTAAAAAAAACTTTCCTAATGAACCTTAATTGGATTTCTGTCTGGACTCTGTCTGGGTTGTTTGGACACAAGGATTTGCTCTGGCCGTCTGTTTACAGCCATTGTCCTGCAGGAAGGTGAACCAGCATCAAATCTTTTGCAACCTCCAACAGGTTTCCTCCCTGGATGATCCTGTTGTCTGGTTCTTTGTCAAGTCTAACCAGTTTCCATGTCCTGTCTGGAGAAAACCATCCCCGCAACATGATGCTGCCACCGCCATGTTTTGATGTGGAAATTGAGATCTGTATTAGCAGCAGCAGTAGTAATTTTATGCCACAAACAAGATTTATTTAGAGGCCAAAAGGTTTACACTGGACTCCTCGTGTATTTTTTTTCTAGTGATGTCTTTCTTTTTGCCTCCCGTAAACGTCAGATTTGTGTCATGCACAACTAATAGTCGTCCTTTCAGCAGATTCTGCTGGCTGAGTTCTTGACCTTTGTGGCTCCTCCAGAGCTAAAGTGGCCTCTTGGTTGCTTCTTTGATTAATGCTCTCCTTTTAGAAAAAATAAATGAATCCCAATAAAATTCAAAGAGGTTTTCTGGTTGTGATATGACAAAATGCCTCGAGTCCAATGTGTTAACATGTTTCGCAAACTGAATACCAGTGTCCAAACGAAGTTTGTGTTAAAATGAGAATTTCCTAACTTTTCCGTCTTCAGATTTCTTTGTTTCCAATTTCTATTTCCTCGCCTCCCCAGGACTTCCTGTTTCCCCGCAGTCTTCGGTCAAGTTACAGACCTCCGCGCGCTCTGCTCCACCCTTCGCCCCCTGTGGACACCAGCCGGCCCCTTCTCCCCCCTGTGAACCATTTCTCAGCTCGCAGTCCTGTCTCGGCCTTTCCTGAAAACCCTTTAGGCAAAACAAATTCAGACAGCCCACATCACATGCCTCCTATCCAGACCCACAAACTCCAGCTGATAGAGACTCCTGCTGCGAGTGATGGTCAGGTTCCCACCACTCTGAGGAGCCCTAATAAGTAATTATTAATCAGCTCCCCGATTCGCTTAAAGGTAACTGTGAACACATTCTGACATTGATGGATCTGCTCTGCAGGACAGCAGATTATCAGAGGAATGTCAATCCACTCTCAGCACGACAACTCAGGCAAGTAAACAACCTTTGAACTGAAGTGATGCCGTTTTAAGACACACGGTCCCTTGCGTGTTTGTACTTTTTCACCACATTGGATTTTGTGTCGTAGGCCAACACAAAGCAGAGTATAACTGTGAAGTGAAAATACAATTTGTTACAAATAAAGCATCTAAACTAAATCGTGATAACTCTGACTGTGCACTACAGTGGTCTCTGAGGTCTTCACATAATGTGATTCAATTACACAATTAGAGTCCTGTGACTTCTGTGGACAATTCAGCGCACTGGATTTGTGCTAAAATTTAGGGAATATCATGTCGAATTTCCCTTCCTCTTTGCAAGTGTCAACTATCTACTTTGTGTTGTACGAAAAAAAAAACAAAGACAATAAACAATGACGTTTTTCTTGTAGCAAATCAAGTAGCATAAATACTTTTGCAAAGTAATATGCCAGTGTATTAAAAAAAGAAAAAATGACAGCAAGATGTCTGCCTTGCAACAGACCACAAGCTGGAGTTCAGTTTCAAACGAGGCCACAAACGAGCAACCCTCCTGCAGCTGCAGCAGCTCCTCTCTGCTTTGCGCGGACGCCTTACAGGAAATGCTGCTCTACCAGAACTCAGGATTTTAGGTGCACATTCTCTTGCATGTATCATATTTATTTATTTTTTGGAGGAGGAGGACTTTAATATTGTTCCTGAAGTCTGACTCTGATCCTGTGCTTTGCCAACAGCGACTGCTACAGCTGCTTCCATGTAGTGAGGCCCTACCAGGCTGCTCACTACGTCATACACCCAGAGTTTGTCTCTGAAAGCCTTTATTAGGAACACCAGAGGTTTGCCCTCTTCCAAGCTGGGGAGATTCAGAAAGAGAGTCTGTTCAGCTACTTTCCTATCCTCTGCTAATTAACCACACCACTCCTTGCAGCAGCAGCATGCTGACTTTTAAATTTCCTTTTTTAAATAAGCGGCAATATCCCTCCAAGGGTTGGCTTGTCCAGATCAAGTTGGATGAAGAGCAGTCACTCTCTTGTGCTTCCAGTGCATCTGAATGTTATATTATATTCATGCTTTTTCCACATTTGTGAAAAATTTCTTCCAATGTTTGTATTATTTTTGGAAATGTAAATTAGTAAATACATTTTTCAATGGGACTATTGGCATAAAATTTCTCTTCACATACAAAGACGTCGAGACAGTCGAGCTCATAATTGAAGTTGTTGGTAATAATATGAAACAGCTGCTATTCAAAGTGTTAAATCAGTCTGCTTTTTTGTGGGAAGCATTTGTTCAATTCAATCAACTTGAATGAATCTTAAAATATAGATATTGACATTAAGAAAAACAACCTTTTCTAACATTGTTCATGCAGCAGGTAAGCAAAGTATCAACGTTTTTCTAAGTTTAAATATTTCTGAATTATATAAAATTAACTGCAAGTGTTGTTAAAATCTGAAGTGAACAATTAGCAAACATTAACATGCTCACCGTTTACTTCACCCTTTGTATATAGAAAACTGTGAATTCTGTGTGGTCATTAAACTATTGTGTGTTACTAAATTTAAAGCATTTCTGTAAGCGGCGCAGAATGAAATAAAGAGCATGTTCATCTCCACCTGGACTACATTTCCCTAGTCAGTGTGGGCGTAGATGAAGGCGGGGTCAACCCAGCGCGTTTGGGTTCCTCTCTCGGCCTTTTTTTTTCTTTCCTTCAGTTTTTTTTTTTTTTTTTTGCTGAGGATTGTAGCAAACAGACTCCAAACCACCGAGGAGATCGCTGCAGATCGGTAGGGGAAAAAAAAAAAACAACAAAAAACCCACTTTTTTTTCTCGAACGAACGGTAACTAAAATCTGAATTTTAATGAGAGATACTAGCATTTTACACAGATTCTGTGTTGTTTGTCTCTACTTAACTTTCTCACAACGCCCATAAAGTCGATTAAAAACAAAAACAACAGGTCGTTCTCCCCACATTGGCTGCTAAAATAAATAGTTTATGTTGTTAATCCGTAACTCATGTTTTGGTGTCTTTAAAGAGGCATTTTCTTAATCAGTGTGTTGCTGTTACCCATAAACATAAATGTGTGGGGAGGGGAAAAAAGCCACATCACAAGTGAAGACCGTTGTTTTATTTCTTTCTTGCTTAATTTGTGCAATAAGTCTGTAATACTCAGCTCTGCATGTTCATGTTCAGTGTTATTGCCTGCGTCCATAATTAGCATGCTGGGGACACGTTGAGAACACCGAGCCCCTCTCTCTCTCTGTCTCTCTCTCTCTGTCTCTCTCTCTCTCTCTGTCTCTCTCTCTCTGTCTCTCTCTCTCTCTGTCTGTCTCTCTCGCTCTCTCTGTCTCTCTCTCTCTCTCTGTCTCTCTCTCTCTCTCTCTCTCTGTCTCTCTCTCTGTCTCTCTCTCTCTCTCTCTCTCTGGCACAAACACTTGAAGAACTAGTGTGACTGGAGCAGCTGCACCAACTACATCAGCACTTCTTTATGTTTCCCCTCCATGTCTGATAATGAATCAGCTGAAATGACAGATATGAGCTCACTGTAAACAAACGGACAAGACTAAAAGGGGCTGTATGGGAAAGCACATCTCTACAGTACAGTAAAATCATCTGAGTAAAAGATTTTGGATTGCTCATTTTGATTGGTGCTTGGTTATCTTGCGTATAAATGAAGTTATCTTTTTAAATTAGTTCTGCTTCATAAATTTAATATATAAAATGGCCTATTTCTTCAATATTAACAGAAGATGTATGACTTCCAATCATGGTTAAGTGTCAAGAAGTTTTCTAATTAACCCCGTCTGGGTCATCATGTGTTTTGTTCCAACATAGCCTTTATTTTCACTTAAAGCTGGAAAGGATTCGGTTCGAGAACGTTCTTGTTTTCATATTGCGCTTGTGTTGAGCTCTAAAGTCCACAGTTCTTTGGAAGCTAAGAAAAAAACTTATTGTCAGACTGAATTCAAACTCGGGTCTCCAGCTCCAATCCTCAGCACTTCATGAAGTTCTGCAGAGACCAGGCAGCGAGTGATTAATTTGATCCAGGCGTGTTTGAGAAGGGGCCGCATCTAAAGGCTCGGTCTGGATCGTCTGTGATAGGCTGACACGTAGCAGTGTGCATAATTGTAAAGTGGAAGGAAAGTTACACTACTTGCAGATTAAAATCAAGAAAGTATGTTTTACCTTGCATTTTTCCAATCGGGAGCCTCCACCCCTATCTCAAATCTTTTGCAATTCCTAACAGGTTTTTCTCAAGGTGTGACCTTTATTTATCTCCGTCCGTTTCTCCTTTGAGAAGTGTTGCCTCAGCATCTTCCTGTAGCCACCGTGTGTTTGAGTGTCTGCAACACCTCCTGAGTTTACGTGGGCCTCTTTGCTGCTTCTTTTAAAACCTCCTTGATTTGCTGTTTTCAAAACACAAATTGCTTCCCTCTCACTTTAATTGCGCACTAAACTATGCGTGGGTCATAAAATTCCAATAACTCTCTCGTGAGTTTTTCAGTTTCACTGTATTCCCTGGACTTTTTTTTAATGTTCTGCTGGCAGTACAGAACATTCAGTCAGAGAGAACTTAACCACCTTCACTCCTCTGTGTTTTCATATTCAGTCTGTCCTGATTAACTGCATGTCAAACCAAGTTACTCAATAGATGTTGCTGTTTGATTTGCTGGGAGGAACAGTCACATTTGCATAAAACTGGTAATGTAGTTTTTTTGTTGTTCTTTCAAGCGTCAGCCTGTGTTGACACATTTGACTTGCAGCGATCCAGGTTGTGTCCAGTTTGCCTAATCAGGAGTGATAAAGCACAGCGTTCAGTATTCCTATTTTGCCTCATTGGCCTTTGCAGGGCTTTAAGGCTAAAATCCCTCTTTTCTGCTTCTTCACACTTCATTCCATACAAATGAGTTGTTGTCAATTGAACCCATGTGTTAGAATTACTTCCAGCAGCATCCACTTTGTCTCTTTAGGGCCAATTTGACAAAGATTTGTTTTCTTAAATCTCCAATACATTGTTAAAGTTTACAACCTGACAGCCTAATACTTTCAAGAGCTGTGAAATCACTTTGTTCAGCAATGAACAAAGTGAACAAAGCCAGAGCTTGAAGTGCATTGAGTCGGCATATAAAAAAAAAAGTAGAGCATGTTTTTCTTTTTTTTGTGTGTGTACTTCACATCTTTCCTAGAATTTTCAGATGCTTGAGTTTAAAAAAAACAACAAAAACTCTGTTATCTTGTTTCCCCGACAAACTGCAAACAGACGTGACGACGCGCCTAAAGTCCAACCGGAGGCTCAACATTTTCGATGATCTGCACAACATCACCTCAGGGATTTGGCCTCTGAAAAACACGAGCCATGTACCAAGTGGTGCCCGGCGGCGCCGGGGGCACGATTACAGATGTTATCCCCAAGCAGAAGCACACCAAGGATTCTCGACCCTTGGTTGGAGCTGGAGTCATCGGCCTGTTTCTGGTCATCGCAGCAGTGACTGCTTGGTGTTACTACATAGCCTCCCTGCGCAAAGCTGAGCTGCTGAAGACTCAGCTGCTGGATCTTAATAAGGACGGCTACATTATCCGCAACCAGGGAGGGTCCATTGTCTTCAGAATGGATTTTAGGTTGGTAATGTGGTAAATGTGTCTGTGTGTATATATTTATATGAGTACAACTTGCAGTTAGATTATCTGAAAATCTGTTTTATTAGATTATAAAGCTAAGCTTATAAATGATCCACACCTTTGCCCAAAATGTTAAAATAAAAATGCTTCTTTTTTCTTATGAAATGATTGAGACACTTATCTTTTCCTGATATAATCTCAAAATTGTACTGATTGATCTCTTCCAAACATATACAGAAGATGAAAAAGTAGAAAAAAGAGATACTATGGCTTACAACTAAAGAGAATAATTGACCCAGTTCCCCAGTAAAGTCTAACTTCACAAAGCTAACTTCACAAAAGACCAACATAAGACCATTTAATACACAGATGTTATATTATGACCTGCACAACCTTGAGAGAGGTTGCTAAACTTGTCTGTAGTCCAGCAGACATTCACTGGCACCCTGAATGAGGATGGGGGGGTAGTGTTTTTGATGACTATCTTAGTGCTACTAAAAATCCCAAACTCACAAATTAGATTAACAATGAAAATGACTTTTAACACAGAATAGCCAGAAATGTATTTCCATGTACTCTACAAGATATGACGAGAGTACTTGGCTGAACTGAATGTTGTGTTTTCAGTATCACAAGTTGAAATGAATTACCAATAGAAGTAAACTTTATGTTCTTCCTATTTATTGCAATTATCATTAGTGTTCTTGTTATCAACAAAGGACTGAAATTCAAATTACTTTTTAATCTTGACAGATCAGGGACCCTGGACTTGGACTCTTGCTCCAAGGAAGAGGAAATTCTTCGTTGTGGTCGGACCACTGACAGGAAGCTTAAGTTTTTCATAAAGACAGTGCGGCCCAAGGACACTGTGCAGTGCTACCGTGTCCGCTGGGAAGAACTGGTTCCCAACATTCCTGTTGAGCATGCCATGACTTACAAGTTTGCACACTGGTATGGGGGAGCAGTGTCAGCAATTCAGCACTGGCCTATTTCTATTTCAGGCCAACAGGCTCCCAAACCCTTTGTCACAAGCGACATCTACTCAAACCGGGAAGAATTTGGAGGAATCTTGGAAAGTTACTGGTTGTCATCCAACGCCACGGCCATCAAGATCAACAACTCTGTGCCTTTTCACCTCGGCTGGAATGACACGGAAAAAACCATGTACTTCCAAGCGAGGTATCATGATTCCCCTTTCAAGCCAAACCCAGGTGAGGCTCCTTGTGCTGAACTGAGCTATAGAGTTTGCGTAGGTATGGATGTGACATCCATACACAAGTACATGGTTCGGAGATACTTCAACAAACCATACAAAGTGCCTGCCAAAGTCATGTTTGAGCATCCTATTTGGTCGACTTGGGCTATATATAAGCGTGACATTGATCAAGAAAAACTTTTGACATATGCTGCCAACATTCGCAAGTACAATTTTAACTGTAGTCATCTGGAACTCGACGACCGCTACACAAAACGTTATGGAGATTTCGAATTTGACCCAGTCAAGTTCCCTAATGCGTCTGAAATGTTCCAAAAGTTAAAATCGGATGGATTTCTGGTGTCTCTATGGATCCATCCTTTCGTTAACTATGACTCTGAAAATTTCCATCCTCTGGTAGAGCGAGGGCTGTTTGTTCGAGAGCCAACAGGACGGCTGCCTGCGTTGGTTCATTGGTGGAATGGCATTGGCGGCATTTTGGACTTCACCAATCCAGAGGCCCGGGAATGGTTTGCCTCCCAGCTACGTTCACTGCGCTCAAAGTATGGGGTGTCGTCTTTTAAATTTGATGCAGGGGAGACGAACTACTTACCTTGGAAATTTAGCACAAAGAATCACATTCGCGACCCCAGTTTTTTCACAAGGCGCTACACAGAGATGGCCGTTCACTACAATGATCGAGCTGAGCTGCGCAGTGGTTACCAGTCCCAGAACATATCCTGCTTCTTCAGACCGACTGACAGAGATTCTGTGTGGGGTTATGAGCTGGGCCTCAAATCTCTCATCCCCACAGTGCTGACCATCAGCATCCTTGGGTATCAGTTCATCCTGCCGGACATGATTGGGGGCAACGCCTATGTGAACTACACAAGTGGAGATCGGGCATTACCTGATCGAGAGCTGTACATCCGCTGGCTGGAGCTGTCCGCCTTCATGCCTTCTATGCAGTTTTCTATACCTCCATGGGAATACGATAACGAAGTGGTGGAAATTGCTCGGAAGTACACAGCCATTCACGAAAGCATTGTGGCGCCGCGGGTCCTCGAGCTGGCAGGGGAGGTTTTGGACACTGGGGACCCGATCATACGGCCACTGTGGTGGATTGCCACTGGGGATGAGAGGGCCTATAAAATTGATTCCCAGTTCCTGATAGGGGACGACCTAATGGTAGCTCCAGTTTTAGAGCCTGGAAAGCAAGAACGAGACATATATCTACCCGCTGGGCACTGGAGAAGCTACAAGGGGGAAAGATTCGACCTCAAGGAGCCGCTGCACCTCACAGATTATCCGGTGGACCTGGATGAAATTGCCTACTTTCTTTGGGTTTAGCGAGAAAGTAAGTGACAGACTTCATCTTCTCATGCTCCCGTTTCCCTCCTTTTGTGCCTTTCAAAGAGATTCAAACACGTTAAACTTTTTTCATATTTTGTCACTCTTCAAGCATAAAAGTCAACGTATTTTCATTAACCTTTAGGTGTTGATTTCCCACAAAGTATTATGTAATCTAATGTGAAGTAAAAGGATGCATGGTTAAAAGAAATAATTCTGCAGCTGGAAGTGTAATTTGGTTTTTGTTTACTTGCTTTTCACATTTAGAGACTGAAATGTTTCTCCGTTGGTCTTTGCAAAATAACAACTTAATCAGATTTGAAATAGAGCATCCTGGCACAGACTCCCATTTCTACTTAGGTCTGGATTTTGGGTAATTTTTAGACATGCATGTCTAAAGCATTTCAGTGTACCTGTGTATGTTTTGGTTTAGGGTATCCTAAATGACTTGTGAGAAACTTACAACATTACATAATTTTTCTTTCCTTCAGTAATGATTTTCTTGCTGTTGCTGCCTCGTAACGTCCAGTTAGTAGAGGGCATAACAATTTTTATGAAAATCTTCTAGAATAGAGTTTTTGATCTGTGCAACTTCTTGACTACTTTTCAGATTAACGCTCCACTTTCCTGGCCTGTTTGTTTAGGATAGCCATGTCTTTGGCAGGTTTGCAGTTTTTCTATTTTTAGATCTCAGATTGAACAGCCCTCTGTGAGATCCTCACAGCTACAGACAAATCCGCTATAAGCTTATCAGCAAGTTTATTGCTATGTTCTTTGGGCTTTATGTTGTTGTTTGTCCCCTTATGTTCTTCAACAAATTGCCTTCAAAGAACACCTAGATTTATTCATACAAATTGACAACAGTGGTTTCTCAAGGCAGTTGGTTGCCCTGGAATTTCTTAAGCAACATCAGAGTAAAAGGGGCTACAAAAGAAATGTTTCAGAGTTGTGAAATATCTTGAAAGCCATGCATCTCTCGTCAACCTTTTCACAATTACGTTGTGTCATGCCGCAAAAATCCCAATAAATACATTGTGGTTTGTGGTTGTAATGTGACAAAATGTGAAAAAGTTTAAGGGGTTTCTATAGTTTGGCACTGTGTATGTATAGCAGCTGACGTGATGTGAAGTTCACCTTCCCTTAAATAGCTGTGAACAGGAATTTAATTTGTGAAATTGTAGCAGATATGAAAAGCTTGGTCTTTATTTTAATTGTTTAAAAAAAAATAGAAATCTGTCTGTAGCCAGCACTGGCCACTTTATACCATTCTGCCTTACCAAAAGAACTAAGAACACATTGAAATCTCTGTATAATCTCAAGCTCACTGAATAACCAGGCAGAATCCAGATTTTAAATATTTAGCGCCGCTTCAAGTCTTATATTAAACATGTAGTAAAGAGGGAATATATAAGCCAATAATTGTTTGCCATAAAGCTATTTTCTCAGAACCATTAGGCAGATTGTACGCTACATGATAATATCCTGTTCTCCTGCGACGCTAATGACTGCTCCTCTCGTCGTTTGTTGATTCTTATCAGGAAGCCAGGTTTAACGCTCCAGCTATCAGGACAAGAAGCCGCAGGTTTAATCATTACATTGCTCTCACTGTGTAACATGGTGCCTTGTAACACATTTTAGACAAGTAGAAGACATTTTAAATATTTAATGCTTTCCCTCAGGTAAGGGCTTTCTCAGGCTTTGTTGTGTTTAAGGTGTGCAACTTTTATTAATGCTTTCAAAAAGGCTAGAAACAATTTAATGTGGCATATATACGGATGGCCGTAACTGGAATCCTAAGTGTTTATTCAGCTTTTTATCAATTAAATGACAAATAATTATAATTTTGTAAGTAAATAGCTTAGCTGACCCGGATTCCCAGCATAAATGGTACAACATTTTCTTGCCATATTCCTTTAATGTAATGTTTATGTATGCTTTTCAGTATGTTGCTTCAAGCTATTCGTTTTCCCCGTTCCTTTTTAGATCATCAGTTGTTGCAATATATGCTTTTTTTAATAGGGTTTTTTTTGGTAACTAAAGACAAAACAGATATCAATAATTTGATTCAGGGTCGGAGCTTCAGACGGTTGCGTTCCTCTGACATCTCAGATACCTAATAATACCTCCTCTGTTCCCTCACACCCCAAAATAAAATAAGACGAATACTGTGAACAAGTGCCAACTTCATTTGTGCTTCACATGTTCAGACACACATAAAATGACATAATTCAAGGACTCCTTAATAACAGGACTTTGATTATACTTGTTTTTGTTAGCCTTTTAAAAAATTGTTTGTGAATTCTTGTTCCTTTTCGAAGCTGAAATAAAATATGACATTGAAATTTAAGACCAAGGCCTGACTCACTCCCCTCTCTATTAATGTGTGAATTGACCCTTTTTGAAATATTGTATATTAATGCTGTTGCCTTTGACCCATAAAGTGGTGCTAATCTGACTTGAGACTTCAGCTTGCAGCTTTCACTCTGACCTCTGTGTGTTTTTGTTTTTGTCCTTTGACATCTTGTCAAGAAAACATCGCTACGTATTTATAGCAGCTCTCGCTTAGCATCTGTGCCAGGCTCGTTTTTGACACTATTTCTGTCTTATGGCTCGACTGACTGGTCTGGCTATCTTTGCTTTTGATTCTTTGAGCTCTGTGTGCCTTTGATGTCTATTTTTTTTCTTTTTAATATATGTGTTTGGATGGGACTAAAACTCTGCATTCATTCTAATGTGATTTTGTACTAGTCTAGTGTATTAAAAGAATTATGAGACCATCGTTTTTGTTTGCATTTAATCCTTTATTATTTTTATTTTACTAGAAGTACATTGTTTCACAGGTGCATCTTAAAAACAATACAAGAAAAACAATGTTAATGTATTTAAATGATTTAACACTAAAGTTATATATTTTGGGTTTTGTTTAGATGATTTTTAGTATTATGGATAGCGGCAGAAGAAATCTTTAAGTCATATCAGAAAAGTAGATGAAATGTTTTCCTGAAAATTATGTCCTGGCATACTTGGTGCATTTCAACAAAATTAGAGTATTATTTAAAAGGTCATGTATTTCTGTGTTGTATATAGTCATACATGCTGAAACTGATTCACGTTTTATGGTTAAACGTATCGTCTTAGTATTATCCAGCTTTTTTTGACTCAGCGTTGTCATATGATGGCGCCATGCTGGAACTGACTGAGCTCCCAAGACCGAATTGTCTGAATTAAGAATGTAGGGCATAACTGTGAAGAACATGGTCACACTTCTCTAATAAATAATCTCAAATTTGTCAAATACTTTAACAAAAAACTGTATTTCGAGTTTCCGTTGCAGTCAGTCATAATTTTAAAAAGGAACTATGAGATAAACGCTTGAAATGTAAAGACCCACTATTTGATTTGAATCACGGAAATAAATTTACCTTCTGATGATGCAATTTACAGAGTAAACTTTGCAGATTGTACATACATAGTCACAAACAACAAAAATCATCCAGGTCCAAACGCTGACCCCTGACGGTCCTCACGATCCAGGCACGTTCTAAATTGTGATGCTGCTTTAAATTACATCACATGAGCACGAAAATACAAAAACCGATCAGTGGGACATGCAGTCTAAATCAGCCAGCTGTCCTTGCCATCACTGAGACACAAACCACCTATAACCTCTCCTGCGTCTGCAAGACATGAAAAATAATGAGCCAGTTGGTCCCATATTGAAAGAGACGCCCTTGAGGGACATTCCAACTTTTCTTTTTCTTTTTTTATACCAGACTCATCATGGGGCAATAATGACAAGGTGATGAAACAATAATGCAGGTTATTTGGAGACTTTGTTGAGATCAATAAATCATCTGGTGGTTCATGATGTGAGGCCAGAGAGCAAGTGATATCAAAGTGCATGACCAGGCACTGAGAATTAAAAAAAAAAAAAAAAAACGGAGGAGGAGGGATAAACTCAGAGGTTGTGGAAACAATATTTTTTAGTTGCGTCATTGTTCAAAAGTCGGTTCAAACAGTCTGGCATCTCCATTTCTCAAAGCTGCAGTCAATCTTTCATATGTTTGGGGAATTTATTCCATTTCGCAGCGCTGGGATATGGTTTAGAACTAGTTCACTTTATCTGCAGATGCCTCATCTGTCTTCAGAATTGATCTTGACTTGCAGCCTGTGTGGGGAGGACATACATTCATTGATTAGCTGTCCGTGTGCTGCTGGGATCGATATTATTTGTTGGTGTGCTTTCTGCAGTCGCATTGTTTGCTTCTGTCCATCTTTTCACAGGCAGAGCAAATAATTTATGTAGGATCAAAGTTTCTGTGCGAACTGCGAACATTGCTTACAGAGAGAAAGAGGTTTTTGCCTTCACTAATTAAACATCGTGACGTCCGCTAATCTTTTCTAAATATCTCACAGATTTAATGCAAAACATGATTAATGAGTTATTTTTGCTGACAGTAGACGTATTTTGGGGGAATTATTCAACTTTTAAAGATTCATAGCTCCAGTTTTATGAATTTCCAAAACTAACCAGAGATATTAAGTAAAAAAAAAAGTTTGGTGACCAGAACTTGCAGAGCTGCAGTTGCCCAGCAGGGTGCAGTGTAGCTTCACTCTTTAATTCCTTGGCTGACATGTCAGTGGACCACAGCCCAGATGTTGTCCACACACACCCACACACACACACACACACACACACACACACACACACACACAACACACACACACACACACACACACACACACACACACACACACACACACACACACAGACAGATGCTTTCGCCAAACAGGACACATAACTGGCAGAGCCCTTCCCCTCTTCCCTCTCCACCTGTGAGCCCACCTGCATGTCCATCTGCAGAGCAGAGATGCCAGTTGTTCTGGTTAGGAGCCACTGTGTCTCAAGTACCTGCCCACATCCTCAATAAAAGACTTCTGTCTGAGAGTGTCTTCAGTGTGACCTGCATGATGAAGCAGGCCTGTCGTGCAGAGAACCAGGTAGTCGAAAAAGGTAAATTTAACGTTGCAGAGTCGCAAGAAGAAAATGGCTGCTGTACCTATGCGCTTAAGGTCACGGCGTAGCTGTGACGTAAACAAGAAATCAAAGAAAAAGCCTTTTGGGGTTCTGTTTCTGAAGTCTAGCTAAATTTATCTGGAGTTGAGCAAAAACACAATCAAAAATAAGCAAATTATTTATCTATTAGTAGAACTTTACTTTCAGGCAAACCTAAGAGAGTAGACGACACATAAAGACGAACATGCTCCAATTTTATGGAGACGGGGGGGAATCCAGCTTCTTCAAATTAAATGCAGACAGGGCATTTACCATGAAACACCACAAGGGAAATAAAACCTCTCTGCACCATCTTGTGTGAAGAGAGAATCTTTGTCCTTAACCCAAGATTTTCCCTCCGTAACTGGAATGACCTCGCATCTGGCGTTGCCATGGCTTGTCTGACAGGAATGCGTCTGTCCTCGGTAGGTAACAAATGAACCCAGCACTCCAGAGACTCGTCTCACAACTGTTTATCTTTTTCACCTGTCTGTTCAACGTGCTGCATCACGCTGACACTCCTGCACAGCCTTTGTGGATTTGCCGAGGCGGCGTGCGGCGTCCTCAGAGGAGAATTTTCTAACTTTTAGACTGAGCTTTGCAGATTCTTCCACAAATTACTTGAATTCCTGGAATATAAAATATCTTAAAAATAAATCCTGCTTTTATTGCTGTGGCATTAGCTAACACTTTGAGAAAGAAAAATGACAGTCATCATCTCTATAATATTCAACTCGTATCACAGATCTTCTCTAAGGACTAAGACGATCATGGAAGTCATTTCAGTGTTAGTTTGGCCATAAGTTTTAGGTGATGAAGTCAGTGATAGCTAATTATTCATTGTCATCATCAATGTTAAGTATTCAAATTAGACCAATTTTTTATTTATTCTTTTAAGTCTTATTTTTTAAAGAAACTTCTGAACCAGGCTCGCAGCATTACACGTCCTCCATCGTACTTAACAATGGAAATAAGCAAACACGCTTGGAGTGCTTGTGGTCAAAAGACTTAGCTGCTGTACTCTCATCTGGCTAAAGCAGAAAACTCCAGTAATAGTCTTCATAGAAATCTATGTTTGACGTGGGATGAGAAAGAAGCCCGTTTCCTGGCATGCCTCTCAAACTGTTAGGTATAAATATACTGTATAAAGCTTGTTATAAATACTTAGTGGCTCTAGGGCGTCACTCTGCTGCAGCTCTCTGAGATGGCTTCATGTTTTTTTCCATTTGTGGAGCTTTCACTGTAGTTCACAAAGCCTTAGCCTTAGACTTTGTGGCCCTTTTCAGACTATTAATGTTTGATGACGGTTTCTCCTTGGTACTCAAATTTCCTTAACTTTTTGAGACATTATAACGTAGGACATTTTCTCTTTATCTCTGGAAATAATCGGGTTGGGGTGGCAAGTAAAACTTGATCAAGCTTTTGAGAAAAAAAAAGTGGTTAATCACAGTTAACTCATGATTAAAGTCGGGGCTGTTAAAGTTCATGTTGCTTATGAAGCATTTTATTTTCCTTGATACACAAAATCGGCATCTGAAGACTGCTTTTTATATTTACTCTGGGTGTATTTGTCAAACAATACAATTAGTCTGATGAGATGAAACCTTTTAACGTGACAAAAGAGCAAAAACAGAAGAAATTTGCAAGAGCAACAATATTCTTGAAAAGCATTGTTAATACATTTCTGGCTATGAGAGAAACCGATGCTCCAAATTCTTTGATTTATAATATCATCAGTCAATTTCATACATATTACAATATGATCCTGGCCATCAGTCAGCGCCATAACTAAGGACCAGAAGGTGAGACTGATGTGATCTTGAGAGGCTGGTGAAGGCACACAACCTTAGGGTGGTAATTCTGCTTTACTGTTGTTGAAAACAGCAGCAATAAAGCTGTCCAAGATCTACAGTTTACAGTAATGTGTTGTAGTATATTATAATGTAATGAAATCTGAGGAAATGGCAACAGAGAAAATTCGTTCCCACAAAGTGCAAGTGCAGACTTTGTGAAGGCAGCATGCAGGATGCTCCCCATGTGGCCCGGAAAAGGTAAGAGGTCGAACAAAATTTCAGCCACCTGAGAGCAGATGCATAATTGAAACGCGGCGTTGGCGCTGCGGCCGCGCACAAGGCTGTTTGATGGATACTGTTTTAGAATACTACTGTCCTCTCGTCCTCATGGGATTTTTACCTGGGGACAAACCTGGGGAGAGGGGAAGGTGCTTGGGCTGCTCATCTGGGTTTTAGGAGGGAAATTGGTGCTATCCATCAAACACTGCGTTTAACAAATGCTAACGTAGGCCTGGCCAACAAAGGACTCGGATAACTGGGAAACATGTTAGGTGCAGGGACTGCTGAGGGTCTATCAATCAGCCAGTCAGTTCCTTTATTTAACAAGCGAGGGCCACGGACCCCGAGGGCCACACTTCATATTCTGGCTGGTTGGCCATGCAGTTTTGCCTTGTAAAAAGAAGGAGGGAGGGGCGGGGGAGGAATGAAGAGAGGGAGGAATGAGGGGTACATAAGGTGGGAGCGTGATGGAGGTGTAGGAAGGTTTGGCCTGTGTCCCCTGCTGCGCTGGCGTGCTTCATCTTCTCAGTGCACGGGCCTGGAACTGTTGCTTGATGGGATTTTCAGCCCCGTGGCCTCCGCTGTCCCAGCATCCATCTGGAGGGCTGCCGTGTGCACAGCGGAGAGCCAGCCACTCAGCAGAACAGGCATAAAGAACAACCCGCAGGCCAGGCATCGTCACTGATCTGAGGCTCGCGACTGTGCTCGGCGGACAGGCCAGCACTCTGTGGCACGGAGTCCTGTCAGGGACATGAGCCGATCCCTGAGCTGCTGTGGAACAGAAGACGTGATCCGAGAGGCTGCAGCCTGCATCCAACCACTGACTCCTTCTAAGCTCCGAGTACTGGAAAGGAGGCTTCGTTGTTTAGCACAGAGAGGACTGCCTCTCTGTCTGTGCTCATCTGTCACACTTAAGAAGGACGCTCAGAGCTCGGCAGCATTTAAGCAGCATGAGAGTCTACTATTTTGTTAGAAAGTTTTTTCACTGTCTTTCAGTTTCTGGTCTAGTTAACAAACGCTCCATTTATGTTCAATACACTCTGAAAGCACAGTTTGGGTAATTCTGCACTTGTCCAGTCCTTTGGTGGGTTTAACTTGACAGGTTTGACTTGTAAGTTTGACTTGGCATCCCGTCCACTTTGTTAACACAACTTATTTCTAACATTAATGAGACAATTTAATGCAGAATTGAACTATCCTAGCAACAAGGTGCCAAAACTGAATTTTGACCAGGGCTTTTAATTTAATTGTTTTGTCGCTAGGTTCTCCAGTTTCCGTCCAACATCCAAAAACATTCTGTGTTGCCCCTTTCTATAAATGGTAAATAGCCTGGATAGTGTTTTATCCAGTCCAGAGGACCTGAAAGCACTTCATACTACATCCAGTCCTTCACCTGTCCATACACAAATTCACACACTTGATGGTGGCAAGCTACTAGACTGTCTGACAGAGCTGAGGCTGCAATACACCGGCACCACCAGACATGGCACAAGGATAGAGCTGGAGCTCACACCAGCAAAACCCACCAATTATGGGGCAAACTCTAACCAGTCACACTGAGAAAGCTGTTGAAGACAAGCAGAAGGTCCAGAACATGGATGTGTGGAAAATTTACTAATTGAGGTTCTGAATTTGTCTTTACCTCACATTCTTTGGTAGCGTTAATAAACAGTAAGGACTTCATTATGTAAACTTTAGATTGGCGATCAGCTAAATTTAGCTAACATTTACAATGACAATAAAACTACACATTTTCAGCCTCCTCCACAGATTCAAGTCAGGACTTCAATCTTTTACATTTTATATTACCACCAGTTAGAAGAAGCAAAATGATGAAATAAAAATTATTTAAATATATATATATATATATATATATATATATATATATATATTGCAACTTAATCCATGAGAGAATTAATAAATTTGGTCAAAGTATATATTGATATTTTGTCCAATAGTTAAAGGTGAGTGCTAAACATAGCTGCTAGCTTGTGCTAGCTGCTGCTGCTAACATTAGGGTAAACAGACTTTCGCAGCAGCACTTTCACTGCTGGGCTTAATTAAGCTAACAAATGCAATTAATGTTTTTCTATTCTATTCTAATATTGCCACCTTTTATAATAGGATTTAGATCATATACGTATGACCTAGCAGATCCTAGAGAGCCGAACACCTGTGTATTTTACAGCAGCAAAACATACATGAGATCCAGCCTGCTATAACTTATACCAGAGTGTGGAGAGTATGAAGTAAAAATGTTTCTTTTTTTTAATTATTTTTTGCTTCTGCGGGCTACCCAGCATCATTACCATACCTCTTCTCTCCTGACGACTGTAAATTCAGCGAATGTAGCCTCATTGTGGGTAAGGCGGGCAGACGGCAGACTGTATAAATAAACAGAGTCTGTCTGAGGGCAGAAACTGTGGCCCCCACCTGCCCGCCATCAATCAATATTACAGCGGCCACTGGCAGCCCAATCACCCTTTTATAGGCCTCTGAAATGATCAAACATCTGCTCACAACCATGCTTCATATACAGACGGATCACACGTACACTATGAAATCCTGCGACAGCGCACAGTCAGTACAATACATATTTTTTCAAATGCGTGTAGAGAGGGGAGCACAAAAGACTTTGAGAAAGATCCCAGGATGAATCGGTGGCGCTCAGTGCTCTGTAAACGCTTACTTTTTGGACACGGTGTGCTGAAGATCTACTGGGCTCAACCTGTTCAGCTGCCCGCCGTTTAAAAGTAAGCCACGCCGATGGAAGTTCAGAGATAAAAGTTGAGGCCAGCGACTGGCTTGGCGGCTGTGGTGGACAAAGGTTGCGAGGGGCCTGGTCCATGGAGAGAAGGAACGAATCCAAGTGGTGCAAGGTTAATGGTGGCTTGGAACGAAATGGATTCAGTGCCAGGGGCGCGCTGACAGGTGATTTGACATGAACAAAGGTGGGCCATCAATCTCCCGATGGCCTATCTGACCCTCCCCGCCCGTCTGCAGCAGCTAGGGGGCGCTAGGAGTCATGGCGCTCTGACCTGTGCAGGTCTCCAGATAGCCCACCTGCTGTCTGCCTAAAGCTCCCCCTACGGCAAGGAGAGACTCCCATCTCTTCACGCCCGGCTGGCATAATGAAACTGTGATTGGAAGATAGTGAACTGTGACAGGCAGTAGTAGACTCAAAGTCTTCAAGCCAAATTCAAACCTCTTGCTTCGGGATTGCTTTGACAGCGTCTCTTCTCTCATGAATTGCTCTGACAGTTTAATGGCTGAAATGCGATCATCTGGACGAATATTCTCTTTAGACTTTGTTGTGTACTGTAAAATAAGAGGATTTTACTTACACAACACGAGGAAAAACGTCGTTTGAGACGTGTGCTAGCACCCTCTTTTTTTTTTTTTTTTTTAACCACGACAAGGCCCAGACAGATTCGGTCTCACGTTTAAAACCTGACATAAATTCCCCGTCACAAATCCCTGGGGGCAGGTGGGCTTGAAGGCACAAAAGCAAATATTTCCGCTCCCAATCCCTTTTAGCATCCACACCTGCTGACCACCCTCCTCTGAAGCTACCCCAGCACCACAAGCCAGCCATTTGTCACAAAGTAATTATAGAATTATCGATTGGCAAGCAATTAACACCTTTCTTCTCTTTTTTCTCATCACCAGCCCTTCCCCTCCTCCTCCTCCTCTTCCTCTTCCTCACCTCCAGCCTTTAATTTGAACTGCGAGAGAAAAAGAATCGGAGGTTGGGGGGGTTCGCTTCAAATTAATAGGGCGACGGGGCAAAATAGCTTTTCTTCTCCTTGTTTTCTCTCTCCTTTTTACACTCCATGTCTTTTCTGCTGATCCATCTTTAAGTGACAGGGATGTTCTTAGACCAAACAGTCCATTCATGCTGGCGTGAATGGATAATGCCACTAAACTGAAGTTGTGAAAGAAGACTTTACCTGCTTTGTGTGAACTACCAACAGGTTTGGTTGTGAATTTATAACTGCAGCAAAAGACACACAAAACTGCTCCACACTCTTCTTGCTTGCAGAGAGTTTAAGTGATGTCCAGGATGTGTGGTCCTGCTGGAGAAACTGGTAAATGAAAACCTTTTTTCAGTGTATACACATAATCTTTGATTGAGCAGATCAGAGAATCGGCCCTTCCAACCAAAGATTTTAGACATTTTTTGTAAGGCATATCATTTGGATACCTTTGGTTTTCATTTATTGTTTAATACCAAGTATTAAATTTAACAATGACAGAAACAGAAACTGGGTCGCAGCTTCACTTTTCTGGTTTGTTCCTACAAAGTAAATATTAATAAGCAGAAAGCGTAGGATGAGAAACACATTTTCTAATTTCGGGTTTTGAGTTAGAACATTTATACAAAGGTATTTGTGTCTGTGAAATGAAGTATATTCAGATTCAGAGAGTTCTTAGAAACAAAGCTAGCTTCACGAGTGACATGACGAAAAGAGGAAACTGACTGTTGAATTTTAATAAATTGCTCAATATCTCATCAATAGAGGTTGCAGCAGAAACACAACACACTCTCCAAATTTTATCAATACTTGCAAATTCAGCATCCTTGTTACCCCAGTTCCCTAAAAACACTTTTTTCTAAATGAAAGTGACACTAATTTGACAGCAGTTTAGGAACAATTTGACATCATTTAGGAGTCTTTCTGTGTCAAGCTGTAGTTCCAATCAATGGTTTCCCCCCTCAGGATGTTATTCAAAACACATGCAGCAATATTCTCTCTTAGAAAAAACAACACGATAATATTGACCAGCTTTTTCGTGCCCTGCAGCTTCTTCTGGGTTTGTCAAAGAAGAGTCAGCCCAGGGGACGAATGCTGCTGTGGCCATTTGATCTGAACAGGTTTCCTGGATTTTCTGGCTTATTCACTGTGGCTCTGGAAGTGTGGGCCAGGGTGTGTTAGAGCCGGAACTATTGCCCCATCTGTATTAGCTCTGAAAAAAAAAAAAAACAAACAGTGCAGGGAAATAACAAAGACATGCTGATTATCATCATCTTATCTGTGTATTGCCATGGAAAATACACAAATAAAACTTAGATTTACAAAAACCTGATTTTAAAACTGATGGTCACAATCCTGTTCTCAGAAGTGAGACGTTTGACTGCAAAAAGTCTTTTATTTTTCCAACTTTCACGATCCCAATTTTTAATCCAGAGAGATAATTTGTGACTCTCTAGAAAACACATCTCCACTGCTGACTTTAATGGTGGCTTGCATTTCACATCTGCATACCAAGAGTGACACTTCTTTCACAAGTGGTTGTAGAAAGAGCCTGCATAACGGGACTTTATACACCTGGAATTCAATGATTTGGAAGGAGGGATCCAATAATCTTGGTAATATACTCTTACAATCACTTACACATCATCATGCTACTTCCATATCTCTCATTTCTAGTTTTTAAGAAATTACTGTATTTTCATGTTTGTGTTTCATGTTTACAAACATGGAAGAAAATAACACTGTAAGGCAAAAATAACCCAGATTACCTCATATCTGTCTGTTCTTAAATAAAGACGTTCCAAAACTGAGATTTTTTGCCACATTCTTGACAGAAAATGTCAAGAACACGACTAAAAACTAACATTGCTGGTTGACAACACTTTGCTACAAAAGCATTGTTTATCTATACAGTAAATGACGAAACCTGTAAGTAAGTTGACTAGAAAATATGGATAGATGACCAAACATTCTCTTTCATTCAGTAGAACAGGTTGATGAGGGACTTCTCAGGGAATTTGTGTAAAGAGCATAAACCTCCCCCCACAAAAACGCAACAGTGGAGGAACAGTTTAGCCTTCCGGTGATGGTCTGAGGCACACTGGGAGGATAATAAAGATATGGGAATGTTGGGTGGGAACAGAGGTTTCCTGGCAGACACGGCAAAGGACTGAGGCTGGTCGTGTTCCCAGTTGGTCCAAGACCTCTGAGCACAAGGTGGACACGTCTTATCTGTCCCCATCCCCACCTCAACAACTGCCTTCCAGGCTCTCATTTTCCACATGATTAGCTCGCCACCTGTCCTCCGGCTGGCCCTTGGCCTCCAGGCCTTCCACGTCACACCGCCATTTAGCAAGAAAAGATTTTCACAGAGACAGGCTTTATCACTGTGGAACGGTTTCTAGAAACTGTAGTTCAAAGTGATTCCACTGTTCAAACTAGATATTTGCATCCACTATATAAAAAAGACAAAGTCTTTTTTTCCCTCCCCCACAGCCTTACACTAAATCAGACTCATTTGTGTTAAATTAAGTCCCTTCTGTAGACATATGCTGAGGCAACACCTAGAGCACATTGGCTCCTTACGTAACATCGTCGAAAAATCAACAGAAGCTGGGCTAAATATCAGGAGGTGAATTGTAGGAATGGGATTGGGAATCTCCTGTTGGGTTATGTGTCCCAGAGTTGGGTGTACTGTGGTGACCTCTGAGCGGCTCAAAGGTCACACAGAGAGGAACAGGCTATTACTCTAAAAGCGACATAAAAGTCAGGTTGCAGCTTACAAATGGATGGAGGAAAAAAAGACCTTCTATATTTTGGCGTTGAGATCCTCTTCAGTGTGACATGTCCACTGGTCTTGGTCTGATGAAAGTGAAATTGTGAAATGTTTGGGACAAAACTGATTCAAGGACACACTTCTAACTATAGAGCACAGGGGTGGGAGCACTGTGTTCTGTGGGTGCTTTGCAGTAGGAAGGACAGGTGCACTTCACCATGGCATCGTGACGAAAGAACATATCAAGACATCAGACAGGGTGTTGAATCCTGGGCCTAAATGATGGTAAAATTGTAAATAACCAGAACTTTATCAAGTCTGAGGACTCCAAAGCACCTTACACTACCATTCACGCCCTGACGATGATAATCAAGTGCTGCCCTGGGTCAGACTGACTGAAACTAGGCTGCCATGCCCTCTGTACCACAACCAACAGGCCAATTGGGGGAAACCCAAGTGACTGAGACAGAGATTTGAACCAGAAATTACAAATTAATGCGAAAACCCTCCGTGACCTAAAAGAGGAAAAGTTCAGTCTGATTTAGTGTCAGACAGTAAAAAAAGAAGGGTGTGTGTCATTTTATTGAGTGTAGCTGAAATATCTGGTCATGCTCCAACTTTATAATTAAATCTTGGATCGATCTTTGCTTTGCACATAATAATCTATTCACATTTTGGAAAGAAATGTATAAATTATGTTTTGTGATGCTTTTAAGTTGACAAATGCAGAGTACCAACCCTGGAATAAGCAGAGCATGCCACAATTGAGATCGTAATGATGAACTCCATAACCCCTGATTTACCAAGTCCATTCTGTTTTACATGCATTCATTTGAGTGTAGTTCTCATAAGCATCAGAGGAAGGCGCTGTTTACCACAGAATAGCTGCTTGTATGCTCAGCTGACTGCTGAACAATCAGAACCATTTAATCCTCCTGCACAAAGTCGAATAATCTCATCTTGTTTTTTGGTAAAATCACAGCACCTTGCAATCAGACTCGTCATAAAAAAAACAAATCACTCAAATTCAGTTGCTAAATATGTTGGAATCTCCTCAATTAAAAAAAAGCTTGTCTCTTTATTTCCAAACTACTGATAAAAATGTACAATAGAATTTCAAATCTAGATGATAGTGAGTGGGACGTGTGTTTTTAGGGACAGAGGTTGATTTCATACATGCTCTCTGAATAAATTTTCCACCTGTTTGAGCCCGTTGTGTGATGCACAGTGGCATGGAGTGACACACTGTGTTATCCCTTGGTAATTCTACCCACCGGTAAAACACATTTATGCTCCGTTAGAGCAAGGGATTGGCCCTGACCCGTGTTGGCCTTGCCTCTGATGTTGGTGGCTTTAGACAGAGGAGGCCAGAAAAAAAGAGAGGGTTACTAAAGAGGATTTTATGTCATGAAGTAGAAAGGGGAACATACACTTCTTAAAATGTGTATAAAATTGAAGTGTAGATGAAATGGTGCTTCAGTTTTGGTGAAAAGCGATTCGGTTAAAAGCAATCAAGTCATCAAGTGGTTCCCAATATTGGTGTTGAGATCCTCTTAAAAAATAAACCTAAAGAAGAGCTAAAAACAGAAATGACAAATATAAATAGCCAATGTGTTGCAGCAATGGCAAGTTTCTTTCAATGTTGTTTGTAGGTCGGAAAACTGGAAAGCTTAGGAAGCACAGGCCTGATGGATGTCTGCAAAAACAGTGTGGGTTGATTTTTTATTAACCCTAAAGTGACTAAACCTTGTTTTGTTTTTTTTAATCAAACTAAATGTTTTAACCCTAATCAGTACCACGAGCTCCCTCTAGCTTTTAATTGTTGCTACTCAGCAACTTAATGGGAACAAACAGGTAATTGGGTTGGTAGGTAAGACTGTGTGCACCACATTGAACATGAACCAGACCAGATCTGTCTGAAGAGCTCAGAAACAAGAAATGAGACAATATCAGTATCAAAGGTAACATCCACAATAAGTTATGGACATTACCATAATTTATTGGTAAATTATTTTCCTTGTGAAAATCTTATTTGGTTTTAAACCAAATAGAAAACCAAATAAGGTTTTCTTCTTGTGACCAAGGTTGTCCAGATCATTATATTTTATTGGACAATAGCCAACCTCTCAAGACTTAGACCCAAGACAAAATGGAATCCCAGCTTGAGTAAACAAATTGTGGGTAAGGTGGATAAAACAAGGAACCGATTCAAAAGATATTAATTATTGTATTTTCCAGCCATAAAACCTATAAATGTTGAATGAAAGAATCATAATTGGTCTTTTCATAGTTTTTCATTTTTAAACCATTTTTTTGTATTACAATAAAGCTATTACAGCCACATTGCCCTTAAAGAGATAAAGTAAGTAACATAAATGGTTGTTGTCTAATGGACTATTCTTGTACATGTGGCAAATGGGGGTTTGGAAACTGACTGGCAACACAGTCGTCTTCACATCTTCACAGGAAACACAAGTGAACTCTGTAGAAGTAAACAAATGAAGATGATTACATTTTCCTAACCCACCAAAAACTCTTCGTTAGAAACATTGAAACTGATTTAAAGGAATAAGCAACCCAAACCTCATGGAAGAGCACACAATATAGTTCATGCTGTGTTCATATGCTGTAGTTTGTGGGCATAAAGTTTGCTAGATAAGAAAATGATTTCCTTCACAGTGTTTTTTTGTTTTGTTTTGCCAAATAATCAGCTGCTACTGAAAGTCCCTCAGACTTGACTTAAAAGAAAAGTAAGTTGGGTTTTCTCCGTTGCTGCTCCTATTCTCTGGAATAATCTACCTTTCCAGATTAAATCTGCTCACAGTCTGGATCATTTGAAATCGCTTATTAAAACTCATTTTTATTCTTTGGCATTTAATTGAGGCCTGATACTGTAACTTTTCTCTTGTGATGTTTTATTGTTTTTATTTTAATAAAATTAACATTATTACTCTTATTTTATCATATATATTTTATCATATATATATGATAAAATAAGAGTAATAATGCTAATTTTATTAAAATAAAAACAATAAAACATCACAAGATTTATATATATATATATATATATATATATATATATATATATATATATATATATATATACTATATACACAGTCCAGTCACATTAATGTGACCATCTGTCAAAAGCCAGAATAACCACCTTTCGCAGAGCGAACTGCTACGAGACGTGCAGGAAGAGAGTCACTTAGGTCCCTGAAGGTCTTCTCTGGGATGTTGAGCCATGCCGACTCTAATGCCGTGGCCAGCTGCGCTAGATTACGCGGTTGAGGATCCATGGCGCGAACAACTCGATCGAGATGGTCCCACAGATGCTCGATTGGGTTTAAGTCAGGTGAGTTTGCTGGCCAGGGGAGGACGGTAAACTCATCCTGGTGCTCTTCGAACCACGCACGTACACTGGCAGCTGTATGGCACCTCGCATTGTCCTGCTGGAAGATGCCATCATCCTGAGGAAAAACAATGCGCATGTAGGGGTGGACATGGTCCGCAAGGACAGATGCGTACTTGTATTGATCCATCGTGCCTTCCACAATAATCAGTGAACCCAGAGAATGCCAGGAAAACATTCCCCAGACCATAATGCTCCCGCCTCCAGCTTGGACCGTTCCTGCAATGGTTGCAGGGTGGTTCCTTTCAGAGGTTTCACGCCTTATACGCCAACGTCCATCTGTCCGATGGAGCATAAAACGCGATTCATCTGAAAACGCTACCTGTCGCCACTCAGTGGACGTCCAGCTGCTGTACTGGCGTGCAAATTCTAGCCTTCGTCGTCGATGAACACCAGTCAGCATAGGTGCACGAACCAGGCGTCCGCTTCGGAGGCCCAGACGCAGCAATGTTCGCTGAATAGTGGTTTGGGAGACACTTGTGGTAGCCCCTTGGTTCATTTTAGTGGTCAGTTGCTCAACGGTAGCCCGTCTATCTGCCCGAACGCATCTCCGCAACCGTCGTTCGCCTCTGTCATCTATGGCCCGTGGTGCACCACATTTGCCACGTCGTTGATTTTGGACAGTCCCATTTTGCCATGCACGGTACACTTTTACCACGGCGGCACGCGAACAGTTCACAAACTCAGCCGTTTCGGAAATGCTTCCACCCTTGGCCCGAAAGCCAATGATCATGCCCTTTTGGACGTCGGATAAATCGCTTCGTTTCTGCATTACGCCAACGATTGAAATGTTTTCCGAAGCCCACACACACCCTTTATATACGCTCAACTGCACTGTGCTGCCACCTGCCTTCTGTGATTGGTTATTTAACTCTGAAGTGGAAAGTACGTGGTGGTCACATTAATGTGACTGGACTGTGTATATATATATATATATATATATATATATATATATCCTGAGATCACTGTTTGACTGTAGCTACGGTCTAATTTAATATTAGTACTTTAAGTTTGTTTCATCTACCACATGTGCAGTATTAGGTTAAAGTGATTCTTTAGAGCCAAAAACAACATATTTTGGACCCAAACGTTAGAACATTGATACGGATGCTGTTGTTAGAACATCAGAATGACGACTACATCATTGTAGTGCAGCTCATGGAGCAAAACAAAGACAGGTAACATAAAGTAACCTGTTCTGGTGATAGTTGTTGGAAATAACGTGCTACTGCATCCTATTGGAGAAAGTAAAAATGCTGGTCAGAATCTGTGCAGAATGTGTGACTATCTGAATCCTTGCCTACTTTTAGTATTTTAAATAAAGTGGCCATTCAACACTGTGATTAAATACATTCAGATGGGCCATAGAGTGCTGTTAAATTCCACCATAGGGTTACTAATTGGTAGATCTCCAAGGTAACGTTTCCTTCAGACAAATTTTCTCCTAACGTCAACCTCTTTGCTGGATACACCATCATGTAAGCATTTACCTCATGCACTCACATTTGAACTGGAGACTTTTGCTTTTGTCTTGGATGGACATTTTGCCGGCTATTATTTGGTAACTTTTAGCTGCAGCCTTAAAGTCTTTTTTCTTGAATACTTTTGCAAAATAATAATAATGATGACAATAAAAAAATCCTTTTAAGACATGGAGATTAGTAGAACTGACTTGGTTTTCTCATCACATTACTGGTGACATTTTGAAACATAATGGACTCCTTGAAAGAAGATCCACACAGCTCTGCTATTCAGAAAAATACACAAAAATGCATGTTTATAATACCCCAGCTTTCTGGGAGAATATTCTTTGGACACAATACCACTAGTCACGTCAGAAGGAAAAATCAACTTTTCAAAAGAAAAGAAAGCCGTAGCTACTGTGGAACCATGAACTTGATGAGAGAATAGTGAAGTCTAAAGGCAGCTGAGTTTATTGTTGAGTGGAACATTATGTGTGAGAAAATGTTAGGACAATTATTATTAAGGAAACATTCAAGCCAGAATCACACTCCCAAATGATCGTTTCAAGGCTTTACTTGATCAAGGAGCTACAGTACGTCAGTCACCTTCACACATGTCTACACATGCGTTGAGGTGGCGGTGTCTTCAGATCTGGAAAACCCCCCAAACAATGCATCTTTATCTTCAGCATCGAGTTCTCACCTCATGATGGGAAACTTTAACCTTTTTACAAACCATGAAGTCTCGTGTGTCAGCTTCCACTTCAACCATCTACATGTCCGTTGGTCTAAACCCTTCTATGTCTGGAAACAGAGGACAGCGTCAACAAATAAGTAAAGGTTGGTTTCTATCAATGTAATCAAGAAATGCAAAAATAATTCCTAGCATAAACCAAATGAGTGAATAAATATATAACAAAGACATATCACTAAACACTAGATAAGTAAAACAAAGATAATAATGCAACGAGTAAATATTTAATATAGTAATGATAACCTCATCGGATGAAATAGGCCATCTAAGAAGGTAATGATCCCAAACGTACAGCTAAAACTCTCAGTAACTAACACAGGTAGTGTCTTTTCATGGCTCCTAAGTAGTTTTTTTTTCTTTTTTATAGAACTTTAAGTAACAGATCGAATCTCCCCACTGTCAGATATTTAAGCAGAAAGATTCTCCACGCTATGAGGCACAAGACAAATTCGCACATCAGGCCGCTCAATACAAACCCAGGCTTAATTGAACACAGGTGGAACTTTGGCAGCAGGGAGAAAGAGAGCGAAAGAGAGGGGAGGTGGAGGGTGTGAAATAGAGTAAAGTTTTTCAAGTCTTTGTCCCTCCTCAATTTGCATGCCTAATGAAGCTGAGCAGGAGTTAATAGTGGGTGTAATGACTTCTGACTGACTGGGTTGTGGGCTGCTGGGACATGAAAGAGCTCTGAATGGCTAGCTGTGGAGTAAGGAGGGCAGCCTGTGGAAGACGGAGCAGGAGAAGCCAGACTCGGTCTCTGTGCAAAACGCAAGGAGTAATTCACATGCGCCGACGCACGTATTTTTTACCGATACGTTGTTTTGACTGTACGAGAGTTACCGTCGTTTTCTGGGTTCTAGGGAACAATTGTTCCCCTATGTGTAAATGTAGCTGGGGCTAGGCTAAAAACAAAAACACACCACCTGTCTTAGAAAAAAAAGAAATCGTCAAGGCACAACCAGAATGATGCATGTTGAAATATTTCTCTGTTGTAATTTCAGTTTTTTATATACACAAGACTTGCAAAACAAACAAAAATAATAATATGAAGTTTTATAGACATTTTTTATTAACTTCACTTAGCAAAAGTATGGAACATTTTTTTGTCAATATGAATATCATGAACGGTTCGACATCGTAACTTTCAACTAACAACCTTCAGATCTCATTCTGAACTTTTTTTGAAAAGGATGATTGTAAGAAATTTAGTACATTTCCTATGTTTTTGTCTGTATAATTTTCAACTTTTTTTGTTTACTCTTTAACTTGAACATATGCGTTTAATGCGCCATTCATAACCATGCAGCCAGAAATAAATAGAGCTAAAACAGGCACTGAAAAGAACAAGCCTACTTAAAAAGAAATTTAACAGGAAAAAATGATCTTGTCATTGACTCATTAGAATGAGAGAAAATAAATCAAATAAAAAAGAAAGTTATGGAGAAAATGAAAAAATTCAACAGTTTTAAAAGGAGTGAATGTTTGCAAATACTTTGCTTTACTGAGTACTACCTACCATACATACAGTGCAGCTAACATTTCATCACAGATTGACAAAAACAGATGATAAATGAGATTTTAGCAGACACTATTAACTGGTCAGGCATATTTTCCCTACCTGTATGTATTTTTTTCTTCGCCCTGAAAAGCTGATGTGTTTTTCTGCTTCTTTAGGTGAACCTCACAGAGAATTGAAGCTGGCAGCGACCCCCACACGGTCACGATGTGCCAACAAGTCTTCTGGCCACGGGGAACACATACCTGTCGACACACCCACCCTCCCGCCCCCCCGCGCACAACACACACACACACACACACACACACACACACACACACACACACACACACACACACACACACACACACACACGCACACACATGCTATCCTGACTGCCACAGATGTAACTCTGACCAGCCCGTCTTCACCAGGTGTTACTTTATAGCTGTGTCACTTTGAGCTTGAGTCCATCTGTCACACTCAGCAGGAGAAAAAAACAGTCTGTTCTTCAAAAAAAGAAGAAAAAAACAAGTACACCATGTTCAACGGTCATATAAACACAAAAGCATGTTCTGCAGAGATTCTACAGAGCAAACCTGAGCTTTTGTTTTTTTTTTCCGTACTTTCACGTCATGCTCTTTTTAACAGACTTTTAAAATGGTAGTTCTTCAATTTGCATGTTCTCCCTGTACCTGTTCACATTATTATACACATAAACGTCTTCATGCAGAAACTACATGTTGTATTAGGGAAGCCTTGTTGGAGAACATGAGAACACGCTGCTGGTTGGTCTCTGCATGCGGACCACATGGTACACGGCTCAATTTGTTATGCCTGCTGGATGTGTAATCACAGTCAATTGATCTCAACGATGAGCTGAGTTTATCCCTCTAAATTTTACATAAAAAATATTTTTTGGCCATGACGTATGCAATAAAACAGTAATTGTAGCAGAAGCATAAAAAAGGACACGATGCTTTGTAACTAGTTTAAATCTGTAGAACGTGAAGACAGGAGAAGAAGAGTTTGTGGTTTCTACGTGTTTAATTCCAGTTTTCTTTTGTTTTTGCCTCCTCCAGTTCCCCACCGCTCAACCGACACACACACACACACACACACACACACACACACACACACACACACACACACACACACACACACACACACACACACACACACACACACACACCACTATCCTTAACAGAATCAAGACAATAGAGCGCATTGGTAAAATATTACCTCTTTAATAATCATAATTGTGTAATCAGAATTAATCAAACTCTCTCGTATCACAATAATGGTGTTTACTCGCAAAACACAATCCTGGATATGAGTCACTGGCGCTGAATCCTAATAGCATTGTTTGGGCTCAGTGATCTGTCATCCCACCAACAGATAATGTGATAGTAGAAGGAACAGGCAGAGCAATTAGATTTGTGTTGAACAGTGGGGCGTGTTTTCTTGCCGCACGCTTGCATTTTTTATCACAGTGCTCCCTCATTTTCGGACGCACCTGGCTTGACAACATCTAAGAGTCTGTGAAAGAGCAAAAGGTTGTCAGTGAGAGAGATCGGAGAGGAAGACGCTGCCCGTTGACTCATACATATTTATGCCTTTTGTAATGATGGTGATGGGTAAGATGTGCACAAAAACTCTGGGTAATTTCCATTTACCAGACACAGACTGCTTCTAAGCATTTATCATAATATATTTTGAGATTAATCTATGCCATTATGAGACAAAATCTACAATATAAGGAAAATATATATTAAATTAGGAAGGTAGTTGTTGAGGTTTAAAAGAAAAGATTACTGTAAACAACTGAGGTTTAAGAAATGTACAAACACACCCAAAACTTTTACACAGATGAAAACGCCCTCGGTGCTTCGTAGATCTCGGAAATATTCAGATTGTGTCGGGTTGAAAATCACCGAACAGAAAAAAAACAACTCTGAGTGTTTACAAGAAATCTCCACAGGGCCTCTGTGATAAGTACATTCCACCACCTGCAGATCTTCTGCTCTTTCCTGAAGTTACAAATCTTGTTTTTGAGAACAGAAGACCTGCGATGCTGTTGGAGGGAGACGCTGCTTCTCTGTTTTTTTCCCCCCAAGTCAGCAACGTAGTCAGAAAACGGAGACAAGATCTCCAAAACAGCAGAGATGCTTCGCTTGGAAACTGACTCTGCAACCTGTAGCACAAATAGCTGTGTAATATTAGCTATGTTTTCATCCGTCATGCGAATTGTAAGCAAACTTTTAGAATATTGCAACAAAAGAAAATGAGACTTAGGGTGTCTCCATCTCCTGGTTTGGAGTGAATCAACCAGGCTACACCAAGTGTCAAGTTTATGCTCGGCAGAGATAAACAGGAAGTAGAGGCTGAAAATTAGCATGGACCACACAGCTCAGAAAAATGGGAAGAGGTTTTCAGGAATGTGTTTCTATCGGCAAGTTGTAATTGTTCTGTCAGGTCAGCTCGTATTGGTGATACTACAAGCTTCCAGACACGTGGAGAAATAAATGTAATTCTGACGATTCTAATGGCAGGAACTGCTGATTGGTCATGTGAGTTAACAGTCTGTTACGTCAGAGATTATTTGGAAGATGTGTTTCGGTCTAGCCAGTTTTGCATTAACTCTTTTTTGGAAAATCCCAACACCTCCTCAAGTGATGGTAAAAACATTTTTTTTTTGTTGCAAAACTGAGTAAGTTATTTTGAATTTTGTCGTTCCCATCAACTTTTTCTAATGCAATACTTCAAAATGCCAATAAGAGTGTTGACAGAAACGCAATCAATGCTCCATTCCATGGTGGAATTTGTTCTAAAAGGGTCACTACCTCATAAATATGTTCAAAAGTGATACGTTTTAATGCACACTGAGCTCTTATTCTTATTAAAGTGTTGAGCAGCACAAAGAAGCAACTTGATATGTTTCACCAACGTGTCTGCACATCTGTGAGATGAACATTTTAACTGCTATAATAATACATGTTGATTTTTTGCTTGTTTTCAGCTATAATAGCATTTTTTCCACTTCAGGCTGAGGTTTGGAGGCAATGTGCCCTTACCTTGTTTATGTCAGTATTTCCTCATGAACTTATACTATCCTCCACCGAAACGCTGCTGCCTGTGACATTCTTCTCATTGCTGCCTTCTGTGATAATCTGGCATCCTCAGATTATTCTATGTTGTGTGATTTCCAATCTGAGCATCCAAAGCATCAAGTCAGGAGGAACAGAACTGGCACTGTTTGAATAAGATTAGCTCAAATCTGATTGCAAAAACATTCATTTGATCTGATTGTCAAATTAGAAGTGCTTTGTAATTTTTAAATGACAAAGTGATTCTGGCTTCAAGTAGTTGGAAATTCTTTAGGCACGCTAAACTTCCTTTGACTACTTTAATTAGCTGAAGCAAATAGCAAATATTTCTTTAATTTAATTTATTTTTTTACCTTGACATTTCAAAATACATACATAAGCACAATAGGAAAATTAAAGTTTTTTTATTTTATAGAGATAAACATGAACAACTTCCAAGGATTTTCCACCTATTTGCTAGAGCGCAGTTTGCTCAGATGGGAGAATTTAAACATTTCCTTAGCTGGAAAAAGTTTGTACTTTCCATCATTCTTGTGATGATGACAAAACACACTGATGATTAATATAATTCATTGGTTATTTGGCATTGAGCTGGTGTGTCCTATTTATAGTGGACTGCTCCTTTTCTACTTTTTTTTGACTCTCCTCCCTGTTTGAAGTGATGCATAATCTGGCCTCGCTTGCAGCGTGTCTCTGTCTCTCTTTTTCTTCCCCTGCATCTGTCCACGTGTCTGTCTGCCAGTCCTACCACCCGTTCTTACCCTACCCCACTGTCCTCCATCATGAGGAGATGAATGGTGCTCTGTCACGCGCCAGGCTCTTCAGAGGGCCGGTGCTCGGTATGAGGAAAGTGCCAGTCATTAACAGGAGGGGGAGGAGGGAGAGAGGCAGGATGAAAAATGAGTTCATTTACGGGCAAGTCCTGTGAGCCGCGTAACGTCAGCAGCAGCAGCAGCAGCACCAACCCCGCCCTTACCCTGCACTCCCCATTTCCTCCCTTCGCACACTGGTGTGTGCGCGCGCGAGGGAAAGAAGTTCAAGTGAGAAAGGAGGAGAAGGAGGGGAAGCGTAGGAGTTACTCAGCAGATTTTCATCCGAAAGAAGCCAGAGAGGAACAAGATTAAAAACAGGTAAATTAAGGGAGGGAAGACTCCAAGCACTGAGAAACGAGGGCAAGCATTAGAAACGGGGATTAGACAAAGTCTCATTATTCAGATCTGAAGGGCCGGGGTGAAGTTTAGTCCAAGGTTAACGCCTCTTGTCACTGCTAAGCATTAAGCAAAATCTCTGTTAATTAGGGTTCGGTGACAGTCACCTGTTGCTGCTAAATAGGTACCCAGTGATGCAAACCAGTGAGCATTACTTACATTTAGTTTTAAACAGAAACCTGACCCACTAGGAAATACTTTAATTTCTACCAACAGAGCAATATAAGTTAGAAAAGTATATTATTTTAGTTGGTTTGTTTCTAAGGATTAGTTTTATTCTGTGACATTTAATACTGTAATTTCTTTTGTACAAATAAAAATCAAATCACAAAATTATCCAAATTAGGAAGAATAAGACACATTTCTATTAGAATTATGTTTCATTTACTTAAATTACTCAAAAACAAGCAAACAACAAAGCAACTTCAAAATGTTTGAATCTGTTCTGTAATGTGAAAAAACCTTAAAAAAAAATTAAGGAACCTGCATGGCTGAAAACATAAATTCTTACAGACAGTACTTAATAATTAGTTTTACTTGGATAACTGTACAACACACAATGTCTCATAATGTCTCTTTACATTTTATCCACACAAAAAAAACAACAAACAAAACACTAAAATCATAAATTTGTAGTCTGACTTCAAGCAGATCTTATGACAATCCTTGTATGCAAGAAGCATCATTACAAACAGAAATTTGTTCAAATTTATCACATGCTGCCCCTCATAGCATGAAGAGTTACTTACAGATTTAATGTTTGAATGGTAGGCAAACATCAACCAACTAAAAACGAATTATGAAATCTAAAGCTGACACGTTAACACACATCAAAACAACAAATCCTGGAATATACAGTATGTGTATGTTTTTCCCTTCAGAATCGACTATAACTGAGGCACATAGCTGCCCAATGCATTAATAACCTCTGGTCCCCTTACTGTCTGCATTTATTTATATTAAAAGTCTGGATTTTGATGTCAAACATATAAAAAAAAAAGATTTTTTAAAAAATAACTGTACATCAGAAATGCAAGTACATGAACATAACTAGATGGTTGAACAATCCACAGACTCCTACATGATTTCCAACAAGCAAAGCTGAGATCTGGAGGCTCTGAAACCACACGTTCTCCTTCTCCTCCTCCAGTATGCCTTGAGATCCTGCCACACTCAGATCAGAGAGGCCGTCCCTTCCAGGTAACTTCATTGTTCCTCACATGGGCACACACAGTAAGTCCCCCAGAAGCACCACAGAATCCTGACAGCTTCCCACCCAGGACACCATCCATAACCTACAAGAAGACGATGTCGGTTCACAACCACAGGCAACAGTCAGAAACATCTCTGTTACAACCTGGAGTTACTCAGAGAAAAACCCTTTGACTCATTGGGACAAACTTTTCAACACCGGCCTCTAGCCTGGTTTCCTGGGTAGAGACAGTTTCCAGCCCCTCTTCAGGATTTGGAGAGGGGCTGATGATGTATGTGATCTGAGTATTCTGCTCCATTTTGCTATGTCTTGATTCCATTTACCTGGAAATATTATTTTGTGTGACTGTACACAAAACCCACAAACGTTTCGCTAAGAAAAAGCCTGAAGAAAATCCCTGGGCTAGAATTCATGCAGACAAACTTACAAAAAAGAAAATGTTTAGGGGATTGATTTTTCCCAGTTGGACTTATTCTCAACTAAGTATTTTACACATTATGTATCCAAATTTTTACTTACTTACACTTACATGTCCAGTTTTTCACTGTTTATATTTCTGTATTCAGAGTTAAACAGAATAAATAAAGGGTTTGGCGTTTGTGGCCTTTCAGAATATCATTGACGTCTCTTTCAAACTTATGCAACACAAAAGCCACATTTTCATCAAAAAGCTCATTTGTAGTCATCATTCAGACATGGGGCTGCACAGTGGCGCAGTTGGTAGAGCTGTTGCCTTGCAGCAAGAAGGTTCTGGGTTCGATTCCCGGCCCCGGCCTCCCTGCATGGAGCCTGCATGCTCTCCCTGTGCATGGTGGGCTTTCCCCGGGTACTCCGGTTTCCTCCCACAGTCCAAAAACATGACTGTCAGGTTAATTGGTCTGTCTAAATTGCCCCTAGGTGTGAGTGAGTGTGCATGGTTGTTTGTCCTGTGTGTGTCTCTGTGTTGCCCTGCGACAGACTGGCGACCTGTCCAGGGCAAACCCCGCCTCTCGCCCAGAACGCCAGCTGGAGATAGGCACCAGCACCTCCCGACCCCATTAAGGGACAAGGGCGTAGGAAAATGGATGGATGGATGGATTCAGACGTGGGTTAAAGGTTAAAGTTTATTGCTTCAAATACACAGCTAGATTTGAGTTTCATTGAAAACTTTACACAGATGTTGTGTTGTTATATGCATTTTTGCTGCATTATGTAGTAAGTATTAAAGAACTGAAAATGGGGAAACATTTTTGCATTGCGATCTAATATTACACTTCATCTGTTCCACCTTAACGCTTGTTGTATAATCACAACAGAACTTTAAACCGCGGCCATCTTGTCTTTTCTCCTTGTCCAAATTCTTTCTGTTTTACTCTGCTTGGCTGGAGAGGACCGAGGTGCAGGAGTTGTGATGAATGTTGCTCTTTGAGTGTTGAGCTCAGTCGTGGTGTTATGTATTAGTAAGAGCTTGCAGATGTCTCTGTGTGGGGTCAGTCTGACTGTAGATAAAAAGAAAACAAAGAATAAAAGATCAAATCTAGATTCAAAAGCGAACAGTAAAAAAACAAAAAAAAACAGTGTGCCAGATGAAGTCTATACAGGTCTGAATTAATGTGATTTTCTATGAAAACCTTTATACATGGGTTTTTGCCCTAGACCATTCTCATTAAATGTTAAAGCAAAGCAAAAAAAAAAGAAAAAAGTTTATTCCACAAACCATTCTGTATAATTTCATACTTGCATGCTTCACCATCGCTGCACTTTGCTTTTTTGACTGACGGTGTACGGAGGTTTGCAAAAGCATTTTTCAATTTTGCCCATTTTGTCATGTTACAACCACAAACATGAATGTATTTATCGAGATTTCATGGGAAGGGCCAACAGAGAATGATTAAGAGTTAATGCTTCATACAACTCTCATTCAGAGAATTTCACAGAAGTCAGAGCTGCAATTCTTTTGGAGTACGTCGCCATCAGCTTCCCACCGACTTTCTGACAATTCCTAAACAGCTTAGGCTCTGTCCAATGACGATGAAGAGCAACTGTGCAATTTTGAAAACCATGTCTGGCCTGGATTTTGACTCGGTCATTCAGACGGATGATTATTCTTTGATCTAAACCTCTGTTCAGCCCCAGTCCTGGAGAGATGGAGTCATGCAACTTTTAGATGGATCCATGCGCCAACATGTCTGAATCAAATGGCTGAATTCCCTCGCCAGCAGACGTTCAGCTCTGCAGAGGCCTGGCAACAAGCAGTTCATTTGATTCAGGTGTGTTGGAGAAGGGATGCCATGAACTGGACTTAGACACCCCTGATCTAACCAATTTAGTTACAGAGGGGGCAGTATGTTTGGGTTCCATCCCTTCCTAATAATAATAAGTCATTATTGGCGAAACCATTTTATTTGCCTAAATTATCTTTTGGCAATAAATTAGTGGGGATTTATTTATTTACAGTACTTATTTATTTTGGTAAAGAATTATTTTAGGCAGATTAACCTTTAGTACCATCTTAAGTATTTTGCAGCATTCAGCAAGTGTTTCTTCTTCTCATTTCAACAGGTTTGCTGTCCTTGCTGAAGAAGTGAAACCCGACAGCATAATGCCACCTTATCGTAAATGTTGTGTGTCCACGACACAGCAATTCAAATTTTTTGTTGTATTACGGTTTAAAAACCATATTTGGTTTTCCTTCTGCTTCACAGTGATATGATCTATGGTGATTTGCATTAAAAGTCTTGAAAATGTATTGAAGTTTGTTGTGGCAAACTGACAAAATGCAGAGAAGTTTAAGGGGCGTACATGCTACTGCTGCGAGGCACAGTGAGATTATTGTTGCTTGACTGATAACACTACGCTTTAACAATTATATTGAATGCAACACAGATGCTTGGTGTATCGGCTCTCTGTTTCGGATGAATTTTTGCCACTTACAATACAATACCCCCCATGCCCAGACACACACACATGCAAACACACAGCATTGCCACAAACATGCACACGTGCACGCACACACTCCCCCCTGCAGGAACAGCAAACCTTTGTTTATGAGTGAATTTCCCCTCAGGGCTATGTCATTATGTGCTGCTGATTTCCTCCAGCACTGTTTAATTTCAGGCTCCAATTGGAAGTACACATTAAAAGTTAACGGGTGAGAAGGCTATTGACTTTAAGATAAATAACACACATAACAATATAGGCTGGCATTTAATTTTCATTTCTCTTTTCATTACTTTATACTCTATCCAGGTTCTAGGAAGCCTCTCTTGCTGGTTTTGTTTTCCTGCACTATTTCTCTTTGCCAATGTGCTCTGTTTTGTTTTATTTTCTTGTTTTCCACAGGCAACCCATCTTTACTATTTAATAGTTTCTTCTCCTTTTCTTTTCTTTTTTTTTTTTTGCCTATTTCACTGGTGTATGGGCGAGATGGACCTGCTGTGAAGGAAAATCTGACCCAAAAGCACCAAGGCCACATATGTGCTCTAGGTGGTGCAGCTGCGACTCGGCTCGCGTTGCTGTCTGCTCCCTGCCTGCACCCAGTGGTCTGTCAGGCGGCGAAGCGGGGGAAACGGTGGGATAAATGATTATTTATGATCTGCCACCTCCCATCCTCTCAGCTTTCCCCAGGCCCCATTCATTACAGCTGCAGGCTGCCACTGCGTGGGAGAAAATATGTGCACACATACGCACGCATACAAATGCTAAGCAGCTTCTTCTCGCATCTATTCACAGACACTGTGCTCAGGCAAGCAAGCAGGCTCACAAAGGTCGTCTATTTTTCCTCATATCTCTATCTTTCCAGATAAAAGCAGCACACCTCTAATACATACACCCTGCTGTCATATCGGATGCGCCACCACGCGCTTTAGAACTTGGGACCAAACGCACCAAAACTTTCCTCCATCACGCTGTTGCTGTGTGGCCTTAGGTGACGACCCAAATGATGAGCCTCTTCTGGTATTTATCTTTCCCTATGCATCTCGTTTTTTTTTTTCCTTCACGCCACACTTCCACCAGCTGGACGTCATAAATCCCGGGGAAAACCTAGAACGCTCAGAGTAACTTAAATAATTGATTAGACCGGGCATGGAGCCTGGCAGCCGACTCGCCCCAAACAACAAGGAAATCACACGATACAACACTCCATGTTCATGTCTGTTTCGGGACTCTTTGTTCTGGAGTTTGACCACACAATCAATACCACAGGTAGATCTGTTTTTTTGTTTTGTTTGCAAAATAAATATTGAAACTTAAGGAAAACATGGACTTTTTCTCTCCGATCCATCCAACGAACCACAATCTTCCCGGAAAACGAGGGAAAGCAGTCCCCAGATGGAGCTTTGACATGGCGCCGTATTAGTCTGCGAGGCTGTTCTGTGTTTTAAAAGCACCATGTGACGTCTTGTCTATTCAGACAAGAGTTAGGGCTTGCTTTAAATGGAATACACATCACATATATCAAGAACTTGTTAAGAGAATGTACATATAAGTCCCACAGCTGAAACTATACGTTACAGTGAGTCCATTTAGCCGAGGATACATTGTTGCATGCGGGACACCGTAATCGTCCACTGGGCTTTGGAGACGGTAGTATGTCGAGTCTATATGTGGAAACCTGCCCTGATAACTCACACTAACTGTCCACAGCTGACCATTTAACACGGGGAGCCAGAGCGTCATCTTGCAGAGTGGGGTGTACAAATGACGAATCAATATATAGAATGATAACGTATGAACATGTGCAAAATGACTTTTCACTGGGGGGCGTGTCACCAGGGTCTTTCCCAGCTTCTTTAAATGGATCTACCCCTTGACTCTTCAACTGCCACTCCATTATTCCTTGCAGTAAACCTTTTTGGTGTTTGACTACGTTCATTTGAACTCATATGTCATCATATCATTAGTGGGTTGTTCCTTTTAAATTTTCTTCAGTGCCACACAATTCTCATGACCCTGACGTTCATTATCACCTGGTCAACTCAGAAAGTGCTTCGGGACAAAACAATAAAATATCAGAGAGATGGGAAAGAAATTAGTGGCAGGTCTTTAGTCACCTTAGCTATGCATCCATCTATTCTGCTTTATGCCATGCAGAACCATTAGGGGCTGGTTCACATGTCCAAAAGAAGGCACATAATGTGGGCACAAACACGTATTAATTCCTGGAACCATTGTAACTACATAGGATGTTTCTTATGTGGGCTTCAGCAGCTGGTTCTGAAACTGGACCATTTGTTCAATTGGACCAGTTACTGTTGTATACTGGAATGCTAAAATTTTCTTTGACGAAATTTCTTGACTGAAACATTATCTTGTTCAAGTCAAGCAGAGTCGACTGAAAAAGATGGCAGGAATATTTAACTTGTAATAAATGGTTGTCCTGCAAACTTTCACCATTAGTCTAGAGTTTGGTAAAAAAAAAAAAGACAACAACAATGATGCAGAAGAAAGTCACCTATAGAGACATGCAGAACAAACAAAACAACCATGCAAGCAAATACTCCCACTTAAGAACAAATTGTAGTGATCGTAGTCCCAAAACACTGATGTTTTTAAACTGTGCTAGAAAACTGGAGTACCCATGTGTGCACAAGGACCACTTCAAACTCCAAGCAGAAAAGTTGCCACTTTCATCTCTAGTGTCTTGACAAACATACAGAGAAGTAATAATTCTAAAACTTGAAAACACCCAACGGGCCCCAGCAGAAGACAACACTGTCATCAGCAAAAGACAGAAAACTGAAGTTACTATTAACACAGGTAAATAGACTGGATAAAATTAGACTGGAAAATCAAGGCCTAGTCTAATAAGTTTTGATTTCAGCTTCAACACTTAGCACACTTCTAAAAAAAACTAAAACTTCCAACATTTGGAACATGCCATCATTTTGGAATTGATGTGATTTTTCTTCATTTAAATGTTTACGACAGCTAACAAAGATGGACTGATTTTATTTTTCTTGCATACTCCTAGAATATGTTACAAATTGAATTAATTTGTATGAATAAATACATGAGCTGTCAGTGTGGGTCCTTAGGCAAGACCCTTGGAGCTATATAGCCTACCTCATAACATGAGAGACACTGATAAGCACGACATGCCGGCTCAGACGTCGCCCGGCCAAACAAGGTCTGCGTCAGGTGCTGGGGAACCAGAGCACCTAGATGAAAAATGGGCTACTGGAACAAGACGGAAATGGGCGAGAGGTGAAAACATGGATCTGTTGGAATGCTACTACTCAAGTAACCCTAGTCAGAGGGGCTACATGCGAAGACTGTGGGAGGAATGGTTACTTCGACATCCCCAGTCAACACTAACTGCTAAGCAACTAGTGGCTCAGTGTTCCAACATCCGCAAACGGCAACTGCTCTCACAACTTGAGATTGACGAGGTACAACACAAATGCTATGGCAAAGGGGAGGAGCCAGAACGCCAGGTCAGCGGGGAGTTAACTGCCCACCCAGAGACTGGGTATGTAGCCCCAGTAATGAACGAACCATCAGAGCTGAACGAGGCAGCAACTGACCTGAGAGAGAGAATCGTGGCCATAATGAACACCAGACAACCCCGACGCCAATTACAACGGCTGAGTGAAGCACCACCAGAAAGTCTAATTGAAGATGTGAATGCGGCATTGAGAACGATCCCTACCAACACCATAACAGAAACCAATGAGCTCATATACAACTCAGCATCAGTGATCCTTGAGATGCTTGGCTATAAGAGCAATCATGAGACCCAATACCCACCATGGAAAAGACGGTTAGAGGCTAAGATCAAGATAACAAGGAGGGAAGTGAGCCAACTGTCAGAGCTCCAAAGGGGTGCAATGAAAAGATCAGTACACAAGAAGTACAGCCAGATGTCCATACCTGAAGCACTCGAAACTGCCAAACAAAGGCTCCAAGCCTTGGCCAGCCGCCTGAAGAGATACACAAGAGAGAATGAAGCCAGGAGGATTAACCGGCTCTTCCACACCCAACCAGCTAAAGTGTACTCTCAATGGCAGGGCACTAACAACAGAGCAGACCCACCAAGGCTGGAGACTGAACAATACTGGAAAGGCATATGGGAAAGGGAGGCGACCCACAACAGCAATGCAAAGTGGCTGACCTCTCTACGAGAGGAACACAGCAACCTCCCTGAACAAGCCCCAGTAACCATCACTGTGGCAGATGTCCAAGAAAGAGTCTCGGGTATGAAAAACTGGACAGCACCAGGACCTGACATGATCCATGCCTACTGGCTAAAGAAACTCACTGCCCTCCATGAGCGACTGGCAGCTCAAATGAACCAGCTGCTACAAAATGGGACTCACCCTGAATGGTTAACTGAAGGTCGCACAATCCTGATACAGAAGGATCCCTCAAAGGGTTCAATCCCATCCAACAATCGGCCAATAACCTGTCTCTCTACAACATGGAAGCTCATATCAGGCATCATAGCGGCTAAGATAAGTGGTCACATGAATAAATACATGAGTACGGCACAGAAGGGCATCGGCTTAAATAGCAGAGGAGCCAAACACCAACTCCTTGTAGACCACACAGTCGCCCGAGACTGCAAAACCCGACACACCAACCTGTGCACCGCTTGGATAGACTACAAGAAAGCCTATGACTCAATGTCACATACTTGGATCATTGAATGCTTAGAGATGTACAACATCAACAGGACTCTAAGAGCCTTCATTGCAAACTCGATGGGGCTGTGGAAAACCACCCTTGAAGCCAACTGCAAACCACTTGCACAAGTGTCCATCAAATGTGGCATATACCAAGGAGATGCTCTGTCCCCACTGCTGTTCTGCATAGGCCTGAACCCCCTCAGCCAAATCATCAACAAGACTGGCTACGGATACCGACTGAAGAATGGGGCCACAATCAGTCACCTCCTCTACATGGATGACATCAAGCTGTACGCTAAGAGTGAGCGAGACATCGACTCACTGATCCACACCACCAGGATATACAGCACTGACATTGGGATGTCATTCGGACTAGAAAAGTGTGGTCGGATGGTTACAAAGAGAGGGAAGGTTGTCCGCACAGAAGGGGTCTCACTCCCAGAAGGAACAATAGCAGACATAGAGCACAGTTACAAGTACCTGGGAATACCACAAACAAATGGCAACCTGGATGAGGTCACAAGGAAGGGAGCCACAGCCAAATACCTCCAACGAATAAGGCAAGTCCTGAGAAGCCAGCTCAATGGCAAGAACAAGATCCGTGCAATAAACAGCTATGCATTACCAGTAATCAGATACCCTGCCGGAATAATCAGCTGGCCAATGGAAGAGATAAAGGCCACGGATGTTAAGACTCGGAAGTTACTAACCATGCATGGAGGGTTCCACCCCAAATCCAGCACCCTGAGACTGTACACAAACCGTAAGGAAGGAGGCAGAGGACTAGTGAGTGTGAGAGCCACTGTCCAGGATGAAACATCCAAGATCCATAAATACATCAAGGACAAAGCCTCAACGGATGATATGCTCAGGGAATGTCTCAGGCAATGGGGAACAGAGGATGAGGGGCTAGAGGTTCCATCATGGGAGGACAAGCCCCTACATGGGATGTACCACCGACAAATAACTGAAGTGGCTGATATCAGGAAATCCTACCAATGGCTGGACAAAGCTGGACTCAAGGACAGCACAGAGGCTCTCATCCTGGCTGCACAGGAACAGGCCCTAAACACCAGAGCAATAGAGGCTCAGATCTACCACACCAGACAAGACCCAAGGTGTAGGTTGTGCAAGGAGGCCCCTGAGACAGTCCAGCACATAACAGCAGGGTGCAAGATGCTGGCAGGGAAAGCGTACATGGAACGACATAACCAGGTGGCGGGCATAGTGTACAGGAACATCTGTGCAGAATATGGACTGGAAGCCCCGAGATCGAAGTGGGAAACACCCCCAAAGGTGGTGGAGAATGACCGAGCTAAGATCCTGTGGGACTTCCAGATCCAGACAGACAAGATGGTAATGGCGAACCAACCGGACATTGTGGTGGTGGATAAAGAACAGAGGAAAGCCGTTGTGGTGGATGTAGCTATACCAAGTGACTACAACATCAGGAAAAAGGAGCATGAGAAACTGGAGAAATACCAGGGCCTCAGGGAGGAACTGGAAAAGAACTGGAAGGTGAAGACCACAGTGGTGCCTGTGGTCATCGGGGCCCTCGGGGCAGTCACCCCCAAACTGGAGCAGTGGCTAAAACAGATCCCAGGAACAACATCAGACATCTCAGTCCAGAAATGTGCAGTACTAGGCACAGCCAAGATACTGCGCAGAACCCTCAAGCTCCCAGGCCTCTGGTAGAGGACCCGAGTTCAGAGGATGAAAAGAGACCACCCGCAGAGGGTGAGAAGGGAATTTTTTTTTACGTATATATATATATGTAAATCTGTTAAACCCTATTTGCACTACAAGTTATGTTAATTAGCTCCAGGTATAGTGTTTGACCACTTTTTCTTGTTATTTTAATAGATGCACCAAGAAATAATCTAGTGATCATAAGTATTCAAAGTGTCAAAGCTTATTTCACTTCTTGTCTATTGGTGCCTATTCCAGGAAAATGTAATCATTACAATAATAAAAATAAAATCCCCAGACCTTTGCACTTAAACTTTCCAGCTGAAGTTTCCTTCTAGTGATCCCAGAGGAAAATGGTTAGGATTTTCAATAATGGTAGGACATCTATTAAAAGTTAAAGACATTTCCTCCTGCCTGTTATAAACATCTGGCTGTGAATGATACAGTAAAGCACCGCTGTCACCTTTCCTTGTTTATATCTTCTTTCCCTACCAGGACGAACCACAGATAATTACACTCCAAATCCCTCTGGTTTAAAATCTTTTCTTTTTCTGTCTCTTCCCTTCTCACTTTCTGTCTCTCCTTTGATTTTCTCAGCTCCACTGTCAGGTCCCCTGGCACCAACAGAGCTATCCTCTGTCGCCTCCTCCCTCCCTCTGCCCTGTCCCATTACAATGACAATAACAGATAAGAATATTTATTATGTTGGCTCACCACTCCCCGTTCCTCCAAACATCTCTCAGGGGAGCGGCTCCTCACTATCACCCTCAAAAGCCTCATTCAGTTAACAGGGAAAAAAAAAACAACCCACATCCACCCCTGGTCTTGATGCTTTCCTTTATCAGTCCAATGAAAGAAGAGCCGGAGCATGAAGGCGTCTCATCTCCTCTGCTCCCTTTCTTCTCTCCCAGCTCTCCCTCCCCACTTTTAATTTTCATCTCTCTTTTCCTGCTTATTTCAGAGAAAGGGGAAGGAAAAGAAGGGGTGACAAGAGGGGTGAGCAAATGAGAGCGGGGCGCTGGTTTGTGATAACTGCCATGCAGAATGGACATCTCCCTTGTTTATTGGCTTTTGAAATCCAATCCATTGTCTGGGATGAGACGTGATAAAGGGAGTGGAAATACAGACGCTCTTATCATGCCAGCTCAGTGAAAGGAACTTTTTTTCCCTCTCTCTCTCTCCCTCCCTTTCTCCAGATGCCTCAGTTTGTTGTGGGGTACGCTTGTTGTGTGCGCATCGCCAAATCCGAATAATGGGGTCTGAAAGATGCATTCATTCAGCTGATAATTTGGACCCAGCTATGCTACTTACTGCCGTGCTGCAAGGTTTGTGTGCACTCATCACATTTCGAGGCAACACACACAATCGAAAGTGGTCACACTTGTCTCATAAGCTTTTCCTTGGATGTGTCATATTCAAATGGTGAAAACGCTCCGGCTCCCCAGACACGTCGCAGCCGATGTTGAACAGCGCGAGTATTGTGGCCATTTCGTTAACAACCTTAGCCTTTTCAGCTGCTGGGATTGAATGTCTGACTCATCACGTCTCAAACATCTGTGGTCATCCTCAGTGGGACGCTGCTTTCAGCACACAACACAGTTTTGCAAATGGCAAAATTTCAGAGCTATTTCACAAAGCCTGTTGAGTTTTGTCATAATTTTCACACTTGAGGCTAAATTTCTTCTCAGCCGAGTGACTCACTTAAGGATGTTGCACAGATTCTCCAAACTGGCGTACTCAGTTCAGGAAAATTACTAATGCATTTGCATAAAATGCCTAGCAGAATTTTCAGTAGAGCCATAAACGCCAATGTGTTTTTTGAGATAGTGAGGTGGAAGGAAGGTGATGCATTTCTTTCAAAATGTTTTGCAAATGAAAACCTGGAAAGGGTCACATGCATTTGTATTCAGGGCCAGTTTCAATTAGCATCTTCCTCTTGGCTATCACCTGAGTTACATCTGCACAACTCATCCACTAGTCCATCTTCATCTTAGTATCTATCCTGGTTTTTTGGATTAACCTGTAGCTTCTCCTACAAAATATTACTTTACTGGAAAATAAACTCTATAGATGCGCCGCTCAACTTGCCATTACAGGAAAACTATTTATCTGCCATCATCGGTGGCCATGTTGTCTAGTCGAAGCTAAATCTTTTCTCAGCTACAGAGCTGAAAAGAAGAAGCTGTCCAGAGGAAGCGGTGGACTTGCAGAGAGGAAAGGTGAGGGTGTGAGCAGCATGTCCTGTGGGGAACAGGAGCGCAAGCTTTTCAGATCATCAGTCTCATGCCATACTGTCATGGCATAGGGACAGTTGTAAAAAACTAACATTTTTAATAAAGTTACACATTTCATCTTTGAGTGCGCTTTCACACCAGTCCTGTTTAGTTCACTTTAATCAAGCTTTGGTTCGTTTGCCTAGAAATTGGGTTTTGTTTGGGAAGGTATGAATGTGTAATTGTGCTCTGATCCAGCCCAACAAACGGGTCTCGGTTTGATTTTGTTGAACTCTGGAGCGGTTTGAACGTAAAAGTAAAAACCAAACAGACCGGAGATCGTTCCAGGATAGGGACTTCAAGAAATTCATGCACTCTGAACACGCCACCCTCTTTATTGCTGGAGAAGAGGCTTAGAGGGTGGAAAGTTTTCTTTCCTGTAGTCCTCATCTCCACTGACCTCACCTGTTCCATACACAATGTTCACCAGGCACAGCAAAGACTTTACTTCTCCAGGAAGCCAGACCATGTTCATCTCCTCCAACAGCTGCTGAACAACTTCTAGCGCTTCACCATCGAGAACATCCCAACATACAGCCGCTGAACAGCAGAGGACAGGAAGTAACTGCAGCGGGCTGTGAGAGCGGCAGAGCGGGTGATTGGGACGGCACTGCCTCCCCTGAAAGACATTTACACCGGTAAACTCCAGCAGAGAGCCAGCTGTGTCATCAAAGACCCTTCACACCCTGGATACTCACTCTTCTCCCTCCGCCCCTCTGGCGAACGCGACAGGACACTCAGGGTAAAGACACAAAGATTGAACAAAAGCTTCTACCCACAAGCCGTCAAGTGCCACCGCCCACATACACACCTCACACACACACATCCTGAATGAATGACTGCACACACAGGGGCAACAGTAGCTCAGCAGGTAAAGATTCATCCTGTAACTGGTGGGTTGCTGGTTCCAACCCCGACTACAACCATCTCAGTTATTGTGTCCTGGGATGAGACGCTTCACCTGGTTTGGATCAGATGAAAAGAGGGCCTGGCCTGGATTGAATGGCAATCTTGCTTCTGTAGCTTCAAATTTATTAGTGTGAGGACTATTTAGCTGACTGATCACAGTGGAAATTTCTTCTTGACAAAGATATTTGACTGTAGGCCATTTAACATTTTCCGGATTTACTAAAAGTAAAGATGTTTTTTGTTGACGGATTTGAGGAGCATTCGACGAATAGAACCTGGAGAACAGATTTATTAATAGTTCCAGATATTTGAAGAACAATCTAATCGAGCGATACATCTTCCTGCATCAAAAGACAAAGTTAAATTAATCATAGATATCATGTTGCTTCCAGAAACCTCCAGGAGGTTATGTAATCCAGTCAGTATGCAGCGATGAATATTTAACCATTCACCTGTGGGGATTAGAAAGAGAAGAACAACACACAATAAAATATTCATGAATACTTTTAAATAGACAATCTAAGGAGCATGTAGACATTTAAGCCTGAGCTTTTAGTTTACACGGTAAAACCGCAGAAATCTGAAGGGTTTTTTATTGAGCTGCCTGTTCTATTAGTAGAAAATGATGAATCTGGTTGATTCCCAACACAAAGTGTTTGGATGTTTTTAGGGTGTCTATTATAAGGCCGTTGTTGCTGGTGTGGTAGCCTATTGTGCATAATGTTTCCTGAAAAGCCTCAGATGAAGCCGACAGTCCAAAATCATTCCTGGGTCTGATCAGTAAATTCCCACTTAGAGAAAAGACACCGGCTAGAATAAAGGAGTTTACCCTACTTATTCTTTGCCAGCTAATCTGGATAAACAATGCATCTATCCACAAAGAAAGCTTCTCTGGGTAAAGTGATGAAATAAAGAGAAAGTAACAGCACTCTGCCTCTTCCCACAGAGCTGCTTTCCTGCTATTCCCAACACATCTGCTGTGGGGCTCTGTCGCCCAGCAAATAGCTCTCTTTCCTCTCTCTTTCCCCTGCTTCACCTCTTTTCCCCTCCCTGTCTTTTCCGCCACGTTTTTCTTTTGTCACCCATCTCTCTATGTTTGATCAGGGAGACCTTTCCTTTCCGTCTCACTCATGCAAGTCCTTCACGCGTCACTCTTAACCTTGCTTACAGATCGGACTTTCTGCAAACCTCACCATGAAAGATGAAATGCTGTGTAAAAGTTTACACACACACACACATATATACAAATGGCAAGCCTGGTCTGGGATGTTAAAGTATTGGATACATTTTAACTCTTAATGAAGTAACCTGTTGAAACACTAAGTAGGATTGTGTAACATATAGGTGTTGAAGACCTCTCTAATTGGATATTAACAATGAAGATTTGAATTAAAATCTCTTAATGTCTTGCCTGGCCTTAAGGTGTTGTGTCATAGTATCGTAGAAAATGGTACAGTGCTAAGAGGACTTAAGTATTAATTACCCTATTAACTACATAGAACTGACTGTCTATCTCTGGTCTGTCTTTTGTGTAAAAGCAGGCAGTGGAATTAACAGAAGGCTGCATTAATCCCCTCTTATTTTCCACATCAGCACTGGCGCATCTGAAAAACATGGTCCATTCAGGCGTTAATTACATAAAGTTCAACGATGTGTGTATACATGTGTATGTGTGAGAGAGAGAGTGTGTGTGTGTGTGTGTGTGTGTGTGTGGCGAAAGCAATTTGTTTTCTAGACGACATCAGAAACACATTAATCAATTAGTCTGAGGTGATAAACACACAGAAGCACACCATCGCGTTTCACATGGGACTCCTGGGTTTCAAGGTTGCTGCTGTCCACTGACAAGCGTGCAGACCTGTACACACAGAGGCGCGATGGTAGTGTAAGCACACGCACACACACACACTCACACACACACACACACACACACACACACACACACACACACACACACACACACACACCACACACACACACACACACACACAGATCTAATTAAAACCATTGTTGTGAACAGATCTGATTCTATATCGGTGTGGTTAACAGTCCTTCATGGATAAGTAATGAGCTGGTGTCGACAGAGGGAGAGCACCTCAACCCTTAAACTCTGCAGCTCTTTCTGCTTAGCAGCACTGGGACTCCTCTGGTTGGGTTTAATGTCGATCTGCTTGTGGCAGCACAACAAATCTGACTGCAAAAGAACTTAAACTCGTCCTGGTCGCGAGGTGCTTGCACAAATTACGCTTAGGAAAAAGCACAGACTCAATTTTGTCGTTTGTGATAATCACAGGAACAAGATGTTCTTTTTGTTATGACGGAGGACATACAGGAAGGATGAGGCTCGTGTTGTGATTGTCAACTCGTTCATTATTTGGCAGACATGGACCAATCACTGATTTTGTAAACTGATTTTGATTTAGTCAATTCCGACATCATTTTTAGGACTTTAAGTAATAACAGAATATTTTATTCCACTTTCTGTATAAGTTGAACCTTTTCATCGTTTTAGAAATAACATTTATATAGAAAAATAATTATTGTTCTCAAAACAATCTAAACCTTCACAGCATCCCAAAAAACACTAAAATCATACAAGTTATGACATATTTTTTTCCTCCTTAACATGGACAATTATTTCAAAAATAAATCACATTTGTGTCTAATATGAATAAACAGTTTAGACTAAGACCGAAAATTAAACTTAAGCAACACATAGTTCACCATCTCTAAAACAAAATATATAACATTTGGTTTTCTTTACTATTTTGTTGTAGATTTACCTCAATGAAATATACTCTTAGCACAAACCAGCTATTAATGCATCGCATGCGAGTCTGAGACGCCGCAGTAGGTGTTAGTCTGCAGATAGAGTACTGCTACATAATGAGCTCAGGGCTTTTTTTCCATTTCTTTAAGTCCTTTGGTGCAGCTCCTGCTGTTCTTAAAGTGCTTTGTAAATACATTTAAATTGATATTTACATAAAAGTCAGACCTCCACTATGCTTATGCATTTTGTGGTGTTTCTGACATTACTGTGCTGGTAGATGACAAAGTTTAAGTGAAATCAGCAGCATGAGAGATGAATATGCTTGTAAATTAATCTAATTAAAATTATGAAAAGGATCTGAAGATTATCCTAATCACCACTTGTTTTAACCATAACTTTATGTCATAGCATATAACATGCATAGAGTATAGCTCTGACTGATCATAGTTATATCCTCAATCAAACATTTACTGATATGATCCTCATGCTTTTTATTTTAGAAAGTCCTGCTTCTTAATATTTGTACATATTTTGCAAAATTAAATTTGCAATACTACTGGAGGGAAGAAAGATCTCTGATGATTTAATGTTAGTAGGTCAAAAGTTGATGTTTTCCAAATCTCAGAAAATGTTCACAAATTACAAAATAAAGATCAAGTTGTTGAGTGCGATGTTCCATCTCTGAGAGGAAGGAATGCCCATTAGGTGGCTGAGGATTTTTCTAGTCAATGAATTAGAAAATCTTTAAAGGAGTACTGGCATTAATAACATGCCACAGTAAAAGCCAAAATCCTAGTAGTTGTAAGTAAAAAAAAACCCAACAACAACTAATAATTCTGCAAATTCTCTACCTGATACAAAGAGAAGCATAGCGATCATATTCATACAACCTTATTACAAAGCCAAATTACTAAATCTCTCCCATAGAACTGATTCAGCCTGTGTCTGCTTTTGTTGTCAAAATGCTGTCTGCAGCCTTCTGAATCGGCTGTAATTAACTCTAATTCCCCAGCAGTCATTTCCAAAGGCTGTATTAAAATAGTGCATTAGGACTTCAGAATGATTGTGAACTGAATAGTCTGATGTTGGTCTTGATATAGAAAATATGGTTTCATAGCAGCTGCTGATGTGGGAAGCAATACTTGCAGGTGTTGACGTGCAGTCAGAGGGAAACCTGTAATTCTGATACGTAAAAATAAGGACATGAGAAGTAAAGCAGATGCTGACAATGATGAAAGAAAATCTGGACGGACTAATGCACCTTCAAAAAACGGCCCTTTTTGAGAACGTCACAAACAAATCAGAGCTCATAGTAATTCATAATTCAGCTGTTTCTGCTTCAGTGTTTCAATAGTTTTTTAAGATCAGTTTTAGGAGTTCCAGACAAAACTTAACTCTTAATACCAATAGATGATTTTCACTGTTATTTTTGTAACTTGTTAATATAAAGTTAGGAAGTGTTTTTTTCAATGGTAATATCTATAAAACTCCCTGTGCAATTTTACTTTTGCAAAGAATAATTATAGCAACACTATGCCAGCTCATTACATAAATGATATTGCGAAGTTTAACAAAACATTCAAATACATTCAAATGGAAATAGTGGACATTTGTAATAACCAAGAGTTGGGTGGGAAGAATAGAAAGCCATATAGAGAAAATATGGATCATAGTTTATTGAACAAAAGTGACCAAGAGGCAGACCAGCCACCCAGCTCACTGCTTCAGTGTAGCTCGTAGCATTTTTAGGAGCATTCAATCTTTAGCATATCCTCAAAACTGGGCCAAAAAGGTGTTATAATTCAGTCTTCCTATCACTGGGGAAAAGTTCTCATCCATTACTAAAGACATGCATTTCATTAAGTTGAATAATCAGATGCGTATTTACATATAGCATAATTGGGGAACCAAACACACACGTATGTAAAAAACAAGGCATTACTTTGTGAAGCTGTAACTATGCACTTAGGACTTAATGCAAAGTTTCAAATTAAAGTGCTTTCTCATTTTAATTTTAACATAAAAAAGCCTGAATGGTGAAGTGTCGATATGCATGTAATATGCAGAGACTTACTGGACTGACACAACAAAGCTAAAAGCAGAATACCTATTTTTCTAAGACAAATGAATAGATTATAAAAATGACCCATCTTTACTTTCTATTCTTTATCAGGATGACCATCTCTACCATATTATTATTATCAACCACACAGCTGGTGAATGTAGCTGAGAATGAATTTTAAACAAACTCTTATTTGTTGGATTAATTTTAAAATACTTGTAAGGAAAGAGTAGGAGAGGCAGCTTCTCTGCCGCTTAGGGATGGTAGTCGAGAACGAATCAAAAATATTTACAGTGGATACTAATAATGAACGAACGACTGTTGAGTTGCTATTAACTGACAGAAATCAAGTAGAAACAGACAGATCAATGAGAGAGCAAAATCTAACTGGAATAAATTAGCATGTGGAAAAAGAAAACAGGACAAGGAAAACAAGAGTGAAGAATAAATGCAATGGTAGAGAAACAAAATTGTAAGATTTAGCAAAGAAGAAAAAATAATTACTTCCTCTTTCAAAAACCCAGTAAATGTTTATTTATTTTTATGAAGATTTGAGATGAGGAGAGCAAATCTTTAGAAAAAACTAGCAAAACGATTAAGTCAACTGTGTCAGAAATCACAAAATCATGACAATGTACATCAGATACCATCTTGAGGCTAAAACTGGTGAGATTGGTTAGAGAGAAATAAGACTGAACTAAAAAAGCCCGACAAAAGCGAGGAGTGTTCCCCCATTTGGATAAAGGAGATTTTGTTTTTTGTCTCGGCGACCCTGATGGGCCCTGACAGGACCGACCAGAGTGATTTCTCTCCCCTGCAACTGACAGCAAAGGCGCCGGAAGATGAAACAGGACATTCCCCTCCTGTCTGTCTTACTACCCAGTGGATACAGAAAGTGTGCGACTCAGGCTGCGGGAGTGCAGAATCTCTTCCTTTAACTTATTTTCCTCTCTGTGCCTGTCAGAGGAGCAGCCGGGACACTTTGATCAGAGTGTTATCTGCACTGCTGCGGCCTAATCCGTGTATTTGCTCCGAGTCTTAGCTGGATCACCGCGCTCAAATCAAAGCACTACAGAATCAGGCCAGGAGAGGACGGAGACATGCAGGAACACACACCTTCAAACGCTCACAGCCGTGCAGCATGCACACATGCTCTCACACGGTCATGTGGCATGCATATGTATTCCCAAAATGAAATCTCAAACACACACCGAAGCTGTCCCATACCCATCACACTCCTCAATGACAATTTAGCTCACACTATTGGCATCACAAAACTACTAATAGAACATTCTAGGAAAATTGATCAGCGTATAAACGCAGCTTTAAGTCGATACTTTTTACTTCTTCCTCTAAACTCCAAGTAATAACTTTAGATTATTTGATTGTTTTGATGGATTATTTCCCACATAACAGCCCTTAAGCAGTTGTTCTACTAGAGTAATGCACAATGATTAAGTAAAAAGAGAGAAAACAGTTTTGTCTTTCACACATTACTAAGTATCGCTAATTACAATAAAACTGCCTACTTTACATTATAAGACAATCAAAAGATGATTTTGTGTAGCTCCTCACATTCAACAGCTCCTTGTTAATTTCTGCTGTTTGCATCCTAATGACACTCGAAAGCCATTAAACATCTCCCACCAAAGAGTCGAGCGGAATATCTAAATATCTGGAGCCCTGCGAGGTTTTAATGATTATTTCTTCTGAAACTCCACTTGTGTCAGTGATTCTCACAGGAATCATTAGAACACTTCTAACTGTTTGAGTGCTGAATATTTCATTGTTCGAGTTTTCTGCAACCATTTAACAGATATGAACCTGCTCTCTAACTTCAAAGACAAATTTAATGTTCTGATTTGGATAAAAAAACTTTACAGAAAAACCCTAAAACAACATCTGTTTCTATTAAATCAATCGATCACTGAGACTACAGCATTTTAATGCAACCAAAACTAAGACAATCAGCTTTTAAACAAGTGTTCCTGTGCATAGTTATTTAATTCCTCGATTATTTGCAATATCACCATGTATCTCTTTATCACATGCAGAATGGATTTCAACAGCACTATATTCCTAATACTTTGTTCAATTACTTGAACATTTTTGCCACTTTGCAATTTTTATTAGTTGAATGCAAAGTTTGTTGCAATATCAGAAACTCAAGTATTTGGCAGATTGAGGTGAGTGATCCTTCTTCAGTGAAGACAAAGCATCTGCATAGTAAACTCCAAAATCAGATTTTGAAATTTTACCCAATCGCTCATACTGAGTTGTGACATATGTAAAGCGCCAGCTTGAAAAAGCGAGCACTGTGAACAACCCCAACCACAACTAGGACCATGACATTTTTTCCATCAATAAAACATCTTATTCATCTGTTCAGTATCTAGAAGTGTGTACAACACTTCTAGATACTGTAATGGTTACACATATCACATTTCATAAATGTGAAATGTGTATCCATTTCACATTTATGGCTTTGAATGGCTTTGTCCACTTCCTCTGCTGCCATTGCCAACCTACAACTATAGTCACTATTGATAAACTCATCCTTCCTTCTGATTGGAAATTCAACCAGAAAAATCAAGCTTAATGAGAAAAATCCCAGATGGAGCACTGAAGGGAGATGAGAATCAAGATAAATTTTACAGGAAGGCAATAGCCTTCAGGCTACTTTAACACTATAAAATGACTGGACTGCTCTCTATGATTCAGTATTAGAGGTGTTGAAAGGAGATCCTGGATATTTACTTAAAGCCATGTGTGTCTTTTATGTGTACATATGCCATAGAAAAGCATAAGGCACATAAGAAATAGCATTTCAGGGACACAATTTAACTAATAACCTGTGAAGGCTATGCTGGGAAATAGCTCAAATTATTGCATGCACTTTTATAACAAGCATGACTCAAGCATGACTTCAATAAATGAGGAAATGAATAAAACATTAATTAAGTGTAGAACAACGGTGCATTAAAAAGACAACTGCACAATGTCCACATTTTCCTTACTTCAGATAAGACTAGACTTTTTAAAAAAATCTTTTTTTTACTGCTGGATACAAATTAATAGAAAAACATTCAACAAAGAGACATTATCTCTCAAGGGTAGAGATATGTTTACTGTGCTTCTGTTAAATATTGAATTTGTGTCTTATCTGATTATGTGTTACATATTCTATAGGAGCTCACAGGAGCCCACTCACACCTGTCAGAGTTTGTGCCATAAAAAGTGCATTTTATAATTTCCTTACTTGCTTCATGTAAAAGTTTTATGGACAGATGTGTGGACCAAATGCCTTGTTAACACCACAGTCACTTGGACTCAGACGGTAATATCCATAGACAGCATAAATGTTAGATGAAGCCATCTGCTGTCAGACGTGAAACCAATGCAGAAGCACCTTTAAGTGGAATATAATCAACAGCTACTTGGCACTGGCTTCCAAAACATCTTCTAACATAGTGTTGGATTACATGAAATCAGACTTCTCTCATGAAACACTAAGCCAGTAATTTTTCTCAAAAGTAATTCTGTTCTCGTTCGCTTTGTTCAGCGCCTCTGATTAGTGAGCTGGTGGTCCTTTGAAAACTGATTCAAAGTGCCCAAAGAAACTGACGTTTGTCCAATCAGCCCTAATGCTTTTTCTCTAGCTCCAGCATCTTTTTCAGAAGAAGTGACTTCTGGCTAAAGAAAAAGCCAATGTGGTCATAGATTGACTGCCAAGCTTGATGATTTCAGGGCAGTTCCCCCCCAAAAATGAAAAATATTAATACAATATTAATAAAATAATAATAAAATTTAATTAGATTAACCATTTCACATTTATATATTAAGGACATCTGATGGAGGCCAAATGTAAAACTACAGTGTCAACATATGCTTACTCAAGTAAAAATGTTATTTCAGGAAGCAGAAGTCTATGTCTTTAATATTAAACTCAGAGTAGCTTCCATTAACTTCACAAACTCTGAAGTTAAACCCATAGAATATATAGATTTATTACATGTAAAATTATGCATCTTAAGTGTTTATTTCTGTCAGGTTAGATGGTTATGTCTCGGTAAATTTGTTTTACTCCAAAATTTAAATATAACAAAAGATAAAAAAAAAAAGAATTTTTTTTTAAGTCAGCTGACTAAAATGTACATCTGTGTTCTAATACACAGTGACTACACTGAATATATGGTTTGGGTTTCTTTTACAGAAAATACTGCATCCTTGGTACGGAGGTGATCCATACTATGCCGAGGTGTTACAAAACTACAAATGTATGTTTCAAAACCTCATATCAAGACCAAAAAACAGCTAAAATTGAAACAGAATATGTGACTTTAAGGACATTATAAAGAAAAATCGAGTCTCATTTATGACAGAAAAAAAGTCTGTTGATGGCAGTTAAAAAATTATAAAAAAAAAAAAATGCAGTCACAAAACACTGATGATTATTCTCCCCTCACCTGTTGAAGGAAGGGAGTCCCTTGTGGTTTCCAGTGATAATGAGAGCAGTGCTTAAGCAAACCTTGATGCTGAGCTTTCTGATCCCTCTGAGACTTCCATGTTAATAAATGAGTTCGCCGGCAAAGCAATACTGCTTTAAACCTATGTATTATGTATGAGGAGTAAGAGAACGGCACTGAAAAGGAGGAATCATCTCGGCACACATAAGTGCCAGAATCCAATCTCGGCTCCATTAGTGCAGGACAAATCCTATACAGTGAGAGGGGGGTCTCCATACGTTTCCATGAGGGAGCTCCAGAAGCCATTATGGAAATGAAAGGGGACAAATCACAAGTTACAGATCACTGGCTAAAGGAGAAGCAAAATCATGCTACAGTGCACTTCGGAGTGTGTTGTTTTGGACAAAAAGTAGGCGGAAACAGCCACAGTTTCTCCTGACGACTTCTAATAAACTCCCAGAGTGGAGGAGGACAGCCTGAGACATTCGTTAGCTCACAATTATGCCATCTTGTATCTACAAATGATGCCTTTCTGTTGCTTTGCAGATCAAAGATTTCAGTTCTTCCCCGCCCGCTTAGTTTTTCATAACACCATCGTCTTCCATGTGTCACACTAACGTATAGTTTATTTGATCACGTGTCATTGTGTTATCTCAATCTGAGCAGAGCGCAGAGCTCATTCAGAGAGCGCTTGGAGACATGGCTGTTGCAGAAGGTTATAGTGGAAGACAATTTGTCTGTGTTTTCCAATGAGTTAGCATCCCCTCTGAGCATATGCTCCATCACTGTAGATAAAGATCCTTACAAACAATCTTCCAAATGCTAATTGAGGTAATTAAAGCCACAGCATCCAGAGGAAACAGGTGCAGGTGGTGGGCATTATTCATGTCCCCTTGCCCTTGGAGGTAACCCTCTCAATCTAGCGAGGTAAACAAGACAGACAGGGGTGCAGTTTTCACTGTTTTCTTTGTTAAGTTAGGCACACACAAAGCTATATTTCCCACCGGTGGTGTAGAGTCTTTCCACGTTTGTGTGGCAACAAATGATAAGTAATCTTCCCTCCTAATGCCAATATCCTTTCACACACACTCACACATTTTTCTTGAGCTGATGTTGCAGTAACATTTGTACTTTTTGAGAGAAATGTTCTTCGTGTTTTTGTCACAAAGTTGGAACAAGTTCCCACACAATAAATTTAGAAATCATGGAAAAGCTGATTTACTTCAGTAATTCACTGAAGGATTTGTTTCAAGTGATTACTTTCAGTTATTTTCTTTTGACTCTGGGTTAGAGCTAGTCAAAACCCAAGAGGTTTCTTAGAGTATTAGAAAAGGGTAAGCAAAAAACATTCCTACTACAGAAATCAAAGTCATCTCCATGTTATGTCCTACACACTTAAGAGGAGAGTGCTGACGGCATTCGCTACAAGTATATGGACCCACACTCTCATTGTTGAATGACTAATACAAAGAGTAGTCTGTCAGAAGGAAACAACTGTTGTTCAGTGGTCCAAATGTGAAGGCAATGTTTTCGTTTCAATTGAAAATCAAATTCCAGAACCGAGAGAAAAATCAGAAATCCAAGTTTCCACAGTCGCTGATAATTTGTGGAGCTGTGCTGTTGACCCGCCGTGTTTCATCAGGTCGACAGGCAACACAGCCGTCTATCTGGAAATTTTAGAGCACTTCATACTTCCTTCTACTGAGAAGCTTTATAAAGACACTAATTTCGTTTCCCAACAGAACTTGGCACCTGCGCACAGTCTCCCCATTCATCCCCGAGGCGTCCCAAACATCTCCTAGCTGCTTGAATGCTTTATATGCTCAAATGACATTCAAGCTGGAATGTCAAATATTAAATGAACTTCTTGCCAAGATCTGATGCTAAGCCTGGGGAAAAGAGCGGAGGAAAAGAAACATGTTCTGGTTGGCGGAATCCTCAATGTTTTACTCAGTTTATAAACTCCCATTAGGACGAATCCATCGTCCGTTTTTGAAGGTTTTGCCTCCGTCTGTGGTAACATAAATTACCTGCAGTAAGTCATTCAAAAGAAGTGTGTATTTCAATAAAATAGAACATTACTGAAATGTTTATTTTAAGTGAAAAATTGTACTGATTAAATACAGATGGATGTTTTTAAGTCTTTTTCTGTTAGCTATGTTGAGTTTCAGCTTAAAACTAATTAAAATACGCAGAAAATTACATCAGAGAATAAATGTAACATAAATACAGTATGAGTTCAATGAAAACCAGGTTTATTTCGTACTTAAAGTTATTTCATAAGCAAACGTTTAATCTGACCAGTGAGCTTTGTTGGATCACATATTCAGTTATTGAAAATGACAGTACTCTACTTTTCAATAGGCCAATATTTCTGTATTATCCCTTTCAAGCATAGTGGTCACTGCAGTGCACAGATATCTAAAAGCCATTTTCTTGTGCACACAGACCACTGAAGTGGACACTAATGCATCATAAAATACACTATCAACTACTGGCCATCAGCTGTAAATGCAAGAAATTAGTTTTGTTAAATCTAATATGGCCAACAGACAAAAAAGCAACTCAACCGACCCGGTCCCCGTTCTACTGTAAACGACACTTGCAGGTAAAAAAATACCGTGACATCAGATAACCCCTAAAGGACAATACTACTGATGTATTTCTCAAATAACAACTTTGTATTTGGTGAAAATTACAATTGATCACATAATAAAATAAAATAAAATAAAATAAATTTTTATAAAATCTTTTTTCCTAACTATTTTATGCCTTAAGAAAATAAAAAATAAGTGAAAAAAAAAATCCTGACACAAGATCATAATTCATGCACGAAAGGGTTAATTCTTTATTATTATTATTATTATTATTTTGAAGAAACAGTATTTTGGGTTGTCACTAATGAAGGCTTAGTTACATGTAAGTGTATGATCATTCTCTGAGTTTGGCTTCTGATTCTCAGAAACATCTGAATGATGCGTTTCTCCTTTAAGAGTCAAATTCAGACAAAATGAGAGAGGTCATTTTTCCAGCTATCAATATCCCCCCTCCTGCCTTGCTCGCCTCAAGAACGTCCTTCAATTTGTTCAGTTTTTTTTTTTTTTATCTAATTTTAATGCAAATACCCTCAGCCTAAATGTCAGAGTCAGGAAGTGATGACGGTGGGGGTCTGAAATCATTACAGAAGCCTTGTTTATATCAGACAGTGATTAGATTAATACTCATTAGAGAATATTTGTGTCTGCACCCTTACTGTGGCCCAGAGGCAACCAGGCAACAGGATCCATGGCAATTAAAAATAGAAAGCTGTCATCCTCCATCACCCCTTCATTAAAAAAGTACCACACACATACTTTCTCAGCTCAGTAATACACATATTATTACACAAAAGCAAACGCTTTGATCAAACAGCTATTAGATTAATGCAGATCAACTCCACGACTAAAAAAAAATATATAAATATAGTTCAACAAACCATTTGTTAGCTTTTTCCTGAACAGCAGTTTCACTTCATAATTTGAAAAGTTGAAGAAATTCTACGATGTGAAGGAGTAAAGCCTCTCATTACTGATTCATAAATCTTTTTCTTGTCCACGTTTATGGATTTTCATCTGATTCTGATTTTGCTGCTCTGCTGGAAAAAAAGAGCTGCTATGGTGAAGGTTGGCAAGCACAAAATAGAAATATTACTAAGATATCTTTACTAGATGAGTTACACAATCACACAGATTGTGGTGCATAAATAAAATATGACTCCAGGTCTGTTCATGTGTACTGTGGTTTTATTGAAGAGTTGTAATAATAATTACTCTGGTATTTTTGCAATACGAATTAAACTATTTGTCATCTGCTGGGTCATTCTGTCATCATCCCTGAGTTGAAATCAGTAACAGACATTGTATGAGAGAATATTAGTTCTGGCTGAAAATTACAATTCATGCTGAATAAAGAGTTTTTCTTCTGTGAAAACTAAATGATTTTTACCCCATTATGTCGGGAAATAAAAGCTTGTCATCGTATTTGCCACTATTCTCTCAATTATTCAGTTTTTTTTTATCTCCCAAAGAGATAGAAGTTGTTTCTCCACATTGACATAATTTCCACAATATCGCAAGTGAAAAATGAATTTAATTAGATAATTGGTGCTGAATCAAATGGCTATGTTGAGACTGAACATTGACTCGTGTCAAGATGTGACATGTGTGTCCCCTTAATGCTGAAATCAGGTTTACTGTGTCGGGAACTTTTATTTAAAATGCCTTGAAAGTTACTCTAAATTAATTTTAAATTACAATTGGAGCGTCTCCTGAAATAATTATTAACTTTTTCTTTTGCTATACATCCTAAACTACGTCACTATTAGACCAGAACAAATGTTTAGTTAGTTGTTACTTCAGTTCTTTGTAATTCTTTCAAAGCAACCAACAAATTAACCCCATTATATGCGAAACCTATAATTAATATGGTTATAGGCCCTATCATGTCCGCTTCATATAATGCCTTGTGAAGAGGAGATCTGCCACTCTGGGCAAGCTAAGCCATGTTTATTGCTTTAGCTGCTCTTGCTTCTGTTAGAACTGTGAGCTTGTGTGTTGTTGGGCCACCAGATCAGCTAAAGTGGCACAGATCATGAAAACAGACTCTAGGTCATTTCTCAGTGCACTGTAATGAAAAAGTAATTAAAAATACACAAAATAATAAGGCAGTTTTATTACGCCTTCATAAGACGACTGAGTAGCATTTTCATAATGGTGTCATTAGGAGAAGTAAACAGAGAGAAGAGAGCGGGGCAAGAGTTAAAGAGAGGCAAAAAGGTTTAGAAGATTAATGTGAGTCGTGTTTCTAATTTATAAAAATGCAACTTGATGGGCAGACAATTTTGTGATTTCATCTGTGGGATTTACCTGCAACTTTACAAACTTTCCGTTTTATATAAACTTGTGTTTTGGTAGTTGATCAGGCTGTGTAGCTATCGGCCGTGCCCTCATGCAGTCTGTAATTCAACTAAAGTATAAGACTAGCAAGAGCTTGAACAAAAGAGTGTCCTTAAAGGCTTCAGAAGAAAATGGAAGAAATACTTTCACAGAATTGCAGCCCGACAGGAACAAGATCATAACAATGATTATGGTGGTTCAAATAAATGATCATGTCTAGCTGTTTGAAGGAGCTTCATGACAGATGGAAAGGGAAAGATTGGGGTGAAGATCTGTATTTTCAGTTTTCTATAGTTTTTTTTCTTTCCCTTCGCAGATAACTGCCAAGTTATGCGTTTACATATCGATCATGAAACAATGACACGTTTGAAAAATCATCATCTTTAACGTCAGCCTATCCTCAGAACATTCAGAAACAGCCCTACAAAACCCAAAACAGGCTAATCTGTTCATTAGCTGCGTGTTCGTTAGGTTAAAAGGGGATTAGCTTCACATGCCCATGCTTCAAGATTTCCCACTGAAGAGTTTTTCTATTTCAGATGTACAAATAGACATCAGAGAAGACTTCCTGCTCACATCTTCATTTGCTTCGGAGAAGACCACACTCAGGTTTCTCAGATGTTTGTTGGCCACTCAGTGCTGCTTTCTGAGGGAATGTGAATCAGCCGGTCTCTGCCTGTGTCCATTTCTCTATATTACTGTCCTCTATTAGCCTAATAGCCCAAGGAAGCCAACTTTCCTCGCTACTTATCCTCTTCTACCTTCTCTCCACACCACTGGTTCTCCTTAAAATATCTGGAAGATTCAAAGAAGCAACGCAAGAAAAGAGACGGATATGCTGCATCACTATGTAAAAATATGTCACCAATAAATTTGAATCCGATTCGAATTTTAGGGTGCCTATGTAAAGACAAATTCAACTATTTCAGACACTTTCTGTTCAAACTCCCAGTGTAGTATTGTGTTTTCAGCTGGACTGGATCAACGCACAACATGCTACTGTCAACAATACTTGCATGCAAATGTTTTGCACGCACACGCACGCACGCATAATGTGTAAAGTCTCCTAGTCCAGGCCTAAGGAGTCAGTCTGATGCGACTTCTGGACACGTTTCTGGTCCAACACAGAGGTGGTCTCTGTTTATTAAACAAGTGACTTTTGACAGCAATTTGTCTCATTGGATTTTATTTAGAGGAATAACAAAAAGGGTCTGAATATGGAAGGAAACTGCAATTTTCAAATTTCTGTTTGGGAAAAAAAAAAATCAATGTGTATCAATGTGAGCTAGCGTCAGTTTAATTGCTAAAACTTAAGTTATCGACTCGTGATTTTGTAACTGGCACTGCGTGTAGTAATGTCAAACTTTTTGATGTGGCAAGAAACCAAACGAAAGACAAAACAGAAAATGTTTTTGGCAGTACATGTAAAAAAAATCTATACTTTTCTGATCATCCATTGTTGTCCAGCCTCAAAGTGGATTAAACTTCGCTAAAGTTTAGACCCAGAGGTTGTAGTAGAGTTATTTTCTTGTGACGGTGTCAGTAATAAGAAAACAAAAACAGATGTCGGCTTATCTCGGTTATTGTGAAGTTGTTTGGGGTGACAGCTTATAAGTTTGTTTTTTTTTTATTGTTGTGGTGTAGTAAAGTGCCATCGTTAGCGCCTCTGGGATCAATATTCTCTTAACACAAAGTCCACAGTCACTTAAGTGTAGGTGCTTCGGAGAGAAGTGTTTACACACAGAGCCAAAAAGATATCTTCTCAAAAATCCAATAACAGAAGATGATCGATCTAAGGTATAGTTAAACTATAGGCACAATTTTCAGCCCAAATTGAGGATGAAGAGATTTGCTTCTCTTTCTTCATTCTTTGTTAGCTTAAGGCAGCGATTCCTTCTCTCCAAGAGTGAATTAGGTTGAAAGTCAAAGAGGCTCAGGTTGTTGTCAATACTCATTAGAGTTTGCAGCTGTCCTCGGGTGAAGACCTGTCCCGCTTTGCCGACAGGCTCAGTGCGATTTGGACACATGGGTCCACATCATTTCTATCAGTTGCTCAAAACTGTCACTTGTTTTTTTTTTAAGTAAGTTAAGGAGAGTACAAAGTTTGTTGGTGTTTTTCTTTTTATTATTATATAATGTCTGGGGAGTCTTATGCAGAATCAAACGTACGTTAAGGGAAAATATATCCTAAAGCTGGGGGTATTCTGCAGCACACCGTTGGCATTTCTCTACTCATTAAACCCAACGTGAGTTTTCTGTTTTCAAGCCGCTTACCTGGAAATGGCTGACAAATCTGTCATCTTCTTGAAAAGGACATCAGTAATAATCCCCAACGATTAAGAGTCACTCTGACGGCATTTCCAGTCTGAATGAATATTTCCACTAAAAATTAGAATACACTAATTTGAATTCTGAGTCAGATTTTTGTAAATCTTTGCAATTGTTTTCGCCATTTCTGAGTTCTGTTCCTGCTGCAAGAGCTCCTCAATTTTTCGTGGCAAATGATGGCATATTTGGAAGAGGAGTTGCTGTAAAGCCGGATTTTACTATTTTAAACCCACAACAAAAATTATTCTCAAGTTGATATTTGGCCTTGGTTTCAACTTCTTATCAGACTGGTTTGCACAGTTAAAGCTCTGTAAATAAATGTCTGTGTAAGCCTCCACCTAACTTTGAGATTTCCTAAAGGCTGCCAAATGTACAAACCCAGCATAAAACAGCTAATTTTCTGTTCTCTATTTAACCTTCCTATTTTGTCAAAAGTATTGTTCTCTCTCGCAACCCAATTTAAAGCAGACATGCCTCAATTGCTTTAGAAAACAGTTTTGCTTTAAATAGCTTCTTACATTGCAGTGCTTCCTCTAACTTGATGTTTAAGAGCTAAACTCAAAATAGCTAACTTTGCCGTTTCTTCCTGCTGTCATAATTTCCACATTGAGCGTTGTTGCTAAGGTGACCCGAAAGCGCTTAGATATAGTGGGACCGCTGATTGGAAAATGAATAGGCCGCCAAAAATTGTCTGTGGATTTCGGTTCACAGACAATTTCTCACTGCATTTCCACTTCTCAAACTTACAGACACTGAACAGCGGCGCAGATCTTGTTAGAAACTCTTAGGTTCGTCCTCCGGGCAAAACCAGACCTTCATGCGTCTCCAGCAGATATAATTTGATTAAAGCTGGCGATAAACTGACAAATAGTATTGTTTTTATCATTGCTCTTGTTGTGTCCTTTTCCCTCTCTCCTTCCTATTGCTTTCCTTGTCCGATTTTTTGCCTCTGAATTGCTGCCAGGTCCTGTTTGCTGCGGTAATTAGGAACCAGAGCAGGCTTTCACGACTCCATTATGAAAACAGCACACGGTCCAGTGGTTTATTGATAAAGCATTACACTCTGCTGCAATACTATATGGAAATGTACATGAAGCCTGCAGCTTTTTCAGGTGGACAAAGCACAGCTCAGATGAAATATGATAATGTTGTAATAGCTCTATCACATACTCTATATAAAACAAGACATGTCAGAATACAACTTGCCCAGTGTATTAGTGAAATTTAATGATTTTTTTTTAAAAAAGGAGAAAAATGGGAAAAAAGAGCGAGTGACAACAACATTAGCTGCGCCGTGTTCTGTCAGACGAAGAAAAAGGACCACAGGAAAAAAAAAATATAGCCAATCTAATCTGCGGCAGACAGAGACAGTTGAGGAGGTAATTGTGCTCATCAATATGCAAGGACAGCTATTTAAATGTGTTGTTGAAGCTCCAATCAGGTTTCTCAGGGTGCTGTGATATTTAAAAGTGACACGGGTGACCCTCCACATTTGCGAGGTGTCATCATGCATCAATCTTAAAGGTATATATCAAAGCTGCCTGTAATGGTTTGCGCACTGGGATTTATATTTCCAATTAAATCTGCAAATTATATGATTATCCTCTGCACCTTGCCAAGGCCATTTTGAAACGAATTGTGCTGGTCATTTTGTTTTTCCACAAAGATAATAGTGCCTGTGGGAAACCTGCTTACACAGTGAGAATAATAATGACTGTGGCCTTGTTACACACCTACGTAAACGCACCACTACAAAAATATACATAAGCCATCAGACCCCTGCAGAAACACACTGGAATTCTCTCATGATTAGCAAAGACTTGTTTTTTTTTTTTCAGCTTTAGCTATTCAGAAACTCAGGGGCAAATTTCTGAAGGTGTGTGTGTGTGTGCATGTTTCGAAATGTGCAGGACTCGAAGACACAAACACGGATCTGCTCCTAAAATAGCACCAATAAATGAAAAGCTTCTCTCTCTGTGTTGACACAGATTGCTTAAATTTAAATCTGGCAACATGTGTGCATTTTTGGGAAAGATGAACTGCATTTCTGTGCGTCTATGGACAATAAAGACACAGCAAATAGCTCTGAATTATAAAAGACCAGAGGTGTTTGCATTATGCAGATCACGGCCAAAAAAATAACCAGCTGCTGAAAGCCGGTGAAAACGTGTCTGCTAGGTTCTGCAGACACGTCTGCAGAACCTGGTGTTATTCTGGAAGTTTTGAGGAACACCTTGTCCATCTGAACATGCCTCTCTATTAATTACATTGATGTAAAAAAACGTTTCTATATGCAATCATGTTAACACAATTGTGGTCAAATCAAAACTAGTTTCAAATTGTTCCCGTTGTTGGTGTCTTTGTTTTCTTATACATTCGGCTTTGTGAATCCAGAGCAAAAAGAAAAAATAATGAGCAAATAAAGGATGAAAAAGTATTGTGTTGAATAAGCAGTAGATTACACAGCTGTGTGAAATCCCCCCTCTGTATGCAAGTCCTGGTTAGCAGTGGTTGGACATCTATAGACGCTGCAAAAACAAAACCACAGTTAAGTTCTGCCTGATTAACCTCTATGTTGTTTTGTTAGAGACTCCGACAAATGCAACAGAGCACGGAGTTTTTCTGCAGATCGATGCTTGCCTCAACAAAACCACATGTGCATGTGAACAAACTCCCACTACAAACAAGATGCAAACCAGAAAAACGAAATGGAATAGATATTAATTCCAACATGTCAACCAAAAGGCAGTGCAGGATGGTTGGGTGTATTTTGGCTTGCTGTGCCAGTGGAAATATTTACATACTCTATCACATACTCTATATAAAACAAGACATGTCAGAATACAACTTGCCCAGTGTATTAGTGAAATTTAATTTAATTTTTTTTTAAAAAGGAGAAAAATGGAGAAATCCTGAAAAATATTGGGAATTCCTTCCCAAATTTATTTTTTCTACGGCAATTTAAAGATATTAATCATTGGCCTTATCGGCAAAATATAGTAAGTGCATTTCAACAGGATTAAAAAACTCTTATTGTTTAATATATCACACAAACTGGATTTTGCTTCAGTTTATGGGCTTAATTATACAGTTCATGGAATTAAATAAATGAAAATGTAATGGAGCAAAAAAGATACTACTACTTAAATTGTTTCTGTGGCTGTACCTTCAGTAATAATCACTACCAACAAGCACCGCCTGTACTTTACGGTGAGACATCTGCATTTGTCAACAGGTGGTTTAGCACCCGCTTCCTGAGCAGATTGTTCAATCTGTCTCAGATTTTCTTGATCACTTCAGAGATGTTCCCTCATCCCAGACACATTTGTCACATCCTAAAACTATGGAACTGCCCATTAACGAATTGCTCTTAACGCAATCATTTTTCAAGGAATAAAGAAGCACTGCACAATTAAATATCTGTAAGAGTACCAAAAGGTTTAACCTAATCTGTGTTGATGCTGATCTGTGTGTATGTGGTGTTTAGACCTCTTCTTTAGATAACAACCAATATGTGACATGATAAAATATTCAGCTCCTTTGCAGCATCACTTCTAAATGCACCATGTTGTAACTTACGGTGACTAGCAAAATAATGTAATAAAAGGGAAGACAATAACTGTTATGGCTACTCTTGCATCCCAAAAAATTCCAGACAACAAAATGCCAGAGTAGTTCTTCAGGAGGAGGTTTTCGACTCACTCAAAACAATAAAAAGCACTCGCGGAGACTTTCCTGTTTCAAAGGAGTTTACTTACAAAAATAACAAAAAATAATCTCCGAGCTGACTTCAAATAAAACAATTTGCGGTACAAAAACCATTTCACTCCTCACTCCTTCACCAAACAATCAGATCAGCCCCAACAGCTGCTTCTGCCTGTTAATCACTGCAGGAGGCTGACTGATGAGGAGGAGGGTCTAAGCAAAACTAATAAATCAATACATAAATAGATACATAAATGGATCTACATTTAAATGTGAGAAAATTAATTTAGCAAAAAATAAATGTATATAATTCTTATTAGGCTCCAACAATAACATTGCAAGTTCTCTAAAGTCTCTAAGTGACAAACATGATTATGCATTACACTTGTGGCAATTTGTAAATCTCCATCAGGTGAAGTTAGTCCCTACCTGGGAGGAGATTGTTCAGTATGTTTGCTCTGCTTTGAGTGACTCCCAGCCTGTCTGGTAGGAAGGCGTAGAACAGGGGCTGCAAGGTGTAAGGTGTCCTTAAAGATGTAGGAAGCCTGCTGATGGGTATGTCTCAGGTTGATGTCACTCAAGTGTGATTACAGAAACCTGACAGCCCACTGGGCTGTTCTTAAAACACCTGCTGCAAACTCCCTACTTTCCACTGCACTGCAATGGAAGTACCAGACTGTGCAGCAATAAGTTAAGATGCTCTCTGTGGTGCAGCAGTGGAAATTAATGAGCAGCTTTTGTGGGAGTCTGGTGCTTTTTGGGCCTTCTTGCATGAGGTATTAAGGCTTCAGATGAGCTCCTCAGATATATGGACTCATAGGAATTTCAAGCTGGAGTTCCTCTTAATCTCCTCCTGGCCAGTGGAATACTGAGTGCAGTTGTATTTTCTTGTTTTTTCCAAAGGTCCATGAATCTTTTGTTCTTTGATTTGCGCTTAAGTTGTGGTAATTTCCTTTGCACAAAAGAGAGACTTTCCTGCCCTCCTCCACGTACGCTGCTTGTTGCAAGTGATTTCCCAGATTTGTAATAATTGCCTGTTCAGCAAATTCAGCTTTCAATTACGCTTAAAATATCATTGAAATCTACAGAGAGCAGGGCAGTGCATTACCAGATAGAGTCCTTAGGGTGACATGGCTACATTATTCTGCCACAAAAAAGAGTTTGCGTTTCATTAAGCAGGGATGGCACTATAGGAATAAACCTCGACAATTAGGCTCACTGATACCCAACTGATGCTTAAGCAATCAGGTTTTGAGAGCCGTTTCTTGTCATCAAGACACCTTTTCTGCATGACACACTTTTCACACTGTTGCATATTTGCCTTGTGTGTCCTTAGGGTGTCAAGGCGTCAATTGCAACAATCTAATTTGATCTCAAGCAGATCTTACATGGACTTTTTTGTATGTTTTAATTTTCTGGGCATGAACATCGTGGACATAACAGTCTGCTGCTATGAAACCGACGCAAAATGTCACAAGAATGTTGTAATGACCTAATAATGATACTACGTAATCTTTTGTTACGCTTTCCCAATGCTCTGATGAAGGTCCACTCACCTCTCAAAGCTGAGAGGTTAAAGTGTTTGCCACATTGGGGTTTTTTTTATAATCATTTGACCACTTTTGCATCACAGTTGTTGACTCCATATAGAACACTGAAATTGCAGCCCAAGATAACTTTCTCTGTCTTATACTGCAACTTCTTTTACCTTCATCCTTATATAGATGCAAACTATCCTAAGGTTACTTTTTCATAAATTATAGGTAGTGGAAGTAAACAGTGTACACACCCCAGTTAAAATTCCCAGAATATGTTTGACATTTAAGGTTAATCACGTTTACAAATTTATTAGAAAACTAAAAATCTCAAAAACTTCAAAATGTTTCACTAGATGTAAGCACACTGGACTACCACTGTACATTTCAGGCTGACATAGCCTAATGTTTTAGAAAATGCTCTTCATTTCTTTTTCTTCACATATGTATGAATGTAATCTGAGACAAAATGAGACAACAGCTTACCAAAAAGTATTTCTCCACAACAGTTAATGTGTAAAAACACATGCTCCTTTCATTTGTTGATACAGTATAAAACCTGAGTTTAGCAAAAGCACTTATTTTTCTGTTGAATATTGAGGATGTCCAGCTTACTAGTAACCATCTATGCTGGTTTTTAATTAAATATTAAGGATGCTTTATTCTTTTTCTATCCATACAAAAAAGCTGATTTATAAAGCTTTATTTGATCAATCTCTCAAAACCTTATGCAGTCGCATCATGTCAGCAGGACCATAGAAAAACATAACTTTGGACAGAATCCAAAGAGTGCAGCTTTAATTCTCTGAAGAGGCACCAAAGTGGAAAGCCTTATTCTGAACTTTTTCTGGAGAACCTCTCAACACATCCCTTGTTTATGAAATAGAGGTGATTTGTCAAGTGGGAGATTTTGAATGCACAAGTGACTAAATGACAAACTTGTCGAGAAAAACATCTTGCCATCCTTCAACGATGATAATCTCCTCCGTGCTAATGCACATCTCGGCATCCTCAGCAACACATGTCAGAGTGTTGTTTATGACAAGTATGGATTGCACTACAGCAGCCTGCTAATCCTCACCCTAAAGGAACACAAGCGTATCTCCCATCTAATCAGATTTATTCGATGCCTTCATGGGATTCATTTTTACCATTATCATTAGGTTTCCTAAATGAAACATGTCATGAAAATGCTCTCCAAAGCTTAGCAGACTCCTGTATTTTCCCTATTAACCCACATGAAGGATGTATGAGATGGAGGCTGGAGGTGCAGGAGGCGCAGGGTGGAAGAAAGCGGCACGCTGCCATGACTAACCAAAGCACCTGTCAGTTGTGACGCTGGAGTTAATAAAATAAAAATAACAACAGCAAAAAAAAAAAAAAAAACACTTTTCCAAGACACAGTTTGTAATGAATGTGACAAATAAGTACTTCTTACCTGGATTTGACTGTTTTAATTAAGAAGACATTGAAGTATGTTTTGCTCCCAAATAAACTCGTTGAAGTGAATTAATAAGCTGTTGAATTTTTCATCATTAACAGGAAAATAATGGAATTTAAAAATGCCCGTAACAATTAATCACAGGTTCCAGCTGGGGATGAAAGATTACCGTAAAATAGCGTTTCTCAAGATTTAGTTTTCTACTGCTCTCAGAAAGAGCTACAAAGTCCTTTCACAGCTCTGAGGTTATTGGGTTTGGGGGGGCGGACGATAATGGTGATGTCGGAAAGGCCATTGTGAAGCCAAAAATGATTTCAGTGCTAAGAACAGAGAAATCATTTCAAGCCATTCAAACGCGCACCTTTCAATAAGTGCAAGGCAACATCTTCTGAAAGTGTTTGGGAAGAAATATGGAGTTGTGGACCTTGTAATTAGAGCTAACCCTGGCGAGTTGTGCTCGGCCGTGCTGTGAGTGAAAGGCAGTTTTAGCCTTGTATAAAGCTTTCAATCTAAAGCAGGGATTAGACTATATGGAGTCTGGGAGATGTAAGATAGAAATGTCACCACAGGGCATATCTATTTTATGTCTCAGACTTCACATCTCTCCAATGAACTGTTTGTGTATCGGTACTCTGCGCTTGTTTTGAATTTGTAAAATTGAAAAGGAAGCTAGTAATATCTAAGGTCATTTTAGGTAGAGCTAAAGTCATTTTTTCTCTTTATCTAAATCTCCCCCATCGATAATCACGCTGTCCGACTTCAAGGCTTCGCGGAGGGACTAAGATTGTGCAAAACGATAAAGCTCAGAGGAAAAAAAGGAAAGCTGGGAGTAAGAAATGTAGGGGGCAGGTGGTGCACTAGAGATTTGATAGATTCAATTTTATGGCTAAGCAGAATTTGAAAAATCATCACACGTGGGATAGAGATCACAGCAACTCGGCCTGCTGCTCATTTCTCTCCTGATGCGAACAAGTTGCGGAGAAAAGACAGAAAAAAAAACATAGAGGTGAGACAATTTCTCTCCGCTTGCTGAATGTCAGAAGAACATTGACACACAAAAAAACTAAATAAATAAAAATACTGTAAGCACATTTTGCTGCGATGCATTTTACATATTTGGCTCCAGTTAAAAAAAAGGATTAGCATCTGCAAAGGAACTAACTGACTGGATTAGTGCTCAGAAAAAAAACAAACAAAAAAAAAAAACAGGGCAAGGCTTTTATGCCTCACATCTCATCACAGCGCTTTGGTACCGAAATGATTTTCTATGATTAAGCAGTCAACAAGCATTCTAGTTGTTTTCCCCAACACCCTGCCAGCAAAAAATAGACCAGCAGGGCTACGGTCCTTTCTGCCAAAGCATGTTAGGAAAACGGCAGCAGGAGCTCATATGTATCTAAGGCCAGCTACTATCACAGCCCGAACAGCACAATTCTGTGCTCAATCTGATCCCAGCGGATAACTTGTGTGTGTCTCAGCATGTGCAATCGTGTGTGAAACATGATTGTACACCCAAGTGCAAACATCAATTCAGCAGTAGGAAACAGATGAGAATGCCTCCTTCTCCTGTTTTCCCTTCATCTCCATCTCAGTCCGTCGGTTCGACTACTGTCCTTCTGCTCCGCGTAACCATGGAGACGTGGTGGTGGTTAATTAAATATCCTCTCACCCCTGAATTTTTTTTTTTTTTTTTTTTTCACATTGTACAACCAATTAGCGCTTTCTGGATCTGTACATACTAACGTTTGGTTTTGACACACAGCAACACGTTTGCCTTTTAGCGAGTGTCATTTTTAATTTTTTAAGATGAACGTGACAAACCATGTCTGTAAATCTGGGAATAGTAAGCAGACAAAGTAGTGTTCTGTTTACAGATTGCAATATTCATCAATACGTCTGATGCTGAGGTTAGATTACTGCATGAGTATGTCTTTCGTCAGCAGAGTAGGTTAATTAGTTTGTTGCCTTGTAAACTTTAGCATAATCAGACGTTAGCCTAACATTTTCTGCTATTCAACTTGGGAAAGATGCGTTGTGTGTTTTATTTGAGGATTCACCCATTTGCAGATTTTTTTTGGACAGCATATCTATAATTTCCAAAAGAACATTCATAGCTGCTTGACGCACTAAGGGCTGCCTTTTGCTAAGCAGTAAATCCATTAATATTGTTTATTTTCCTTCAAGCTGATTGGCTGTACCCCAAGATAATGAATATTTTAATAATTAGCTTATGTGGTAGTTCAAAGACAGTTTATATGGTTTTGAACCAATGCTTTAAGTGGGTTGGTATGTACTTTTAATTCTTAATGTACCAGTACTTTTTTTCCCAGTACAGTGCTCATACCGGGACAATATTTGGTTGAGTTTTCCATTCAATATGCATTTCCCTCTATAGCTCACTCTAGGGCTTTAGCTGGCATGTTCTGTTCATAGCAAAGGAGACTTTGTCAACCCTGAAAGCACATACTTCCTGCTTTGGAGAAGTCAATCCTTGGCTATGGTTTTAAGGAGCTTTTATTTTATATCTTTATCTTTTCAACGGTATTATTCATGTCCACATCAAAGCCACGAGGCTTAAATTTAATAATAGTGGCTCCACAACGGTTTGTATTTGGCTGATATGGATTTAATTTAGAACTGGCTTTGTTCTTCTGTACTTGTAATTTCTGTACAAAAAATATTGATCTGCAGATCAATAGATGAAAATATCACCTATGTTTCTGTCCCATATTTATGACATTAAGGGAGTACTGTCACTTTTTTTAACGTAAAACACTGGTAAAGTGCACACATATTGAAAATTTGATTAGGTTTAAAAGCATCTTATTTTTGTGAAAACATTCTTCCCTGCCTACGTTACAAGGTGACACAGGAGTGGTATTTTTTATGTCTCCTGAGGTTTTATCTCAAGTCCAGGTTACACAGACATTTGTCTAATTCATAGTATATTACCAAAAACTACATAAAGCACTAGAAACGGTTGCAGAATGACGAGATGAGGTATTTAAAACCGTTTCAGCTGTTTCATAATCAGTTGTTTTCATGATTAACAGAGAGTTTGTTTCTGGTGAGTGAAAAGATATCAAACTAGTTCATTTACATGGAGCTCATCTCTGTTTCCTGCATAGATGATCTTTGTCCCCAAAGTGTCACATCCACTTTCTGTTTCTGTCAAGAAAGGATATAAACATTGGGACTGCCACAGACAGTGATAGTGTGGTAACAGATGCCGTATTGTTATCCATACACTGTTGTGTTCTCCTGTTTTAGAGTCTCTAGGATGCGTCACCAAAGAATGTTTTAAATTCTTTATTCACTGTAGAAAACAATGCAAAGGCCAACTGTGATTTATTTATGCTGCTGTACTTCATACCAGCTAAATCATGGTGATTGGTCTGATTATGGATTCGAGCTTTTGCTTTGACAATTTTTTTTTGTTCTCTTTAGATGACTTAGCCCTCAAGCTTTCCAAATCTCCATTTAACCCTATTCTCTTATTTGTATTCTGCGTCATATATTGTTTTCTAAACCACTAAAAAACCCAGAACAGCAGCAGCCAACCAGGAGCTTTCTCAGAGTAAAATGTTTCAGTGTGTGCTAATCATGCTGGGGGTTTCATGCGTCACTTGCAGCACCTCTGATGCTATTGTTGGTGTGTCTAATTAACACCCCTGTGCGGTACTAAAGCTTAGCACTACCTGTGCCGAGCTTATTCTGTAAAAAGAAAAAAAAAACCCTGAAATTTCATAAGGAGAGCAGTTTTTTTTGTTTAGAATAAAAATGCAGATGCTCAACATTTGTCTTGCATGTGTTAAGACACGAGGCAGCAGGTGTTTCGGGGTAGACTCAGCAGGTATGACATGCTCATGCCCAGGGGTGCTGCTCACATTGATTGGTCCACATGCATAATACTACACAGAAACAGATGGATCAGAACATGACAACGTCTGGCAGGTTGTAGAAACGAAGGTCTGTCAGCGGTTTAATGTATATTCTTTTAAAAAATGTTCCCCTCAGTCTGCCGAAAGAAAATAATGATGTTTCCTTGCCGACGTGTTTTGCAGAAGAAGGTGTTTGTGAATTTGCATTTACACTCCACAGCAAAATTCATCACACTTATTGAGCTGCTGTTAAACTGCAAGTGTACAGTTATAATCTGCGTAAAGTATGTGTGTGTCTTTTAATGAATATAGATCTGCATACTGGATGCATCTCAATGTGTCCCCTCATCTGCATATATACAGTGCCTCGCAAACGTATTAAACCAAACATTTATTAACACTTCATCATGCAGCAACCACATTTTTTAAGTTGCAACCTCATACTTCAGTGTACTTTATTCTGAATTTATGTCATAGACCAAAAAAAGGTGTTGGTAATTGAGAAATGGATGTGAAATGATGAGTGGATTACAATTTTTCCCCCTCACAAATGAGTCTTATACATTTGGCAAAAAAAATCCCCCCAGAAAACAACATGTGGCATGTAATCGTATTCCAGGAATTACACGTCACATTTGAGGTATGCCTTTACTTTGTTGGTCATATACGTCCTAAATTTGTGCCATTTCTGCTTTACAAAATAGCTCAAGCTCTGTCAGATTACATATAGGCTGTTTGTAAGAATAAGAGTTTAACTGTTACCACAGATTCTCACTTGGATTTAGGTCAGTACTTTGACTAGACCCTTCTAACCTATAAAGATCTGGCTGCAAGTTTATGGTTGTTGTTCTTTTTCTCTTATAGGCTCAAACAACATTTCTTTCAGTGCTTCTCTGTGTTCAGCTCCATCCATCTTCGTAACAATCATGAGTAGCTTCCACGACACACTGAGGAACAGCGTTCCCCAAGGATAATGCTGGGATATTTGATCTTTCCGTCAATCCCAATTTATCCACTACTTTATTTAGTATGAGCCAGTGTGTGGTTTGAAATATCTGACACGTATGGCATACAGCAGGTCTTCAGGAATGCTCCATGCAGTCATCTTGTAATCAGGATTTAAAAGGCCCTGACTGAGGTTTTTAAAGTCATGCCAGGTATTTGGGGTTGAAAGATATCTAGCTGGCAACAGATGGCGCATTTATGGAGATTTCAGGTCCTACACATGGATTAAAAGCATAAAGTCAGGTGATTTTCTACAATTTCATTCTTGTGTGCATGTTCCACAAAATGTCCAATCCAAACATGTGTGTCTGCCTTTCAGTAAAACTCTCACTTCCTCAGCCTGTCAGCAGAGACAAACATTACTCAAGATGCAGTAAATAGTGTATTTGTCGTGGGGCTATTTTCAGCTGACGATGTGATGCACTAATGAGGAGTTTTGGCACCAAGATAATCTGTTTGGAATTCACTTAGAATATACTACACTGTCTATGTCATTTATAATGAAGGCACAAAATGTCAGGCACTGCCACGATGTGGTTTAACAATGTCCTTTTTGGATTGCTCCAAGAGGGATTTAAGCTGCAGGCTATGATTTCAATGTCAGTGTCAATGTCAGTGAGAAGTGAAGAATCAAAAAGGTTTAAGTTTATTCTCTCACACCCTTTTACTACTTGTTGGTAGGTATGAGCTGAAATGCAACAATATATTGAAAAACTGGTTTTCATCCTCATTTGTCATGTTCTAAACCAGTAGTTCTTAAACTGGGTTTGATCGAACCCCAGGGGTTCGATGAGTCTGCCTCAGGGGTTCGGCGGAGCTGCGGAGGTAAAGACACACTTGTGTAAAGTCATGATGATGCCCCGCTTTGCCATCACTTGCTGCAGAGGATCATGTTACATTGCTTAGTCAATCAGTGCTGTGGAGGAGCAGTGATTGAAGGAGCTCCACTCTCAGCATGGATTTGAACTTGTGTCTTTAATTACTTCAGCAAAACTCACCTTTTTTACCTATTTCTATAGTCTAAATCTGGTCCTTAGTCGCATCTTTTCGGGGTTGCTACTGCCTCTAATGGCATGGGGGTGGTAACACAGATAATATATTTTTTTTATATATATATATAAATTAAATGTATTTTATTGGGGTTTGTTGTGATAGACGAATGAGAATAATAATTATAATAAACTATAATAGTGAAGTAAAAGGAAAAGGACACACATTTCTTCACATTTTTTTTAAAACAAAACACCTTTTTAGTTTTATTATTTATTGTTATTAATTTTATTTTTATTATTCAGTTTTAAGCCAAAACAATTTAACTAATTGGCCTAAGAAGTTAAATTAGTAAACAGAGTTTACTGATCTCCTGTGTGGATCATGTATTTAGAGAAGCAGTCAAGAGGCCCATGGTAGCTTTGGAGGAGCTGTAGAGATTCCTTGCTTAGTTGGTGGAAATTGTTGAAAGGGACATCTTTTAGTCATGCTATCCACAAATCTGGCCTTTGTGGAAAAGTGGCACGAGGAAGTCCTGTTTACTGTATCTCACATGATGCAGTGTATTGGGAGCAAACATATATGAAAAGATGCTTTAGTTGAAAGAGACTAAAATTATGTTGTTTTTTTTGTTTCGCATGTAAATTGTGTATGACAGAAAACTAAATCTCAACGTCACCCCAAATATGTAATCAGAACAGTGAAAAATGGTGGTGGTCGGATTTGCTTTTATTTTTTATTTCAGAAAACCTGCTAAGCTTGGCGGTCGGGTGCGGGGGGCTCGGAGGGGGGAGTGCGATCCGTAGAGAGTCCTACAACTCTATTGGCAGGGCGCTTAACACCAGCCAATCAGAAAGCACGGATTCTCCACCTGCTTTCTGAGGGGAAATTACCAGGGGAATCCCAAACAGCTGAAACGGTGCAACACTTAGCCTGGCAGCCGCCATGCTTATGGTACACTGGGGGAAACCCTGGAGTCATTCTGTTGGGATCTTACTTTTGCGTCCTGGAACAAACCTAAGAATCTTTTCTTTAACTGAGCATAATGTCTTTGGTTCTTAAACCAAAAAGAGCTTAAAGCAAAAAAAAAAAAAAAAAAAAAATAGAACTAAAACATGAAGTAAACTACGACTAAATGTGAATAAATAATAATAATAATAATACAAAACCACTGTTTTCAAAATCATTTTTTTTTGCTACGTTTAACTTGTTCTATATCAGACACACAGGAAATAACACTTGGCCTGACAGAACTGCTGTCCTCTCTGAAGGAGCAAATTCAGGGATTCTCTGTCTTTTTGACATATTTGTGTGTTGGGAATTTAATCAACTATTCCAGTGTATGATGTTCTTCCAGGTCCCTCTGTATAGTACAGAGCAGAACTAAGCAACAGCTTTACATGTGTGAACTACTGTGCAATGGGAAAATGGCAAAATCGCATCTGACAAAAGAGACAACTGTTGCAATCAAAAGTAATAGGATGGCAGCCAAAAAAGCTTTTTTAAAAAAATATATTTTGTGGGGAAACTTACGATTATCAATGCATGAACAAAGGAGGTACAAACTGGAAAAATCCCCCCAAAGACGAATGTTAAGCTGTAGACTGGGGAGCTGGAAGCAGGGGGCAGCAAAACCGAAGTGAGAATGAATTGAAGCATTTGCACATTGGCATCGTCCTGATGGGTTCGTTTTTGAATGCATAAAGACATGAATGCTTTGCAGAAGCAGCATTAGGCAGATGACTCTTCATATCTCCCCACATGCCTGAGGCAAATCACACAGGGAGAGACTTCATAGTCTTTAGATAAGAAGATAAACACCTCATGCTGAACCTGAGTGACCTTGACAATTTTAATAATGGAAGGGCGTTCCATGTGTCGAAAGCTTGCTTGCTCCTACTTTAATCATACTTTGGTCAACAAGTGATCAATTTGTGATGGAAATAAACTAGTATGCATCTTTCTTTTTTTTTTGAAAAATGATTTGTAAGTTTCCTTGTCTTCTTTTTGTTTCCTTTACACCATTAGTTATCTTTTCTCCTCGATGTGAGCCTTGTTTGTCTGCTTTCAGTAAAAGGTGGGAAGAGATGATGATGCTGTGCTGTTTTTTTTTCTTCACTGCATAGTCGGAAAGATTGCATGTAGAGATGGCCTGGTGTAGGAGAAGTTGCTTTAGTCTGTTTATATGAGTGCATGGGTGGAGTTGTGTGTGAGTGTGTGTGTATGTCAAAGTGTGCTGGGGTGGTTGCTGCTGGGGGAGGGGGAGGTTGGTTGCCTGTGGGACCTGCCTCTCAGAGTAATTGAAAAATGTGACCTGGAAAATGTTTGCCCAACGGAGCATGAAAGTTACCTCCACAGCGATGGCGGAATGCTCAACTGCAGCTCACCTGGCCCCTGACAGGGAGAGCTCTGTATTGGGTGCTAGTGAAAGTTAAAAGCCACTTTATCCTTCCCCCAAAAGCAGGTGCATGCATTATTTAGGTGTGCCAAAGAATTTGAGACTGACAAAGATAAAAAGGCAAGGATTCAAATGGAACCTCCGTCCAAAAGATGTAAAAAGTCTGATCTCATAAAAGGAAGAGAGAGTGCTAAATGAAATGTTTCATTGTCACAAAAAAGTATTGTTTGCATTGGTGGCTGTGTGACTTTGTCCTGTCTTCATAGTTAATGTTGTATAAAGAGTCACACTGCAAGGAACAGTTTTTCGTATCAGTTATTAATTTAGCGATAGCATACATAAAAAAATCTCAGCTGTATAAAACACAGATTGCTAAATTTATTAAGTTCTCTACAACCACACATTTCGAGGTATTTTAGCGGGAGTTTATGTCAAGTACAAGGAAAAATAGATCTCTTTTTTTTTTTACAAAGTCTGAAAGATATTTCTTTGTAGGTGTTCATCCCCATTTACTGTAATATCAGCAATGACAGTTCTTTGCCAGAAAACGTTGTTTCCAATATAGGTACAGCAGTTCTGCAAGGAAGTCTGGAGTTTAATGGAGAACATCCTGAAGACAGAGGACAGCAGACAGGTCAGGAAGAAGGTGGGAATAAGTTTTTTTAAAGTAGGGTTAGGTTACAAATCAATTCATAAGCATTTAACACGTCACATTGCCCTGTATAATCAGTCGTTCAAAAGTTAAGAGTGTGGCACAAGTGTAGGCTGAGGCCAGGAGTGCAATAATCAGATAATCTGCCATAACTCTGGATAAGCTACAGGGATGTACAGCTCAGGTGGGCAGACCTTAAGAGACCTTAACTATTAGCTATGCTCCCACATAGTTGACCTTTGGTGGAGCAGCAAAAAGAAAACTAGAGTATAGAAAGTCCTGTTTTCAGTTTTCCACAATCCATGTTGGACAGCAGCAGATATGCTTAGGAAGGTACTCTGGTTTCATGAGAGTGACATTAAACATTTTCACCTCCAAGCACAACTGCTGTAGAAAAGTAACACAAAACCCTAAATAACACCATTCCTACTAAAAAACAAGTGGTGGTTGCATCATGCTGTGGGGAAGGCTTTTCACACCAGGCTCAGGTGAAGTCCATCCAAGTAGATGGGAAGATGGATGGAGATAAATGCAGAGCAACCCTGGCAGAAAAATTTAGAAAATACTACAGACTGATACAGGGCTTCATCTTTCAACAAACCTAAACAGGCAGTGCTCCCAATAAAATGGTTTAGATCCAATTCTATTTGTGTTAGAAAGTGTTTATCTAAACGAGAATTTCTGTTCGCAGATAATCTCTGCCCAATGTGACTGACTTTGAGCCTTTTTACATTAAAGATTATACGTATTCATTTCCAGACTTGCAAAACATTTAGTAAAACATTCCCTTCCACTTCACAATTATAATTATCTGTAGATGTATTACATAAACTCCCAATAAACCTCCTTAGAAGTGTGTGGCTATAACATGAAAAAAAAATTAAAACAAAAAAATGGTTAAATTTATGAACCAATATAAGAGTGCAGAGCCTCTGTAGGATATGAAGATGAAACATTAGGAGTGTAGAGCTGATGTAGTGGCTGACAGGTAAGTGAAGGTTTACATTACAAATCTAATGTGCACTTTATGTGGCATGGGAACCTAAAGTGGTGCAACGAGATGGCAGAGCTACAGGGATATTGTCAGTAAGAGGTCTGAAGTGTCTTAGTAATATAGATTGCCCCAATCAGACAACAACCTGTGGGGATACATACTAAATGATGGAGCCCTAAGGGCAGATGTAATCAGCGTAAATATGGAAGACATGTAAATAGCCTTAAAAGAAACTATAACAGCAAGTCTTTTTTTTTACCATCTTGGGGTTTTTTCCATCTTGTTTTATTTCAGCAATATAGATAAAAAAATGAGATTGCAAATCTGTTACTGGTGGGCAGATCTTTAAAGAAATACGTAGTTGTGATTGTGTCTGACAGTTTATCTTTGTTCATCTGTGGATATGTGATCAACAAGTGGGGCAGAAGGGTTAGGGTTAGGGTGATCATTGCTGATGTCTTTCCTATTATGGGACATCAAACCAGGAAACAACCACACTACATTTCAGAAAACTGTGAGCATCTCTCACCAGACTGCAGCTGAATCAGCAGCCGCAAGTTGAAGGATATCAAACTTAGAAAATACAAAAGAGAGATGGAGATTGCTTATTAATTTCACCTCACGTTTTACAAACTTTAAACAACTTTTTCAGTTTTTTTTTTTTGCTTTGATGAAGACACAGTTGGTGTTGAAACATTATTCTGTTTCACCTTTGCACAATAAAAGCAAAAAAAAAACAAACAAAAAAAAACACCAGCTCTGATTTGTTCCATTGTTTTAGTTTAGTTTAAAAAAAAATAAAAATGTTGACACATTGGGAAATGTGACAAATTATTTATTCTAATACTGTATTGACCAAATTTCTAAGTTTCATTTTGAAATATGAAAGTCTTGTCTATTAAATTTAAAGTATATATTACTGACTCAGTTATGGGAGGCCATACATAATTCTTCATGATGTTCTAAGTATGAAGTTTGATAGGATGCACATGGAGGACATTGAGAAAAATCCACCTCTTGTGAGGAAAGATACATTTTACACAATTCTGTTAAAAAAGAAAAAAAAATCAAATAATTATATATTTATTTAAAAAAACTCAAAGGAAAACCTCAAGGATTGCACAATTTGGACACTTGCAGCTTATAGACAAGTACAACCCATATACTAATTTTGACCAACATAGTTTTTGCGAAAGAATTTGGCTTCTGTATGAAACTTTTATTTATTTTTAAAGTTTGGGGTGCAGCTTATAGTCAGCTGCACCCTAGGTACACTCAATAGTCTGGTAATTATAGTAAGTCTTTTTCAATATCTATTAGTTAACATTGTAGCCTAACTCTTAAGACAAACGTGGAAATCAGATTTTCTTGTTCTGTCTTTAATTTGCCAGAGACTTTTGCTGGAAGCCTTGCTGCCCCACTTTGCATCATTGTACAAGCACCGAGTCAGTCTAACTGCGCTTGTTGGCCTCAGACAGTATTATGGTAAATGCTTCAGGGCCAGTGCAGCGAACAAGCTAATTATGGATCGACTGTGTGTAAAAGGGACTTGTGCTTCCGTCTTTAATGAGGACATTTGCATCTTCCATTAAACTGATGTATGAGTGCATACATCACGTTATTGAATAAACCAAACGAGCCGACGGAGTAAAACTTGTGAAGTTTTAGCTACAGCTGGAAGGATCAATCGGTCAGCCTTTGGCCGTCTTCGCCATTTCGTCTTTTTTGAAATGCACAATTAAAACTCACTAATTTTTTTATTCAATCGGTATGCAAAACAGTGGAGAGTCATGTGACGGTGTCGGTTTTGTTGAAGAAATACGTGGCACGTGCATCGTCTCCTCCACCTTCAGCACCATCATCATCAACAGCCTCTACAACCCCCGACATGAGATAAAAGAAACCCATATCAGGTAATGTATAAATGAGAGTACAAACAAGCTAGTAAATAGTGTGAATCTAATTAAAAGATAATGTCAGCTATTTTGTCTCAAATGTTTCTACTGCTGTGGGGCCTATCTTCCCGCCCCAGGGCTTGCTATCTGTTGAGTGCTGTTGCTCTCTACATGCCGGCTGTATCTTTAGTTACGCTGCTATCTCCTCTTCCTCATGCTGGACTATATCCCTCTGACTTGGTGGTATTTCTGCTGGCCGTCACACTTGATTGTGTACACCCCATTTCTCTCACTTGAAGATCAAATATCCTGTTTAGATTCTCGCAGCCCATCGGCTTCTGAATATATATGAGAACTGAGCTCAGAAAGCAGATATAGGATTGCATACTGTACATTTGATGAGCCTTGTCGGACCGCTTTCCCAAGTGTAGGCAAAATCGTGACATTTTGTAATTTTTTTTCTCTCTCTCCACCCCCCCTCTCTTTTCCAATAACAGTTACAGAAATAGAGTGGATTGAAATTCTGTGAACAAAAAACAACCATGTGTTTTGCACCCCGCTGAATATGCCTTTCTTTCTCTTTGAGGATGGCTGGATGCCAAGCAAACATGTCTAGCTGGACGGATAATATTTCTGACAGGAGGATTGACCAACCCTATCTCCAGAGCAGCAACTGCACATTCAAAATGAACATCGCCCCGCAAACCGGCCGCTGGAGGGGAACTTGAAAGAACAGGAGGGAGAGCACCTCTGACGATGGTTTAGCATCGAACACTGACAGCTGACTTCAAAGAGCCAGTTATGAACATGACAGGCAGCCGGCGCAACAGCCTTTGAATCCAGTGCACATTTTATCAAGAATTTATGCTCTATTTTGGAGAGATTTCTTTTTTTTCCTTCTTCTTCTTCCGCTGCAGCACCAGGAATTTGATTTAACTACATACTTTGCCTTAGACAACTCTCACAGGTTTCTTCTCCATGTTGATGTTTATGGGACTTGTATTTTTATGAGCGCGTGATGTTATTCCGCATGGCAACCGCTGATATTAGCGCCTTTGATTCCTGAAGAGTTCTGAAGAAATGCTGCGAAGAAAGCACCCTAAAGGCACGACTTGTTTATTTGCCCAGATATGTATTAATCTAATCAATTTGCCTCAACTCACACCTTGTGGTGAATTGCAATAGAGCTGATGCAAGAGTAAACTTGTTGGAGTAAAACTAATTCTTCGAGACAGAATTTTAGAGAGCTTAATAAGGGTATAATTTGCTGTTTGTGCATTCACCGGCCTACCTGCGTTTTAATGTTGCTCTTAAGCAAATGCAAACAAAGTGAATGTTGGGCAGAAGTATATATATATATACATATAGATATATATATATATATGTTCTGAAGTCACAACCTGAAATTTTTTGGGGCATTTTATGTGATTAATACAATTACAAAAAGCAGTGCAAAACTATGAAATCCATAAAAAATTACATGAATTTTAGTTTTTGCAAAACATTTAGTGTGCATGCATTTCTATTCAGTACTTCTTACCCTTTGCTGTAGAGACAGTGTTGTTTTATTTCCCCCCCCCCAAAAGAACAGATCAAATTAGCAATGGAAAAATGGCAACACCAATAGGACGTCTGGAGATGAAGGAGCTAAGATTAATGCTGCACTTTTAAGGGTGCGTGTAAAGTGCTATGACTGAACAAAAAGTAAAATTACACATCACACCAACATGCTAATCTTCACAATGCCACTTGGTGAAGCCAGAAAAAGGCGGTGTGAATGGTTTTGCAGAGGACGATACAGGGCAATAAAACATATTGGAACCTGGAGGTTTGCTCTCCAGCAAAAAAATTACCCAAAACATGCAACCAGAGATACATTAGAATGATTCAATCAAATCATATTATGTCTTACAACCGTCCAAATTCGTCTAGACTGAAAGACTTGAATGCATAGCAAAATGCTCTCTTTTCCATCTGACTGATTTTGAAGTACGTATTTTGCAAGGAAAATTGTCTAATAAAGTTCTGACTCTGAGGGCTGAACATGACTTTATCTCTGGCCTGTCTGATGTTTCTCAGTCTTCATGTTGCCGTTTGTTCACCAACCTCTGAGGCCTTCACAGAACAGCTGCATTCTTCCTGACCAATTATTTTCTGGAGGCATTTGGTTGCACTGGACTTTATTTCAGAGCTTCAGAGTAAAGGGGGGTAAATGCATATGAACACCATGCAAATCCACATCTTCATGATGTATGTAGTGTTGGTGCATCATACAAGTTCTCAGTGAAATACGTTGAAGTTTTATTTTGTAATGTGAGAAAATAAATAGTTCAATGGGTATGTAGAGTTTTGTATGGCTCTGGATTTCATCATAACTTCAGTGTCATACTCCGTGTTTCTGTGTTTATTTTTGAGTTTTCTCTGTGTGATCCTGTTCCCTGAGTCTGGTCTCTTCCCCGTTGATTGTCTCCCAGGTGTGTCTCGTTCCCTTGATTACCCCGTGTATTTAGTCTCACCTGTTATCTGTGTTCTTCGTTGGGTCCTCCTAGTCTATTGTCAATCGCTGTCTTTGTCAGCAGTCGTTTCTAGTTCTCAGTTGAACTGTATAGTCCTGAGACTACTGTGCTCCTAGTTCAGTCTTTGTGCCAGTTGCTACCGGTATTAGCCGTGTGCTTTGTTTCTGCCGTGCTGCCTGATCTGCAGTGGCGCAAAAAGTGGGTATGCAGGGTATGCAACGCATAGGGGCGCAGCACCAGAGGGGGCGCCGCGCCTATGATGTTTTCCCAAACAGGTCAGCGTTCCCTTGGGGGTGGGGGGGCGCCGATATATGTTTTCGCATCCACCTGAAAAATGTGTAGTTGCGCCACTGCTGATCTGGACTGTTTGAGCCTCTTCATCAACAAACGTCATCATCACAACCTGGGTCTCGGCGCATCTCCTCACCACCAATCACCACACCTCATGACATTCAGTAGGTGTATAAAGTACGCAACAGGAAGTATTTGCATTTATGTTTGAAGAACAAAAAAAACCAGTCAAGTTCTGATTTCTACAACTAAAAATAAACAATGTGTGCCTTAACCTTTGAGATAATTGTTCCTAATGTTCTTTCTCCATACATTTCTATGACCATTCTGGTGGCGTATCCTGTCCTCTCACCTCATGAAACATCAACCATGAAGACATGGCAGCAGTGCCTCTTGTTTTGCATGGTGTTGAAGGGAAGTGTTGATAAACCTAGGCGTAAGGTCATGTGTGATTTCCTGTGTGTGCCCAAGCATGTTTCACTTGATTATGCTGTGTTGTCATCCCACCGTGGAAAATGACTTACTGAAATGAAATTAGTCAGTGCCTTGACCCATGGCAAACGGTATGAGCTGCAATTTGTCTATCAGTTGAGCTGTGAATAAAATCTGATTGGCAATAATTTGACTTTGCTGTTGATACCATTCGTGACATCTTTTTCTTCCCACATCAATCCCACCACCTCACCCAAGATGCCTTTCATGGATGTGTTGATCGGAGGAGGGGGGCGAAGCACTCATGTAGTGAACTGAGGTCAGTGAGCGCAGCGCTGTGAATTTTGCCAAGTGGTTTGTCGTGTGATTGGGATGATGCTGATGCTGAATGCAAAACTGATCACTGATTAAAGGCTGGACGCCTTTTTGAGTGTCTTTTGTGTGCACAGACTAACAAGACTGCGGAAGGCTGTCGAAGCAAGTTGTCTTATCCTCTTGCTTTATGTCACATCAGCACAATGTGTTTGGGACTGCGTGCAAATAGATCACGGTTGCTCGTCGTTATGAGGGCCAGCTCATTTGTTTCATAAAGGCCATTTGCTGTGGTCATCCTAAAATAGAAAACAATTACAAGCAGTTCTTTCCAATTTATCTTATTTGTCCGTTTTAATAAATGTCTTTTTCCTCCACATGCAGAGAAAAAGAACTGAGCCTGTATGATAGAAGGAATGATAGAGGTGGGTAATGGAGGCAGAGTGTTAAAGACCGCGGTGCAATGGTGGCCTTGGACAGGTTGATGTAGTTCCAGCAATGAGCAGCTCATAAAAAGTGCTATCCGTAGGCCTTAGGAAGATATTCTATCTCTCCGCTGCCAACGGCGCAGCCTAAAATCACCTGCTCCATCAAAGTCAGGCCCCCCTCTATAACATAAAACGCACGAGGAAAACAGCAGGGGAAACAATAAGATGGTGTGTGCTTTATTATTTGTGAGGAGACATTAGCTTTATTTAGCCGGAGGATTGGGAGGCTCAGTGCAAAGCAGGTGGTTGGGAAATTGCACTTTTTTGTGAGGTGGGGAGTAGGGGAAATTTATTCAAATGCTCGATCAGTGTTTTATGAAACTGCTTTTGCTCCATATCTGTTTTTTTCGGGTCCTACAATCTTTGCTTCTGTAATTTTGAACTTTCATCGGTAAATCTGTATCTACAGATTTTCTTTTTCTTCTGATATTATCTAAAATAGAGAGTTATAAAATAGGGTTTGCCTGATGACAGAGGTCTTATCTTGTTTTGCTTCAAACAACTTTTGACAACAGACTTACATATTCAAAGTGAATATAAAACAGTTTTCAAATGGTTTTATTTATTTATTCTAACCAATCTGGGCTGAATATGTAATAAAGTAATTGCCCCCCTGTAAAATCACAATTATAATTAAATATACTTTTTTAGGCCCAGTTTCATCACCTATGCTCAGGCCTCTTTACTTTCTGCCACAGAATTTAGAAATCACTGAAGTGGAACCTGTCTGACATGGTGAAGTAGGCTAAAAGATCTCAAAAAGCAACACATTATGTAACGATCTAAAGAAATCGAAGAACGAAAAGGACAGAAATTCAATTAAATAAACCACTGTGGAAACATTTACCAAACCAGAAGCATGTGGAGCAACGAGCCCATAATTTTCTGGCCTACTAAGATTACTTCCTGCCTCCTCCTCCTCCTTGGTAAAGAATTTAACAAAAAGAAAGAAAATGGGGAAACTATCATTTTCACTCACAGAATGCTATTACAAGACAAAAACAAACATTTGGGCAATTTTCTGTCAGAATTTCACTCAATCCACTTTATGAGCAACGAATGTAGCTCATAAAGTGCTTTACCTCAGCGCGATCCCGCTGAGGTAAAGCAGCGGCAGCGCGAGGCAAAGCACAGAGGCGCCAGCGGTGTGATTGGTCCGTGAACTGTGGGGTTTAAATGCATAAACCTATCCTTTAGGAATAAACCTGTGCTAGTGAAATGCTAAGACAAAAGAGACGCTTGCAGCCTGACTTAAAAAAAAAAGAAACAAGCAACGCTTAGCCTGGCGGCGGGGTTAGTAAAGCATGGCGGGCCGTCAGGCTTATAATACACTGGGGGAAACCCTGCTTTGGTTCTGACCTCTACTTTTTATTTTAAATGCTTTAATTGTTCTTTTATAGTTTCATGAATGATTAATGGATACTTTGACTGCATTTCCCCATTACTTAATGTTATTTTTGTTCTTATTTCTGGTCCTATACATAGTATTTGCACATGAAAATCTGACAGATGTAGCAGTGTATAATATATTGCATGCTCTTGCATAAGGGCAATTTGCATTACCGTCCCAATTACATAAATCCAAGCAAGCTTTACTTTGCATGGGATGAAAAGGCTAGGCTTAGATCCAGGAATATCTTGCTGTGTTTTGGAGCTTAAATATTTGAGACCACAAAGAGACAAGATTTACTTTAAAGTTCTTTTGAGACATCTGCAATAAGTGACTCTGTGGAAGAAGAAAGGCACTAAAACAAAACTTTCCTCTTTCAATTTAACAAAGTGACTGAAATGTTTAATAGAAAAATGGGAGTGTTGTTTTGAGGCCACATTTGGGAATCACTGTGAAAAATGAGTGATTGTTGAAGTGTAACTAACCCTTTGCTGTCTAAATAGGTTTCTTAGCGTTCCATCTTCATGTTTCTGTGAAAAATCTAACATTTGTGTGTAAATTTGTTTAATTCTGCAATATTTTACCTAAAACCATCCCATTATTGACCTCCTGTGGTCAAATAGTTCCTAGGCATTTGTTTGCCGCTGTACAACCTGCACTGCTTGGGCTCATTCAGGCACCAGGGCTGTGCAGCGTTGTCACCTTAAAAGTCTCCAATAACACAGAAAAAGAGTTACACTACTGTGTTTTTTCAAAAAAAAGTTGCTCGAGGATTCTGAAAAGTTGATAAATATGGTGACAAAATAAATAAGTTGACAAGAGAGATCATAGCCTCACTTACACCCTGCTCTTTGCCCACTTTGGTGGATGTTTCAAATTGTTCAAAATTCAAAAAAAGAGTTGGGGTTTTGCCTTCACAGGGTGTGTCTGCAACCAAGATAAAAATAAAAGCATTGATCTTCTGTAAATGTTGGTGCATGTGCTTCTTAACATATGGACTTCTGTACATTAAATAAGAAAAAACATATTCAATGCATTTATTAGGGCCCTATAGACATCAGCAAATATAAATCAGTTTAGGTAAGCTGCATACATATATGTAAGTATTTAGATTTTGCTTTAATTGATAACACACACACACACACACACACAGTCTATTAACTCAGCCATACATGCTTATTTTTAAGCATCAAACAGCATTATACAGCATGCAACTTTTTTAGGCTTCTTATGCAGAGTCTTTTTTTTAAGTCGAGATGTTTTATCTTTTTCGGGAATGCCTTTGGGCAAAGCAGCGGTGGTGGGGGGAGGTGGGGAGAAGATGCAGGGGGTACACACCGTCAACAACAATAAATTCTCCACAAATAGTTTCCCTCTATTGCTGCATGTGCCCCTTTACTGTGAGAATAACACGACATCCAGATTACAGTAAATGTGAAACACTGGCAAAGTACAGATGCCTGTGATAATTTTTTAAAGTTGGTGTAAAAAAATATTTCCCCTCCCTTCAGATGATCCTAACTGAGGAAACTTTTGGTTTGACTTCAGTGGAAGAGCGCTGTGCAAAACGGATGAGAAATGTATTTGACCCGTGTTTTTGGAGAGGCGCGCCGCATTTACAGCCATGAAATGAGACCGTTCCAAACCACAAGCTGCAAAGCCATAAGCTCTAAAACCGGGAGAATAATTACAGTCACTATTACGGCCAAACACAATCATCACAAATCCTGCTATCAGGTGTTGGTTGTCCATCGGAACTACATTTTCCATCAGCAGATGATATCCACGCCGGCCTGTGTCCACGAACATCCCACTCTAAAGCTCTGCAAGCTCACTGCTGTAAATTAACACATCATGATCCTAAATGTCTCCTTCCTACTTTAAACCATTTTCACTGACATAACTATTTAGTGGTGAACCTCCTGACTCATTTTAGGGTCGTGCTGTTGTCATCTGTCACATGACAATGGGGGCACTTTGTGTCTGCACTCGAGTCCTCCTCTGGAGACAGCGGACTTAAATTTCCCCTCAGAGCTAATAGAAATTTAACTCTGCCCATAACTCCGTGGAGTCCTCCAGGCTCGACACCAGCCAGGGCCCTGGAGGAAATAGCTTCAGATGTCATTTACTTTACTGTTCTCTTCTTATCTCTTTCATTTCTTCCCCCTTCTCTGCTCCCATATCTTTTTATGATGCCTGCTGTCATTGACAGTGGTGAGAGCAGCCATGTTGTGGAAATATTGATTTCCATTTTTTTTCAGCCTCCTCCACTATCCTGCTGCTCTCTTCTTTTGGCCTGTGCAGCATCTGAGGATTTGGGTTGAACCATGACCAACCTACTTCACTGGCAGCTCATCCTGTTTCAGTTCATAGCGTTTTCTTTTGTTTCCTCATGTGTGTGTGGGTGTGTGTGTGTGTGTTTTCTTATTGTTTTGCCCCTGAGACCCAAGTCTGACATCCTGGTCTGGCGTCACTTTCTCTGAAAGCACTTTCCATTTGGAGGAGCTGTGAGTTGGAAATGTAGAGATTCTCTTCACCATCACTTCACTGTATTCTTCCCTACATCCATCAAAGCAGCAGAGGCCTGTGTTCAGGCACTTGGCTCGCTGTCGACCCCAGGCACTGACAACTCATTCCCCCTGACAACACACAAATAACTGTAAACTTTTGCTTTTAGTGGGGTCACTATGAAGTGAAACGTCTCTCTCAAAGTGTGTTCATACACGTTTTCTATTTGGCAGGAAAGAAAACTCTGAAGACTTTCACTCTTTGTTCCAAGTAAAAGTGGAGAAATGCTCGGTCATAATAATAATTTGGTGTTGAAGCAAACTGTAAGGTGGCCATTTTGTATACAATTCTTATTAAAACCACTTTTAATGTTATAATTAATTATTATAATGTAGTGAAAGGCAAGTATCAAAAAGTTGGTCATGTATAAATTTAAGACTGTGTATAAACGTCTGACCCTATATGTGAATTAGTTTGTTTTTATAAACAATGGAACTTGTATGTTGTACTGTGGGTCCACCACAAAAAGAACTGTTCACGTCAATCAATAGAGGCCTGAATTAATGATTGATCAGACATGTTGGGAACAGGGACATTATGATGAGGAAACATATTATCCAGCTAGAAGATACCATAGCATCATTTTTGCTGTTCGTTTAATAAAGAAATAAAATCCAACTCTGTTTTGCTGTGACAGCATGTATGCTGATCCCTGTTTAGAAGCTGTCATTGGTTTCTCACTGTCTTCTCCATGAAATGAGGCCAGTGACTGCCAGAACAGGATGCTGACTGACTGACAAGATCTTGCAAATCTCATGAGAATCCAGCACTGTCATGAGAAAAATATATTAACTGTCAGTTGTATGGCAGCACCCTGTGGACATAAAATGACTTTTGTGCTTTTCTTTAACTATGGGTTCTCCACTTTATATAAAACGTTTGACAGCCTTTGAGCCTTAGATTGAGAAGCATTTGGGAAATGTAGCATGCTATTCAAGAGAGAATCATACCCTTTTAGATACGCTTTTGTTTCAAATTAGTTCTTAAGATTATTACTGGTTATCCATTAGCTCATTTTCTATTGCATAGAACTTGTTTTTGAGGCTACAGATGGACTGTTGTTTTATTCACAATTGATCTGAATACGTAACTACAAGAGTCTATAAGTAGGTTGGTAAAGAGTGGAAATGAACAGTAAACATTGTAAATTTAGCAAGTAAATGAGAAATGTGCGCCTCTCCTCTCCATTGTTTAGGTTTGTGTTGCTGCGTGGTATTATGAGTCATGAGACGTCACCACTTACAGTGTAAAATGACAAAAATGGTATTGAAGAGTGATTTGAATAAGTAACTATATCCTGGTTACTAATTTGGAAACAGTAGCACTAATACAATATTACTACTATTACATTGAAATTCAAAAAGAAAAAAGAAAAATACCCTCCTGTAAGTATTTTATTTAGCACATAAGCTAATGAGTCAACGATATGAATTGTGCTTCTGGGACAGATCGTGCAGTGATAGGTACAAAGATCATTTCTGTGGGAAACCCACTCACTATTAACAATTAGCACTTTTTGTACAATAATTGACTCAATATGGAAGCATCAATTAGCACACAATTAATATCTAAATTTATTTAAATACTCCTTAGCATATCCTTTCTATTTCTTGACTAGAGGAATAGCTGATTCTCATTACGGCTACCAATTTATGTAACTACTAGTAAAAGGAAAGTGGGTCAGACGTGTTTCTCAGCCACTGCTGGAGTTATACTGAGTTTGGCCTGAGACAGTGAACTGCCTCTGAAATAGAAAGCTAAATTGCATCATCCCATAAAGTGCAGGTTTTGGATATTTTATGTCTATGTCTTGGGCAGGTCTTTGATTGGCCCACCTTACAATGACATAAATGAAACAGTTGGAGCGGTTATTGGTTAACTGCTCCAAGAAGTCTATGAAGAGAAAGAAAAATGTTGCTAAAAAAGCAATTAGTGGGGGGATTTTTTTTGTTTGCTTTTTCTAAGGATAAAGCTGCTTGCATCTGTTGGAATCTATTCATCCTAAGGAAATTAATTGTCTGTAATTTGTATGTGATATAATAAGATATAATAAAATCTCTTATTGCTCTGCCTGTTTTTTTTTTTTTTTTTTTTTTTTACAGCACTTTACCTTTCAAGTTATGGATTGCTGTGCTTTGGCTTTTCTCTGCCTTGACATTGCAGTTCTCAAACTTCTCAAAGAATTTTATTAAACTCATGATCTTTTTTCCAGACATCTAACGAAAAGAAACTTTCAGGTATGCACACAACTGCAGGCACTTAAGATTATGCAACTACTAGGAACTTCCTTTAGGTTGTTTCAAAGTTAGAGCTGTTTTCTAATCTGGTTAACCTCATTTAGTTAGATAATTCTTCAAACTTTGGACAACAAACAAGAAATCATGCGTTACAAATTAAAAAGTCGAGATAATAAAAGTAGCTCCATCTGCATACAGTTGTTAATAGTTGGTTTGTATTTTTGTCCAAAGGGCATTGACATAATTATCTATTAGCAATAGCTTCCAAATGAGAATTTATTTTCCCAGATATATCTGATTAAATCTGGTACCCAAAGCTGGCAAAACAGAGAGCTATAAGAATGCGAATGTCCAGAAAAGATTCTGCTGCAGAAGTTTTAAATATGTGGAGCAAGGCAAGGCAGCATATTGTGAAAAAAGCAGGGAAATCTGCTGCAAGTTGCAGCTGTCAATCAGGAGAAACAAGGAAAGCACGAGTACCATCTCTCACCCTTCAAATCTTGCTAACACAGTGATGGTGTCCAGAATGACCACCTGCACACTTATTATCAGGTCTGAATGAGGTCATTGACACCATAATGACAGACTGGAAAAGATTTACCACCTTAAAATGCTTCCACATAATGTACTGACGAGTGGTTATATGAAGTACAGGAACGTTCACACAGTTACATCCACATACTCTAAAAATACACAAACTCTTTACAACCTCACTGCCATCAATAAATTATGTTTTAGGCAACTTACAATGATTTCTAATAATTAGAATAAACTACATTTACAAACTGCCAAAACAATGTGAGAGAAAAGGTTTTGGATATTTCTTATGCCTATCTTCAGATGCAGATGTTTTCTTACATTAAAATTAGTGTGCCTAATATCAATTTGAGAAAGACCAAGCGATTATTTCGTGCATAACTTTGTAAATATTTTATAGATTCTCGAACTATGTCCCATTGAGTATGAGAACTTCTGAGTCTATTGAGTGTTTTTAAGAGGCAATTAAAACTATTTATTTTTTAAAATACTGGTTTTCCTTGACTGTCTATGTTTACTGTTATCTTGTACAGAACTTTGTCAGCTACCTGTTCAAACATGCTGTATAGATAACATAGATAATTTAATTCTGTATGACATCAAGGAAACCTTTAAAGAACTCGTCCAAGATTTTCACAGTTTATATCATTTTAAATTGCATTTCTACTGTTATTTGCTGTTATTCCTGTTATTTGACCAGATTTTGCAAGTTGTAAATAATCTGTTGTCTTCTAATACTCAAATATGCATGCACATTTTTGTAAAAAAAAAGAAAAAAAACGACATTCAACTTCAGTTATACATTTCTTGAATTGGAGTACTGTAACACAGTACTTTGTGTTGTAATTTTGTCCTCGACAAAATGACTTTTTCTTTTGTGTGAGCCAAAATCCCTCTACTGCAGCTTAGTGGTGTTACACCTACATTTTACAACATCTTGAAAATTATTGGTTCTATTTCTTTTTATAGATAGATAAATATATAGATATTAGGGGGAGAACTCTGGATCTACATATGTCTGGTTTGTCCTTAGGTCCCTGTTCCAGACAAGGAAGGTGTAACATTCTGTTTAAGTAATCCATAACTGCATACATTTCAGGAAAGAGAGGATATGTCCCAAAGATGAAAGTGTTTTGGTGCAAAATGTGTGCTTTAAGTCGAGAACGAAAGCAAAAGACAAAGATATAACCTGAAGTTCCAAAAGCCGCATAAAATGACAGTTTGAAGTTTTTCAGTTCATTCAAGCACAAAGGCATTATTGATTGCATGTCTTGAGATCTAATAAAAATTCAAGCGTTTGGCTATAAGTTGCATTGAGGAAATAGAAGCTTTTAAGCCAGAGAATGCCATCCCAACTTTCAAGCATGAGGTGGTTGTTGTGTGGCGCTACTTTGCTTCAAGAGAGACAAACTGCAAAATAAATGATAACACAAGGGGAGTACATTGTTTGGAAATGTTGAATCAACACATCTAAAGAGAGCCAGGAAGTTAAAGCTTGAGTCTAAATTTGCCCTCCAAATAGCCAACGAGGGTAGGCATAAATCTGAATTAACTACAAAGTGGATCAAAGACAACACAGTCAAACAGTTTTGAGTATATATCAGAATCTCCTGACCTCAGTCCCAAGTAAAATGTTTAAGCATTGCTGAAACGCTGCAAGGTGACCTTCTCAACCTGAGTCAGGTAAACCAGTTCTGGAGCAAAGTTCCAACAACATCCAAACTATTTGACCCAAGTCCTATGGAAGCTCTATAAAATAGTGAGTAAATATAAATTCTGTCCCTGAAGATTAAAAAAAACTCCAAAGAATTCTGTCATTATTTTGACATTTACCAAATATAAATAGTAAAGAGTTTAACCTGATTTATGGCAAGACAGTAAGGAAAAAAGATAACAAAATAATATCTGCACTCTTTGCAAATATCTGGTTTCAGTTTTAAGGACATAATCTTCAAATAAAAAGAGGTTTGTTAGAGATTTTTTGGTATTATCATTTTGTTATTACTTATTTATATTCAGTCTAATGTTAATCAACAATAGTTAATATAGATCGTGATTTTTAGTTTAAAGTGGTCTCTTACTTCTGTGTCTCTGAACTGACTTGAAGGCCACGTCTGCCTGTAAATCTTTATGTGAAACAGTTAACTGTCTGTTTCCCAGACCTTAAATTACGCTTCCACAGGTGGTCTTATCACTAAATACTCCCTACTTTAGAAACTGCCTGTGTGCAGTGATAAATATTGTCTGTGCTGTCTTCCGTCCCCCATCCTCCCTGTTTTTGCTTGATAATAAAAGACGAGCTGTAACCAAAGGTTTTTTAGAACGCTCGGTGAACGGCTTGTAGAAGCCGTTTGTTGAGTCTTCTCCTTTTGCAAAAGCTTTGTCATAATTATTCACATGCGTTGTCTGTGGTTCTTTTTAATGAAGGTTCAAGAAAATACCCATCAAGGTTGCTCTGAAAATTACACAACATAGTATACTTAGGTTTCTTTTTATGCCCGGTACAAAGAAACCTAGCGTAGACCTATTGAACTCCAGAACATTCTTAGGCTTCAAAAATACATATTAATGACCGTAAGTGCTTAGTCCGATTACAAACCCCTATTGACAACCACAAAGCATGTGCCTAGAGTCTGCTTCTCAAGAGGACATTAGCGTTGTAGCTTTACTAGCTCCCATTAGTGGTAAACAAATGCACCTGTCTCTGTTTACCATCTCTGCTATATTTGCTGTGACAACACACCGACGCCAAGTCATAAAAACAGAGGAGCAATTCATCTTTATTGCAGGCAATCACTCTAAACATGCACATGGGCAATCTTTTTTTTCTCTCACAGCCAGGTAGGGTGGCAGAGAGATCTCTACCTTAGAGATCTTCTTGGTCCAAAGTCAGGAAACTGATCAAATTAACCATAAGTTATGGTGATAGTTGCTCCGCATCTTTTTGGAAACTGTGTATAAGCCTAACATGTTACCAACAGCTGCTACACTGTGTGAGGTACAGTGGGCTTTGTGATGTATTGGCTTTTATTAGGAAGCATGATTAAAGCCAACCAGGAGGGGGAGCGGGCAGGTGCAGGGCTGATGAGCAGAGTGACAGTGTTAATAGACTGAGGCTCCAGGGAGGTGGCCCCCGTTTGCAGCACCAATCCGTCTTGATTTCTGCACATTGCCTTCTTCAATTACACTAAGTGTTTAGCTCTGGTCACTGGCAACATGGGCGTGCAGAGACCAAAGCTGGGGTAAGGGAGCAATACCTTTCATTATGCACTGTGAAGTTGTGCATTGAAATGTGAAACACAAGCTTTTTTTTTTGCTCCCCGTTTTTAGTATCTGCAGCTGCAGTCGGGGATTGGATATGAACTGGCGTGTAATCGCTAGCTGTTCCTCCTCTATCTCTAAGATGTGTCCGAGCGAGCGATGATGCAAAGATAAAGCATTGAGGGATATTCTCTTCTCATACAAACATGGAGGGAATTAAAGGTGCCCTCTACCGTCCAGAAGGGGGAAAAAAAGGTTATTATCTCCATCACCTGCACCCGACTTCACACAGAACCTTTACCCAAGATAAGACCTAATCTGGACTCTTGCTTATGTCTTTATTTACTTGCATCAAGGTTATGAGCTGGTGCCTGTGCCATCAAAGCATCAAAGCATGCAATGCGAAGTTGGATAAGTGAAAAAATAAACGGGCGTAGTGTGTAGTAAATCAGGGTTAGAGTTAGAGAAGAATAAAATAAACAACATGCTATTTGGTGAAGAAGGTTTTTGAGTTTAATTTATCAACTTCTGCAAAGTCAATGCAAGGAGAAAGCAAGTGTTCTTAATAACAGTGTGAGCCAAACTATTGTTTGTTTCAACCACAATTTTCAGTTTCCGCCATTGGGATTTACATTTGGCAGACTGAGAAAAATTGGTGCGTAGATGTGAAGTGGTATACAAAACGGGCAATAATGGCTTGCATTTGTGTTTTCCTTATTTCTCCATGACAACACGAAATAAAATCCAAAGATCAAAATCTCTGAGTAAGAAGGGTTAGGCTATAAAACAATGCTTAAATTTGCAAATTTCAGAGAGCACAGTTCAATTTGTTATCTAGGAAGAATATAGCACAACCAGGACCAAAACGAGGGCCTATGTTTGCGTAAACTTTATTTCGCTGTGGTGACCAAAATTATACGTTTCCAACTCCCCATCACCCTCACATCGCTTCCTGCCTCAGGAAATTTGTCTTTTCTCTCTTTTCTCTTCAGCTGCCATTGTTAATCATGAAATAACGTGATCAGCTGGCTCATTCAAATGCACACTGAAATTCATGAGGTGCTTTGCATCAACCATTTATGGTTGAAAGTGGGCATGTAAAGGGCAGAACCTGAGGCAGAACCATGTGCACAAGCTTTGATCTAGAGCTGTGATTTGTAAAGGAAAATTGCTTGCTGGTGTGCGTATGCATGGCATTATAATCTAGATTTTTTTCGGGGCGGGGATTGGCCATTTTGGTCGTTCTCCTTATCTGCTAGGCTTGTTAAGGAGAGCGTTAATTACAGATGCAGCCAAGATGCCCAGAGATCTACACCTCACAATCATAAGTGTTAGCTTTACACTGCAATCTGGGAATAAGTGGCATAATTATTTATGAAAACCCAGTAAACATCTCTTGGAACATTTTGGTCAATACCTAAAATATTATTTGTGGAAAAAATTTCATGCCATACCTGCACGGAAACATGGTGCTTTAAAGTGTTTTCATGTGGTAGAAAGACTCAAAGTCCAGACCTACATCCGATTGAGAATCTGTGACACACCTCTAAAATTTATGTTCACCTACGCACTCCATAAAATCTGACTGAGATTGAGTAAGTTGACAAAAAAAGAGAGCTACAATGAGGAACAAAGACACGCACAAATACATTAAGGTTATGCCACATAACCTTTAGGATTGGTAATTCCCAATTTATGACACACCTATTAGGTCTTTTATGATTAAAAACCATGTAGGTAGGTAGTAGGCTCTTAGTTTCAGTATTTAATATATAAAATATGAATAATATGCATTATAATTGGTGGTTGCAAAGTATCAAAACGTGACAAAGTTGAAAGACATGAGCACTTGGTAGACACTGAAAAAGGTTATACTTTCTAAAAGACTGAATGAGACCGACACAAACGAAGAAGAGGCTTTTGATGACTCTTTGCTCGAACAAATTATTTTTCTTTGTTCATCTTGGAACAGTAAAGACTATCAAGGGAACAACTGCCAGCAGATATATACATTTTGCCAGGTAATGGTACACATTAACTGAAATAGGCTTCCTGTGGCAGCACATCTTCTTCAGTGCAAGAATAAATGTGAATTCCTCCTCCTCCAGAGAGAGCGGATTGTTATGAGCAATGCTGATGACAGGCACTGAATCTAAATTCCTATAGACTGTTTCTGTAACCTTTCTCTGCTGAGGAATAACAGGGACGTGATCCTGGCACCATTGCTCTTTAGATTGCTCCCTTGTTTTTACTTGAAGCAAATAAGACAGCGACGCCTGGGATGTGCCGCTGCGTACCTCTGCATTGAACCGAGGGGGAGGACGCCCCATCTTTTGACCCCCTGATGCATTTCGAAAAAGGTCAATCTGACAGTCATCATGGCATCAGTCCGCTGTTGTGACTCTGTCACTCTTCTCTGGGACCCCTTTGGAGGCAGGTGGGAAAGGTTTGCGTGCAAGAATCCACATTTTGAGTTTCCATCCCTCCCTGATGGCTTTCCTGGGAGGAAAAGTTTGTGGAGGTGGGGCGTGGAGCTAGTGTAACCTTTGTGACCACCTTATCTTGTGGAAAGGTCACCGCAAGGCCCCCTGAAAACCAGAGGGGTGGGAGGGGATCAATCCGGAGGCTTTCTTTTATTTATCTCAGTAGACATGGTGCTTCTGGTGTTTTTCCAGGCCAGTGTTGAGTAGGGGGGTGGGAGGGAGTGTGTGTGCGTGTGTGTGTGGTGGTGGGGGGTTGGGGAAGATAACGATCTATTAGTGTTGCAGATATCCTTCTCCCTACCTCCCTCGCCCTCGCTTTTCTTGTCCCATACTCTGACTCTATAGATGCCCCTGGCCTTGTGCCAGAGGCATTTGGTGAGGGGAAATGTGGAAGTCATCAGAACAGGATGTTTGACACCTTGGGGTCAACACAACCAAGCCATGTCATTGCTTAATAAAGTGCATTGAAGGGTTAGAAATCAGGGTGCCCTTACAGAAGCCACAGCCTTATTAGATCTAGAGGATCATGTGGGGGAGGGAGGGGGACATCACATTTACTTTTCTGTTCTGTCCCCCTTTGACTTCTGTGGTGCAGTGTATTAATGGCCTGCTCTTATCACCATTTATCATGTGAACAGTGCAATATACAGGAGGAGGCTGCATCATTAGAGGGAAAACAAAGGCGAGATAGAGATGTTTACAGTATTGAGGGCGTTGCTGAAAACTCGGATGATTTAATTAAAAAGTTCTTTCCTTCTGTTTTAGGTGTGAGTTTTATCGGGAGATACAAAATGAAACAAATGATTTATCGATGCTGCCGTGTTGTCCCTGATGCAGAGATGAAACTGTTACCAGGTTTTAATGATTTCCATGAATTACATTTCCAATAGTTAGCCTTACCGTTTTCGAAAGGACGTCACCATTAAGCTGCACTTGATTATGGTACTATTAAAAATGTGACTATCTCTCAAAAGCATCATTACAAATGCTTTGTCACAGATGGAAGCTGTGCAGTAAAAATGAAGTGGGGCTATTTCAGGCACAAAAGAACAGCAAATGTTACATTTAGCTGTGCGTTGGACTTCATATCTGCACAAGGTAGCCTTTCAAAAATATGTTTTTGGCCTCATTATAAGGAAATTATCTGGCTATTCTTTTACTTTCAGCATGTCTGCTAGTTGGCTAGCAGCTAACGCTACATCAGTCGAATAAGCCAGATATTTGTGGTCTTTTTCAAAATGATGTTGGTCAGATTTCTTGAACTGTCGCTGTAGTAACATGGGTTGTGTTTGTACTTGTCAAAGAAGTCAATAATAATGCATGACATTAGTATTTCAAGGCAAGATTAGATGTCATCTCTGTTTGTTTTGTCAAATGGCCAAGGGAGGAAGCAGTTTACCTGCTGCTGTTTCGTCTCTGACTGGTCAATCAAGGTTGTCAAAGCTCAGCTGACTTGTGTAAGGCACTAACATAGACACATTGTCTATTTGTATGTTTTCCGACCCTGCAAAGCCAAATTTCATACTTTAAAGTAATATTTTTTGTTTACAATTATCTTGTGATGTACAACAAATGCAAATTTTTATTGAAAGAAAATAACTAAATTCCTTCTTGGACAAAAAAATGCATTTCTTTGATTAATGGATTGTTGAGAAATATGAAGATTTGAAGATTTATTCACAAAAAGTAATTGGTGACTAACCTAAACTTCCCATAGTGTTAAAACATTTGTAAATGAGATTTAAAATTTTAGATAGGCTTCCCTTGTAAGAAGTAAATAAAACAGTTTAATTTGTTTCCAACTTTAGCTTTATTTACACAGTTAGTTTCATTGAGACATGACGTCTCCTTTTTAAGCCAAATCCTATCATTAAAAATCGACTTACATGTTGCTTTCAGGACACTTTTAGACACTTCACACACGGTTGATGGCAAGGTACTGGACTGCAGCCACTGCTGCCCTGGGGCAGTCTGCCAGTAGCAGGGCAGCCACATCGCACCACCGGCCCTTCTGACCACCACCAGCAGGCTTGCTGGGTGAAGTGTTATGTCCACGACACAGATGCGTAGGGGGCTCGAAGCAGTGACCAATGTTGTTCTTTCGGTACGCTTTCACCACATTTTAACAAAAATTATATTCATTGTAAATGAATTTGCACAGAATGATTATGATGAAAATTCTTATAGTGCTGCATCCCAACCCTAAACTTGTTCTGAACTCCAGCACTGATGGCACTCATCTAGTAGTCTGTTGTGCATCACAAACATGCAAATTTCACTGCACCTATATGTCGTAAGTCTACTTTTATTTACTAAACACACGCTGTCACCACATTCGCATGAAGTAAAATCACTCCGCCCTAACATGCTTGGTATATTTCTTCATTACCTGATCATTATGGTCAATTAGGCCCCAACTTTCTCCACCTTTTATCTCCTTAAGCAGTGTTCTCATCTGCTGCTTGTGTCACAGAGCCTACAGATAAATAATTTAGCAGGGGGAGGGCAGAGAATTTACAGCTCCCGTCTTACTCAGTCAGGTTGTAAATTCTCAATGTGGGGAAACAGGAGAATATATTAGGGGGAAAAAGAAAAGAGGGAGAGGGAGATGAGGGAGGAGAAAGGCTATGGGGAAGTGGTCCCTGGGGGGCCATAGCCTTACGCCAGCAACACCATAAAGTCACCATTAGAATGCTGTATTTATAACAGTGGGTTTGCCCCGGGCTGCGGGTCTGCCTTCCAAACACACACTCGCCCGCACTTTGTCAAACACACTAATCACAAATACACAGACACACGCATTCACTTGCTACACACCAACCATATCCACATGATAATGGTATTTTTCTCAGTATTAGTAGAGCCTCTCCATAAAACCCACACTGTGTCAGTCTCCTGGCACCGTCGTCCCTATATATGGTGTTCAGCAGGGTGCCAGCATCACAGAATATCAATGGCTTAATGAGGCAAAGGCTCTTTCTGATGTGCCGCAACATTGACTCTTTGAGAGGAACATGGAGAGTGAAACAACTCTGAAGCGATAACAACACCCCCCGATGGACCTCTGGCCAGCTTGGCGCATGCTTACTAGTGCCTGACATAATGCCTGCATGTAATGATAGAAAATATCCGAGTTCCCAAATGTTGTCCATCGTTTTACACAGCGTTTCATAATACTTTAAAGGCTACTGTGCCTCATTGTTATCATTTCAAAAAGTTAACTTTTTATTTATTCAAACTATATATTTTTTTGTTTGTTGGGTTATGGTGTTCGTGTATTGTAAGATTTGCTAAAAGTGTTGGAAAAGTCTTTGCACACCCAGAAGTTTGCACATCACATAAATAAAAAAAGTAAAAGATAAACAAATACATTTACAGACAAAAAAGAGAAAGCACCTCATTTAAATCCTTGAACAAGGGGTTGATTTGGACATTAATTGGTTAACATCCAGCAACAATAGATCATCTGAAGCCATGTTGCATAGAGTCCAGTAAATTCATCTCCATGCCAATTGTCACAAAATTCTGTTTTACACACAGTGCGACGGTTCTCCCTTCATCTTGGGCAACCAGATGATTTACAATGTTGGTACGCGCTCACATCTACCAGTTGGTTCTAAAGTTGGTTCACTGTGACATATGAACCCAAGCTCAACAAGTACAAAGGATTTAAGGCGGCATGATAAAGCATATTTGATAGCTATGAAAAAGAGAACGAGAACCTAGTAGTGCTACGTTTCCAGCAACATTCTTTTGTCAATTTGATGGTCAAGAGAATCTAGGCTTCTAGACACATCGATCTATCCTGTCAAGCAGCAAGTCTCAGTCTCAAAAATACTACCAAGACATTACTTTACTCCTTGACCTCGCCGTTGCTGCCCCTATAATCCACTCCACCAAAAAGACCTGCATGTTCTCCTCCCCACGCTTAGCTCTTACTCCTCAAGATTTGCCATCAACCTCCCTGAACATTACCTCACCTCCTTATGGATGCTCTTGAGCGACAGAATGGAACATCAAAAATCTTTGTTAGAACTTGTTGAACCTCATGACACCAGGTGCCCAAATGGATTTATTGTTGCTTTTTACTGCGAGGTAACAGTGACAGGTAATACTGTTGCATTAAATTACCACTGCATAATTAATCACTCTCAAAAATGTATCAATTGATAATAACCCAGGTAACAAGGGTAAAAAGGGCGAACATAAGAGAAGAAACCCATACCTATTTCTGCTGAAGATAATTAAAAATAACTTCTGAAACAATTAATGAACATCCTTCAATCTTATTACTCAACAGTTATCCAGGCTGTTATCCAAACACTTATCTAAATCCAGACTTCTTCAGACTTTCACAAAACCTGGAGAAAAAGGATAATCAACAAATACTTTTTAACAAAGGCGTAGGTTGGTTTGGAAAGCTTTTTTCCTTAATAAAATATATTACTTGCATTTACATTTGATAAATTTGATCATTTGAAATATTTAAGTGTGACAAAAGTAAAAACAACAAATCTCCTTGGGGACAATCACTTTTCCACAGTATTGTAACAACAACCTACCTAAAATACAAAGATGCTAAAAGATATGGGTAATAGTTCTTCCAGAACAATGTGGGGCACGTCGTTAAGCCGCATCTTATGAAGTCAGATGTAGTAGAGGAAAGCCAACAGTGGGCAAAAAATATTCAGAGGAGCCAGTAAACATAGCACAGTAAACCCACCAAATCCCCTGTGCCTTTTCATGCACTCTGTTGAAAAGCAATAAGAGGAGGTACAGTACCTTTTGTTTATCTGTCCCACTCATGCTTTTATTGTCAAACCTTGTTTAGGAATATAATTTCCCCTTAACTGGCCTTTTGCTTTCCTAGCACTATTCAGGCTCTTTCATGTCAGCGGTCTACAGTGGCGCTGCTGCCTTGGAATAAACTGCTTTTATTTAAAGCTAGCCAGAGGGGTCAGAGAGCCTGATCTGTCATTTGTGGTGTAATAAACACAGAAGGAGACTTTCACATAAACACCTCCAACCAATATGAACAGCCCACTACAGGAAATGAAAATGTAGCCATAGGAAGTTAACCCTTTATGGCTCAGGAAGATGGTGTGAAAATACCAGTGCTAGCTATAATGTTCAGTCGAAGGCCTTGATTTCCTTTGTCTGGGTTACTGTAGGGGGCAATTCCTCAGCTTGGTCAAACATTCATTAATTAGCTGTCATGGAAATAATGTGAATGGAATGACAGTGTTGAGTCCAGTTTAATGAGAGAATAAAATTGTCTCTCACTGAAGGCACATGGGAAGAACTGTTTTGACCTACGGTGGTGCTCGTGAATAACCAGTCGTCTCCCTCAATCGATTGCAACACAATGAGAGACAACACAAACCGAAGAGCCCAACATTATTTGCAAGTCACACCGAAGGTCAAAACACATGTAGGATGTACCGACACCTCCTCTGGAATTTCTCCCAGGTTGTCTTTGTGATCCCATGCAGTTGACTCATCAGATTGCTTTTCTGTCACACCGTCCTCTGTGGTTTATCAGTTCGGCCTTTACCATTCATCCATGCATGGTCATTTAGCTCAACGCTGCATGATTCTCAATGAGGCAATGCCAGAAGCCGACTTGACCCTTTGAGGCCACTGCTCTGACTTGCTCCTTTTTCTATTTTTTTTTCTCTCCCCATTCTCGCCTGTCTTATTCCCCACAGTCTGCCTGTCAAAGGGCCAAAGCCTTGGATGCTTGTTGCGCATGCTAACACACTGGTCTGAAAGATGGGACAGAAAGCAGGAAGGAGAGAAGGAGGGAGACAGACCGAGGCCGTTATTGCTATGGCCGCCGACCACCGACAGACTTTGAAAGTTGAGTGAATAAATGCCCTGTCTACTTGGGACAGGGTGCACTCACTCTCACAAACCAGCTTGCATGCATAAAACCCTGGGGGTTTGGGGCCGGGGAGTGGAGAGATTGATAATGCCCCCCATCCCCACCCTGCTTCAAACAACGGACAATCCAAGCAAGCCCAATGTGACTTTTAAAATGCCGATGAATAGTGCATGGAGACAGGTCAAGGGCAGGATGGGTAGGGGAGTTTTTCTTATCAATCAGAGAGTCACTGAGGGAATGCAAGAAGAGAAGCACCAAGCTGGGCTTGTTAGAGGTTGAGGTGGCGGCGGCATGATAAAGCTTCTTTGATAGCTGTGAAAAAGAGAACCAGACGCAGGGAGGTGGAAAGGGTAGAACGACTCGTGATAGTAAATACTCCTGGGTATTGAGCCCTTTAGGTCTATGTCACTGGGGTCATATTTTACTAGCCTGGCTGAAGTTAATGTGTTTTCTGAGGTGAGAAGAAAGCAAAAGTACCTAAGCAGAAATATGTCACGTCGCGTCATTATATTTGTTTTACTGCATGAGAGCTTGTGGTCAGTGAGTCCTCAGTTTTGGGACATACAGGCCGGCAGAAAATCTGTTATTTAAACACAAACATAGACAGTGTCTTACAGAAATAATAACTGCACTGAATTTAGGGTATCAAAGTTAAAGCACATTTTTAAGATATGTCTCTTTGAATGAATTTCAATAGAAGTGTATACATTTCTTTCCACTGTTATTTTCAACATGTCAAGATGTTTAAAAGTTAAAATAAGTCAGTAAAATAATAACCGTACTGGTTTTTTTCTTATATTTCTGCAAAACCTTTCAGCAGTGCCGTTGACAATCTAGTCTGATGAGCCAAAGTTAACCACTGAGTGACATAGTTAGTGCAACATGACTGAAGATGATTCTTTCTATTCAAAGAACCACAGAGAAGAATAACAGGTGAAAAACACTTTTACAATAGCAAATCAATAGAGAGAATTCCACACCGAGTTCACCCTAAATGCCACCACACCCTTTGCCCTCTTATCAGCACCCAATCACAGGCAATCAAGCTCTTTTAAAGACTGATTTAACCCTGATGAAACCTACCTTGGATGAACACCCACACACAGACACCCTGACACACACACACACACGCACACACGCAAGCACACAAAACACTTTCCGCAATATTGCAGCAGAGATTAAAGCCAAATGAAAGAGGTAGAGACAAAGGTGACGTCTCTTCTTTTGAAATGGCAAGAGCGTGGCTTGACATGAAGCGAGTGGGTGAGTGCCTGGGTGAACAAAAGGCTGGCGCTGTGTGAGAAAAGGGCAGAGGCGGGAGCAGGGCAGCGGCGGTGGGGGGCAGGCCTTTAATTAAAAGGATTATATTGAGGTGCACAGTGCTGCAGAGGAGCTGTCCACTGGGCCTAGATTGACTACAGTAATGAAACCTATCCTTGTCAGAGGAGAAGGAGAAGCCACAGGAGAAGAAATGGGGGATGCATCATTGAAAGTTGGTCAGGAAATGACTTCAGGAAAGTAAACATCTGGAATAAACACGCGTAATGAGGGCTTATCAAGCGGAATTTGGTGACAGGAGCTCAAAGTCATAAATACATAAGGTCATAAAGAATAATAACAATGAATGAACTATGGCATTAAATTAGAAGTTTTCGCAGATTAAAGTCATTACAGATATGCTTCCGGCCAATAGAGAGTTTCCCTCTTTAATGTAAATGAATTCTAAGTTTGGCATATCCATCTAGTGTCTCTGCTTCTCATTAATTTTTATCTCTGCAGATATAATGAAGTCATAATAGCGGGGAGTCTGATGAGTTGTCAATTAGAAACTTGAATGATCCCTGTACTGAAAATGAGAAAAAGGTTAGTGAATTTCCTGCTCTGTCTAACTCAGCGGCAACCATTACCTGCCAACTGTTATTCCCTCGTCATCCCGTTTCCTTCATTTAGGACCCGACGCCGGTTGACACAATGGTTAAAGGATGAGCTGACGGTGCTCTCGTGTTTGTTCTGCTTCAAAAACGGCAACTTATTGGAGAAAGTCAAGAATTTTTCTGTCACGCATGGTCAGCCCCAAAAACTTTTTCAGCGTGCAGATAAGTACCCCATGTCTGCCTCTGACTACATTTGTGTTATCATCCCAATCCGTTGTGTTGTGTGGAACTGCACGGCTTCCCACTGCTGCTGACCAAGATTAACATTATCTCTGACCACTCTGCCAGAAAACCAGACACTGCAGTAAATGAATTAGATAGAAGCAAGGCAGGAGGGGTGGGGTAGAACAACTTCTCGTACTTTTTAGGTTTGCCATTTTCGCTATGTTTGTCCTGAGTACACTAAAACACACATCAATCATTAGATTGACAATGCAAGGGATTACAAATATGTGTACTGAAAACTCCTATCGGAGCAAAGAAAGAGAAAAAAAAGCCCCATCCAAATGGCTTTATTTTTTTGTATTTTAAGCTTCGCTTGCTATAATTTGTGTTGTAATTTATTCAGAATGTTAAACATGTAACAAATTACAATAGCATTGAAAGTATATTTGTTTCTCTGGTGCCACACTGACTATTCTTCCCCTTGTCTTGCTTCTTAGATTGGGTGGACAGTCTCGTCTTTGTAGACTTTTATCATCAACAGTGAATTTGCTGTTGATAACTGTCGTCAATAGATCCTCAAAGCTCAAATTCACTTTTATGTGAAAACAAGACTTTGGACCACCGACCAACAGTTCAGTGGTCAGTGATCCACAGACCATAGAAGGAGCTTCTGACATAAATAAGGAGGATTGTCAGAAGCTCCTTAACTTCTGACATTGTCACTGGTTCGAAAGTAGCTCAACACAAGAACGAGGCTATTGGACTTCATGTCTTGGATACTTCTATAGTTGCTTCTCCATGGCAGAGGCTTTTACCGGTTCTGCCCCAGTCCACCCCCAGTTTTGAAAAATAAACTTATATCTTGGTGTAGCTGACCAAGAGTCAAACTAAAGCCAAACATAAAAACCTAAGCAAAGCATAACACAGAAACCAAACCTGAGGTTGTCTCTGGTTTGATTCCTGACCTCGGTATCCGGGCTGCATATCTTCCCTTATTTTCTTTGCCACCTTACTCACTACCTACGTTCAAAAAAAATGAAAAAAGGCTACTAGTGCCAGAAAAAAACTGATTATATGCATGCGAAAGGACCTTCGGTCATGCTGCGGCAATTTGTGGCTATATGTTATGTTAGCATTTTAGCAGTAAATACATTTGATTCCCAGCTAGAGTAAAGCTAGTATGCAAGTATACTGTAGTGAATTATCCATTGCACATCTGTGCATCTCAAATGATCCTGTTTTCATGATTTTCTATTATGGCACTGTCAATATGGAACATAAAGCAAATAATGGGTTTCGAGAAGCTGAAGTACTGTCCTGGAAACAGCTTTTATTGGAGCCATAAATCATCTGCACATTACATGCTTTGTCTTTTTCTTTATGAAATAAATGGCACTTCCTCAAGGAAATAGTTTATCTATTGGTCAAGAACTGCAGCACACAGACAGTGACATATGTGACTTTAAAATAAATGTGGTATTTTAAATCTGCTTTATTTCAAATTTTCATCTGCATAAGCCTGAGCCTGTCCGCTCATACTTTAGCACAAGACATGAGAATACTGTACATTAGAACAAACTTTTATGTATTTTAACAACTTTTTGAAGAACAATATCAGACCATGTCTGACTACAACTAATGCACTTCCCATTCTGTGAGTCTGATCATTAAGCCTGGCAGACTTTAAGAAAAACTGCAGGAGTTATGTTTTGCAATAACGAGAATTATGTGCTAACATATTTTGAAGCTAATGAGTGGAAAGAGATTTAGTTCTTATCAGAAAATGAAAACCATTTTATGAATTTTAAAGGCTGCATTATGCAATCTACAAACATTTCAAAAGTTGCCTAAGTACTGGCTTAGCATTGTGGGAAGGAAGGCACTCCTGAAGTGAGTGTGCCTGAGGAGGTATGAAATGAATTTCATACCTTTTCCCTTCCTTCATTTGCCCAACGTTTTTTAGCTGGTCTCCCCTGCTCAAGCTATATGTGTCTCACCATTACAGAGCTAATCCATCCATGACAATGTTCAATTTCCTCTGGGGAATATGAAGTGCAGTGGGGAAAATTTGCAACCCTGTGGCTCATCTAAGTACCATTAACGACAGCGGCCACATTCCTCCGAGCTTTGTCTCTCTCATTTGAATTGAGCAGCTTGATTTGGTGATCTGGTAATGCTGTGAAATAATCTTTTAATGCAGACTTCTTTATGTGATAGACACCTGGAAAAAGGACCGGTTATAAGATTTTAGATATGTAGTGCCACTTAAAGAAAGCCAATCTTGTATTCAAAGACAGTGTAATTGACTAATCAATTCAAAGGTTCCCTATGTGATGAAGAGATAAGTGTGCTTTAGGGTAAAACCCCCAGCATTGCAGTAAAAATCAAGATTTGATTCAGAGCAAAACTTTTCTTTTCCTAATTCTCAGTCAGTTCTTGGTGGATTTATTGCTGTGTTTTGGTCACTGTCGTATTGTTTTGCTTCAGCTTTCATCTTTTACAGATAGTCTCACCTGTTCCTCATGTACCCACTGATACATAAAAAAAGAATGCTGGATTCAATAATGGTCACCCAGCAAAGCATGACACATCTACCTCCATGATTCACTCATGTGATGGTCTTTTTGGATGGCTGTATTTGGTTGACGCCATGTCTCCTGTTTTGATGTCCATATAATTCAGTTTTAGACATCTGTCCAAATATATTATTCCAGATTCCTAGCTCCTTGCCTTCTTCAATGTCTGAACATTTTTACTCTAATCTCCATATTTTGCTAAATGATTCCTGCATTATGCTCTCCAGTGATAGATGTGCAGCCTCCATTTGTACAGACACACACTTTTCCATCATCCCAGCAGCCCATGATTGCATTTTAGGGCTTTTAGAGACTGTTTTTAGCATCACACAATCTGCTTTTAGGATGGACTTACTTGCAAAGCCAGATTAGGAAATGAAGTCAGTATTTTGAATGTAGACTATTTTACAATGGAATGGCTGAGCTCAAATTATTTCTTTATTAGACTAATACACTGGTAAGATCTTTCAATCTGAGGTTTAAACAGAGGAAACACATTTTAAAACCCTGAGTAACAATTTATGGTGGGAATAAGGTGAGTGCATGTGTATTTTTGGAGGAAAAAAAAATTAAAACTAATCTGAAATGCAGTGCGTTAGTCTCGCTTCCTGTGGATTGTCATTGGTTCGAATCCTCACAGCACACTTATTACCTGCCTTTAGTTCCTTCCCAGTTCTTTTGCTCCTTCTTATTTTTAAGTGATTGAAAAACGTTTTGAAATTTATTTTGTTTCTGCTATTCTGGCAAGAAAATAAATGTTTGGCTATGTTAATAATGAGTTTTCAATATCACTGGGGTGGTTCTGTTCAAGCTTGACTAATGATCACATCATGGCAACACACTAAACCCAAGACCTGCTTCAAAACAATTTCTATTTCTATTGCCTTATTTCTCTGAAGATATTTCAGACAAAAAAATGTTTCAACATGTTTTCAGATGATGCAAGATGACAACACTTTATAGAAACAGGCAATGTTTCTATATTTATATATTTTATCAGACTATAGTTTACACATAAGAACACAAAAAGCGCATTAATTATTTTCTGTAATGTTATAAAATCATTGCACTGATGTCCGATTTTGCGAGTGGTTTAAAATCTTAGCTGATGATGAACATAACATTTAACTGTTTGGTTAGTCAGTTATAAATGTGTATTGACTGCTGATTGAAGATTATAACAGTGGTCAAATGTGAAAACATTAACTTTTGGGAAGCCTGCCAATGAAATGAAAGCATGTACAAGGTTACATTTACTCTTACGATGGAAACAGCCGTTTTTAACTATTTAAATTTAATCTACAGCTTATGCTTCTATAAAAGCTTTAACTGGATAGGTTAGATTAGCTTGAATTAATGTTCATGTACATCTCTCGTTCTCAGTGACGTAAAAAACCCAGACGGCAGGATGACTCATTTTATTGGCAGCAGAATAGTAATTTGCTGTCAGGATGAGGTGCCTGTGTTCTTGGTTTGATTACCATTAAAGTTGTCCTGCTGACTGAGCTGAACCATGGAAAAAGACTTTATTTAGTTTACAAAATTCTGGTGGCTTAGTTTTTTAACACATATTTTAAAGTTAGACATATTGTGCTGATACACACAATACTGGGCAAACACTGGACAATATTTGCTATTGTGCTATTCAGCTCCAGCTCAAACTGCACAATTACATTGCGGGGTTCAGTGATCCACAGCTCACGAATCATGCACATTGTACTATCTGATACTCGGATACAATCCGACTGTTCACACGATTTGTGCGCATGTAAAATGTCGGCCTGTTGAATCTGCAATTGCAAAAAGGAAGAAGAACAAGAAAAATCAGAGAGGGAGGATCCGCTCGCTAGAGAATGATCAATGAAAACAAATGTGTTGAGGTGATAGTTCAGATAGTGTCAGTGTTTCAACAGTACATGACATATAAGCTGAAACTCAGACCAGTCCCAAAAATGCAGACTGTGCTGAAAAAAAGAGCACAAGAACAAAAAGGAAGCAAATAAGGAACAAACACAGCTAGCAGCAGTAGGTCTTTAGTGGAGCATTGACTTCAACTTCTGTGATTCGTTTCACTGACAAATTCATTTTGTTATTTTACGATGTCACGGCAAACCTTTGACTTCTGCCATTGCTTTCATCCAAATTGATCACATCTGGGTTCTTCTGGTGAAGAAAAAGAATGTTACTTGGTTTATTGTTACTTTCAAGTTAGTTTACTTAATTTTGTTCAGTTAATAGACTTGACATCAAAACCCAAAACTAATTACCTCATCACAGTCTTGCAGATCTAGGATACTGACATGCAACTTGCATCTCAGTCGCTTCAGTGTCACCTTTTCATGACAATATGCCCAAATATTTATTTTTGGACAGTTAAAAAAATTTGATATGTATGTCTCCTGTCATTGGTGTAAAACACGGCTAAAATGTGACAAAACCGTTTGACTGTACACTCTTAAAATGATCAAATATGTGTATGGGGGGTGAAAAGATTATAATTGTCTGTTCAGTGCCATGAAGAAGTCTAATATGGATCAGACATGAGAATGACACATGTTCATGCAACGACCGACAGGATGTCAAGTATATGGGATTAAAAACAAAATGTTAAAAATCGGTTTTGGGTCATATTTGCCTTCTGTTTCAATATATTCCTAGTCAAAGTCTGGAACTTATATCAAACTGAGATGTGTCAAGACTATGAAAAAGTATTTAATAAAAAAAATCCAATGCAGTTGGATTACAATAACTTTAACAAAAAGAACATTTTACCAAAAATGTCTCCAGTAATGTAAAGGATTCATATCCAGTTATAGCAAATGTTTGATAACAGTTGAAAACTGCAGTTTGTATTACACAGCATGTCTTCATCATGTATTGAAAGTGGATGAATGATACTTGGTGATCAAAACAGACTAAATATTTCAGGGGTTAATTGATTATCCCAGCACTCTCTATCAAACCAACCACAAGATAAACATGTGTATTCCCCAGCACTTAAGGTAGCAAAACAACAAATCCATTATACTCCAACTGTTGTATTTTTACTTTTTGTGCAAATAGTCTAAATGTAATGTGTACAGACCCCTGGTCTATAAGCTCAACCCTTGAGTGCTTTAGTGTTGTTATTGTCCTAATACTGCTACCATATTTTAGCCCATGCTGTGCTGCCTTTCAGTTGCTTCCAAAATGTGCATCTGTCTGGCTCTCGGTGTGTCGGCTCGATACACTATCGACAGACCAATCATTCTACAATCATGCTCAGCACACCATCTTTATTACTGATTATTGACCAGGTCATCACTGCCTGCACAGCAACCTCGCACCGACATCAGGTGCCAGGAGAAAGAGAGACAAGCTGGTGAGGGGAGAGAAGCTGGGAATCTGTCAGCGCTCTGACGAGCTGATCTACTGCAGGATTTTTGGATTGCCAGTGACCTACAAGTGGCAATTAAATGTCAAGACATTTAGGTTCCAATTCTGGTCTGTTTCTGAGTCACATATGTCATGAGGTAAATTCAGATCTGTCAAAGAAACTGGGTAGTTTCTATCAAATGTAAGCTGTTGCCTACAAGGGGTTTCTGCCCTTAGCTGCCCTTCACTTATTCGTCAGACTGTGGCAGAATGAGAAAGTAGAAAATGAATCAAGAACTTGCAAACTTCTTCTTTCAGTCAAGTTACTGTGCTATTCACAATCGTATTAAAAAAAAACAATTGATTATCTGGACACACAATTAGACCAAGCATTTTAAAAGAAAAAGTCCTACTATAGTCTACCATTTAAATTAGCATATTTGAGAAGCTGATTGAACCTTAAATAAAAATATATTATTGTTGAAAAACAGTAAGTCAAGTTATGCCTATGATGTACATGTGTTGACATCTCCCTGTTTATGCATTCATCTTAGAATGAAGGTTGGAAAACATCCAGCAGCCTCTATGGACACACTCCATTTCTTTTTGCCATGACATCAATGTGCAAGCACCTGGCATGCAGAGGTGAGGGAATCTTCCACTGTGCAGACTGAAAAACTGCATTGCAAAACATGATTAACTGAGGCTACTATAACCAGAGCATGTAAATATTATCAAAACCTGCCTTATTTGACTTTTCTCCATTGGTTTTTCTTGCCAGTATTAGAATTAATTAAAATATTTTACTTTAAACAAATGAACAAATGACACTACTTACACCTGTCAAAGTTTGATATTTAGGGTCAAATTTTTTTAACTGTCCAAAAATAAATATTTTCATGAAAAGGTGACACTGGAGCGACTGAGATGCAAGTTGCATGTCAGTATCCTAGATATGCAAGACTGCGATGAGGTAATTAGTTTTGGGTTTTGATGTTGAGTCTATTAACTGAACAAAATTAAGTAAACTAACTTGAAACTAACAATAAACCAAGTAACATTCTTTTTAATGAAATTAACTGAAAAACATAGTTGAAGTATCTCCGTAGCTGTCAACAACTGAAATGACTTTTCTTCATACCCTTCTTGAGTGTTTACACAAACAAGATAATCATATTACTTTTATTAGAGATTTTTATGGCTGAAAATATGCTCTTGCTTTTAGAGTGTTTGTTTGCACTATGGATATCTCTCCAAGAAAACAGTTCAAAGTATTTCTGTATTTACTGCAGTATAGCATGTGCAGCCATTAATTCAAATAAGCAGATTCAAACACACACGCACACACACACACACACACACACACGCACCGAGGTATATTTCAGTTATCGATATTGTGTTTTTTTCATTCTCATCACATATCACGTGTGTGCTGTTGGTGGTATAAGATGAATGCCAATGAGGATTTGCGAGACATCCTGACATCTGCTGCATCTCCAAGGTCAGCATCTGATTCAGCTCTTGATTTCTCACACAGTGAATCCATCAGCCATGTTTTTTTTCTTCTTCTTCTTTTTCAGTGAAGATCCATTACATCGTTCGGCTTCTTGTTTCTGTCAATCAAACAAGGTGGAATTGAAACAATAATTATACTTGGTTGTTGGTCGTCTCAGTTGTCAGAGAAGCGTCTGACCAAGGAGCGTTTTGAAAATCTTTAAGGATTTCAGCCTGATCTCTTAGAGGCTTCAAAACTCATAAAGGTTAAAAAAAAAAAAAAGCTTAGGAAATCCGTTGAAACAAAAAGTCACTGTGAATAGCAATAATCACAAAAAATCTGTTCGCTATAAAATATATCCAAGATATGAACTAACTGCATTAACTGTACTCATGTGTTTACCCAAATACAGTGCATATGGTCAAAGTGGGAAAAGAGAAAACTATCATCATTATTACTGCAAGAAAGAACTGCTTTGTTTCTAGCCCAACCTGACCCAAATGTGCTTGACAGAATTACAGGCTCAAAGAGCTGAGCATAAATTTCTCAGTTTTGTTTTGCCAAAAATATTATGGAGGTGTTGATGTATTTATGCTATGACAATTTGACACAACTGTAATCCACCGGAACTAATGAGATTTACAGCAACTGACTTTAAAGTTTCTGATGGAGTAAACTACAAAGCTTCACAGGTACCATTTTAAGTTCACAGGCAATGTCTTTCAAATGTTTTTTTTTTTTTTTTTTACTATTTTCTGTATAGGGGAATACTGTTCTTGAAGCAGTGATTTATTTCAGATTAGTATCAGTGAGGAATGCAGAAAACGAGATGTTCTGCACATTTTCAAAGTTTATTTTGGCAGGAAACAGTAAGCTCTGTAGTGAGATGAAAGCAATCTCTCACAGAGAATCTATAAAATAAACTATGAACCATACAATACCTTGCAAAAGTATTCACATATACTGAAAATGTTTGCATTTTGTTACATTACAAAAACAAACTTATGAGTTTGTTTTCTTGTGATGGATCAAGACAAAGCACATTGCGGTGAATTGGTAGGATAGTAAAATACTGTCTTCAAAACCTTGTTTGTGAGGAAAAAATCTCAAAATGTGGCATTTTAATGCATGTATCCCCTCCTGAGTCAGTAGTTCTTAGATCTAACATCTGGTTATTTCTTTAAACAATGACCAGATGTTAGACTCCAAGGTGAAATGCGTGGACTTTACACTGATCCCTCCTCTAGCTTAACCACGGCGCTCTGCGTCTCTGATCCATGTTGTCTTTGCCCAGCCTGTCAGTTTAGGTGGATATTTTGGTAACTCTGCAGTTGATCGATGCTCCTTCCATTTCCAGATGATGGATCAAGCAGTACTCCATTAGTTGAATGTAGCTTGATATATTGTTTTATAATCTAACCCTGGTTTCAACCCCTCTACAGCTTTATTCAGGAGTTTTCTGCTAATGCTCTCTAGCAAATCTCTAAGGCACAGGCGTCAAACTCCAGGCTTGTCGGCCAAATATACCCCACCATAACTTTTTTATGTGGCTCTCTAGGCTGCAAGGGGCCTCTCAAAAAGAGCCTTCAAAACAACAATAGGGTGCAGAATATTGCTTTATCAATCAGATTTGTTGCTGTTTGTGTATTACTGAAGCAGCAATTTCTTAATATATTAACAGTTTGTTAAAGAGTAGTTTTATCAAAACTACCTAACTTCATGTGTTTTTACAAATGTACTTTTTTATTTTTGTTAAAAATAAAAAATGCAAAACCAGTTTCACATCATTTATCCCAGCAAAATAAGAGTTTTGTGGTTGCATTTTCCAGTGCAAAATACTTTTGCACAGCACAATTTATAACATTTCTCTCATTGTGGTATTAACTTTAATTATGATGTATCCAGGAAGAAATCCAAAACATTGCTTACAGACAATAGGGGGGACATTACATATTTACAGCACTACCTGTGGTTTTATTCTTGGCAAACAGGGAGACTTTTAGCTCCATTTATTATCTTTATTTGGATTTATAACAATCCTTAGAGGCACCGTTGCTTTAATGACAAAAGTACAGAGGGCTTGTGAAATTCTGATTAGTTTGGTTCAGCATGAAAGGAATTTAATTACTTATGAAACTCTTTTACAGCTTTTGTGATCCAAAACCTTCAAATTGCTTCACCTGCTCTGTGGGAAAAACTGCAAGCTCAGGGTAGGTTTGGGGCAATCTCAGCCACCCGTGAGGAGTTTGTGGTCGCACATTTGTCTCATGAAAAAAAAGAAAGAATAGGAAAGAAAAGAAAAAGAGTTTGATGCTACCAAATAATGGCAGAAATATGCACGCTGGCAAGTCCGGCTAATTAGTGTGGAACACCAGGATTATGAGTGATATAAAATGCATTAGGTGCCAACAGAGTAATTTGTGATGTAAGACAGTTTGCAGCTTTAAAGCCTGCCTGTTGGGACCTGGAGGGGGAATAAATGGAATTCATGTTTGCATGCATTACTGTAGTAAAGTTTTAACAGCCGAGTGCTGAGCTGATTACACATTAGCTCCAGCAAAAGAGCGGACATTAGCATTGTTTTGCAGCTGTCAGAAACTCTTATCCAAAAGCCTGCAACCAGACGGATACTTGTTCATCGGGTCCTCAGAGAACCGTTGCTAACGACATTACTGTCTCCAAAGGTTGTTGAAATTGCCACATGAGGCTTTAAGTTCTTGGCTGTGAAAGATGGTTGTGATCAAGAAGGTGTCACCTGGTCACTTAGGGATGGGGAAGATCTGAATGTGAAAGACAGGATTTCAGGAGAAGAAGGAGAAGAAAGAAAAGCCTTCTTGTCTTCTGATTCAGGCGCCTTGCTCTGCTGTGTGGGGACATTTGTTGCTGCATACATTATCTTTGTAAATTATTCATTGACAAATGGATTCTCAGTCTGGGCTATTTGTATAAAGTCACAGATTAAGTCCACAATGGCTTTGACCTTGTGCCAAACTCGAGCCCCTTCAGACACATTCCTCTCTCTTTTTTTTTCTTTTTTTTGTTTACTACCACTGAACCTGAGAATTTACTGCAGGGCCAAAGAGTAATTGTGCATATAATGTCAAGGACTGTTGTCAGTACCCATACATCATATCCACATATGGTATAGATGGCGGTGTTAAAAATACATGCTCCTATGAAATATACATGACCAGAGTAGGCATGCAAAGCCTGTCGCTGTAACCGGACGGATTAGTTACCTGAAGATATAATTCACACGCGTCCCACTGAACTACGGTGATCATATCTGACCACCTTCATGTGTTTCATTTTCTCTCAAGCAAAATTATCGCAGCGAAGTTGCACAAGGCCAAATCGGACTATATGAATCTGAAACATGTGTTCAGCCTCGCTATAGAGTAGAATGTATTGACATTTGCACAGACACATTGGAGAGAAGGAAAATTTAAATTACTGTGCGTTTCACTAACTCAAATATAGTAAAAGTTCCTTCAGAAGTCGGAAGACTCCGAGAGGCCGCATCATGCTGTGGGATGCTTTTTTCTTCATTAGAAAAAACAGAAATTGGGGTACATATCTACCTTCAAGCAACAAAACATAGAGTTTGTGTTGGTTGTAAAGAACATCACAATAAAAGCCACTGATGTTTGGTTTAGTAGTGTCAAAAAACCATGAGAAAATAAGGTTGAGAAACACTCACTCACTGTTACAACCGAGTGAATGACACTCTTACAACTAACAACGTCAGAGGACGACAAGGGCAACAACTAAATAAAACTTCCATGATTCGCAGGATTGTTTACTCTGCAGAGCTCAATATTTACCTCTGAATAACAAGAACATAAAAGCATTAAATAAATTACTTTGTTTCCGTGTTTGCATATCTTTTTTGTCTTTCACGTGAACGCTCAACACAAAGAGCTAATTTGTCGGGGAGCAGGGAATGTGTGTGAGAGAAAGGATTCCCTATTATCAGGGGATGAGAGTGCTAATAAAACACTGGAGCTGCCGAGGTCCAGAGGTCTGATGCACATGTAATGAATGGAGAAATTTAACTCATCCAATTATAGGAAACCAAGGCAAAAATCCATACTGTTACTCTGGGCAGGGGGCCCAAATGCAAAACTAATAATGTCAGGCAAAGCTCAGCTCTGTGCCGTGCATAAACTCCGTGATGCATAAACATGTGTGCAGGTGGGTGGGCTTGTGTTAAAGCAAAAGCTTAGAATCAGGTGACAGTGAGCAGAAAGAGGAAGAGTCTGTGCAGCGCTGCCATGGCTGCGCATGGCGTTTGATTAACAACTTGAGGTTTTTATTAGGGTCCTTTGATTGAGTCAGTGGATTGTAGAAGATAAACTAAGTGCTTAATAACACAGAAGATCACAGAAGCCGACAAGGTAGCAGTTTGGGTTCTCGTATTGCATGAATGTATTTAAATGAGCCTCCTCTATGGGGAACTGGACACAACTGATTTGTCTAGTCTACTTTAGCAACTGTCAAAAACGCTTAAAGCTGGGAATGAGATACATTTGTGCTGTCTTGATGTAATTTATTTTAATGGACCAGTGGAGAAGTGGAAGTCAACCGGCCGCTCCTCTGTCTCTGAGTGGTTGTGTGAGGGAGAGGTGGTCCTGTGTTGGTCGGAATATGAAAGAGTAGGTCTACTTTGTGTTCGTTTCACCACTGACTTAGCAATGGGACTTAGAATGAAAAATGTCTGAGACACTTTATGGGTGTCACAGTGGAACATGTAACAGAAACAGAAATCTCTGAGTGAAAACTGTTCACAGCTTGAATCCCAAAGATTAAACAACCCCACACAAAGTCATTAATTTAGACTCCTGAAAAGAGAACGAAAAACAGGCTACAAAGATGCAATTATTGCCTTAGTTTAAAGCAGGAATTATCTTTTTTTGGGAAAGTACAATTGTTAAAACCTCTTCTTATGTTAAATAAGTTTATCAACAAATTATTATGAAAATTATTTGGAAGCAAATGTGTTAAATTCAGAAAATCTATATTGACTCCTCACTTCTGAACATTGCTCATTAATTCTGCATGAGAAATATTCTCACCCAATGTCTCAGTTATGTGCAGACACCTTAATGACTACAAGTTAGACATCAAAACGTTTTGAAAAGGATTTGATTAGGAATAAATATAACTCCTCTCAAAACAGCATCAATACTTCTGTCCATTTCTAAACTTGTCAAACTGCCCTCAAGCTTTCAATGTGACTCGTAAGTTAGCTGGCTGTGACACACTTAGTAATTGTCTGAAATCAAAGATAAGTGTCACACAAGAGTCAGGAAGCTGTAATCATTCTCATACAAAAAAGAAGAACATGAATCCCAGTATTTGGACGCTGCCATTAAATACAGCCGTATGTCATCTCTCTCTACTTCTTTGTTACTTCCACTTATCTTACATGAGCCACACTGTACCAATCTGCCCCCACAATTGCTTGGAGTATATTGCTCTGCTTTTTATGTTTGGGCAAAGAAGCTCCCGGATGACGGACTAAAATATGCACAAAAACGTGACATCCTTACACAAGGCTCCGTTCACACGCGTCCCATCTCATGTGGTTTCTTTTACGTTGGAATACGGTTATCCAGGATTGCTGCAATCCAGTAAAGTTTGAAGAGTGACTGTGATCTGCTATGAACATTAGAAAAAGGTCAAACTGAAATTTGTACCACTAAGGTTGCTGCAATCACATGTTATAAACTATCAGATTAAAAAAAAGCAAATTCAGTTTATGCAAAATATTTAATTATAATCCATGAAGCTTGGCTTGATGTGAGTTTTGTACCTTTAAACTCCAAACACTGGAGTGTGCACAGGTCTTTGACTTAATGACTGCCCATGTAAACAAAGACTGAAAAAGGGCAAGCTCGTTACTGAGGAGACACTTTGATTAAATGAGTGGCGCGCTGATTAAATGATTAGATTTATTTGTCCTAAGGAAGAAAAGAGAGAGAGAAAGAGATAGAGAGAGAGAGAAGACTGAGAAGGGGAATTAAAATCTCACATTCATTTTTGCTCCCATTTTTATTTAGATTTTTTTTAATTGGGAACCATACCCCCTTGGAGGCAAAGTCATTAGGCCTTATACATAACCATTGCTGCCACATTAAAATCACATTACACAACAACGATAATCATTGCATTCAATTACACATGGTAATAAATACTTGACGCCATCTCCAGTAAATCCATTAGCCTGGGAGACCTACACAACACATGCAGCCATTAGAGGATCTCTCAGTGTTTGGACCCCTGGTTTCCTAGATAGCTCTCAATTGGTCTTATGGATACATCAACTGTTTACATTGTCTGATCGGAACGCATTATGAGGTGATTACACTAACATTTGGCATAAGTGGAGCATACAGCATAATTGCACTTGTTTTTAATAAGGCACAATATACAAAACATTTCCTAGCACAACAATAAAAAACCTGCTTTAATGAAGGCCAAAAGCTAGAATTTAACCGCTTCAGTCCACTAAATCCTCAGCAATACATCAAATAAGTCTCATTTACTCCAGTTCCACAGTTTTATGCTACATTACTCTTTAAAAAAATTTTTGCAACTTGCAAGCTGCATCTCTTTTCTGCTCAGTAAGACGTCAAGACTCTTCAGTGTCTTTTCTAAGCCGTGCATCTATCACTCAAATGACCCAAGATATAAACAAACTTACAACAAGCAGGATTTTTGTCTCACTTCATTAACAGGTGACTGAATGTGTGGTAAGGGGAGCAGACTAACATACAGCAGGTTGCTGTGCATATCTTAGTGTTATTAAAAACAGAAACTGTGAAAGGTCTAATAAGTAGGAGTTTATATGAGGAAAACTATCACTTGCATGCATATACAAGCATCTTCAGCTTGCATTGCTTTTAATTTCATATCTCCTGCTCTTAACCGCTCAATATCTCTCTTGCCTTACAGTTCAGTCCACACCCCTCCGCTCTACCTTTTCTTTGGCTTCAGCCTACTTCTCTCCTTCTCTCTCTCCTTCTTGTTTGATGGCAGCCTCACTTGTAATTAACTGTTATGTGGGGGATTGATTGCGGACAGCTTAGCATTGACCAGCTTCATTATGGAGTCCCTTCAAAGTGGGATTCTGGGCCTGCCAATACTCCTGAGTTTATTTCAGCGAGGGGATCAATAGCCTGCGCATTAAAAGCTTTATTTGGGCTTTGTCCGCCCCACAAGTACCTTTGCCCTGGCTGCTCTGTGGAGCTTTCAGGTGTCACAAAAAAGGTGGTTTTGGCCTTTTCACAAAAAACACCCTCACAGTTGGGTGGGTGGTGTGATCAGCGGCACATGCTGAAAAAGATAGTCGATGTGGAATTTCACATCGCATGCAAAGCCTTGAAAAAGCATTCACTGTCATGTTATAGACAAAGACTTCAGTGTATTGCGGTTCATTGTGATGTTTCACCCAACCTATGCAGCTCCGACTCTTTTGGGATGGCAGCATCGTAATGTTTCACAATATTTTCCAAGGGACGTTTCTGAACCAACAGTGATGGAGGACAAAAAAGGATGGCTCATATTCTTGTTGTAGTTTATTCATTTCTCCTTCTATAAACCACCCAGGTCTGTTTACCAGTTCCAGGACCTGACTAGAACCCTTTAGTGTCATTACCTTGAGACATAATGAGATTTGATCAAGGATGGGTCTTAATGCCAAAAATGATCAAATGTTCATACAAATGGAACAGGTACAGAGTGACATTCACCATCCAGCGTTGGGTTTCACTCAGTCCACATTAGAGGAGACACCAACAGCAGCAAAGATTGTAGCACGAGTTTAGCTTTTATTCTTGTTCTCATTCTGTTCCCCCCCTAAATGGGGGTGTAATCAGTTTCATTTTGTTTATGTGTGACTGTCGCCAGTCTTATGTGATATGGTTATGTAAGCAGCAGTGATATGTGTGTGTAAGCAGATAAAAGAGAGAGGAAAGCACAGAATCCATAACAATCTGAACTATTCTTTGATTTAGGTCAGAAGTTCAGAAGTCAAGTCTTTCCTTACAAAACTTTCACATCCACTTTGAAAAAGAAAAACTGTTCCCACAAGAAATTGGTCAAAATATCTCACTATCGTCAGCATCTATCCCTGCAACAAGAAGATTAATTTTGAGATTTGGACTTATTGCAAGAAGATAATAGTTTATCATGGTACCATGTTGAAATTGCTTAAACACCTTCGAACAATAAATTCTGTGGAAAATGTTTGTACAAGCACTCTGCATGCCTAGGTGCAGATATTAATATGTAATATCTGGTGTTATATGAGTTTGATTTTACACATTGGCCACGTAAAGGCTTACAGTAACAGAGGCATAAACAGTGATAATGTGTTCTAAAAACACATTTTAGCACCTATCCAGATGTTGACGTGTGTGACAGTTCGTCGCCACGGTGCAAACATCTTGCAATATCTTCACTTTGCCAGTGGAGCTCGACACTCTGTTTCAAAGTTTACTCTACAGACAGCAGGCTGCAACACTCCTCCACGAGAGCAATACACATCGTGATATCTGGGGACGCAGCTCTCTCTCTCTCACACTCACACACACATATATAAATGGGGGGCCCTCTGATGAGATATCATTTTGTCATTTACCATGCTGTGTTACAAGATGTATCTCCCCTGCCAAAGCATCAGCAGTCGCCCCAGCACCGTCCTTCTCTTGTGCTTCCCCCAAGGCTACACACATCGGAAAGGAGCAACAAGCACATCATGGACCTGGGAGGACTAGAAAGCCACTTTATAAATGCTGGAAAGAAACTTTGTTTTTTTTTTTTTTTGCTTTTTCACTCTTACTTCTGCTTTATTTTTCTCCTATTCTCAGACACACATCAGTGTAGCCTTCCACTCACCAGTTGCCAGTCGAGACCATTACACAGATGTAGATCATGGGCGCCACACACAGAAATTATGGTCTTGCCCCGAAGCATCCTTCTAATGCTCTGAATTTGATGTAGATGGTAAAATGGAGAGGTATTATTCTTAGCTTCGATTATAAAAAAATAATTTCTTCACTTTTTTATCCTCATTGGGCCTTCTCGTCCAATTCTTGTTAAATAATTTTCTTTTAAAAAGGTGAGATATCGTCCTGCTTGAATCATATTTTACCACATTGACACCCACAGAGGTTTTCTATGTAGCTAATAGCCTACGGTGACAGAAAGATGAGTAAAGAAACTACAAATGTGGCCCACAGTTACCATGGGTGGTGGTGACACTTGGATAATAAACACTTTAGGAAGTCTTTTCCTGGTTTGGAGGACTGAGCTCAACTCATTTGTTGACTAACAGTGGGGGGGGGACGGAGAGAAGGAGACTCCGATATATTTCTGCCGAGGGGGTGGGGGGTGTGTGCAGAAGCCATTACACAGAGCGAATTGTAACGTAGGACTCACCTACCGGGCCGCCATGTGTCTCTTTTCCCCCTTTGCTGCTTGTGGCTCAATGTTGGGGCACAAGTAACTGAGAGAATCCGGTTGCAGGATTTTCAAAATAAAAGATGCTCCAGACTCAAATAATACGTAAAACGGAAGTATTTAATTATTTCTTGCGCCGCGGACCGGTACCAATTGGTCCACTGGACTAGAAAACAAAAAGCACATTCCCACAAATACGCAGGCCTGTGGATTTTATACAAAAATGAGAGACTATTGCTGTGTCAGATTACATTACATGCATTACTATTGGCTTAAGTTGTATTAATTTGAAACATTTAAACATTAAATACATAAACCCTTTCTCCAACAGGAAAAATATTTTGGGTGTCATTTCATAATATAAGCTTGATCAAGCTGTATTATTTCCATCTCTTGATGCTGATGTGTATTTACACAAGCTCAGCCTGTTTCAAGTTTAGAAATTACTTATTCTCATCCAAAAACAGAGAGCTTTCATGTATTTATTCATCTGTATACTTCTGTCAATTTTCAATTGTTCAATATTGAAAATACAAAGAGGAAGGATTTCATAGACGTAGCAGCAGTGCAACATTGTGCCAGAGGGCAGTCGACAGGTCTTAGATGCTAATGGCTTCTTCATGCATGATACATTTCAAAACAAAACATCTGATGCTCCCTCCAATCAGACCAGCAGGACAACATCAGCCAGAAAAGATCTAACAGCACATTGGAGATTAATTACAATATGCCCTCATCTCGTACTGAGATGAGATGAGACACCTAAATGGATCAAAATGTGTATTTATGAGGCTGCTTCAGGGTATTTCGTGGGTCCCTCTTAACACAAAGGTGCTGAGATAGAAACACATAAATAATAGAACGTTTTTTGTTTTTTTGCAGGTACACCCTCTGCGGGTTTTTAATTTGAAGTAAGATGAGCAGATAGAACAAATAGACGGCGTCTGATGAGGAGAACCATCTGTTTTGTAAAAATCACAGCAAAGTATAGTCGTGTTTTGAGCAGAAAGACCTTCTTGAGTATTGGACAATCTTTTTTGCTTCATCAGTTCCTACGTAAATAGTTGATGGGGCGAAATAATTAGTCATAAATTGCTCATTTTCCAGACTGACAGAATGTCAATATTCATGAGACGTCTGCTCTTTTCTTTAAGTATTCTTAGACGGGACAGGGACTGTCAAAACATCCCCCATGTCAAATGGAAGTGGAAAAAAAGATTTCTATTTAATTCTGACATTTCTTTCATGAATAATCTTCCTCATGCATAAATATCAATAGATAAATAATTGGTAAATCATTAATATGAATGAAAATCAACAGGGAGGCTCTGCAATTTCACTGTGCATTCCGATATAATTAAATTACATTAACTACTAATTAATTTTGGTATTTTTTTAAAACATTTGTTCTGATTCAGAGTTTTAGCTTGTATACACATTATTTTTTAACAACTACATTATTTAATCAGGGCTTCACATCTAAAAGTGATCTTTTTATTATCATACTGTGAAAATGTGTCTCTGTCAGAGACTATGGGAGTTTAATACTTCATTGTGACAAAAATTATATTTACTTGTGCATTTATATGATTTTGGAAACTTTAAAAGTATGTTGACAACAAACATCTGATTGGATATGGTGTTTATAAAGTATCATAATAATATTAGAAATCCCTAAATAGGGTCAGCTCCTGTCCATGTACCATGTACATGTTACAGATTCTTTATGAAGATATTTACAGGGAAGGGATACTGATGCGTTTTCTGTGATTTCCCCACATGACGGCAACGTTTACAAGCAGGAGAAGCCAGACAAGAGGTCAGAAGCAGAATACCTTTTTCGGTAATGTATTCAAACCATTCTGGGAAATCTTGCAGAAACCATACACACTGCAGTATTTAGCGCAGGAGGTGTAATATGTGCACAGAGATTAAAAGCTGTTAACTAATTCATTACAAGAAAGCTCTTTGTTTGAATCATTCAGAAAGTCAACTGTAACAGGTTTTACTTTAATTAGCATGAATGTCTGTTTATATTTCTAATGGGATAAATATTGCACTTTTATCAATTTTCAAAATGATATAAAGGAACCTAAAACTGTTTGCATGCTGAATTAAATGTTAACAGTGGATTAAGATCAAGCTGTAATTGTTAAATATTCATGTGGCAAATTAGGCCTAAAGGAAAAAGGTGCAGGATTAAACTTCTACCTCACATCACTAGACAGACTACATGACATACATTTCATGTTTCAGTTGAGAGTCAATACTTGATGGGGACTTTGTAAACAAAAAGTACTTAAACAATTCTGGGACAAAGTCACAATACTGATGTAAATTGTATTTTTTAAATTAGACATAATGTTTTAGAAACTTTTTAAAGCACACAATGTATTAATTTCATCCCTCATGCTGACAAACCCAATGGGTTGAAGTAAAAATCTTGTGACTAGCGATGTGAAAAAAATTCCTTAACAAGAGTATATTTCTTCTGGAGAAGAATTAGCAAATGCAAAACCTTCCAAGTTGAGAACAAAATTACAGTCCAAGGAGTCTAGTCTGCTCTAAGAGGTAACAGTTTGTTCTGATTGTCTTTTATAGGTTCTGGTCAGTAGCTCTTCTGACAGCAGGTATTTGTGGGTGTTTCCCAACAGACGGAAGAAAGACTTGATGGAGCTACAGGTGTGAAGTTGTGACTTACTATGCAAAATGATTTTGTGGAGCTCAGCACAGATGGTCTTCCCTTTAGTGAAGAAACGGGGGCTGCGTTTGATCTTAAAGAGAACATCCAATTCTGGTTAAGTTATGGGTCGGAAACATCACACAAAGATTAGTCCTGAGCTACAAAGATCCATCTTTTACTGTCTTATGACACCAAGTGTGGGTCTTTGTAAGATCAGCTGATCAATCTTTTGGCAAGGTTATTCATACACAGTCCAGTCACATTAATGTGACCACCACGTACTTTCCACTTCAGAGTTAAATAACCAATCACAGAAGGCAGGTGGCAGCACAGTGCAGTTGAGCGTATATAAAGGGTGTGTGTGGGCTTCGGAAAACATTTCAATCGTTGGCGTAATGCAGAAACGAAGCGATTTATCCGACGTCCAAAAGGGCATGATCATTGGCTTTCGGGCCAAGGGTGGAAGCATTTCCGAAACGGCTGAGTTTGTGAACTGTTCGCGTGCCGCCGTGGTAAAAGTGTACCGTGCATGGCAAAATGGGACTGTCCAAAATCAACGACGTGGCAAATGTGGTGCACCACGGGCCATAGATGACAGAGGCGAACGACGGTTGCGGAGATGCGTTCGGGCAGATAGACGGGCTACCGTTGAGCAACTGACCACTAAAATGAACCAAGGGGCTACCACAAGTGTCTCCCAAACCACTATTCAGCGAACATTGCTGCGTCTGGGCCTCCGAAGCGGACGCCTGGTTCGTGCACCTATGCTGACTGGTGTTCATCGACGACGAAGGCTAGAATTTGCACGCCAGTACAGCAGCTGGACGTCCACTGAGTGGCGACAGGTAGCGTTTTCAGATGAATCGCGTTTTATGCTCCATCGGACAGATGGACGTTGGCGTATAAGGCGTGAAACCTCTGAAAGGAACCACCCTGCAACCATTGCAGGAACGGTCCAAGCTGGAGGCGGGAGCATTATGGTCTGGGGAATGTTTTCCTGGCATTCTCTGGGTTCACTGATTATTGTGGAAGGCACGATGGATCAATACAAGTACGCATCTGTCCTTGCGGACCATGTCCACCCCTACATGCGCATTGTTTTTCCTCAGGATGATGGCATCTTCCAGCAGGACAATGCGAGGTGCCATACAGCTGCCAGTGTACGTGCGTGGTTCGAAGAGCACCAGGATGAGTTTACCGTCCTCCCCTGGCCAGCAAACTCACCTGACTTAAACCCAATCGAGCATCTGTGGGACCATCTCGATCGAGTTGTTCGCGCCATGGATCCTCAACCGCGTAATCTAGCGCAGCTGGCCACGGCATTAGAGTCGGCATGGCTCAACATCCCAGAGAAGACCTTCAGGGACCTAAGTGACTCTCTTCCTGCACGTCTCGTAGCAGTTCGCTCTGCGAAAGGTGGTTATTCTGGCTTTTGACAGATGGTCACATTAATGTGACTGGACTGTGTATAATCTAAAAGAAGATGGAGGTGAGGATTGTATTATAAACATTGGTGAGCAAAATGAAGAGGTGACCAGACTTTCGATGGCCTCAGTTGTCTGTTGCTATGTGTTCACTTTCTGCATTTTGCTATTTTCTACACCATGTAGTCAACACAGGGATGCTATTTGTCCAACAAAAGATAAGAAGTTTGATGCTCCTACATCGTTTCTACTTATTTTGTGCGCAATCAACTTTACTACAAATGTCTACACATCAGCGTTATGTTTGAAAGTTTGCCAAAGTTGATCTCAATGTGAAGAGTTCTTGTCTGCCATTAGCTGACATCCTCGGCTAATGGTAATCACCCTAACAGTAGGGATTTTGACAGATGGCGGTACATAAAAACATGAAAGAAAACAAAATAAGGATTTTACTTAGTACGAGCATCGAGCTTGATGGGATTTGAAAGTTGAAGTGATTTAAAAATGATAGAGGGGAAAAAAACATCATAGATTGACTTGTAGTCAGACTTTTTTGCTTCTGAAAACAAGATGGTGGTGAAGATGCCATAATCATAACATCTTCATCTGCACATACAGGTCACTTCAAGGCCATAGACTGATCAATTCTGATTAAGTCTGATGAGAGTTGCTTTCATATCATACTGTAAAACAGCCAGATAAAAAATAAAACAAGCAAAGAATGAAAAGTCCAGTAGCTCCGTTTCATACCTGAAAATATTTTTCACAAAATGAAAAACGGACAAAAGTGAGGGGGATAAATGAGTCATGCCTGTTTTGTTCAAAAGACGACATTATTTTTTTTCCATTTATGTGTTAAAGGTATTGTTTATATTTTTACCTCAAATTAAATTTGTATGAGCAACATTTGGTGAAGAAAACTATTGTCTACAGATTTAATTCTCTCCCTAAATCTGTGTCCAATTTTGACAAAGACACCTCTGGTCTCTGGATGCCAAATACATTAAACATCAAGCTTTGGTAAACACAGAATAATGTTACCCAGCATGCTGTGGCGTGCATCCACATGCCACGCTACAAGGGTTCACTTTTACTTGCATGCGCCCTTCCACCTGCCCATTTATCATGTCTCTCTGCACCAGAGATCGACCGTTTCACTAATGACACCTATTAATTGGAAACATTCGTGCATCTCAAAGATTAACATTCCTTGGTAAATGAAGCAACGGGGGGAGGAGGGAGGGAAAGGTGTTAGGCTTTAGCGTAGATATCAAAGCCTAAACAATTGCTGCACAGTGTGGATTCTGGTGATTAGCAGGAAACATGGGTTAAACAGAGGGTGGAATTAGAAACCACACAGATATGATCAAAAACAACAGATGACTTTAAGAGAATGTAAATGCACTGCTCAGGAGTGGAGGAGACAAGCAGTCCAGATGAGATTTTGTCACGTTATCTTTCTAATATCTTTAAACAAACAAGGAAAATGTTCCACATTAACGTTTAAAACTTTGGAATAGAATGTGTGAATGTAAGTTTTACTACACTTTGAATTAACTTTGAATTTTAGGATTTGTCACAAATCTGAATTAAAATTGCCTGTCCCCTTTTAGAGACAACTTTCAAGGCTCCATAACTTTCTCAGAGATTACCCTTAATTATTATGCACACCTTTCTCATTCCACATGCATAGATAGTGTTCCAGAGGCAGAGAAAGGGAATCAAAAGGGCATACTCACTCTTAGGCTTGTGGGTGTGGCTCCTGCCTGCCAGACAGAGATGATAATAAGCGGGGGAAGCTTCCTGCCTCTAAGCGTCCATATCAGCCAGGTGTCCATGAAGGAGATACTGTGAGGAGGGCGAGTGAGGCAGGCTGGGTGGGAAGATTGGAGTGGGGTGAGGTGATGGAGTTAGAGAGGGTGTGTGGGTGGGAGAAGAAGACAGCATGTACCAAAGCAAGATGAGCAGTTTTTTTTTCTTTTTGTACTCTGAAATTCAAGTCTTTTGATAATCATATGCACATAAAAAACTGTACAAATAGAAACGAATGTAGTTTTTCTTTCTGCATCCATTTCAACTGTTAACATCTTTCAGACTTCAATGTGTAGCTCTTTCTGCATAGCTTTCTTTGACCAACTTACGCAGCTTACAGCATTTTTGTGGCGCGTCATGCATGCCATGTTGAATCGTTGCTTCACATGTGCACGTGTCTACTCGCATTACCTTTATAGTGTCACCTTGCTGAGAGTAACGTCTTTGAATCACATAGGAACTCTGATATTTGTGCAATTCTTCTGCTATTCATGTTTAGTGTTTTCCTTTTGCTTAACCATCTTGAAAAACCACTTCACTGGTTCAAAAGCAGTCTTACATGTTAGATGGTGGCAGGTTTTTTAGATTCATCAAAAGAGAAGCAAGTTTCTCTCGCCTGCCTCACTGCTCCTTCCATCATTTTCCTGGACTGTCACACACCTGGACAGCTGCCCTCCTCCCCTCACACACCCACCAAAGGATATATTGGGAAAAATCTCTAAGTAAACTCTGTGGCACCATGTTGCACCCAGCCAAGTTCAGCTACAGCAGGAAATACGGCACACACTCTTTATAGATCATTATTTTTAGAGAACTTTAATTTCTCATACATCACTCCATTTGTCTGTGGGCCAGGACTTGTAGAACAGCTTCACTTCCTTCAGTTTTTCTTAGAAAACTCTGTGGGACAAGTAAATTATAAGTCATCATATACTCTGTTAACAAAAATAAATAAATAAATCAACTATACATCATAATGTCTGGACCATAAAGTGCTACTTCACACGCTTTGAAAACTTCAATGCGGTTAATATTTGGGGGGGAGGGGTTAAAAAAAAGGGTTTTGAAAGGCTGGAAGAAGAGGATAGCACACACTTCAGAGCAAAACAACAGCGACATTGAGAGCAGCAATCAAAGAGACTCGGGAAGTGTGTGAGGCTGTTCAGTCCCGATACTGAAAAGACGACTTTAGTTCTGGTAGTGCAGAGGAGGAAGATGAAGATAGCAATCGATGACATTGCACACACTTGTTGTTTTCTTAATGAAAATGCAGTCCTGGCATGTCATATTAAAAAGATATTTTGCAGAATGTTTGTTTGTCAGACAGGTCATTCAGTTTTGACGTCCCAGTTTCTCAGTGATCTAGTTTGACATAAACCCTGTTAAAATTTACACAAAGAACACTTCCACTGGTGCTTCCATGCTCTAGTGGGCAGCGTTGTTTACAAATCTTTTCATTCTCAGCTTGCCAGCCATTCACCCCAACCCAATTACTGAGTAAAACCCTGGCTTAGTTTCCCCCCAAGTTCTGCCCCGCATCCTGCATCCGTCTCGGGCCCTGGAGAGTTTCCTCTCCGCTCTCCACCGGTGTCATTTACACCTCCATCTTCCGCCCTGGCTTAGTCTGCCTTCCCCCTGCTGCACGCTGCCAACTACAGCTACCCCCTGCTGATCAAGAGCACGCCATCCACAAGTAAAACTGGGCTACTAGGAAATAGAGACGAAGTATATGACACAGCGAGACATCTCATTACAGCAGTAGAAGACTTTTCGCTGCTGTTTGCCTTCACTCACGTCATCAGACAAGAAGAGAAGATTTGTTCTTGATTCCGTTTTTTGTTCTTCTCTTTTTTTTTGGCAGAACAGGATGGGGGAAAAAATGGAGGGAGAAAGCAATTCTTGGATGAATTAGAGGGATGAGCTGCTGAACCAGGAGAGATGTGCAGTAGAGGTAAAGCCTCTACTGTACTTGGGATTCTGCGGGAAATGAAGTTGCATTGGGAACGAAGGGAGGAAGGAGAGACACGAAGCTGGGTTAGCTGTGGGGGCAGGTGGGTGGTGACAAAGCCATTGAAGCTGAGCAGGGGTTGAGTGGGGTTGAAGCCACACTGTAAGCCCTTCTTTCCCCCCTGAGACAGACAGAGTTAGAGGGCCGGTATGGGACTGGGTTACAGGGAAGGACCCGGGGCCATTTCATTACAGAAAGTGTCTGTCCGGAAGATGGGAAAGGGATTATCCTCCAAACAGGATTTATTGGAGGGGATAATTCATTGGCTGAACCCACAGTGGGGAAGTGCCGCATAGGTTGAGGTTACAATATCGCTTCATTCACAGCTTCCAACTGCCTGGTTTTCAGCAATGTATGTGTTGGTGTGTGTGTTGGGCATTTGTTCACAAGGAAGTAAAAGCATTTGTGGAGAAGTGGATGTGTGTGTGTGTGTGTGTGTGTGTGTGTGTGTGTGTGTGTGTGTGTGTGTGTGTGTGTGTGTGTGTGTGTGGTGTGTCTGTGTGCGCGCGCGTCAGAATCAACCTGTTTGTGTGAGGTCTTTGCTCAGGAGAATAATACAAAAAGTTTGGTGGCCAAATGCAATAGGGAACGATTACAATGCCTTGCAAAGGTTTTGTACATTTGTTCAAAACCTTTGCAAAAAAAACAAATCTAAATGCATTTTATTGAGGTATTTAGTGTAAGAGTTAAAAATGTATTGTAGCCCAATATGTTGCATTATACAGGTGCTGGTCATAAAATTAGAATATAATGAAAAAGTAGATTTATTTCAGTAATTCCATTTAAAAAGTGAAACTTGTATATTATATTCATACATTACATACAAACTCATATATTTCAAATGTTTATTTCGTTTAATTTTGATGATTACAAATGAAAATCTCAAATTCAGCATATCAGAAAATTAGAATATTACTGAAGACCAATAAAAACAAAGGATTTATAGAAATGTTGGCCAACTGAAAAGTATGAACATGAAAAGTATGAGCATGTACAGCACTCAGTATTTAGTCGGGGCTCCTTTGGCCTGTATTACTGCAGCAATGCGGCGTGGCATGGAGTCGATCAGTCTGTGACACTGCTCAGGTGTTATGATAGCCCAGGTTGCTCTAATAGTGGCTTTTAGCTCTTCTGAATTGTTGGGTCTGGTGTATTGCATCTTCTTCTTCACAATACCCCATAGATTTTCTATGGGGTTAAGGTCAGGAGAATTTGCTGGCCAATTAAGGACAGGGATACCATGGTCCTTCAACCAGGTACTGGTAGCTTTGGCACTGTGTGCAGGTGCCAAGTCCTGTTGGAAAATGAAATCTGCATCTCCAAAAAGTTGGTCAGCAGCAGGAAGCATGAAGTGCTCTAAAACTTCCTGGTATGTGGCTGCGTTGACCCTGGACCTCAGAAAACACAATGGACCAACACCAGCAGATGACATGGCACCCCAAACCATCACTGACTGTGGAAACTTTACACTGGACTTCAAGCAACGTGGATGAAGTGCCTCTCTTCTTTTCCTCCAGACTCTGGGACCTTGATTTCCAAAGGAAATGCAAAATTTACTTTCATCAGAGAACATGACTTTGGACCACTCACCAGCAGTCCAGTCCTGTTTCTCTTTAGCCCAGGCAAGACGCTTCTGATGCTGTCTGTGGTTCAAGAGTGGCTTGACACAAGGAATGCGACAGCAGAAACCCATGTCTTTCATACGTCTGTGTGTGGTGGTTCTTGAAGCACTCACTCCAGCTGCAGTCCACTCTTTGTGAATCTCCCCCACATTTTTGAATGAGTTTTGTTTCACAATCCTCTCCAGGGTGCGGTTATCTCTCTTGCTTGTACACTTTTTTCGACCACATCTTTTCCTTCCCTTCGCCTCTCTATTAATGTGTTTGGACACAGAGCTCTGTGAACAGCCAGCCTCTTTAGCGATGACCTTTTGTGTCGTGCCCTCCTTGTGCAAGGTGTCCATGGTCGTCTTTTGGACAACTGTCAAGTCAGCAGTCTTCCCCATGACTGTGTAGCCTATAGAACTAGACTGAAAGACCATTTAAAGGCCTTTGCAGGTGGTTTGAGTTAATTAGCTGATTAGAGTGTGGTACCAGGTGCCATCAATTTTGAAACTTTTCACAAGATTCTAATTTTCTGATATAAATTTGAGATTGTCATTTGTTGTCATTTGTAATCATCAAAATTAAACGAAATAAACATTTGAAATATATGAGTTTGTATGTAATGTATGAATATAATATCCAAGTTTCACTTTTTAAATGAGATTACTGAAATAAATCTACTTTTTCATTATATTCTAATTTTATGACCAGCACCTGTATATGTGTGACTTAAATTTTTAAATGAATACTTATTTTTAAAGTTATGGGATTGAAGTTGTATTCTCTATACTCTTTGTGTGAACACATGACTTTCTCTGCTTTCCATTAATCAATCAATACGTTTATTCATACAACAAAACACATTTCATCACCAGCATACAAAAACATTGTCTTCTCATCTACATGAGTGAAAGGGACCAGGACAAAGAAAAACCTTACAAAAACCAGCTCCTTTCTCAATAATTACAAAATAAATCTTCTTTTCATGGCTGGATATATACAATTAAGAATATATCTTACAAATAATATATCATTCTCCTCACTCTTAACTCAAATGTGTATAATATTTTTTTCTTATAAAGAATTTAGAATTGGCTTAAAGTAGGACTTTTTTCATTGTTTGTTATGTATTTATAAATTGTGAAAATGTTTAAGATTGAATTAAAAATATTACTGAGGGATTTGTGTTTAGTCTCTTTGTGGTAAAAATATAAATGAAGTCACATTTTTCAATGTATTTTTTTTCAGTGCATACCGCTTGCAGCATCATTGTGACAAATATATATACATAAATAATTTACTTACTGTGTTCCTTTTTATCTGCTATGTGATTCTGTAGTATTTAAAATTCACTGTTGAAATTGTATTTTACATTTTAAAAAAACTTATTTTTCCCTTGTATTTCTAAACGGCAATAAAGAACTGCTTACATCTTCAACTTATAAGTTTCAGTAGATTATGTTAAGACTATTGCATTCCCTATTGTGTCACAAAAATAAGCGTAATTCTAATGACTATAATTGCTGCTGATCATTGGGAGGGATCCAGTAGTGCACAGTGAAAACCAGAAGGAAACTGATGCATTTTATTGTTTGTGTATCACTGCTTCAGCGGTTATTATAGCTAAAAACTAGTTGAATGCTTTGCAACACAATACTCTTTGTCCTAATTGTTACCTAAGAGGATCTAAACCAAGCTAACAGGTAATAGATACAGCATAATACCTGCCACAATCACTTAAGTCCCACATCCCAAATTAAAAGAAGCAAATTGCCTCTCCTTACATTTACATTTACTGTGTAAATGGTGTATATTGTATTCCCTTATTTGCTGCTTGTTAGAAAACAGCTGAGGTGTAAAAAAAAAAAAAAAAAAAAAAAAGGAAAAGAGGAATTGGGAGTGATTTGCTGTCTTTGGGCCTGCAGGGCAGTTGACAAAACACTGATGGAGACATGGAGAAACACAGCAGTGATTTGCATTTAACAAAGTGATGTCTCCTAGATTGTCATAATATATTAAATCTAACGGAGGATTGCCATGATATTGTCTCTCATCATGCAATAACATGACTGCTTACACAAAACGTCAGGGATTAACTGCGAAGGAGGACGACGGGTCAGAAGATTTCAGCTGGTTGGAAACACAGCCGAGAACACTTCCACTGGTGTTCTTCGTCATTGTCTTCCTCTTATCCAGGTCCAGGAGGGAAACACACACATGCTTCTTCCCAGACTCACTCTACAGATCATTCTAGGGGGTCCAAAGGCATCTCCAGGTCAGAAGGGAAAGGTAAATACTCCCATTGGGACTTGGCTAGAAAATCTCCAAAGGGGCATTTGGATCAGCAATCTGAATTGCCTCAGCTAATTCCATTAATGTGGAGCAGGAGTGGCTCTCCAGGGAAGCTTGTTTCAGCTGCTTGCTCTTGGGATGTGGTTCTTCTGTCATGAGTCGTATCTGTTGACCACAACCAATGGTCAGAACATAGACCAGTAGATATCCTTATTGGTTCTGCTCTTTCTTCAGTGCAGCCAAGCAAAGCAATGCCCACATGGTAACATGCCAAAGACGAGACCAAAAGCCATCTGTGCATCTCTAACATCTTACTGTCACTCCTGAACCAGGCACCTAGAAGTTTCAACTTCTTTTTTTTATGTAGATTGACCCCCATCCCACGTAAGATAATCCATCTTTTCCACTAGCTTTTTCAGCTTCACAACCTTCCCTTTAGATTAGCTGACTCTTGTCTCAGATGCATCGTTGGAAGTTGGAAAAAGATCATGATTTGTCAAAAATAAATTATTTTGTCCATTCTACTTGTTGCACAGACAAACCTGATCTTCCAAAAGAAGCTCCATTTACATTGGTGTATGCTACACATAACTAGGACATTTGCATTTTATTCTTGCCCTTTGATATTTTTCTGAGGATTGCCAAAATGAGTCTGAAATCATTTCCTTAAAAGGCCGTTGATTGGGGTGCCGAGGTCTGTAATTTGCAATTAACGAACGGGCTCTGGAATTTGATTTGGGTCAAGGTCTTCATTTGCATACTCTTTTTCTGACTAGTACAAAGACTCCAGGGGTGCTCTGTCTCGATGACACCGTCTCGTTGTCTGATTTATGTTCACCAGACATGGTGAAGGAAAAAAACGCCGAGCAGTGCTACCCTGCTTCGCATTACTGTGCTTCTTGTGACTCGTCACGCTCTTGCGGCTAATGAATTCTGAGCACGAGCTCTGATTTCTATTGGTTCATCTCAATTGCCTGTTAATAGCAGGGTCATTAGGCCAGGGAAATAGCAAAGTCCACGTCCAGTCTCTTGGGGTGGTTACTGCAAGCTCACACTTTGATCAGTGAACTGTTAAGATGTTGGATGTTTCTTTTTTTGTATTTCACCTGCTGACAGTACAGACAGTGAAACCCACTGATCGCAAACAAGCAAGGTGCTTGAAAGCCTGGCTTTAGTGCTTTGATTCAATAAGTCCATCAGGTAAAGGGAATACACACTTTCCAGTGTTGTTGGGACTTTCTGAAGTTCCTCTGAACCTTCCTGATCAAAGCACATGCAAAGGCATCTTAAGGAGATAAAACCTCATGAATATATAAATTAATGCATTTTGGTATATGTATAAATAAAAACTATTTTGAGCACTGTGGCTTACAACTAATACAAACCCAAACCTGATGGAAGACAAACGTCTATCACAACAGTCACTTGTAGTTTAATAATTACCAGTCTGTTCAACTGGTAATTACAAACTTGAGGTGAAACGATCATATTTCCTTGAGAGACAAAAAATTGTTGATCTTGCAAATGTTACACAAAATTAAACTTGACTTTATTTAAATAGTTTACCACTGATAATAATTAAGCTAGGGAACTAATGAGGTGTGGCTGGAGCCACCAGTCCTTTAAGCTGGACATAGATGATGTTTAACAGGTAACAGGTGTTTCTCATCAGCATGAAGGTACACACTAATGACTCCACTTCACACTGTCTGTAAACTTTTTGAGGGTAATTTTGAAATGAGTGATTTTTGTTGTTTGCAAATGTTTGAATGTGCCTCGGTCTGCTCTGATGGAACAGCAGCACGCTGCTAGCACTCGGTACTCGGTGGCTAACACGATTAGCGTGGCGAACACGATTACAGTTTAGTAAAAAGCCTTTTCAGGTAAAATAAAATCTTTAATGTATGTCAGATACGGTACATATTGATCTGTACCGTATCTGCATACTGCATATTGATCTGTTCAGCTAACATAAGACTGTAACAGAGGCTTCAGGATGTAGACGTTGTATTGATACTGCCATTATGCTGTACTTGGCTAAAAGGTTTTCATAATGGATGTGTTTATTATTGACTTTCTTTTTTTCATTCACTAAACACAAAGAAAGTAAAGCAATAATACTTACACCAGCAGACACTCCTTTGTTCTTATTGATCCTATGACAGTTGAGCTGCGTGAAAAAGTTAAATCCAAGCAAGGCTTTCCGTTTCAGATTTTGGAAATCTGTGAATTTTAGTTCCACAAATACGATCAGGATACCTGACATCACCTGTACAGATTCCCCACTGACGAAGAATTATTTTTTTCCGAGTCCTGACGCAAAAACTTTCTGTCGCTCCGGTACTCCACAATGTATATTAGCTTGAGTTTGTGAGACGGTGGCCCACTGATCGCTGCGCTGTGACGTCAAATGGGCATCAGCCAATGAACAGGTCGGGCTGTGATAAGGTCCATTACGTTTATACAAGATAAGTTGGTTTTAACAAGATACATCACGTTATAATGTCATAGCGCTCGAATTTATTTTTCCTGCGTGATAGCAATGAGCTTCCGTAGAAACGTGTCACCTGTGTTTAAGGAGTGTAAAGTTCGTTGTCCTTCGGCTCTTGTGCGTCAGGCCAATAACCAGCAAGTAATTGTTGTTGTGATCGGTGTTTTTCAGTATAGTTATTTTGAGATTTTCTGTGTTTAGTCCTGTTTCCCTGACCCCAGCTGTGTCTAGTTTCTTGATTACCCTCCCTGTGTATTTAAGTCCACCTGTTGTCTTTGTCTGTGTCGGATCCTCGTCGTGTCTACCACTCTGTCTCCTTGTGTTTCTCGTGTTCAGTTCCGTGAGTTTATTCATTAAAACATAATTTCCATCACGTCATCCTGGGTCTGCCTGCGTCTCTCACCTCAGCACAAAACCAAAGGTGATGAAGGAGCAGGTTCTCCTGGTCACGGTAAAAACAAGGGCGGTGGGTGGACGTTAGCAGCCATGCTAATTCAGCAGGAAGAAAAGAAAGGTAGGCAGAAAAAAATCCCCCACGAAAAATAAGGAACATTCTTGAATAACTCGGTACATTAATTTAACCTAAGTATATGAGACGAAGGCGCACAGTACCTTAAATGTATCAACGTTTTCATCATTCTCACTTTTTTTTACTCATTGCCGGCAGCGCCACCTAGTGGCCTGGGGTGATTTAACACGACATTACACACGTCATGCTTTTTCAATGACTGCATTCATTTCGACAGACTCCAACACACACTTACATATTTTCCCATGCATATAAGTAGACTGTCAACATAACTTTGAAGTGTTATCTCAAAGATGTTTGAAGTAGAGCAAAGTAAAGAAAAATATCTGCTCAGCTGATAATCTTTGGTCCCATATTGGAAGTGAACTCAGGCCCTACTAATGGGATGAGTGCATCACAGCGTGAGGCAAGACAATAAGATGCTGCCCCTGGGAGTCACCAGCTTTGACAGCAGTCTCTTGCTTTTTCTGAGGGAATCAAAAAATAAAACAAGATATTTCAAAATCAAATTATATCCTATATTGAAATATGCTCAATCAACACTTTGTGCATATGTCATATCAAGACTTGTACTTACACGTTTCACAGACAGAAAATGCATGTCATGAAGAAACATATTAGTATATTTTTCTATCCAGCCATCAAGATGGATGGATTGGGTCTTGGCGGTGACAGGTTCAGGAGAAAAACCAAGGCAGATCTCCAGCTCCTCCACATAATCTCCACCTTTAACTTGGTGGATTGGTTTGACCATCTGGGAGGGGTACATCGTCCATAGCTTTAACACCCATTGGGTACATAGTGGGAAATTATTTTTACACTCTATACAAACATTTTTTTTTCATTGCAATATCCTTCACACTGTACAGCTCTGCGGTATTCAAGATTTTTTTTTTATTGAAATATACTTGCAAGATTAGAGGAGAATCGTGTCAACATCTTTAAGTTTTTCGTCTCACATCATCGAATTATGTTGATGTCCGACATGTTTTTGCAAACACTGCTTCATTTAGTTTTAAGACTAAATATGCATCTTGTTTGTCTGTTGTCACCTGGACAAAACCTGCAGTTATTTCTTTCAAACACCACACTTGTGCTGTAGTTTAGGTATTGGTGCTTACAGCTCAATTTCCCCCAAGTTCATTACTGCTCACTGTATCTGTGGAGTGTGTTTAGTTGGGGAGCCCGTGGCTTGGCAGTCCCCAGGGTGGAGTGTGTTTGTTTAGGGCCAGTGCTCTGCTTGGACACTGAGATGCAGATGGTGCAGGGAGCCGGCCCTGGAGTGCCTTTGGACACGCTCTGGCAGAGTGCAGGGTCATGTTCTTTCACCGACTACAAGACAGGAAATCCATTTAATTACCTGTGAAGCAGAAGATGGTGGTGTGGGGGGCTGACAGAGGAGGACTGTGTTCCCCAAGCGCTCTGCCAGGGAAAGGGGTAGGGGAGAAAAATGGCAATATGCAAGGAAGTCAGAAAGAGGTAGCAGAGTTGCTGTACAGAGAAGGTGGAAGAAAGCAAGCGGAGAATGTGGTTAATTTATAATTCTCTGGTTACTTGATTAATCATAAAAAATAATCGATAGACTACTCGATTACTAAAATATTCTCTTACAACAGCCCCAGTTGAAATAAATACAAACTGGGCTAAAGAAGGAATGAAGCTTTTTACCACACTGTCAAATCAGAAGAATCGTGTCCTGGAACATGCACATGATAACTAGATAAATATTTTTCTGCAGCAATTTCAAAAATTTAAAGAAAACTTCTGTTAGCGTGCACGCAAAGTTTGACTCAGTTTCAGCACATATTTCAGCATTTTATCTCAAAACCCATTTTTAAATAACACGTATCAGTCTAACGGAAGTATCTTTTAGAGTTTCACTTTATGCAGTTTGGAGGAATACTGGTGCACACACCAGGCATCAAAATGCCTTCGTGACTTCCAAGTTCTCAGTGTAGGAGCAACATGACTTTCCAGTTAATATGGTAAGAAAGGCAACAGTAGGCTTTCCCAGATTGAAGCCTAGAACTGTCACATCAGAGGAAAAGCATCGCCCACAGCCATTTCCTGGAACATTCACCATGACGCTCTGTTGGCTGGTTCCTTTCCCAGATCTGTGCCTCTAAAGGGCAGAGGAAAGAGCAACGGGATCAGAAAATATTAACATTAGCCTGCACTTATTTACTCTGGAAAAGGTAAAAATAATTCTCTGTATTATAGAGGGGACAAAAAAGATGGTGATATTACATAACTAGCTCATTTTGTTTGTTTGCTTTTTTATTTTCAGATTAGAAGACAAATCTGCAAGAGAAAATTAACCAAAAATACTGATTAAACACCATGACAAAAAATGTTTTCTATGTCTACCACACAGGAGTACAGCTCTAATTCCAGTGTGTTCTTTTCTAGTTTGATAATTATCAGAACGCTTCTTTTCACTTGTGCAAGAAAGCCGTCAGTAATGCAGCGTATAGATTTAGTCATAAGTGGGCGCAGCTGGAAGAAAATTACAGTTCTGTTTTTAAACTGGTCAATTACTTTGAACGAAGTTGCTTGACACTAAGGAGGATGTATGGCTGCACTTTACTAAGTTTTCTTTGTAAATTACAGTAGACATAATAACACGGCGCTGACTCTGCCACCTGTGATGATGCAGGGAAAGAAAGTCTGACTTGAGGAGAAATTACAAAGAAGTTAGAAACAGATCTCTGTTTGTCACACTGGCCTCATTATTAATTAAATCAATGAAACTTTTTGTTTCAGAAATTTTCAGAGTGCCCACTTACGATGTGACTGCTACAGCTCCACCTTAACACATAAATCTCTTTTCATTATCCATCTAAAACAGAGCACGACTGACGATGGCCATTTTAAAGATAGAATAGAGGTCAGCCCTGAGACACCTGTTTAATACGGTGGATCCTTGAGACATGAGCTTAATTTGTTCCGTGACCAAGTTCACAAGCCAATCTGCTCAAGTTTCAAATTAATTTTCTCCATTTAAAATAACTAAAATAAATGTAATCCGTTCCAGTCTTGTGAAACATGTACAACCCATATTTCTTCTTCTTCTAAGTTTTTACTTAGAAGAAGTGAAAACTTCTTCTTAGAAGAAGTGAAAACTTCTAAGTACTGTCACCAACTGGAATTCCTGGTTCTGTTCAATAAACATCATCCTTTTCTTTGTGTGGATCAGCAACAGACGGCATCAGTTGATTCTGCCCCTGTGGCATCCAGGAGCTCGACTCAGAACTCAGGTTTCCGCTCCTATTTCAGACAAAAATATTGACAGAACGACACCTCGTATTTCAAAATACTGAGATGTTGATTGGCTCATGTGTTGAGGTTCCACTCAGTCTTAGTCGGCTTCAAATATCCTCAAACCAGTTTCCAAGCTGCAAGAGCCATGGTTTTCAAAACAGAGAAATTAGTTGAGCTTGTTTCCAGTCTTCAGGTATTCAATAGTTTCGAATGTTGCTGGTACAAAACCATTGGTCATACCTTTCCAATGTTTTGAAGTTCTTTCAATAAAATGTTAGAGAGAATGGCAAAGAGTTGTTGGGCCTCCAGCCATTCAGGGGTGCATGAAACGCTTGCTGATACAATCAGTGTAAAAATAAGATAATCCAATGTTGCATTTCACTTAAAGTATTCTTTTGAGTTTATTAATACAAAAAGTCACTTGAGATTTTTCAGAATTTATTAGCACAATATAAAGTTACATTTATGCAACTTTGTATGTAAGTTTAGAAACTGGTTTGGTTGGTCTGGTGACACTTTTCTTTTCTCCAAAACCAAAAGAAAACTCTCTTCCTTAAGCAGAGACAATATTGGAACAATATTGGTTGAAGAGGTCCATCGACAGACAGAATTACACACACACACACACACAGGTTTGTATTTCTACCCATATTACAACTTTGTATCATCTACCACTCATTTTAGTAACTGCATTCAACCCTAATCTTAACCAAAACCTATTTCACAGCTAAAGTTTAAAACTCCTCATCCTAAAGAAGTGGGTCCACCGTGTTAGGATGGGGGTTTGGCCCCCTCATCACCCCAAATATGCTAAAAATGGCTCTAAATAGGAGAGCAAAACAAGTACACACACAAAGACTTTTTTAAATTTGAGATTGGCTTTTTCATGTTCATTACAGCAGCAGTGAGGAAATACAGCTTTCTCTGAGGAGCTTGGAAAAGCATCTCTGAAAAAAAGATCATCTGGCAACACAAGCCGTTATGCTCCAAGGACTTGTTTGGTACCTTCTAGTTTAAGTGGACGCTGCAGTCTCTTTGCCAGACACTTTGCTGCATTCCTGCCGAAATACAAATTAAAGGCATATCTGATTGATTGCAAGATGCCTGTGTAGCAAATTTATCAATTCAGTGTCTCTCAGTGTCATGCTGGTTTAAGAATCCTAATAATTGTGCTATTTGTGTAATCTGATCATGATTACACCAAGGTGTGTGGAAGCAGGTGTGTATGCACAAAAGCTGTAAAGGCTTTGGCGATCCCAAACAATCAGCTATTTGTTTATGAGTTGGAAGAAGTGCAGGGCAGGAAAGAAATGAGGTGAGGCACAGAGAGAGTTGAGAGAATTTTATTACCCTGTGGTCTGCATGCATCAGGGAGGGTCACAGCTTGCTCTGTGCCTGGGTAAGTAAATTGGCATGCAGTACCACCAACACTGTGCACTACTGACTGCATGGCACATCCCCAACCACCCCCACCTCCCACCCCCCCTCGCCGTTGCTCCCTTTATTGCTTGTTTTCTCCACGCTAACCCTTAGCTTCTTTTCGTCTTTCCTGATGGGTCATGCAACTAACGATCTGTCCAACTAAAGAGCCCAGGAGACTCGGTTCAACTCCAGTTCAGGCCATGACTGGGAGAGGGGAACAAGAGAGAGTGAGAGGGAAGACGGAGAGGGATGGAGGAGGAATCACTGAGGAGATGTGTTCAGTATTCATCACCCTATTTGATCATTTGTCAGTCCAGCCTTTTTTGCTCCATAACTGTTGATTTTGTCCCACAATTGTAAGCGAAACCATCCCCAAACTCTGATGCTGTTGTTCAGGGAAGAAGAGTGCTGATTTATTTCAAAATCCAGAATAGCTACGTTTTAAAGTTTTATCGCAGAGTGGTACATCCACAATGCATGAATATCTCTACAGTCTTGAATGTATAATAACAGAAGTATCTGTTCACCGCAACGTCTCGCAAAAAAGAAGAATCTGTTGAACTAAACATTGAAGTGGCTTAAATTTAGTTCATTTAGTTCACTTAAATTTAGAACTTAAATGAGTTTTAGTAGCTACTTGGGCAGCAGATCAACATCTAAGCAGTGCTGAAATCAGAACTAAAATGTTAAAAAAAATACAATGTTTTATATAAGGATGTTATTATTCTTAGGTGCCCAGACCAGTTGGAGCCATATGCATACACAGAAATAAGTGTTTAATACCTTCATTAAATGACTTTGGTGCATAATATTAATTTGGTGTTGTTTTTCTCTTTCTTGACGATCCTCTTTTGTTCCATCTCCAAAGCCATCAGAATGTCACAAGCAGGTTCAGAATTTTAACAATGGCATGTTCATAAAAAAGATACAACAAATAGAGTCATGATAAGAAAAGGTAAATGAAAGTGAAGGATGTTTTTTTATTGGATCTTATTTTGCAAATTGTGAATGTGACTTGGCCTATATAATTTATATTAAGTGTTCAGAGGAAAAAAAATTCTCAACATGTAAACCTTTACTTACCCTAAATCATAGTCTCCCAACATCACTCATAATGCTGCTATCCCCCATTCTTTTAAAAATAATGTTGTACATTTGGTTGAAAAAGAGATATTCCTGCTGTGAGTGGTGTGTTGAGAGGGATCGAGTCTATGCAAACTGGGAATATTTAACATGTTGGATCAGAGCGTGTGTGTTGTAGTATGTAGTTGATCTGAACCATTTCTTTATATATTTCTAACTCTTTCCAAATAATTTTCTTTGTTTAGATTCTCCTATCAACCCATTTCTTCTGAACATTTTCTCTGTTGCAGCTGAAAAAAAAAGCAATTGCAAAACTAGCACGATCCCACCACCAGGATATCGTGTGACGACACAATAACTGTAAGCAAAACATGCGACATTTAAATGACATTGTCTGAGGAAGCAACAAAATCACGTCATCTTTCTGATTTACTAAGGCATTTCCATGTTTGCTAATCAAGGACTACGGGTTTAACAAAAATTTCCCCAGATGAAAATATTGTGACCTTCAAATCAATCCACGTGAGAGCAGCAAAACGTGAGCTACTGCTGGGTCTGGGAAGGTGCTTTTGTTTGTTTTTCTCTTTTTGAAGTCATGCTCAGATATGTGCCAGCTGAGAAATGTGTTACTATTAACTTGTGCTTCAGAGTCCATGGTACTGTGTGCTCACAGCATTTTATAGCACATTAGCTTCTTCCAGTGCAATGGGCCACATCTCTCAGACTCACACTGTAACGTCACAGCTAGGAAATCAGCTTTTTAATACACGGATGCCTGGTTGTCACCTGGCAACTGCTCCTGGAAAGGCTTTTTTTGTAACAAAAAAGAAGCTAAAACCTTAAGTGCAACACATAGCCTTCTTGATACCCTGACAGCAGGTCGGTGGTGGTTTGTGTTCAGACTTGCCTAATGACGCTGGAGGTTAGAGAACTCTTTGGTGCAGTAGATCCAGAAGGAGGCCAGCTGAGCCCATCATGTTGAAAATAATTGATAATGCATTTAATAAATAGCTCCTGAGCCAGTGATGTACCCTCACCATCTGCTCCAGTATAATTCCCTCTCTTTATTAATGCTAGGTAGCCATTAGATCACCATGGAGATGATATAATAACTCATGGCGTTATTCACATGTTATTTGTCTCTTCAAATTCCATTCTGGAAAGTGTTTCTGCAGTTATCTCATCAAATTAATGACTCGAAACAGTGAGATGAGGACTTTGGTTCCAAGTTTAGCAAAGTTGTTTTAAAGGAATATCACAATTACATACATCTGTGGCCACAAACATAATTTGTTGGAACTTCATACTGTTATTTGGTGAAATTCGATTATGTTGAGTATGCATCAGTATGTATTAGCCTATTCCAGATGGTTATCTGGATGAAGCTGTCTGCCAGATAAAAGTAATGTTCCCCGAGTGACTTTCAGAATAACGGTCTCCACAGGCACGGTAAGCCAATATGTTTTTTTGCTCAGCTAAAAGCATATTTTCACAGCTCTCTCTGACAGAGCTATTTGATCCAACATGAATCATTTAATGTATGCACTTTGGTTTGAAGGCTAACATTGATTTTTAAGTTTCCAGCAAAAGGCCAATATGTGATTGAAAGTGAAACTCGGTGAGTTGCGCCGAGACGCACCAGCGCAACCAACCCACGTACTTAATGCACTGCTCTTGGGTAGTGTTTAATGTTGAATACTGTGTCTGCTCCGGCTGTCAGACCAAATTCTCCTTGTAAACCTTGTTAGTCTTCTCTGCCCTTTATAAAAACAACCCGTATGACATTCTGCTTTCGTACATAAATCTGGGAATGCGTCTAACCTTGGGGACTGTGTCACGGAGGGTTTCTGAAATGAAAAGTCCTTCTTGTAAATCTTTAAGTGCTTTGGCTGTTTAAATTGCATTAAAGCTTAAGGGTCAAAGTAGTCAGCACCCTTTATACTACCATTGTACATTTCTGTAAGCTACAGGTAAGTAGATATTTTTTCTTTCTTTTTTTTGGCCTCTGAACCTTTCATCAGTAAGTCTGCTGCTGCACTGTTTTCTGTCCAGCCGTCTGTATGTTGGTGTGTTCAGTTTGCAACATATTTTGAAAATGTTGAACTGCAATGTTGTTGCTCAATCAACTACAATAAACCTAAATTTCCCCGACTTTTTTCTTTCCACCCTACGTCACAGTGTTACACCACTCTATGTGCTTTTGTTTCTCAACCTCTAAAAATATTTGTGAAGTCAGGGCATTGAGGGTGGTTAAAGACCAGATATAGTATATTGCAGCATGCAATTTGCATGCATGTAACTTGAAATATAATATCTGACCAAATATTGCACCCAAGCAGTCCATTTGAATGCAAATTTTGGTATTGCTAATTGTTATAATGTCCATGTTTCTAAAGAAACACTGCAAAAAGGCTGAAATATGAAGAAACTAAGCACATTTTGTAAAACATTTCAGATACAAGTCCAAGAAGAACCCAGTATGTGCTGCTTATAAATCCCTGTGCTAGCACATAAAGATGAAATATGTTTTGTAATAATTAATGGTCACCTGTCCTTCTTGAGCTGACCATACAAGAGGTCTTCACATCTAGACCTCGAGGGCCGGTGCCCTGCAACTATTGGATGTGTCCCTTCCTGGGCCCACACACCTGAATCACAAAGCTGGATTACGCACTCTGTGTGCCGTCGAGTTCTCCAGAGTCCTGCTAATGACCTGATTATTTGACTCAAGCGTGTTGAAGAAGAGACACATCTAAAAGTTGCAGGACCCTGGCCCTGGAGGCCTGCAGTTGAAAAAAGCATACATAAATTTTGTAGCGGTGGCTCTTGTGAGGCGCTGGTCGATGTGCCACGTCCAAGTTGTGGAACCATACCACCCTTTTTTTGTCCATGTTCATAAATCCATAGCAACTTGGATTAGCTGGCAATCAAATTACATATGGCACGGTATTAAGAGTCAGTTTTAAAATCTAGAGGATGAAAGACGCTTTGTCTAGTTTAAACACAGCCAAATCAATGCTTTGTTGATTAAGCTGGTATGGAAAATGGATGGATACATGGTTGTAAAATTGTTTTTCAATATTTTGCTAAAAATTAGCTAGAGTGTAAAGTATCAGAACCTGATTGCAGCCACAATTAAGGCAAACTTACTGGATTTACTGAATAATTGAGGAGAAAACATACAAAAATCTCTTCGAAGGAGCCCAGAAAAAAATGCAACTTAACAATACAATGGAGGAATCCAGCAAAGATGGACCAACTAGAAGGGTATATACTGAGAGAGAAGTGGTACTGAATACCATCCATCCATCCATTTTCTTGACACCCTTGTCCCTTAATGGGGTCGGGAGGGTTGCTGGTGCCTATCTCCAGCTAACGTTCCGGGCGAGAGGCGGGGTTCACCCTGGACAGGTCGCCAGTCTGTCGCAGGGTACTGAATACATGTTGTGTAATTACTGAATGTAATGTAGTTGTATGGGTATCATGACTGCAAAAAGCTGAGAGGGAGGGATCAATATCCTGGCATCTTGTGGGTGAATAAACAATCAGAAAACAGAACATGAACAAATTAATTAGAATTTTATTGATATGTTCATTTATTTCACTCATCTAATTCATTAAGTTACCACAGTATATGTGCAAGTTACACAGAAACTTATGTTTTCAAGCCTTTATTCCTGTCAATTATAATAAATTTCCTTCTTATACTTATTGCATTCACAATTGGAATATTAGAACATAGCAATGAAAAAAAATCATTTTAACACAGAAATGTGGGTTTCATGAAGAATATGCTTAATACATGCTTAAAAGTTTTTTTTTATTTTCTAAAGGTGCTTTTATTTTGAAAACGAGCCTCAGATTGTGACTGAGTGCTCCTGTTTACTGCCCAGCCTTTATTATTGTTTTATTTTTATATTTGATTTGTTACGTAGGCAGTCAAACTTAATTATTTAGAAGTGAAACAATTTTCTACTGAGCCAAAAATCTCGAATCTATCTGTGTTTATGTTAGGGTTTTATATCAACATAACTTTTAGCGCAAACCGACGTAGTTCAGTAACACAGTTAAAAGTGTTGCTAGGGATTATGATGCCAGAATGACAGTAAACAACAAAAAACACATCGACGTGGCCATGTCCAGCTCTGTTTCAGTCACAGCCTCTAATCCAAACCAGGGCGTAAATGTATTCAAAGGCTGTTCTCCAGAAATCGTAGTTTTAGGTGAAGTTTGTTCATTAAGATACCTCTGCAGGAATGACAGCTTATGCCCAGCAGTTCATTATTGGTTATGGGTTTCCCCCCCTCAGGAGCCTTTTGTTTGTCTTTGTGTTCAAGCAGAAATCGAAAAGGTCTGGGTGGATGTTTTCTGCATAGAGGGCGACCAGTCACTACTGATTAGACCACGGATGGCAGGTCAAATAGAACAGAAGAATACAGTTCTGGTTGACTTCAGGTGACTGAGATAAATATATCTGGAAAAAAAATAATCAAAACAGGCCACGGGGAAAGACGTTTAAACCTTAAATGGATAACATGATGTATACTAAAGATGTTATGTATACTATTAAAATTCAGATAAGTTATTTTTTTCTCACCGACATCAATTGATACTAAATGGTCCCGATTTATGTCATGTGATCGAAATTATTCCTATTTTCTAAATGCTAAAACAATGAGAGTGAATGTTTAAGGGATGTTTTGCATTCTTTGGTGATAGAAAATAGAATAATAAGCAGAACTGCCTCTAAATTATCAATTGATTCAAACATTTTTGGTAGCCTTTAACAATCTTAGGCTTACTGTCCGTTTTGAAATTCCCCTTTATATTTCTGACAAAAATATTTACAAGGTTTTTCAGTTTTGTTGTGGGTCTGAAACAAACATTCAACACTAAAACACATCTGTTGGTAATCACCTCCTACTTAAACATTACGATGCCTGAAAAGTCCAAGGATTTTCATATTTAGTAAGAATTGCTGGAAACTGGCCTTTTGCCATTTATGAGTTTCAACCCAATTTTGGGTCAATTTAACCCAACGTTTGGTTAGTTGCCATGACCCAATGTGCTGGGTCAAACCATCAAGCCAACCCAGTTGGGTTAAAACAACCCAGTATTGGGTCGGTCCATATATAACCCAGTGCTGGTTTATGAATTGGGTTACTTTTAACCCAGCACTTTTTACTGTGCATGAAAACATGTTTCGCGATAAAGAATCATCAGCCCAGCCTTTCAAATAAAACTCCATAAATATACATCAAATGTTATGTTCTACAAAGTTCAATAAATCAAGGTCACCATAACATCTACGGCCACACAAAACATGATCAACAGGGGCCCCTCAGGTAAAATACAGCGTTATAGAAATGTAATAAGACGATGGTGGTTTTGGGGGAGGGGGTATGGAAGGAAATCACCTCCGACTCCCTTCACGTCTTTGAAGTTCTGAAAATCAATGCACTGTTGAATCTGGGAATTGCATGTTCTGGTGAATGATTTATACCATTTCTCAAACAAAGAAACTGCTAGAATCTTCCTGCCAGCACTTCCTCTCCACCTCTTTGAAAGCTTATGCCTTTGTAGCTCGCGCAACAATATGTGCGTCTGGAAAATATGTGTGCCATAAATTAAGGTTGACTGGACAAAGCTTGGATTCTGCCCTTGTGCTACAAAAGGGTATTATTGTGCGGTGGAGAGGCAGAGGAAAAGCGAAGTCATCTGCATCTGGACGGGCGAAAAGTGGGCTCTTGCATTCAGTTTGAGTCCCTCTGTGGCTGCTGAGGCCAGGCCTGCTGCTGCAGATAGACTTGTTCCAGCTCCAGCCCTCCCTGGCTCCTTACCCTGCCTCATCCCAGGAACAGATGGAGAGAGGGGAGCGAGGCAGGGGAGGGTGGTGAAATAGTTCCTTTTTTCAGAGGCTCATAATAAATGTATGGGCCGAAACTGTCGGCTTACTGTACGACTAACGGTTTAGAGAGGCGCCGTTTCATTGATGCTGATGAAGAATGAAAAATCACGTAGGACTCGGTTAGCATTTTCAAGAGATGCACAAATAAAGACAACTGTAACAAAAATATTATTGTGACACTTTCCTTCAAGACATTAAGTTTAATATTTAAATCTAAAAGCTCCCCCAGAAACAGTGAAGGATCCAAAAAGATTTATTGGAACCATTGGTTATTCCTAGAAAGGTATTTTTAATAAACTGAACTCAAATGTAAAGCCTTTGCTCATAATCAGCATCACTACAATTTTTGATTGGTACACTGATAAAAAGTAAAAAATACACTGTCACACCCTTTTTTAGATTTATGTTTGAAATTGTAACTGAACCCTGCTGACAGAAGAGAAGAGAAGAGATTTGTATGATGTTTTTTATTTTCTGGCTATTTGTCAAGGTACTAATATACACCTGATGGTCTTAGGATGAAGGTTCAGTGCAAAATGAGTGAGGGCCCTTAGTGGTCAAAAAATTATTTTCAATACTTTTATAATCAGAAAATATGTCTGACTCCTGTTGGAGCCAAGTCAAGCAATCAGCTCTCTGAGGTGAGTGTCTGCAAACATTTCATGACATTAAGTAATGTTACTACCAGTTCATGGATGCAACATTTCAGTCACACTTGCTTAAAGCTAACAGGAGTAGCATTCCTTAAGAAGAATTGAATATTTTTTACACTTTGAAAACCTTTACAATAATCAAACATGATAGCATGCCTATCAAATTCAGAGTAAAGGTTTTATTTTCAGCTGAGAGTCAGATCCAGGGTAACTTTTCTCACTACATAATCAGGTTCTGTGGATTCCTGGAGTCTTTGCAGCATCAAGTTCTCCTCACTTAGTTTGCCATGTTATTCTGTGTTGATATGCTTGAAATTTAAACTGTTCTGTTGTCTCTGAACCGAGAACTTTACTTTTGCTGTGATGATGCCATCTTGCATTTTATTTAGTTTTATCTTAAAGAATCATCTGACTGCCTAGGAATTCTATCCTTTATGGGTTTCCCCAAGTGGGATTAATTAGACTAGAAAATAATTTCAGTTTTAGTTTTAAGCACCCGGCATCTTGAGGTGAACAAATTGTCTGCGTGGCGTATGACGCTGTGATTTTATTCGATCTTTGCAGCCGTGTATAGGTTGGAGTTGTACAGAATACAAAGTGTGTGAGAGCTTTGGCGCGAATGAGACCCACATTTTGGGTGGCCAAAGACGTCCGTTTCTTACAGCATTATTCTCCAACATAATTAAAATGCAAAACAGAGACGCAGCAGTGTGACAGGGTTATTGCAGCACAAACAGTCGTTCTGTCAAGGAGCCGTGAGCCCCAAGTGATTCCTATAAGATTTTACTACAAACTCGGTTACTGCGGGATTTGTGTCTCCTTATGCTGGTCCCTTATGTGTTGTTGTAACGACCAGTAATAGGCAAAATGACCTCCACTTCTCCTAACCCTCCTTTATTACAGTCAAGCAGCAGGTTATTGGACTGAGGAGAGGCTGAGATGGTAATGTGGCGTGGCACAAGAGGTGCAACCGATGACATTAGGCTCTCACATCAAACCCTTGTGAGTCCAGCTGATAAAACAAAAAAACATCTGCCAATATCAAACTCACCACCATGTTTAAAATTGAGAAGCAATGAGCAAGACAGCAATTTTGATTACCAATAAATGATTGTTAGCATTCAAGTGAGCTGAATGAAGTTCTGCATTTGCTGTGGCCTGAAACCGTGAGAAGAATAAAGCTACAGTCATATGTGTTCTTGTCAGAACACATATGTCCTGGTGAGCTCTGGAATAATAATGACCCTAAGTGAAGATCAGTCATGACGCAGTTCACAGACTACAAAGACATCACACCTCTGAAAGAGTCATGAGACGGAAAAGCTGGAGGCATGAATTAAGACGAGCAACACCTCCCGCGGCTTTGCACGCGATCCGATGTATTGCAAACAGCAGCGCTGAGCCAGATAAGAACCCAAAAGAGTGATGCGTGTTGGAGCAAATTGATCCAATCTAACAGGGTTCAGAAAACCTTAGCCCAGATCAAAGCTCACTTGGGCACTCAGATCACCCACCGAAAAGGGAAAGATGCTGGGAAGAAAAGAAAAGAGGGGGAGTGTCTTGTCCTTTCTAATTATACATTTCAGACAGTTTGCCACCAATTATCTCCCCTTCAGTAGCATCTGCCCTTCACGCGACCGCATAGATAATGTGTGGCAAGCCCACCATTGTGTTGAAAACCGAAGCTCAATCTATGAAATTTCCCTGATGTCTTCTGATGGAGACTTCAAGGTGACGCAAAGATTTCAACTTAGTTTAAATCTCACAAATAATAACACATACTGTATATGACAGTTCTGACTCTTAGACTCGTACCAGAAATAACCAGCTCCTTCTGTAGCTCAGCTCCAGCCTGCCTTGTTGAGCCCATCGGGCAGCAAAGACCAGAGGAGGTGTTGCAGTTGTTAAGAGTGACCACTGTTTTTGCTCAAGACCGGAGGCCGAATTATGTTTAAGAAGCAGTGAAGCAGTACGCAGCCTTCACGTAGGTCCCAACAAACTCCCCTAGGCGGCTTCACTGGCTGCACGGAGCAAAATATCAACTCAAAGACGGGGGAACTGTCAAGGCAATGTGGAGGTGCAGAGAAATGTTGTGATCAACTGTGCCACAAAACCAGGTGGGTGGTTAAAACAGTGGCTGTTGCCGTGAAGGATCCATGGAAAAAAAGCCTCAACAAGTAAAAAATAGTCATAAAACAAATGTTACCAAGCAAATTCAGAAAATAATTTAAACCATTCAAGTGCACTTTTGCAATTTGACCCAAACTTTAGCAATACAGCTCTGGTATTCAAATTAGCCTGACAATAAATAGTCAGGGTGAAGGCAAAGCACCCATTTTAAATGTCCTTTGCATAATTTTTTGGCTAAAAAGTTGATGTGAAGGAACTTTGTAACCTGTCGGCTGCAACTACTTCTCATGGGCTACTGCTGTAAATTGACCTCAAACCGCCAAACATCTGAGGGTTCAGACATCTCACACTACTGCCCGCTGATGCATATTCATACTCTGTACAAAGGACGGTATCAGAAGCACTTTCTTGATTCTAGCTGTCTTTATTATGCTCATGTATACCTAAATTTGCAAACCTGCACTGTAATTATTTAAAAGTGTTTGTGTTTTTATCCCATCAGTCTACACTTTATTCAGAATTGGATTTACAGATTTACTTTGTTTGCAAATCAGAATTTCTTATGACTGATTTCCATGTTTTATTTTGCTGTGCTGGACCTGCAAATGCTATTGGGAAGCTTTCATAACAAAGACAAAATAATCATGGAGTCAAACCATCTTTAGTGTCATTTATTTTCAGTTAGCATGATTAACATCACTGAATCAGCTAGAAATCATCTGATTCCACTCACCAGCTGTTTTATTAGTTAATTGTTAAACATATTTGCTGTGGCGTCTGGAGTGTTAGTGAAGGAACGTTTGAACGCAGCAGGCAGGATGATGTTCACTGTAGTTTGCTTATTCATCATTCAACTTTTATGGCCATTTGACTAGAGATGATTCAAAACAGCAATTAAACAGAGTCAGCTACCTACTTTGATACTGCTGAACAATGCTAACAAAAAGGTCTTGTTTGATCCACCTTTTTTCTCCATCTTAGCAGGTTTTGGAAAACTGTAATGTTCCTAAGCTGCAGACTCTAGTGATATTATGGAGCCAGGACGCTCCATAATCTGTAGTTGTGTGGTAATTTCAAGTTGTGAGGTGAAATATATAAGTCCACACTGAAGTTTCCACATGTAGATTTTGCTGCTTGTATGCAGGGTTAGAAGACGTGTCTTAGGTTAAAGTTTTAATATTGTTTAACACAGACTTTTCGAAGCAATCATAAGAAGTTGAACAGTTGAATTAGCTCAATGCAAATATATTCTTTAGTAAGTGAAGATGTGGAACACTGAAACTATTCTGCTGACACCAATACAATAAATCTAAATGCTGCATTTTAATATCGTGAAGGTAAATTATGCACAGAATACTGGGATGTCCACCAAAGTTGTTTTTATCACAATGCATGAAAATAATTTAGTATTTAATCTAAATGTTGTTACATCGTCTTCATCGCTTAAAACTGTTTATAAAAATCTGTCATCTCACAAAAATAAAATAAAATAAACAACATTCACTAAGCTTAAAATGCTGATGTCTTCTGAGGCGAAAAAAAAAATAACAAAAAGATTCTTGACTGGAAACGCTGAAATGATTTTACAACAACTCTGAATGCTCTGACTTGCTGGCTAAGATAAATTGTGCAGTCGGAGGTCTGTAGGCTCCGGCAAAGTGAATCAACCAGATGCAGAAGTATGTGTGTAAGTGCGTGTGCATGTGTGTGTCCATGAAAAGAGCAGACCTTTCCCACATGGCAAAAGGCTTCACTGGAGCAGACAATTGCAATGTAGCCATGTGAGAACGGGGCGAGATGGAGTCACTTTTGCTGACGGCTCATAGAAAACCCAACAGTTTTGATAGGGGAAGACACTGTGCCGAAGGCTGGACAAACACGTACAAAGTCTCCACAAAGGTCCTGAAACGCCTGCTGTGGGGATGCACCTTGCTGCTAAAATTACATTTAACCCATGTGTCTGAACATGTGCGCTGCATGCATCAGTAACCGGGGGTTTGTAGGTGAACATTGATCAGCGAGAATGATCGATGAGATACAGTGCCTAACAAAAAGTATTCATGCCCACTTTTTCCACATTTTGTCACTTTATAACCCCAAACTTTAAAGTCTTTCATTTGGAATTCATGGGACAGATAACCCGTATTTATGAAGTGGAAGGAAAAACGTTTTTACTCATTTTTTTTTTGTTATTATTCTGCAAACTATTTTTCTTTTTTTATAATACCTGAATAAAGTCCAGTGGAGCCTATTACCAGAAATGCTCCTTCTGTCCTTTATTTAACCAGGTAAAACCCCATGGAGATCCAGATCTCATTTGCAGGAGGGACGTGGGCAGAAGATAGCATAACGGCCTCTTAGGTTTGATAGAAATGTATCTGCGAACAAACAGCATCATGAGAGCCGTTAATTAGCTGAATAAAAGTGCAGAGTGTGTTGAAGCCAATGACGTATTAGACTGGTTCAGAAAATGCCCAATAAGTGTATCTGTGCCATGTGCTCTGTTGAGTAAACATTGAAATGCAAATGAAAAGTTGAAGAACACTGTCACTGTAGTCAGATCAAGGAGAAAGTTAAATGACAACGCTAATGCTAGCAGGTGCTAACATAAGCTTTGTTCATAATGCAGACGGTACAAACAGTCTTGGGTTTGGACAGCTTTCTGATTGGCTGCCACTAGAGATTCATTTGCATGAATGAATAAAATCAACAATCTAGATTTCTATTTTTTTTTTGAGGAGGGAATAATATTATAACGTGATATAAAGCTCAAACATGCCAATTTTGTAACATATCCCAAATACAATCATTATTCTAATTGCTTGGTTGGATGAATGGAGCTAAAGTTTGACGTGGCAAATATGGCTTCATATTTAATTATAAGAAGAGGGAAATAAAGCACAGCTAGGCCTCTACTGTGAGAACTGTTAGTGTGTGCATTTAGATAAATTGTTAGTGGCTAAATATAGTAATTGATTTTACATTTCTTATTTACATTTTATCTCTGTTTTGTTGTACAATTCATGTACTTCTCTGCATTACATTGAAACCGCTTCGGCTGTTTATGTTTGTGAGGAAGACAATATCTGCGAAACCACAGGGGTCTGAAGTTATATCTCGACTTATTTCATTTCCACTACGTTGCTTGACAAGTATAATTTCATTTTATACTCATTTGATAGGCAATTTCACCTCTTGATGTGCAAAATATATCAAAGGTTTTAAAACCTCTATTGCATTTCATTGATCTACAAATATGTATGTAGGAAGTGGCATTTGGATAGTTTAGATCAGTGTAGTGTTTGCTGTTTTAATTCCATCTATTTAAAGCTGCAGAATGTAACTTTTATTTGAAGAAAAAAAAATCTGTTTCTTACTTACATGTTTGTTGAAACTGTCACTCTGACGTGACAGCATAGTATGAGACAGATATCTGTGAAACAAATCAATCTCCAACTCTTCCCAGTGGTTGTTTCTGACCAGGAGTGGTGCATTTCTGCAGAAGGCAGCAGTAGGGGTTTATGTTTTTGAGGTTATATGTCTCATACCATACCGTTACAACATGGTGACAGCTTTGTGTAAAAAACTTTTTTTTTTTTTGTTGTTGTAAAAGTTACGTACTATAGCTTTAATCATAAATATATTAAACATTTGAATCATGCATTTTAAGTTTTGGGTCTCCTTCATTAAGAGGAGACCCAAAACTAACTCAGATGTTTTTTAAAAAAAGAGTAACTGGAAACTATAACTAATTACTTTTTAAAAGTAACTTACCCAACAATTGGCATGATGAAAAACCCAAAGTCAAAAGAGCGTTCTTTTAAGGTATTAGAACAAAAAAAGTCTTTATTCATTTATTTATTTTTCTCAATTTAAAGAAAGAATGAAAGAGAGAAAGTGAAAAATGCCATGCAGTTACACTTTCACAGATCAATCGTCTTGTTTACATGATCTACTTTTAATGAAGTGGAGTGCTGCTTTAAATCCGATTAGTATTGTTATTTTATCCCTGAGGATTTCTGCCCTTTTTAAGACGTACAGCACAGAGCCAATGAGGTGGCACTGAGCCATGCTGCTGCCTCTCACATGACAGAGCTTATTAGCTTCACTGTATCTAATGGCCATCAGTCCGACCATTGTGGCCTTATTTACAGCCTTCATAACATGGCATATACCTAAGTATGTGATGTAAGATTGTTAGTGTATAAAGGAAGCATGCGATATTGAATGAACAATTGTACAATTGCAAAGAATGATTAATGGGAATGATGATCCAGATTTATAAAGAGAGTGATTGGAAAATAAAGCATTTGCACATCCAATTTACGTCTGAATACAAGTGTAGCCTTAAGAAATGGCTGCAACATTATTAACACTCCAATATATACATCAACACTGCTGCATAATCACCTGCGCATTGTCGCCCCAACATAATAGGCTTCATAAAAAAAAAATCATTGAACGGTATTTTCTTCTCATCTCTACGGTCCATCCAGCCATGTAATGTCAGCCCTCGTGTTGGTGATGTACACATTTTGCCGTCTTTACTGCGAGATCAAGTTGGTGTGTCAGGCGTGCCGTAACGGTTTCAAAGTTCCAGCCATACAACTCGACATTGTCAGACTCCAATGACAATTCAATGAGTCACATCTACTATTACGTTAGGGGCCATCTTGCTCACACAGAGATATTTCTATGGGACTTGTCCTAGCACATCTGAATCAGCAAAGGTTTTGTCCAACTTATTGTCTATCAATTGATATCAAAAATGTTCTCTGCTTCTCCAATGCAAAGTATTGGAGAAGTTTCTTGTTTTTTGCTTGGACGATGTGGTCCTATGACCAGATCCCACATTTTCTCTTTAAACATGACTCGGCAGTTCTGTCAGGAGGAATGAATTAAAATTACAGCACACAATCAGGCAGTTAGCAAATGCAAATAGATTTAGTCATTCCAACTGTGTTGGACATTTAGAGAAAAAAACCCATCTGGTTTTTGAAATCTCACTGGATGAAAATGACACTGATATAAACACACACAAACTAAAATCTAAATCCATTTTGCCCCTTTTGTCACTTTCTCTCTCTCTCTCTCTTTCTCCCTCCCTCCCTCCATTTTCATCCTCCTCTCCTTCAGGAGATAAAGCCAATCTCGGGGCTGGCTCCTGCCACAAAACATTCTGTAATATTCTAATTGTGGCTAATGGTTTGTGCAGCTAATTAAAGTGTATGAATTACAATAATCAGTGAGCCGCATTGAGGCCAGAGCAGCTTCACGCTGTTCGTCCAAGCATAGAAGGCCAAAACCAGGAAGGGAGAGGGGGGTAAAGGGGGATGTGGCAGGGAGGAGAGGGGGCTCTGGGTGCTAAGGAGGAAGGTGAGATGAAAGTGATGAAAAGAAGGAGTGACAAATTCTTGAAAACAAAATCCCAAGGCCGTTTGGCTGCATCGTTGCGATAACACGTTTAGTAGGAAGAACAAAGAAGGATGGGGCAGAGAAGAGAACTGGATATTAATATGGATTTAATGGTGGGGACACAGAGACAGCAAACATTACATTACCTGGTGGAAGTCGAACCGGATTTGTGCTTTTTCTCAGCTCTATGTACGTATAAAAAAAATCTCCAAAACTGCAAAACCGACATATAATAATAGTAATAATCAGCAATTCTTTGGTAATGTATTGTTTGCCGGTGATAACTTTGACTTGTGGTTGTGGATAAAAGATGGTTTCTCAGGTGTTTTTTTGTGATCTTAATTCAGTTTGTAACATTTCTAAGATAAGCTGAATATATTTACTTTTATACAATTACATTTCCACAAAACGCAAACTTTATTTTTATTATTCATTAGCTATAAATGCTGATATTATCTGCGTGGTTGTCCCCAGCTCACACTGTAGAACAAAAACACAGCCTTTTGATGAGATTCATCCCATAAAAATCTGATTTTATACATTGGATGTTATTGTGACGTTGCGAAATGCAAAGGTTCATAAGAAAGGAGGCGGTACGTTTTCATATTTAGAACTCAACTCAATTAATTTTAAATATAAATTAAAGAAGAAATTATCAAAAGTGACTCACCTTTAAATTTATAAAATATTACTAGCAATAATTCACAAGCAAAAACCAATGCAAAAACACATTTTACTATTTTATACCAGAAAGCTTTCTCACAGGATTACATATCGTACTTACATATGAGGGGCAGTTTCTTCAGGATTCATAGGTTTAACAAGCTGGATATGAGTTTTTATTAAAGACACTCAAACAACGCTGCTACGTTTATCCTGCTACATATGGACACGAACCGGGTACATAATTATCCTGCAAATATGAGTAGCTCCACCTTCACCTTCCAGCCAAGCGGCATGCATTCATTTTCCATTTTTTTATATAACGCTGTCTTTCAGATGATCAAATATTGGGAAAAAAAAGAGACTAAATTAGGTTTATTAATAGCAACCCACTCTGCATCATCTGAGTTCTCTCAGCGCATTAAGCCCAGTGACTAAACAGAGCGATGAATGCAAAGTATTATTTCCAAATAGTGGCTCTGCATTCGAAAGCCAATTAGGAAAACTCACCGGCTGCTTTCCCCCCCCAACCGGTTCAAACCGCCTTCTGTAAACTACAAGCGGCGGCCCCCATCCTTTGTTTAAGTGCACATAATGGCAGCAGTAAAGTTTTACAAGTTGGCCCTGAGATCATTACTTTGAGCACAAAGTGTCTCCTTGTCAGTTATATGTTAACCAAATGAGCAGAGGAGTCATAAAAAATGCCCTTGTAAAATATCCAAAAGCATTCGCTACTCACTCGGCGACACAGACGCAGCAAATACGGTTTGCCTGTGGAGCGACCGGAGGATTTATTTCTTCCATTAGCTTCTGAGAAATGACGTTGACAGTCGCCGGTATTCTATAGATGGAGGACAAAAGACAGAATGAAGTGAAGAAACTGAAAATGACTGATTGCCAGGCTACGCAAACAGGTGGGGGAGGGGGGAACAAAACGGGAAGCAAGACATAAAACATAAACAGTGAGAGGTGATGACAGAGCGCAGGACGCCGGCAACAGTAAATCCTGATGGACACGGAGCACAGATGTTGGTACGGCAACAAAACTGCGGTGACAGATTTTATAAAAGAAATTCGGAGAATGAATAATAGAGGCTCGCACTTTGTTTAGGCTTGTCAAATCAAATGGGCATTTTAGCAACTTGTCCAAACAGTAACTGCAGAAGAAGAAAGGGAATCAATTATTCATGATACAGAGAGCTACTTAATACGTGATAGCGAGATATACACACACATACACACGCACTATTTCCTAGATGGTGAAATGACTTAGTAACCAGGCGATTTATTCCCTTTTAATAGGGTCTGAATTGCAGCAGCCACACTCAGACAAATGAGCAAACAAGTCAGAGAGTGACAGTGATATCCATTATGTGTTTAATTATCTTCAAAGTTCCAGTGAAGGGCATTTCTTTGGCTAATGGAAAGACAGTTTTAAGTGTCACAGCAAATTGCTCCTCGAACGCTCCAACAAAAACGAACTATTTTCTTTGGGGGGGTTTTTTGTTGTTTTTTTTTGCCGGCTCCAATCTGAGTTTTGACAGGCATTGTTACGTTTGGCAAATTGGCACAATCAGTGTCCTCGTCAAAACTAGCAAACATTTTTTTTTGTTTTTTTCATTTGTTTATTTTTGTCTTTTGCAATTCCTAGTCTAATTTCCTTGGAGATAATTTGCCTGAGTCCCATTAGTCGGCATTGAACAAGGCGGCGCTGATTGGTGTATTTGAGGTGAGATGATTTAGGCAAAGATTGAGGCCCGGGCCCAAATGTCATTTTTAAGTGGCTCTGATTGCATTGTGGTGAAGCAGAAGAAGAAGAAGGTTGTGAATTTTCCTCAGGCAATAATCACACAGACATTAATGGGAAATCTTTGTCAAAGATACCCAGGGTGTTTAAGAAAAAGAGTAAAATGAAATATTTATCATTTCTACGTCTTTTATGGAACTCTGCAAAGACACTTGTGCAAATTAGATTAATAAATCCAACTTTTACAATTTGTCTCTTACACCTCACCTAGTTGTTTAATGTAACTTAAATAATCACGTACTAAGCATAGTCATATATTTAAATTATTAAAAAATAAAAAATACACATACACACAATTACCTTAATTGATAGACTGGAAGGTGAATAAGTACTTAAGCCATACTTTTTAGGTGTGTTGTAGAAGTTTGGCATCCCCAATCTAGACTATAATTTAACACTTCTGTATTAAAACAACCCCTACTTTTGGGATAATATTTTAAATTTCTCAAATATTGAACCTAGGGATTTTATTTAGCTGCTGCCCTGAATCATCATGAGCTAAAAATTAAGACCATATAATATACTACTTTGTGTTTAGTAGATCAGTTGGGTAAATAGCTTGATTTTGATTGCAAAAAAGTAATTAAAATTTCTAAAGATGCACCTGTGTAAGCAGACATTTTCCAAATGTTCTTTTCCTTGTGAAAAAAAACCCTCTTGTTCTTCACACTCATTTTAATTTAATTATTTCTGCTCTACAGCTGTTTGTGTTTGTGTCACAGGGAAGGTCCTTTAGAACAAAGAAATAGTTAAATGTTCAAACAACTCAGGTTAGAGATTGAAAAAATAGCTTAACTTTTTGAAATAAGATGGTGTGGAACAGCAGCCCAGACATGATCCATGTATTTACTCAGAATAGGGCCCCGTTAAAAACAACTTCGACCATTACATGCCACACCACTGACTGTTTATAGGGAGGGAAAGCCTCCACCATTGAGAGTCTTCAGTGATGCAGACGCAGTCAAATTTCTTTAAAGTTATGTTTTATATATATATATATATATATATATATTATATATTATATATATATATATATATACTAACTGTTATTTTATTGCAATAAATACATATGTGCCTGAAAATACAGAATACTGCCTCCTTAACATTAATTACTTCCTGATAGTGGGAAGCGTTGCTCCTAAATGTCACCTCAGTTTTTATTATTTTTCTCAGATTCAATATGTTTGTATATTTTTATTTTTAAAACACACAAAACTGCACAAAGTCCATATCCTCGGCATTGAATAAATTCTGCATGCATACATATACATTTATATACATACATGAATGTATGTATATAAAAAACCACATTGTTTCAGGTTTAACTCACCATATTTGCTTTATATCTCAGAGTAGAAATAATAGAATATTTGTTGCTATGCTTTTTTTTTTGCAAGAAGAAAGACAGATGCAACTGATTTAATTATACAGACAAGAGAGTTATTTTAATTGTGTTGATTTCTCATGATTATGTATGTGCCAAAGGCTGCTTCCAATACTGCTTCTGAAATTGACTACATAATAAGGCAGGTGGAATATTTAAGAATCCCCCCCAAAAAGGTGGATGTGAACCTGTGTGATATTTTAAATACATTTTCAGGATCTGGCTAAGTAAAACCTGTTATTAGTGTGTGTTTTTTCTTAAAGGGAACATTTATTGCTTTACAAAATTGCTTTATGAAAAACAAAGTCTTTTGTCATCGTTCAAATCTGGATGTTTGTACCAGAGCAAGAACAAGAGAGACATTCAAGATGTAGGAAGGGGCTGCTGAAGTGCCTGCAGATGATTCGAAGCATCAATCTTTCATTTGCTTTGAAGCCACTTCAAATCAATTTTTACCCCAGACGCTTCCAGGCCAATCATGTGGCAGAGGACAGGCAACGTGCCAGGTCTGTTTGGATGGAGGAAAAAGACAGTCACACAGACAGATAAGCAGACAGACAGACACACATCCTAAACCTGCACTTGGACAGATATGGGAAGTGGCTGATCTGAAATGACAGGCAGTCACCCATTCCCACCTTTACATTGTTTGCACTCTGTTTTTGTATACAAATTTATTCTGCTGTGTACTGTACACTGCTGCATTCTGGAAATGTGAGAAGTTCTCTTCTGAAATGTCAGTCCAGTTGCTGTGAGTTAATAAAGTAAAGATTTATATGTACATTTATTTAGTTAGAGATAGGAGGAAGTCAGGAGAAATGTCTTGAAAACCTACCAAACAAGCATCCCATGGAGGAATTTAAAAGCGCTCTGTGCTGGGCCCATTTTGTCTGTAGTTTATGAAGTCAGCAATAAAAGCTTTTAACAAAAGCCGTAAATTAAAAACACTACAAATCTTGCGACACTCTGGTTAGATATTTCAGTTTCTGCTCAGGTTATGGCCAGCATTGTTACTCTGATGTTCACAAGCTTGTCTGTTCAGTGTCACTGTGTAGCATCACTTTATTTTAGAGAATGGGTATCAAACACCTTTTCATTTCAGGCCGAATTAAGGTCAAATATATGTGTGTAGTTTTCTCTGCTGTCAGGTTGGAACAATTCTTAACATTTTTTCACATTGGTATAATGTAGTCCTATTCAAATGAACACCAAACTGATTTGACTTACAAAATAATATTTAAGCACACAGCTGTTTTCTTAAATTCATTAAATATGGCCCTCAAGGCCCTCTAGTATTTAGAGGGCCACGTTAAAGGTTGTGGCGGGCCAGATTTGGCCTGCGAGCCTTGAGTTTGACAGCTGTATTTTACAGACATGAGTAAATTGTTGAAATCTCACGTTTCTCCACATAATCACTTTTGTTTCACATGAGAATCTTTAATTGAACTACATTAATGTAGTCAACAAAAAAAAGCAACAAAAAACGCTATCCGAAAGACACCATCTGTTACTCTACTAGGCTACTATAGACCCAGTTTTTTACTCAACAACATACGTGGTTTGGCCCTGAAAAGTTCCTTCAGTTGCTACTTCCCATTTAGGGAGAAGTAAAAATCCTCAGAAGGCAGCTGAAGTAAAATCTTTTCTCCTTTTATTTGCTCAGACACAAAGAAAACATTTTTAATCTACCACTGACTATTGCAAATATACACTCTTATATAATATATAATATACATATATACTCTTTGGTAAAGAGGTTACATACTTAACATGGCATGTTGACATCAGCTCTTCAATGTTCACCCTTTTCTGCACAGATGATCTGCGCAGCTAAAACACTCTGTACATTGCGTTTAGGTCTAAAAACATCTATCCAGTCACGAAAAGATTCCATTTCTGTCTACAGGGATAGAGAAAGACAAGATCTAGTTCAGTCCTATTGGAGATGCTTTGTCATCATCCATTTATGTGTTTAGCGGGTCCAATTCAAAAAATCCTGTTTGTGTTTGAAAGGTGAGTGTTGTAATTACTTCCCTGCCCTAAAAAAACAATGGAAATTATCGACTTTTCAAACTTATGTTTGAGTTATGTTTCGTTAATCTGAAGATATTTAAGCATCTTTGTTCCACTGTGTTAGGCTTAAAATTCCACTACCATCTTGGCAACTGATTCAATCAACAGAAAAGTTTGTTGTGAATTCAAAACATGCACACATATCAGTGACATAGTTCAATATCTGTAGAATATCTGCAGAAATAGTTGGAGCATGCAATGCGCGGATAACCCCTCGCATGCTGTGCTGCTAAGTTAGTGGCGCATATGTACACTGAGCACGGCTGCTGTGTTTATTCTATTGACTTATTTGTTCTGTCCATTGACTGTGTTTCCCCATAGCCATGCCTTGCTTTTCTCCCTTTAAATCACCACCTTCTAATTATCTGTCACATTTTCTCCTATTCTGTGCCAAAGACACACAATGGCCAATAATGACCCCATAGACAGCATCTATCAGGTGCTCCATCATTGATTCTTCTCCCCCCTCATTTTCCCCTTGCAACTTCTTTGGTCTACATCCTGCTCTTTATTTTATTTTTTTAAAAAAAAAAACTGCTCACATCCCCTCCTCTCACTTTGTTTCTCTGTCACTTTGTGTGAGCCTCTGCAACTCAAGGGCGTTTTTAATGGATATGCACTTTCTCTCTGTTGCTCTTGATCAAGAGCGGCGAAAAAAAAAACGTGCTAACAATGAGAGTCATATTAGAGTCGTACACAGTGGCAAAGAGCTTGAGTCTGGGAAAAGTGCCTCTAGTGGAAGCTGTTTGGTTTCTGTCACTGTCTGACTGAACCGACAGCAGGGAGTCAAAGCGGGTGATGGGCCAATGTTTGGCCAGAGCAGGACTCCTGTATGACAGTAATGTAGTTTGAGTGTTAGCCGCCTGAGGGCTGGAGAGAAACTCGTTCCCCTCCCACAGTTTCAGCTGGCATCTGTCCCCCTTTTTTTTTCTTTTTCCATCTCACCCACAGTTACAGTCCTCCCGTCCGCTCGCCCTCCCCTTAAGCCTCACCCTGCCGAGAGCACAGGAGCTCAGGTCATTACAGCAAGCCGTCAAGGCTGGCTGTCACCCGGCCCAGAATGCTAGCGTCACTGTCCCCATGCCCTGACGAGCCGGGCTTGTTCTTAGCACAAACATAGCATCCATCTTCTCACCTACATATCTGACACAACGAGCTGCACTCTGAGAGAAGTCAACATGTTTTAAACGGATACACCGCAAAGGAAAACAGTTGCAAACCGTCTGCTTTCAATTTAGCTTCACTAACTTCACGACTGATGTTTTTACTTTAACATCCCATTAAGATCAACGTTAGGTTTTTGTTTGTTATCGAACAAAGTTATCCAAAATTTACCAACAGCATCAAGATGTATTAGAAGACATTTAAATCCATAGTGTTCAGCATGTCTGCCCTGAGCAAATAGACGTATCTAGTGCAAAACATAACAATAATTGTCTTTCATATATACCGTTTACATCAACTTTTATGTTTTGTGCAATTTATTAGTATAAGTTCAGTTAAGAATGATTAATTGCTTTTTGGAGAGTGTTACATGTCAAGTTAAGAAGAATGTTCTCTGTTTGGATGAGAACAAAACGTTTTGATCTCTGTATGTTTCACGGAAAACAATCACTGCAAAACCATCCCCACCGTGAAAGACAGAGATGGTAACATCATGCTATGGGGAAGTTTTATTTAGCCAGCTATCCTTTCAAAAAGCTTCTCAGCATTGCAACAGGACAACAATCCTAAACATTAAGCCAGAGAAGCAACAGAGACCTAAATAACCTGCCAAACAGACTGAAATCCAATTAAAAATTTTAACTTGAGAGTTGCTTTCCACAGATGCTTTCGTTCCTGTCTAACTGAGCCTGAGACATTTTAGGAGGGAAATTAGGAAAAGATTTGCAGCTGCAACTGGGGCAAAATTTTGTTTCTAAAAAATATATGTATATATATTTCAGAATATTCTGAAGTACATGCCACACTTTTTGATTTTTATTAGTAAAAGAAAATAAGACGGGGGCACCAGGTGGCTCAGCGGTAGGGAAAGTTCACCGCATACAGGGGCCACAGTTCTCGAAGCAGCTGTCCCAGGTTGGATTCCTGGCCCCAGGCTGTTTACCACATAGCCTTCCCCTCTCCCTCTGCCCTTCTTTCTGTCACGCTACTAATAAGTAAAAGCCAAAGGATCCCTTTCTTTAAAAAAACAACAACAATTTATTCTTTTCCTTTCCCTTCATATTACTTTGTGTTGTTCTATTGCATGATGTCCTAATAAAACAGTATAAATACTTGCAATGCACCTCTCTAACTATTGGTTCAGCTAACTCAGTGTTAGTGGCAACCCAACACTGAGTCACAATTAAACAGATCTGGTTCTTCGAAAAGGATGTATTTCTATCGGTGACCAGTTGAAAATTTAAGCTGGTAAAAACCAGCCTCTTGTTCTGGACTTTGTTTTGATCAGTTGATCTGGAGCGATTGCTTGCTGGAAGCCTGGACTCATTTGAAGTCTTCAACAACTATATTTGATTTTACTCAATCTCTGATGTTTGGCTGTGATTTATGTACTTTGCCAGCGTGATGAAGCTCACCGCTGTAAACGACCCCATGTAGGGCGACAACATCTTTGCCAGCGTTCCTCTTGCTCCAGCTTTAATTGCTCAACATTTGAAAGTGTGGCCAACATGAACTCACTGGTGTTGTTCACTTCCTCTGCCGCCATTCCCAAACTTCAACCCGCAGGTCTGTGATAAGCAGAAAATCAACGCCATCAATGGCGGAAATCCCAGAGGGAGCACTGAAGGGAGAAGAGAACTGATCGGAGTCAGTTCTAACAACTTCCACATCAGCCAAGTAAATAAATGAAGACGTTCTTGTTTTAACTTTGAATGATGGCACATTAAACAGCAAATTGGCCAAGGAGAATCTTTATGTACCACGCAGATTAATTACTTTAAATGCTCTTTTCTTCACTAGTTGCACTTAAACAAATGCAAACATATTTGGGCCTGCTGCGAAGGAATGCATTACGCATCACTAGAACAAACCATAAGTAAATCTGCTACTCCTGCTCTATTTACTCTGGTGCTGTGAATACATAATATGGGTTGTAAACAAACTTATTTTAGGGGTTTACAGCAGCCTCTTATTACTCTCCCATGGGCTATTAGAGAGACTATAATCGTATGTATGATTTTTTGTAGATTGCATCTGCTTGATAGTTTCCATTTTTAGCACAATGATTGAGAAGACAGCTTTCCAGTAATCACACTTATATTAGGCCATAAATGAAGAAAGATTATTACTGTAAAGTTATCAAGAGTTCCCTTTCTGTTTCAGAGAACAAAATCAATGTCCAAACCCTAACTAAAGCAACAAAACTTGAATCAAAAACGACTCATAACAACGTTCAGAATCTTGAACCGACTACTTTAGTCCTCCAGAAGTCTTGAAACATACACGCCATGTTGATTTGACCAAATGTAATTTAAGTGAAACATGATATTCAAATGAGTGGCTAAAAAATTGTCCATCTTCCTAACTCTGAACTAGATTTTTCTTTTTAAAACCATCTTACTGCAAAACTTGTGCTTCCGATGGTATCTGCTTTTGCAAATTTGCGTCACTCTCAGCTGCTGATCCAAAAAAAAGAAAAGAGAGAGAGAAAGAAAGAAAAGCAGAAGAAACCCTGTAGGGAAGGAGACTCTGACACCCCGAAACAGGAAGAGAAGTGTTGTTTTATTACTGGAGGGGCAATAACAGTGAAGATAGCATCTATCAGTGGGGTGCTGAGGAGAGCCAGAAGATAAACTGTGGAACACCTGAGCACAGATGAGGCTTGACACTTCAGAGGGAGACGAGGCTTGGACTGCTGACAGGGTTTGTGACACCCCCACATTGCATCGACAGCAGATGCACCGAGGGGAGAGCAGAAAATATCAAACACACACTAAACTGAACAAAACAAAACAAAAACAAAAATGTGTGTGTGTTTGTGTTTAGAATGCCCGGTACAAAGCCTGCAACACTGGTGCTACAAATGTAAAACGCCTCTGACATTAATAGAGTGTTTTGTGAATTTTACAGAGAGCGTATGTGACCGGGGTTTGTTATATACAGAATGTGCGCTGTTCGCTCTCTCCACGTCAGTGTGTGTGTGCGACTGCGCACACCTAGTCAGCTCCCCGGGGCCCTCTCTCTGGGTGAGTCAGTCTAGTTGCTGTAATCACTCTGCTCACTACCCTCCACTCCAAACCTGATTTGGCCAGATTGTTTCGTTTTCTGTTTCCTGGCTCCTGCCCCTCATTCCTCCATCTCTTTCCTCTCATCTCGCATGTCTGCCCTCCATCTTCTTTTTCCTCTTCTCTTTCAATATCTCTCTCTAACAATATTGTGTCTGAATCCATCCTGCCTCTCGTTTCCCTCCCCCACTTCTATCCTTCCTTCCTCTTTGCAGTAATGGCAGCTGATTGATGGAGTTTGTTTTTCTTTAATTACACTGCAGGTGAGTGGCCATGCCTGTTCATGCCACTGAAGCAGAAAACCCAACTCGGTTAAGTCAGAAATTGGATTTCCCAAAGTGAAAACACCATATAGGGGGAAAGGTCCTCCGACTATTGTCTTTTATTACTGTTTGGTTGCTTCTCGTTTCTCTCCGACTCATTTCCTCTTCATCTTATGAGCTCATTAGTGGTACACTATCCAGGATACAGTTGCTACACAACTGAACATTCAGGTTTCAAGTGTTATTTTCCCCACTTGAACTTTTTTTATCCCCCCTCCCTTGAATCTGTCTTTTTATGAGTTTGGCAGGTTATTATCAGTGTCTAATAACGTGACTTGCCAATTAGGTGTTTATGTTTCTCACCCCACCCTCACCTTTCACTCGCACGCGGCGCTCTCAGACATGCGCAGTGGTTTCCTATGAGCGGCAGAAGATCTAATAGTCAGTAATAGAACAAAGATGCATAAATCATAATAAACCCGATGGTCAGCAGCGCTTCGCTTTCACAGACGGTGGGACAACATCTAACTTTTTTCATCACTTAGAAAAGTATCTCAAAGAAGGTTAAACTCCGTTGACGTGACGTTAGCAAAGCTAGTTGTATAGAGACGCATAAGCATTAGTGATGAAAAAAGTTGTCACTCACTGCGCTGAATTATTGTGTAGAGATGTTGACTGACTTGTTGCACATATGAGACAATGCTGTGTTCAGAAGTCTGAAATGTAGTGATGCGACATTCAGGAGCAGTACGATTCCTCTGCACGGGCCTTTACTTATTAGATAGGACTGGAGTGTCACTGATAGCCTATCAGATTACCACACGCTGTCAGAATAGCATACATCAGAGGTTCCCAAACTGTGGGGCGCGCCCCCTAGAGGGGGCGCCGTGTCATTGCAGGGGGCGAGGGGGTTTTGGAAGCCGTCTGGATGAAAAAGAAAAACGAATAAACATGAACACTGTATGCATTGGGCTTTTACTTTACAACGGCCAACTCTCTTGTTATTCCTCTGTCAATTTGATACAGTAGGGGTTTCCACACTTCCCATATCTGTGTCCTCTGTCACTTTTATCAGCAGTTAAGACTTTAATACGTTGTTAACATGTGGTAACCTGTTTTTCGAGCCGCCTTTAAACGCAACATGACGCTACGACGCTGGGTTCACACCTGTGCGGTAGCGAAGGAGACCTGCTGCTGCTGTGCGGAGCTGGACAGGCGTGTTAGAATCATGGCAACAAACCAGCAAAACGCAAATAACTTTTCACAGTTTTCCCCCCAAACATACAGACTGTTTAGTGAAGCTGTTGGATGCAGGTAAAGTTAGCTAAAAGACGACTAGCTAGCTAATATCAATGCAGCACCTTAAGCTTGTTAACAAGTAGTTTAGAGTTTAGTAGTTTAGAGGCTAAGTTGTTGTCTATGGTCAGCTACATAGATTCAGTCTTGCTTGTTGCTTCTTGGTCAATGTTCATAGTTGAGCATCAGGGCTTTCCCTCAATTGCTATGTTTAATGGTGCAGACAGTGGTGGTTTCTGACATGAGCAACATGGGTAAACACCCAGGGTGTTATCTTTTTAGGGATGGCACGAGACCACCGCGGATCGTAGCAAAGAGATGGAAGCAAAGCAGAACAAAGAGTTTGTTCAATTTAATATTGGTTAAATTTATTAAGCATTTAATATCTATGTGTTTTTATGGGAATATGGATCTTTGAGATCAATTTGAGAAGTAATTTTGATCATATTTCACATTTTATCATATCATGTAGAACGCAGCGCTGGTCTTGGTCTTGACTTGGTCTCGACTTCCCTCGGTCTTGGTCTTGACTTGGTCTCGGACCCTAAAAGTCTTGGTCTTGTCTCGGTCTCGATACACTCTGGTCTTGGTCTTGTCTTGGTCTCGGCTTAGGCGGTCTTGAACACAACACTGCACCACAGTGATCGTTCAGTGCCTAGTATAACATTTTGCTTGTTGGCCGAAATATTCAATTCAGCTCTTGTCTACTTTTTTCACAGCTGGGGTAAATAGTGTGTGAACTTTTCTGGCTTCTTTATGGAGTCACCTTTTTTACTGTGACAAGAACAATAAATATGATTTATGCATGGTGCAAATCTGTCACTTATGAGAGTGTCATATTTTTGTATTCAACAGGTTCTCTCACATGAGCTGTGGATCTATGCAGCTCCTCATCTGAGGTCACGTGTTTGCTTTTCTGATGAACGCCGTTACCTGTCGGTTTAGGTGAACAATCGTGTCACCATGCTCCCTCCATTTTGGAGTGACAGAGTAGAAAGCTCTGAGCGACTTTCATAGGTTTGGATTTCCTTATGACACAACTTTAAACTTCATGACTTTCTCTCTGATATCTGTGCTGCTGCGCTCCTTGGTCTTTATGTGTACTGTATGTTCAATAAAGCTTTCTAGCAAAGCAGAACAGCTTCCTGTTTACAGACATCACATCACACACAGCTGGTCCTTTAATACTATTCAGGGGACTTCTGAAGGAAGTTGGCTGCACTGGATTTTATTTAGTGACACCAGAGTGTCAGGGGCTGGACAGTTGTGAAGCTATTTGTCTTTTTTATTTTTGCCTCATAATTCTAAACTCCATGTTGATGCACCACATAAAATCCTAATAAAATACATTGAAATTTCGGTATTTTAGGAAGCTACAGGAGACAAGTTTGAAGTTTTCTTTAAAAATTAGTCACACCTGGCCTGCTGCTGATGTTCACCGGCTCAATCAGAACGCTTCCTTCATTACCAGACGCGTTGAGAAGCTCAGTAAACAATTTTTGACCGTGAAGAAACACCCCACAGGATTCTTCTTGAGGCAAAGAGCCTCATGTTCACAGCTTGTTGATATTATTTAGCGCACGCAATTAACTTGTTCATCTAATCACTCCTCAGCGAGCGAAAGACCAAACGTATGAAACTTTTCCTTAAGGAGAAAGTGCTTAGCTGGGAGCTGCGTCCATCAGAGCGCTTTGGCAGGCGCTAATGCACTTCCACATAACTGGATTTACTTTTGCCAAAATGGGCTAATATGTCGTTGATGTTCACACTGCATGAGCAGTGAATAGCTTGATTTACCGTGAGTGAATAGCAGCAGAATTAATTATCAGCACTCAATGCCGTGCTCTTTCGCAATCGAGGCATTCACGCAAGCGAAAAACAGTCGGCTTATTCAAGACAAACATACAAGAGAGCACCTTTCAAAAGGAGGAGCAAAAATAGGTCAAAATGTTGAGGCTGGAAAACAAAAGTTTAATGTAGGAAGAGGCAGTGATGAATGTATGATTTATTTTAAATAAATGGTTTCGGAGGTCTGTACTAGGTCATCAGTAAAAGCAAGCTGAGCTTTCTCGTGCTGTATGAATTTTTGTAATTTGCAAAAATAAACTGATTCCTTGAATGTCTGCCATGAATTGATTCGCTGTTCACTCAAACACACACACAGTATTTCAATAATAGCTTAAAAACAGATAAGCTTTTGAAGTAATGCTCCATACCACAGCAATTAAATGTTTTCAAATCATGGTTTCATTTATCAAAGCATGAAAACTCACACATTAACACATTAGTGAACGCTGCTCGTCAGCTGTCTGAAAGAAGGTTTGGAAGGTTTTCCATTGCTTTGAAGGAAGTCAGACTTACCTGTTTGGGATTGTTTCCACTCATCATCGTTTGAAAACCAAAGCAGCAACTTCACTCTCGTTTGTCAGCGAGCTTTGAGCAGATAATCCGATTCATTAATTAGCGAATATCAACTTTTTATGCTTGCATGATAAAACAGAAACACAAAAACATGGAAAGTTCTGCGTGATTGTTACGTAAAAATCGCTGCGAATTTTAGCAGCCGTTCAGTCAGGGATGCTGAATGACTCCAAAAAGTATGTAGAGTGTGAATAAATATTTTCATGTCAATTTTTTTTTGCCACAAAAGACGATAATTCAACTCTAAAACCGAGGATGTTGACCCAGCGCAGAACGTTGTATCCAAAAGCATGGAAAGCACTGTGATTTGCAGTGAAATCTGTGATCCAGACTCCCTGTCAAACTGCTTCTGTTTTAGAAATTTAAAATATGAGCTTATTTCTATGGAGACTAAAAGTAAAGTGTATGATGCTAAACCACATAAACCCCTCCTGTCCCCCCACTGGTTTTTTGATACGTGTTTCAAGAGCATTACCAAAATCTCCCAGCACGTTGGAAAGTGCTTGCCTTCTGATTGCTGTCATCAGCACTGAATGAATATTGACTTCTCCCTTGCTGGACTCACATCAGCCATATCTTGATATACTCATAACTTTCTATTAAGTTTGTGAAGGCTGACTCTGCTGTGTTCCACTTCCATATCATCAGCCCTTCGCCTGCATTCATTACTCTCAGGCTCAGCCCTGATCACAGTGGACATGTTTAGGCACGGATTCTCATAGGCTCCACCCCGACCGTTTACACCTTTCCAACTTGATTAGAAGTGATGCGAGCGGGAACAACTCGTGTAAGTGATTTCACACCACCCAGGCTCGTGGCAGAGATAAATATGGATGATGTGGTGAGCGTCGCATGCCATATATTGTTGTTAATGTAGCTATTTATTGTCGCTTTGGTGCCGCGCGGGAACAGAGCGGCGGTGTCATCTTTATTTCAAATCACTCAATCCTTTAAAACGTACAGGAATAAACAGAAGATATGATCAATGCAGCGGAGGAGCCAATAGTTGGAATTAATGAGAAAAGCTCGGCTCATACAGTTTATCTGCTGAGCATCTGAGTCATTCTATTTCACTGTCTAATTTCTTATTGCTTCAAACATCTCTTTCCCTGCAGCGATTTGAAAAATCTTGATGAGCTATCACTGGTTGGCAGATAAATCCCCTCCAGGACCTTCTCGGGCATTCTGGGTAAATGTAATGCAGAGTTTGATTTTAGCCCAATTTTGTGACAGCAATATAATCCTCCACCATTTGACAGATGGAGAGTCGTTGATTATTCATGAAACAAAACAAAATATTGGGAGAAAAGTTCCTGATGCGTTGCTTTGCAAAAAGTATTCATACTCCTAAAACGTTTGTTGTATTTTGTTGGGACACGACAATAAAACTGAAGTGTGAATTTTTAGAAAGGGAAAAAATTGACTCTGTAAATGTCAATGGGATGCATGTAAATAACCGTTTATTTTCCGTGATGTGAGCGAAAATGTTACAGTTAGCTTACCACAGGATTGTGTTTAAAAATATTAATGTGTAAAAAACATATAAAGGGGGTTGTGCTGAATATGGCATGACGGTGACGAGGCGGTGAACAGCGCTGCGCCCCACACCGGCTAACTGCATCTTAACAGCTAAAATAAAATGATTCAGGTTGGGCTACCTACTGGCTGAAAGAAAATGTTTGTTTTTGCCAACACAACAAGTCTATTTTTCTTTGCTTCTAAATTACAAAATAGCCCTGAAACATTATTAGTAAATAACTTTATTGATTTCCATGTGTTTTCTGTCATTGCAAAGCTTAGAACCCACACTTTTAGAACCTGTAAATAACTCAAAATGCCCCAAGTAGACGTGTTAATGGTTTTAACGTGACCAGTCACATTTACAAAACAGAGCCACCCTTCACTTTAGGCGGAACAAAGACAATGTATGAAGGAACTTATATTTTAATTTCAGGTTGTATATGTTAAGATGTTGTGTAAATTTCAAGTTATTTGCTCCATGAGTGTTTGTCGAATGGGGCAAGTGATCCTCAGCCTGAAAAGATTTGTAGGTGGTCGTCCATGGAGGTTTGCAGTTGTGCCGTTTGAATTCTTGATATAGTGCATGATTATAAATCATGCACTTAAAAAAATTGAATGACATGTATCCTTTTCCTTCAACTTCCCAATCATGTAGTACCTTGGGTTTTTATATAATAATCTAATAAAATACACAATACTTTGTGTTGAATATGCAATAAATTTTGAAATGGTATAAACATTAGCTAGCAACTAACAAACAGACACCACAGTGGCAGATGCAAAACTTAATAGATATGCTGATAATGCTCAAAAATCCCCAAAAATAAAAAAGATCATACAAAATTCCCCTCAAAGTGGTAACTTTTAGTCAAAAAATAAAAGTAAAAAATAAAAAATGAGTGAATTGAGTTCCTTGTGCCAAACTGAAATAGCCTCCTGCGATGTGAAGCCTTGAGCATTTATCAAACATTGATAAGAGCCATACAAATCTTGGTTGTTTGTAGCTGCCATTAAAAAGCTGGCAGGCATTCGTGCCGGAATGTATTAGCAGCATGAGTCTATGAAATACACAGGGAAGATATAATGAGTCTCTTTTTCTGACTCGAAATGGACACAACCTCCCCAGAATTTCAACTGGACCTCAAAGGAACCCTTCAACACAAACGCAATCAGATTCACGTCTGTCGGTTTGGTGCTCACACAACAAATCAGCCTTTCTCTCAGTCGGCCAGAGAGCACGAGGCACAATCATGTGTTTAAGAAGCGGGCAGAAATTCATTCTGATAAGTGAAAGGGGGCTGGACTCTGCGTGGGGCAGTAATCACAGAGAGGCTCCTCAACTGGAGAGCAGAGCAAATGCACATCAACAAAGGCCTTTTTGATCTTCACAGAAGCAAAAATATTGATTTCAGCTCTATGTGGCCAGTTAGCTTCTGCATTCAGAAATAAAGCGTGGTGGTTGGCTGGGTTAGAAACGACCTTAGGCTAGTGTGTCTCCTGTGCCGAAGGCGTTGGGGCTGAGATAGCAACAGGTGGTCACCATGCTTCGGGGTAAAAGCTCACCTTGTGGATGCAGCAGCACAACCCCCACCAAGACAAGTGAAGTTTTTGATCTCAAGTGAAAGGCAACAGGGGGAATACGTAATCACTGTGTTAACACACACACACACACACACACACACACACACATACATTTGGTCACCTGTGTTGCAAATAGAGATTTTGCTGTTTAAAAGGTAGAGGAATGGCATCATTCATACAACAGGAAGCTTCTTAAGGTTTAGTGTTGTATGTGGTGGATCTCTAGATAACATTGTCTGTTTAGGTTAACGTTACTGGGGCTGCTGTGACTCAGGAAGAAGAGTTGGAGTTCGTCTATCAGGAGATCGCTAGTTCAGTTTCAGTGAGAAAAAACATTGAACTCCACATCACCCCCTTGTCTATGAATTAATGAGTGAGTGGCTGAATAATCATTTCAGAAAGACAAATAAGAGTCAACATAGTTTATCAGCCAAAATGTACGTTTTTAAGAGCCTAGCTAAACAACTAAATCCCAATGCCTTTCCAAAGATGAAAAACTGAAGTATTGTACCAGGACAAGTATGACATATGGTACTTAATTTATTTTTCTACTATGTTGGCAATATTATTTAATTAGAACCAATAAAGTTGACCCTTAAAAGTGCTCAGCAGAGTACTGTAGGTTAAACTGCACTTTGAGCAAAAGGTCATGGCAAAATAAATTTCCCAAGTGGGCAAAGTTGCAGGAAATGTTCAATCTTTGGGATCTCCAGCCATGAACGACTGAATACAAAATTTCGGTATAACTATTGGTTGAACACTGCACTGCATGAATCTACTCTCAGCAACAGGAAGAGGATGAGTTTCAAGATGTCATGAGACCCTTAAAAGCCAACAAATAGCAAAATGACTTCCTCTCTCAGCTGTTGCTCAGGAGGGCAGCATCAGGGAGACACTGCGCCATCCGAAACTCCTGCTTCTATGTCCTAAGAGCTCTGGATACAAATATACTGGTGATTACATATTTGAGTGACTTAAAGAATAAACCTCGATTCTGGTTTTATTCAGAATTCTGTAGAAGGAGCCTTATAATTACTGGTTTCCCAAGAAGCTTTCGAAACCCAACACTGGCTGCTTTCTCCTATGAGGGAGAAAAGAGAAACATCCAATTTATCTCTGCTAAACACTACCGATGACCTGAGCCTGAGATGGAGGTTCTTTTTGCAGAAATAATATCCTAGGTTGATAAGTGTTTTATTGCATATTTTTAACGGAGGTTCTACACCATCAATGCACGAAATTGCCCTTAGACAAGAACTTTGTCTACAGAGGTATAGAATATGGAAAGCTTCATATCTGAACTATATAAAAGTTTGGAGAAAGGAAACTCCATGAATTGCTCTGACAGACTTGTAATTTTTTCAGGTGTGACTGATATTTGCAGAAAGAGGCAAATAATTCAAGTTGCATAGTGAAGTTTCTGTAGTCAGAACTATTTACTTTTATTTTTTTTTTTTTACCAGGAAATGCACATGCTTCCCTCTGCTGACAGATGGCTTATGGAAATGCTGGTTTCATTTTAGCAATAGGATCTGGTTCCGACCAACAAAGTACCAGCTCCTGGTTGGGTACTCATCACCTTTATGCTACGCCAAACCGAGTGAATAATTCATGCTACTGGATCCCTGATCATGAATAGAGTACAATCCCTCTAAAGTACATGGGCATAATTTTTAGTAGGCCAATATTTATTTATCAAAATGATAATCCTTTGAATGGATGGATAGATAGATAAACAGATTTATTAACCTCTGCATTAGAACATAAAAACAAAACTTTAATTCCAAAATATTCCAGAAGTTTCCAAATCATTTTACCTATATATTGTTCGCCCTTAACTTCAGCTTTATCTTTTTATGCATTATTCAAAAATAAATAAATAAAAAATGTTCCATTAAAAAAAAACAGCGCCCAAAGCAAAATCTGAAAAAAAAAAAACATTAAAACATTTTAATATGCGCTCCTTATTAAACTTCATGTGCTGAAAAACTGGGGGATAAAAAAAAGAAGTTTTACAAGTTTCTCAACTTTTGAGACTATAAGAACTTTGTTGCACTCATTAGTTCTGTATCTCCACTGTGCAAAGTGTCTCATTGTAATACGCAAATGCAAATGACTGTTTAATTGGTCAGTTTAACTGCGTAGTGAATGTGAGTGAGGAGAAAACTAAACTGTCTGACACAAAAAGTGACTCTCTTGGTTTCTGTGCGACGTGACAGTGCCGTCCCTGTGCAAAGCCTCCAGCTGCGAAAGGCAAAATGCTCATAAACAACTCAGTGAAACCTTTCATGGTGTTGCCCAGAGCTAAGGCGATGAAAACATAATTGCCGCTGTTAACGTTGTTTGCAAAAAAAAAATCCTCCCATAATTCCGTCTTATCACCTCTGATATCTTTTTTAGCATGTTTATGATCAATCGGGGACAACAACATTTGTAATTATTATTATTCTGTGGTGCATAAAGGGGCAAGAAGCAGCTTTAATTCCAATTGCAGTAAGTAATTTTCATTAAATGTCAATTTGTTATTAATTCAGAGCACCGCTGAAATCAAATAGTGTTCATTAATCACAGTGCCGTCCGGCGGGCTGCTAATTAAAATGTTGGGGGCGAGCTCGTTATTCACTGGCAGACCTGATTGTTAATGTCGACTCATTGTCCTCCACCACCATGCTATCATTTATTTTCTTTGGTTTTTCTTGTAAACTCCTGTTAATTATTAAATTGCTTTTTTAGACCCCTTGTGACACGTTTCTGATAATCATCTGTGAGCCATCATCGAATGGACGTCGGCCCCTTTGTCTCAAATAGTTCCTTGCAAACAAGCACATAAAAAAAAGATGCAATTATTTAATCTTGCACACTTAAATAAAAGAAAGATGTCTAATGTTCATAGGATACTGTTAGTAACTGTAGGAAATGCATTCATTTCAGCTCTGGATATCGTGATATTATTTGGAACTGATAACTAGCAGCACTAAAAGACGAGATATAATCAATGTGCACAAATGTTTCAGCTTTTAGCTTGCCATGATTAAATAATTAGTACTAGGTGTTTAAACAGAGGTCCATTTCCAAAGCACTGGGCACAGCGGCACACCAAGGTCGGTGTGTTTGACTCGCAGACACCCCAGACAGGGATATAACCTGTTTTCCTTCCCCTCAATTATGCATGTTATCCAACAGCAGCCATATGTCTCTGTCAATACCTTTTCCTAGCATTCAGTGGCGGTCTGTGTGGGATTTGTGTGCGTTAAATAATGCAGTACTGAAAGGTCAGGAGAGAGAAGAGGAGAGGGTCAATGCTTTGGTGAGCTGCACATACCGGGGAGGAGGAGAAGGAGGGGGACGAGTTGAAACTGAGAAGCTGCCGTTAATTTCCAGGTCAGTTCCAATAATGAAATGCATACGGTAAATGTCAGCGCCCGGTGACGAGTAATCCACCCAAGCTGGGAAATAATGAATGGCTTTCTTTAAGATTTTAGCTAACTCCTTCCAGCAAAGACCTTTGCTTGAACTCACACACTGCTGGGTCATATTTATACACAATCTGATTTTCTCTGTGTGCTTTAGCTCTGTGGTTGCAGGTTTTAGCATGACTAATCTAGTTAAGCTGTGACTATAAAGGCTAAATTTCTGCAAGTAATGGCAGCTCTGATGGAACAGAGTTTACTTAAGCTAATAGTACAATCTTCACCAATCCATTACTGGGCGCCATTCGTTGACTATCGAATTCAGTCAGGGACGGGACGCCAAAAAGTCCTGTTGGAGTAATGAGGTCTTTTAGAGGGTGCTGGGATCTTAATCTGAAACAAAGAAACTGACTAAACTTTAACTGGATAATTTTACACTAACCAGAGATTCTGTCTATTTATGTTCAGGTGCTTTAACAAAAGTTCAAGGATTCCAACTGACTGCATTTGCACGTTTTCCACATTATGTAAATAGCATCTTGAGCATCTGTTCTGTTTTTTTTTGTTTTGTTTTTTTTTTAACCTCACTTGTTACCATTGAAGATTTAAAAAAAAATACATTTTGTCCAACAAGCCAAGCTGGTGTAAGCATTTTCAGATTTAGCACAAGCCAACGGAGTCTTTTTTTCTTCTTCTTCTTCAAATAAAAGTAGGAGAACATCCCCGTTCAAACACTGTCACAGCTCTCACTTGTGGTAAATCAAGGCGCTGCTGCGTCTTATCAAAAACAATAAGCGACGCACGCCTCTCTTAGTTTCACTGTCGTAAATAATTGAAGTGATTGTGGCGAAAAGAACAACGATGCTGCTGTTGCTGCTGCTTTTCAGAGACGACGAAAGTCGCATCGAGAGAGGAATTCAAGGTGAGCGTGACTCACAGACTACATTATCTTTTGGTTGCTCTTCTCCAATGTCAGCAGCAAAGACAGATTCTCCTTTCATCTATGCCCTTGTTCTGTTTTCTCAAGTGTGCGGGAGTATTAAATATGCTGTTTTTTTGTGTGGTGAACTCCATGCGTGCCAAACTGGAGGAATCACTGGAGAAGCATCAGATAGTTTGAGAGGCATTGGGAGGGCGGGCTGGTTGGGGGTTGGGGGGTGGAGTGTGGAAATGACTAACGGCCTTTTGTGTAATTAATGAGGACAGCGTTGATTTCCGCCGATAATTTAGCATGGTTGCCAGCGCTTGACTTCTGATCCCCATTTACCCTAGCTCTGTCTCTATTTAGATCAGCCTAGTGTGGGAGGAGTGTGTTAACCTTGGAGAACAGACACAAATCACAGGCAGATGCACAGAAACACGCAAAGCCTCAGCCACATCCACGTACGGGACCTCCCCCTCCTGCCCCCAAAGCCAACACCACATACACACGCAAACGTTTATACCTTGATCATCATCTATTTTGCACTTTCTGCCAGTTTTTTTTTTTTTTTTGCATGCATAGATCAACCGTGAGCACATGCAAACAAGAAAAAAAAAAGGCATTTGAAAGCACAGATACACACACATGCACACAAACACCCACAAGCACCTGAGGCAATGGAATAAATGCATCTTTAATGATAGCAGATAAGGACTCCCAACCAGGGCTGTAGTCATAGCTCAGTGATTTGGCTAGCAGGGAAAGGGATTGTGAGAATGAAAAACAAGCCGATGGAAACTTCTGGCCCTCCAGGAGTCGGCAACTGAAAATCTACAGTCAGTCGGACTGAGAGGAAAAGCTTCGAGGTGCTCTTTCGGTGTGCTGTCAGACGCTAAACAGAATGTCTATGAAAACAACAGAGGTCTGAGACATGAAAGAATCGGCACTTAATTCACAACTTATCCGTCCGTATATTTGCCTGAGTGAGCATGTGAGGAACGACGTGGTTTCCCGTGATCAGTTGCTGTCGCTGATGGAAATGCTAATCATTTTACATTGTGACACGTTGATGTGACAGATGTTAATTTCAAACATGCCCAATGTGCAACTGATGCAGTCACGAATGAGTCGTCATGTAAAATAGCTTCCATCTCCAATGCTGTTTTCTTACCGGACGGCTTGAATGCACTGATCAGCTACGACATTATCACCGCTGACAGGTTAAGTGAATAGCAATGATTATCTCTTCACTGTGGCACTCGTTTTTGACAACGTTTTGTCAAAAACGAGGGAATTTTTGTCAACAAATTTGATGCATGAAAGCAGGAGAAGCAGGGTGGCAGAAGGATTTACGTGTTGTGCATTTGCATTTATGGCTTGTTGACTTGATGAGAGCATCTCCAAAACTGACCAGCCAGTGGGGAGCTTCTGGCCTGCACAGGTCAATGTCTCCTGAAGGCGGTGAAAGGAAGCAGCATGAACTTGTGGCAGAGTTATGGCCTGTTGATGCGTATGGATGGTTGGCCCATGTGGTCAGCTTAAATTGCAGAACAACAAAATGCTGGTTCTGAAGGAAATGTGACAGTGTTTAATCACCATTTGCTTTATTTGGGGGTGCACAAATACTGACCAGTCAGGCTACTTATGACCCTTGTCCACTGCTGAGGTAATAGAAAACAGAGGCCTAGTTGGAGGAATTTCTTTCTTTAATGTCAGATGGATGAGTAGGTGGGAGTCATCAGATCCACATGGCACCAGGATGGACTGTGGGACAGTGTGATCTGGCAGAAGTGTTTTGTTATTTGGATAATGTTCTGCTGGAAAAAACTTTGGACCTGCCAAACATTTTGGATGCTAATTTGCCCATCAACCAAACTGTTGTTGCAGACCATCTACGTCCTTTCATGGAAGTTCACTGTACTCCCAAGATGAAAGAGTTGTCATTTAGCAGGAAACCATGCCTAGCCACAAACCCAGAAATGGTTAGTAGCTTTAGGAGGACTACATCTTCTTCAAGCCAACACACACTGCTGACAATTCTCTTAATCGACACACAACCAAGGAATTTGGTCAGAGGCCAAAACTCCAAGACCTGACGTCCAGCAGTGCTTTTCAAGCTAATGCTTCTCATAAAACTATTGGTGACTGAAGTTGAGTAGTCTCTTCTGTCTCAGCACTTTACAGCTCGATACGTCTGATGTGTGTTAAAGGGACCGACTGAAACACAGGTGTTGATAAGACGCCCTGAGGAGCTTTACGTGCATTACCGTTTTGAGGACTATCAGGCGTTTGATGAAGTCCGTGACTCGACGCTCGATGGGTCACGGTTTGCTTGGCAGGGAAAAGGGGACAGACACATTGTTAGGCAGGCATTCATAATGTACTGCCTGATCTGTGAACTTTGACTTTGGGTTTCATGCGTGAATTCCAGATTGAAATGCAAGTGTAGGCATGTGTTATTCATTCATTCACTTCTATCCAAACACAAATGACACCAGACTGCATCACAAACCATTGCCTAAACAAATAGCAGGTGGCTCCCTCGGGCCTTGCTGCTGACATTTACTGGATTTATTATGCATGTGGACGAGCTGCAGGGAATTCGGGTGCAACTTGATAGCAGGAACAACGGTGGGTTTTTTTGTCCTACAACAGCACAAATGCCCACATGGCACTCTGGAACTGGCTGAAGACTTGTTGGAGTTCAGTGGTCAGAGCCTTCCTTTTGAGAGCTCACCTTTCTCATTCTTGATTGCGGTCTAAAGATGTTTCTGCTTGAAATGTGATGAAAGTACAAATATGATGCCAAAACAGTTAGGGGCTCACAACATTTTCTCTGAGTCATGGATGGTGGTTCAATATTGAAATTCATTGATACCAGGAGGAAGTGCATTTGTGGGTCTGTTTAAAGTCTGAGTCACAAGGCACACCTGTAGGCACATTTCTCACCTAACTTAGGGAAGTGCTGTGTAATTAGACCCTAAAAATACCAGTGCTGCATGAAACCCCCCTGAACAAATATAAATTAAACATGATGCGAGTATGTTTTAAGGGGGCTGACAGCAACCTTGGAGAAAAAAAAAAACGAAAAAAAACTTTACAGCATGCAAATTTAGAAAAAGAAATCACTCTTCTGGGCAGTGCCACGGTGCCGCCGCATTTCATACATATTCTCCCTCTGACCATTTCTAGACTGCTGTGCCACACAAGATAAGCTCCCCATTCATTTGTTAAACAGGGGCAGCCGGGTTGCCCAAGTGATCCTAGAGCTGGACTTTTGATGAGAGCACCTCCAAATGCCACATGAAACTCATTAATCAGGGACAAGGTGATGCCATTGTTATCGGGGGATTGCGGCTGAAATCCTGCTGTAGGTTAAATATGCAAGTGAGAGGAATTGCTATTCTTTCTTTTTTCTTTTTAATGCAACGAATCTGGATCTCTGAAGAATGCCTGTCTGAATGGTTGTTGCAACATTCACAAAGCACACATCATGACAACAGGGAACAGGTCCATAAATACGTTCTCCTTCCCACACAGTCACATCAGATCAGCAACTGTGTCTTTAAGCCGCTGCCGTAATTCAGGTGATCAAATTGAATAATGCCTGCTGAGATATGAATATTCATACTATTATTACAACATAAAAAGTCCAGAGCTTTTTAATTCTAGGGTTTTACAAATTTTGAACTTTGTCTAGAGTTTTGGGGGAACAGTGATAGATGTTCAATGGAGGGAAGATTTGGGAAAATTCCCTTTTCTATTCACCTCATCTTAAACCCCTGAATATCCCTACTGTAGTTTTCCCTACTTCTGACCTTTATGATTCTAACCTTCAACTTAATTTACAAACATTAACTTGTAACTGCAGACTTTGATCCTCATATGGGCTTTCAGTCTTGAGAGGACAGTCAGTTATACCAGAAATTATCCTTTAGAGGTTAAAAATACAAGTACAGGCAGATACATTTTGCCGGTGAAGCTTTTCATCAGCAGAGCGTCCGGCCTCAACTGGGTTTCTGTTGTTTTTCTATTTAAAGTCAATGCAAAAAATTGCAGGGGGAAAAAACTAATATTTTATCATTTCAAATAATAAGCCACATTAATTTATTTGGCATTAAGTCTTAAAAACTGCAAAAAAAAAAAAAAAAAGAAAAAAAGAAAGTTTTAAATATTCTAATTTGTTAGACATGACAGCGAGAGTTTGCAAAGCTTATCATATCGGATCAGGTTAATTCAGATCTATCTGCTTTGGTTCATTTTTATCAATGATTCTGTGATACAAACGTCAAGAGTCGGCGGTGTAGTTTTAGAATAAGCATTTTCTGCATGTCAGTCGATTAGACAAAACAAGAGTCTAAAGAAACTAACAAATTGACTTGCTCTTCTTCTTATTAGGGGTTACTTTTAATGAAAGCCACTAGTGTGGAAAGCTTCATCAAAATCTTCAGTCATTGGATAATCGAACATTATCCAATTGTACAGTAATTATTACTAAGCATATACAGTATAACGCTGTTTTCTTCCCCAAGGTTAAATAAATTAAAATAATCTCCCTACTCCCAGCTGCAAACATGGACAAGCTAAACAACGAGGCAGTCGTTCCTCTTTGACTGAACATACAATTAGGCAACAGAAACGCTTTTCAGGGCACAGCTGACTGGCAGCTGTTTTCTGGAGTGTTTCTGACATTGTGTCGCCGATGTTACCAACATGAAAAAAGCATCACTTCTGGGGTGTTATTGTTGGACTGGCTTCATTGTTGCACATACGTTGGATATTTTGGACTTGGTAAAGACCAGGTAATGTATTAGACACCATATTTTCCTTTCAGAATTACTATAGATAGTTTTGTACTTTTTTATTAGTAGATCATGATTGTTTTCTCAATGTCAATTTACAAGACTTTTATTTACAGGGTCTCTGATGATGAGAACAACTGGAACTGCACTGAGATAAAACCAAATTCCCAAAACACAACAATAAAAGCATTTTTTTGTGTCACACTGTGTATTGTAATGTATCAAATCATGCAGTATTGTCATATTGTACTGTATCATATCAGTCTGTATAAGCCAGACAGAAACTTTACTACTTACTTTGTTTGGAAACATTGAAAGCAGCACTGTGTGGTCTTGGTATAACAATTCCAATATGCATAATCATTTCCCACTCGCAGTCTGTTCCAAAGCATTTCAACATTCATTGTCTCGTACAGTAACAGCAAGAAGTGGTTCATAGAGATGGATTCTCTGTCAAAACGGAAAAAGGAAAATCCTGTCAAAGACTATATGGAAGTGTCTGAGAAAGAAAGCCATAGATCAAAGCACGGGACAGCCATTTGTTCCTGAGGAATAATAGCGGTGATGTGTGTCGGCCCCGCTGACCCGCTGGAACAATAAAGCTGAGCCGCCGGTGCCTAAGAGCAATGACCTTGTGCGACTACAACCAACTCAGAAAAAAGGGACAGAGAGAAGTAGAGAGAGAGAGAGAGACGGACTAAGAAGAAACAAATACAATCCATAAAGAGACTAATTCCTGACCAACAAGGGCAGAGAAGATTGTTGTTGCCTTTCTCTTAACTCCTGGGTAAGAAAAAGAGAAACTTGGAGGAACAGAAGACATGGAGTTGTGTTTAATGCCGCTATTCTTATATACAGTATACACATCATGCCATCTTAGTTTTGGTTATTTAAAACATGCAGTGATTTGTGAAAAATGTGTCGTTATGTAGCTTTTTAGACAACCAGTTGCTTTACCTTTGTTTTGTGCGACAAAGCTCTGCACTTTCATTGAAATCCCAAGTTAAATTGTGTTTACAGGTCCAGCTTTAGGCAAGGCATCCAAAGGCCAATACATCATGCCACATTGTCACATCTGAAAAGTGCAAAAGAGACATGTTCAGTGTGAGAGGAGAAATGGCAAGTTACAAATCAAAGGAAGAAGCCATTCAGCCACATCAGAGATAGGTAACAAAAGACTTTCCATGAGGTGTAGGCTTCTCAGCAGATAAAACTCTGTCTGGCAGACAGGGCGACAGACTGGTATCCATTGTGCTTCCAGGGGAGCGTGGAGACAGTGGTGTGAAAGGAGCCATCAAGGTTGAATGGGTGAGAAAAAGGGATCTGAGGGAGCAAATGAAAGGGACCTGGATCAAGCATGCCATTGGTCTCAATAGGATGAAATGACAGCACCGTGTATGGAGGTAATCTCAACTTGTGACCACCACCAGCAGTTCAACCACAATGCCAGAGAGTGTAGACGAGAAACCTATGGGGCCTCTGTTTCAAAGAATTTCAAGCCAGATAATTATTTAGTATTGGTATGATTACTCGCTTACCATCTCCTGAAGACACCTTGATTGATATTCACGCATAAGCAGCCGTGAAATAAAAATGCTTAAAACTGAAACACTAATATCTACATTTCTGTATGACATACTTTGGGAAAATAGTTTGGCAGCACAGTAAGATTCAGTTGCTCTATTATTCACGATTATTGGCACAAACTGCTTTGAGAATAGATGGTAAAAATTAAGGCCAACTTGAATTGGGTGGGTACAGATTAGTCACGTGTGTAAGAATAAATGTGGCAAATCCGAAGCCAAGAAAGTGGCAATCAGGCCTGTTTGTGTGTGAAGGTTTTCTAATAATATCACTCTGCGATACAGCTCTGGGGGCACCTGATTCATAAGTCATGGCAACATTTGTAATGAGTACAGTTTTCACCCCAATCCTCAAACCTCCAACTGGCTAGCCCCACTGGGTGAAACTCTTGTTCACGCTTGTAGGGATGCACTCTTTCTCTCCGCCACACCCCCAAAGTTGGTTTCTGCCTCCTCCAGACACCAGGTGGTGTCACTGCAGTCTGCCGGCATGCAAATGTGTCATCAACGATCCGTCAACTGTTCCAGTCCCACTGTTTTTATGGGCAGCATTGATTATCAATAACTCTGGATCCAGAATTAGATCTGTACAAGGCATTCCCGCTGTGCGAGGAATCCATCCTTTTCTTACCTTGTCATCCTGTTTAACCAGACGCTCTTGTTTTCACCTCCCTGTCCTTGTTATTTCTGTAAATCGTGTCCATTCTGTAAGTCAACTGCACAGCAGCTTCAAAAGCTGAAACTCAAGAGGATGTCACATTACCCTTCCAGATGGCGCGCTAATCTTGGACTGGATACCGAGGTGTTCCAACTCATCATAATAAGAGGGATCAATTGGCGTCAACTGTCATTGAGCCATAACCTTGCAACAATACGTGACATCACAGCGGAGGGTCGCGAGGGGTAACCTTGTCATGAGGACAACAAAGTGATACATGTTGATAGATGGAACGTGCTAAATGGTTGTGGGTAGTCAGTAACAGTTAGAAGAGGTCAGGCATCGTAATTATGTGCCACCTCATTTAAAGAGCCATTATTATTCCCATGCTACAGTTATTTGCATGACAGGATTGGGGTCAACTCGTGTCACGGTAGAGTCGGTTGAGAAAATGAATGCAAATTTAAAGTGGTATTTAAGTACATCCTCTGAGCAGAGGAGGGACTTTGGTTATTGTGTACAATCTTAAACATAGTTGCGCTCTCCCCCCATGTCTGTAGCCATAATACAATTATGGACATGTTGTATTCGTGAGTGCACAGCCTCACCTTTGACAGCTCAAACCAAATACTGATGGAAAATAAGGACAAACAGTCAGGCGATATGAAATCTCTTCATGAGTACCCTTCCCCATTTCTTCAAGAACAGACAGAGGCATTTTATGCCAAGCCACCCTCTGTCATGTATTTATGAGTGCCGCACCGCCATAATGAATGCAAAGCCAGCGTGCAGACGTTCAGTCATGGCAGAAGGACAGCAGTTCTGCCTTACAGTCGGAGAAGACAACAGCGTACGTCCCACTTTCTCTTCCCCTTCCCCTCCTTTCTTGCTGTGGTAATGGTTTCTCTGACCTCTGTCTCCCCATTACTGTACGCTTCACCCAACATCAACCGTCAGACAGCATCACTCATCCACACGCCTCAGACATCATGAAAGCAGCAGTGTCGCCGCCCATTGCCTGATGCCCGCCGCATTAGCGGTGACAGCCGGTGTTTTGAGAATGATAGAGATGAAGGCGGCTTTCTGTGAGATGGCAGCGATGACCCTGGAGATGACCTAATTAGTGGAGTGTTTTTCAAAACTGAGCAGGAAAGAAGTAAAAGAAGAGTAAAAAAAGACATTGAAATGCTTTTTACAGCTGGGGCAATAGTTGGACATTATCTGTTCACTCTACTCTTCTGGAGTAGACTTGTGTTGTTCTACATATTTTTGATAGAAACAAATTCAAAGATGTAAAATAATCATATTTGGCATTTCAAGGAATTTGGAAGAGGATAAATATTTTAAAATTTACATTTTATCGAACCGTGACTGGTTGAAAACACTCCAACACGTTGGATGACATCATAGGTTGCACTGGCAAAATTGGCCTCCGTCTCTTTAAGAAGCTCCTATCTTACAAATGGCTGCCATAGAAGTTTGAAGAATTTCTCAAACATGATGAAAGAATCAAGGTATGTTTTAATGAAGGAATAACATTATGACATGGTATGAAGCCCAAAAAGTCTTTTTTTTGCTTTATATCAATTATTTTGTATATTAAACATTATCCCACGGGACTCACAGAAACTTAAAAATGTAAATTTAGCCTCTGCCTCTTTTAATGTGAGAAGTCTCTACCCTTACGAATTACATCAGTACCGGAATTTCTTCTGTAATCTATAAGGTGTCTTGATTTTTCAAATTTTACTCTATGTAAAGTGTACTTATCTCCATTTCCTTTGTCCCTTCAACTCTAAATCGTAACTCTTTGAACCTCTGTGCCTTTAAATTCTATAGGACACCAATGATGCAGAGTAAAAGTACAAATTGACTCTTGATTTTCACCATGTCTTCAATCATGTATGCAGGTAGAGCAGAAATTTTTTTTCAATCCATAACACAAGATTTAAGGGATTGCAGAAGTTTAGAGAGATCTAACATACTCCATCTCCAATAGTCAAATATAAATTTTCTGTCTTGCTGCACCTGTTCTCAGCGTGAGATGGATCATGGTTCTTAATTTGCAGGCATAACATATGCTTTCACCTCGTACACACACATGGCCGTCATGTGAAGAAGATTCACGATCTGGTTGAACCAATGCAAGTCTTCTGACAGTGAGTGTGTGTGCAGCAGCTCACAGACAGAAACCAAGCAAAGCAAAAAAAAAAAAAGAATTAAAAAAAAGAAAACTTTCCATCTGTTCTTTTCTTCTTAATCAATATTACTTTCCCTCAGGGCAGGATTAAGAAAAAAGGTTTTCCTGATAGTCATACAAATTCAATTTTAAATTGAATTGTTCTTCTTGCGGGCAGGTGCGTTTTGTCACATGTTAACATTTTATCACTGATGCCATCTTGACAGTCTCCCTTGGCAATGCTCAGATGGTAGGTTATTAACACACGCTGAGAGGTGGAAAATCCATACTCCACAACTTGTTGTTTGTCAGTTTGACAGTCGTCAGCATTACCAACATAGTCAGCCTGCAGCAAATGGAGCAATTACCTCTAGACTCTCGATTAATGAGCTTTATGAAAATGTTATTACTATTACAGAACCTTATCAGACCATGGCAGGCGCTTTTCTTTTCCTTCCTCTTAAAAGGACAGAGAGCTGAGTGCATGATATATTTGTTTAATATTGAAGATTTCATATCTGCTTTCGCTTCAAAATCCGTCCGCGTGCATTTCTCGACAAATGGCCACTTTTTAAATTGGACGCTTTCTGCATTTAAGGTGCTGATAAAAGACATAGTAAAAAATACCCCAAATTAAGCTTGTTTCCTGTGGGGTGAGGAAATAACAATATAGTTACTAATGTGCAGCAGAGCAGTTGTGAACAAAAAAACAAAGATGGTGCCTTTATTGGAATGTAATGAGGTTGTTTACCAGAGAGAGTCTGGAAGGTTGGATGTTTTAAAAGAGCCAAAGATTAAGACATAATTTAACATGGATTTAGTTTTATCTGCTTTAGCTTCCCTAAAATAAGTGGATGCAAAACTATGGACTCAACAAAAAGAATCATCAACATTTAATCAATAGAAAAAGACACCAAAGACAGAACAACTTAGCAACACATAAGGACATAAACGTGTGCATAATGCAATGTACAATTGGAGTAGCAGCAGAGCACATAGCTAACACATCACACTCAAGCAAGCACTCATAAACAATTCAATTCAATCTCACAACACTTTACAAGACAGATGTCTCCAATATCAAAATATGTAGACGCTAATTTGGTCAGAGCTTATTCCAATGCCACACAGACCATAAAGTCAGAATAAGATGCAATTACATGTAACACAGTGAAATACATCTGATCAATTAATGCCAGTCGGTTAAAAATGTGCGCTTCTCACTATGCTAATAGGAAAGAAATAACTTATCGTAGCAGGAAAACCATTTATCTGACATCTGTCAGGATCCTGGGTTATTTTAATTTGCTTTGGCATTTGATTTACTGATTATAGTTTCATTATTTTTCTGTGTTTCATTATTATTCTGTGTTCCTTTGTGTCTTTTTGTTCTTTTGTTGTAAATTCCTGTTCCTATTTTTTTTTATGAACAAGGACTGAAGAGATTACAAGGACTGAATTTGAAGAGAGGAATCCGCCTCTCTGCGCTCGGATCCATCATCACTGGCACGGCTAGGCTCTTTTGTGGGAAGCTAGCTGTAAGCTTAGCAGAGAGCAAATAGGAGGGTGTGAGAAGTGCATACACAAGGATGATCGACAGTGTTAAGACCCTCCTCCTTGATTTAATTGGTAGTTTTTGATCACATGGTGAACAACATATTTTAGTTATTTCTGCTGCCTGAAATAATCTGTTCCCCATCATTTTCATAGGATCAAATCAATTTACCAGCAAGCCTTTAACTGTGTTTATTCCTCTCATCATCAACAACAAAATAATGTGATTTTGGAAACTGTTGTTCGTTATTTGCCAAAGTTAAAAGAGGGAGCCAATGGGACCTCATGAAAGAGACTGTTTCTCTCGTGTTATACGGTCATGACATGATAATAGATATGTTAAAAACATAGTGGTTATAAAAGTAACACACTGCAACTTTAAGTCCATTAATGACACCAGTGAACAAAAACATCTTGTGTCTCAAACTATACTTAAAGTAAATTAAATAATTCTATTAAATGTAATAACCTATTAAATTTAATTAAGTGTTCTACTAATTGTGTTAGTAAATACAAAAGTTTTTAAAATATTTTTTTCCAAGGAGATGTTGCTGGCATCAGAATAAGAAAACAAATAGTGCAATGAGTGAAAACATGAACCTAGTAGAGAGACTAGAGCAACGTCTCTCTTTTTCATTCACTTTTTCCCAACTATCCATTTATGAAATCACAATGCCCATACGAGTACACACTCATCCAATTTAATGTTGCAAATCTGTTGGTAGGAGGTCTGAAAGACGCTCGGGGACCATTGAATGGGCAATTTGGATGGCACATAAATTCCGCTGAACACTAACAAAATTTCCTTTCATTGTTCCTCATCGCTGCAGTGTTTTAACAACAAGTACATATATTTCTTAATCTGCCCTCCCATCACACAGCGCGCCAGCTCTTTCTATGACTTTTATTGGAAAGTACAGATCAGGACAACCAAAATGCTAAAGGTATAGATCAGTTTTACAGCGCAACGTCTATTTCTCAATATTCAAGCACATGATGTCCATATTACTGTCAGCATCTGTAAACCGTGCATCCAGCATCAACCCCCTTACCCCCCGCCCCCGTGTCCAACCACAATCCTTCTCACCAGTTCTGATCCCAGATGGAAATGGTGTAAGACTGTGAAAGAATCTTGTTGACAGAATTCATAACCCAGTTAAAAGTCTTACTTTGACAAGATGAATCCTAGCCTCGGGCTTCCTTCTGCCTTTACATCGAGTTCTCCTCATTCCTCCCGCTCACATTCTTTCTCTCTTCTGCCCCGTCTGTCTTTTTCTACCTTCTGTCTCTTTGAGCATGGGTATTGGCAGAATTTCAAGGCTTCTTATTTATTTATCAACTCGTTATGATTCCCGCTTGCATCTCAATCCCTGCAGAGGCATTTCTGGGGAAAGATTCAAGAAACAACCATTATCTCAAGTCTTCTTTGTCCCCACGTTCTGAGGAAGTGTTTAACAGGCTTATTGAGGTTACACAATCCATTATACGTTTGGTTGGAAAAAAGAGAAAGTGATTTACATTAGGAATAAATTTCCCTCCCTTGTCGACTTCAGTCCTGATGAAACTGCAAAGAAAAGACCTTCACTTAAAACAAAGTAGAGATATGAGACATAGCCGGTCCATTATTGAAATGTATTCAACAATCACTCATGTGAGGAAAGAAACTAAAGCTGCAAGAACATGAATGTACAGTCTTGGATTTCTGCCAGAAAGTGTCCTTGCATGTTGTGTTGAAGCATTATTGGAGCAAGACAACTGAGAACAACTGGAATATGTGGATAAAGAACTTCTGTAACTCTATTCATCCTTCTTTTATTTTCCACAATGTTTTAAAAAAAAAACCTTAGAAAAGGAGGCATGAATTTTGTCCTAATTTTTTTTCCTGCATATTCATAAAGCATGAAGCATAACTAAAGCTGCAAGCTGCCTCGAACAACTCTCACAGCACAGCGCCGGTCCAACATGTGTCGCAATCGCACACCGCCACCTCAACACCACTTAAGAGACGCCACCTCAACGCCTCCACCAAGGCTGTCAATCAATTCGGGCTCAGCTCAGCTCTGGTGAGAAATATCGAAAATGGCAGAAACGCCAACCTTCTTGCTGGAAGTTGAAGCCACTTCCTGTTTGGCGGCAAGGAATTAATTGTTGTGCCTTGGGGGGTGTTTGTGTTGTTTGGGGCATTTTTTATGTGTTTTTATTCATGCTTAGCCTGGCTCTCATTAGTTCACTCTATTATTACCTGTCTAGTTTATTTTTGTATATTTATTCCTTGTATTTAGCTTAGTTATTCTGGCTCTATCTGACCAGTGTCTTCCATAGGTGTCGTTTATTTCCCCAGTTACTGTTTACTCCACCTTCTCCTCCATTGCCTTTACTTTTTCTCGCTCAGTCTGCTTGCCTGGTTTCCACGCTCAGCTGTAGCCTATCAGCCGCCTCAATCAACTCCAGGGTGGATCTTTGTCAGCCATATTGGTTCCAGGATGAGGACCATGTTGATAGCATGTGTGACTGTCATGTGCTTAGGCATCATATATTGCGTGAAGCATTATGCTCATACTTTTGTTTTGGTTACAAAATGCATGATGAAAGCTACAAAACGCAAATTATTTTCAGGAATGAGTCTCAAATCTGAAAGGAAGACATTATCTGTTTGTAAAACACTTCCCAAAATCTGCTGGCTCCAAAGCGAATAGAAAACAGAAGACACAAACACCTGCAAACAAGTACATGCTACCTTGCATTTGTAATATAACATAAGTCTTTTAGTTCCAATTTTAATTGCTGATTGCTGAGATTTACTTTCCAGCTAAAGCTTAATTAACATAACTGAATGCTGCCTGGATAGTTCTACTCTACTCATAACTATAAAGAAAGAAGAAATGAAACAGAGCGAAACCAGCAGGATGCTGAAGCGCACAGACACCTTCCAGCTCTTCCTTTGAACCGTTTGTGGCGAGCCGTGCACCGATTCTCCAGTCAGAACGAGAGACTCTGCGATGGAAGCAGCTTCCCCCACTATGTGGTAAATGGTTTGTGACTGGTACTGAGTGATGCAGCCGCTCTAGGATACCTAAAGCTAATGTTTTGTGCGCACCGTGTTTAATGTCACACGGTGACAGAATATCTCTCTGGAAAATGTCTGTAAACACCAGACGAGAAGACCCTTTCAAACAGGTTTTTCTCATTTGTGCTGCACAAAAATGATTAATAAACATGAATTCAGTCAGAAAACATTAGGATAACCGCCACAGCAAAATGTTAATGTTTCATTGTGAAAATTTTATAAAGTCTCAAAATTACAATTTTACTTGAGACATGTCTGAAAACTCACTTGGGACTGTACAAGTCTTTCAACATCATCATCCCTAATTGGTGACTGACTGAAAACACGTAAGTCTTTCCAAGAATTTAGTTCGTCTTTAATTAGCATTCACCACACTTCAGCTATTTGCAGAAAACAATTTTCTACAACATCTCAAGCTAATGTTTATTCAAGTTGCAATACAAAGCAGACTTTCAGCAAACATAATATACAACAACGCTGTTCTGTTTTAATTTGTTTGGACTTTCACACTCGGCCATGGAACGTCCTGCATTAGGAAATATTGGCAGCCATTTTAGTCTACGTCTACATTCTGTCGTTTTACTATCCATGCTGTGGAGAATATCCTTTCTCCATCTGGGTTCTCAATGTATGAGGTTCAAGAAGAGTCAGTGAGGTGAATTCACGAATTTATTAAGACTAAGATGCAATGCTGGTCCACTTTTCATGCTTTCCTTATGGGCTAATACAACAAAACGGACCCTAACAACAGTTTTTAATTCCTTTTGTTGGTCTCTATCTAAGCTACGCCCTAAAGAGGGTGTTCCCTCACGTGTCATTTCCTTTAACCTCTGTTTTGCACATGTGTGAGTATATACAAGCATGCAAGTAGCTAAAAGAGCTAGAGAAAAACACAGACTTATTTATTCCCAACAATGCCATCCATGCCAACCATGGCGATTACTAAAGTAAGCTGCAAGAGCCAGTTTGACATATTATCTCTGATAGCAGCTTGTCTTTACTGTAAAATAGTAAATCACTGTTTAACACCAACTTCTTACATCTGTTCATAATATTAACAATTACCGACCATAAATATATTTGGTGAGATAGTTCTCCATTCCCCTCTCTGTTTCTGTAAGGTATGACTTTGAGTCAGGTGCATTTAACAGACTCCAGGAAAAAGAAAGCTATTTCCCCATGACATTTATACATGGTTATTGTTTCCTTGTACTTTTTTTTAGCTTTATATCATGTTACAATGTCTAAGTGAAAAAAAAAGGAAAACCTAGTTTGATCTTAGCTTGCTGACAAATTAGTAACTTCTATTTTTGATTTGTTTCTAAGATGAAACCGTATTTTGTAGTGGAGTGTACGTATCTAAACCTCCCAAGACGCCGTCTCCTTTCTTGCTTGTGTCTAAACCGGCTGTTTGACTCGCATGACCTCAGTTAACTACAATAGAGCAGCGTTATGTGATCAGTTATTTCTGGCAGGCCTTTGACAACTGTTTTCATCTTTATGCCCTCATATTGATGAGTTAATGTGCTCTTTTAGCTTTTCATTTGAGCCAGCTGCCTGGCAAGGTGAATCTCCCCCAGGCTTTAATGGCCTGCTGTACAGCAGAAAGTCAATCCTACAACAGACTGATAGATAAATCACACACAAGAAGAAGAAGAAGAGAGAGCGAGGAGTGAAGGTGTATGTAGAGCGACTGACTGTGGCGATGGGGGAGAGCAGAGAGTTTTTTCCCCCATATATTTTCTACTTATAGCTTCTTCACAGCATGGTGGAGGGCGATCGAAAGTCCACTCCTCAACTTTATTTTTTTTCCATTTAATTTGAAAAAAAAGAAGAAAAAAAAGTGAATGACCAATGTACTTTATGTGGAAAGAAACAAGATTGAAACTTGCGATGATGGCCACTCTATTTGGCAGAAAAATTGACTCTGACATCCTCATTTCCTCTTGCAGTGGCTTCAAGACCCTCCCCCCAACCCCCCGCATCATATTTTTGACAAAATGAATCTACATCGTTGAAGCTGTCACACAGCCGAGGGATGTTAGAGGATGCTGTTTAATGCGACTGCTCTACTCCACTGATTAATTTGATTGAAGGGATGCGATAGAATGAAAATATCCATTTGAAAGCCCATTTCATCTTTTTAACTGTGTTTCTTTAAAGATGTTGCGCCAGCTATCTTTTTTTCTTCCTCCTCCACTTGCGTTTGACCCGAGTTGAGAACATTCCCACACAGAAACACTTCATAATTTTCTCCTTGAAAAAATGCAGTGTTTAAAATGACCCTCCTTGATAGTGACACTCTGCTGTGTCTCATCAAATTAATTAACTGTCTGATGGATCATAAATCAGCCAGCACATTAATGGGGGTGTTTTTTCTGCTGATTCAAGCCATTCTATAAAACATTGCAGAGAATATATGGTACAAACCCTCGTCTGATAAGCACTGAATCACAATTGACCTCTTATTATATTGTCATGTATCTCAAATCTGTAAAATTACACACTCATATATAAGTATCTATATATGTTTATTGCATTGGATCCCATTTTATTTTTAAAGGATACATAAAAATGGAAAAGTGAGAAAATTAAAAGTCTCTGTCACTTTCCTTCAACTGTCATAAACATAAATAGGCAGTTTTTCTTTCTTCAATAATTATAATTATGGTTATTTTGTAAATCCTAATAAATTCTTCAGGCTGCAAGTCCTGTTTTTTTTTTTTTTTTTTTTGGTGGGGGGGGGGGATTTGTTATCTCCAGATGGTGTGCTGCTCATGCCTGGGTGTGTGAGACGACATGATGTGGTACAGACTCTGACCTCTTGACTGTGCCTCTCTGCACACAGCTGTGAATCAAATGCTTCATTGGTCTCCAAAATGTTCCAGTAACCAGATCCTCAGATTTGGTGGCAGCTCCCTTAAAAAAAAAAAAAAAAAAAAAAAAAAAATTATATTTGGAGGGCAGTGACTTTACTTCCAGACAGATTTGGATCCCCGATATCCAAAAGCTGTGCCCTGAGTCGATGTATCAATTTAGGGATACAGCATTTATAGTACACATAAAACATTTGAGTTTGTTCTCTGTTCCTTCTCAAATGGAGACAAACCTCTGAGGTCTGAGTAGCTTTCGCATCCTAAAGGATATGCAAATAGAAACAGCAGTAATAAACAATTTCTAGTAGGGAACTAAGAACTAAATAAAATAGTAATTTGGTTTAATAGAGTTATAAAGTTAATTTCATTACCCCCACTTTCCTGTCAGGTCATTATTTTAAATAAAAATTAGTTCTTAATAGCTTACCTGGTTCAATAAAGGTTGAATGAAATTAGGATAAGTTCACAGTGATCACTATGTGGTGATTAAGTCAACATAAACATAGGGACTGGTTTCTGGTGCTAGTTTAAGTTCATTTAAATAAAAGACAATTGCCTCTTAGCAGTTCAATTAAAGTCACAAGTGGTAATAGATATTATTCTACAACAAAACTTCATTAAGAAGTCAACGTGTCATTAATTAAATTCACAAACATTGGACTAAGTCTGAGGTCTATTTGGCAAACTTTAAATCTGCATCCATGTTTTGGTTTTTTTGTGGGGGTTTTTTTAAGAGAGCAAAGTTTTTCTCTTCACTCACCTCATAAAAACAGGATAAATTTTCCAAATAATGAGCAACAATGTGAACATAATCTGGTATTAATGTAGTACAGATGTGCTTAATGTTTGCTTATTTAAGAAGGAATAAAATTAAAAGATATATTACGGTAATTCCTCTTTCTTTGGTTTTTGTTTTTTAAATTGCTTGTATTTTTTTGTTTTCCCAGTACTGCTAAATTGACATTACACACCCATAAGTCCTAATATGTTAGTTATATCTTTATTTCACTTAACAGAAAATATTTTTGAAATACTTTTGATTACAAAATCCTGGTGTTGAATCTGGATGATTTTCTTAAGTAAAAAACAAACTTAAAAAAAATTGTCGTGAACTGCTATGAACTAATGTCAAGACTTGAGGAGTCCTTTTCTTCATAATCGTTTCTGATGAAAACAGTGAGGGAGATGCCACATGCAAACTGTGCTGTGAGAAAGGAGATTTTTCACCAGAGGGGTTTTTGCTGTGCAAACAACCAGATTTCATATCAAAATCTAATTAAACAATTATCACAAATAATGCATCCACCACAAATAAATTGTCAAACTACTTCAGAGAGCGACTGCAGCTGCTCCTCCGTCTCGTCTTTACAATAGGAAGCACGTCAAGGATGAGCCACGGTATTAGTCACTTCAAAAAGTTTGAGCGAAGTCAAGAGGGACTAATGGGCTGGTGCCAGCTCTTCCTCCAGTGAAACGGTTGTCCTAATCCTTGAGTGTTTTGGGAGGATAAGAACTACCGTTGCCTCACAGAGACAATTCTTTCTAGTTTGATTCCATCAACTTCTCGGGAAAGGGTCCCCATCCAATGTTCTTCCCTTTTGTTGTGCCGCGACTTGTGTCATCTCCCAATTTATCGCACTTTGAGCGGGCAGTTTTTATCATGAAAGGTTTTCTCCGCCTCCTTCACCCTCCCACTCCTGCTCCTTGGCCCCCACTGTCATTCGTTCTCCTCTCTGTTCTGCTCTGTTTGCCGCTGCTCAGGTCTTATAGGAATGTCCCGGCATTGACACAATGTGGTCGCAATTCACAAGACTGATTATCTTCCTCCCATTTATAAAGGCACTGAAACCTATTTCTGTCAACTCCCACTGCACGACTGGGGAGCTTGATAGATTCTTGGGTTTGTGAGAATAGTTCAGGAAAAGGTCATTTCAGATAAACTTCAGAGTAATTGGAAGAATGTTGTAAGTAAATTCATGGGTTACATTATCTTCAAACGAGTACCCCCGCACCTTCTTAATGTCTCTTTTTAAACATCATTTTCACCTGCATTTTCTTTTTAAAAATAATGTTTAACGTTTGAGTTGCCTACAGATAATTCGACGCTCAGATCTGGTAATTCTGTCACACTGAGTGCATTGTAGTTGTAAGTCTTAAAAATCAATGGGGTTTGCGATCTGTCATTGTGATCACTAACAACAATGCAACCTGATAAAATTAGATCTATAAAAACTAAAAGAACATGTTCGCAAACAGTGGCTGCACAACACTGGGTTGGTCACATTAAAAGTTGTGCCACTTTTAATCACAAGCTAATTTCTTGGTGCATCTGAAGTTAGAAACACACTTAGATAAAAGGCTCAACGCTATTAACAAGACAGAGACTTCTGTTCATTTTCTGTCATTTCCTTTATGTCATGTCAGTCTGTCATCAGCGAGCGAGTAAATGCATTTCCAAATGCAACAAATTGCAATACCGCTGGTAATCACGGGGGGCAGTGTGGCACAGTTTAGCTTACATGTGAACAGCAAACGAAGGAGACAATGACAACAACGGTAGAAATCCTCCATCCATGTGCCGTAGTGTATTTGATGGCAGCACACACTGCCTTTCTGTACATGGCGGTCTGTGTTTCTTTCTCAAAAAGTACATTTTAACAGTTTCCTCCTCCATGTTTGGCTTTCTCTGAAACTTTATTCACAATTCAGATTCTGAATTCAGAAGTTAACTCAAAACTGCCCTCTAGTGGAGGAGCTACATTCCCAGCTAAAATAAACGCACCGACAGCAAGATATTAAGCCAATCGTTACACATGAAAAAAGAACCAAGAAAAGAGTGTAAATAGTTGATTTCTATGTTTCAGATACATTTACAGGTATGATTATGGAAATAAATTTATCCAGCTCAATTCCGTTTGTTTATCCACTCCCAAATTGCTGCAAAAGTGATCGGTAAGCAGATCCAATGAAGTACTAAACACATCTAGTCAATGCAAGTTATAACGGCATCCAGGTTTGAAAAACAGCAAGAAAGTTTAGCTGTGAAGTTGCTGCTGCATCCCGGCAGTAATTTTAATATTCACTACAGCGAGAGAGCTTTGACAGAAAACAAATGAAACTATGAGCTGAAATGTAGTTTAGAATACATTCAACATTTCTCTTCAGTGGCCTCGCAAAAGAGGCCACATCTCCTCCAGAGGCTCTCTGGGGCTTACTTCAAATGTTTCATCCAACAACATTGTAGGCTGCCGATGACAGAAACATAAGGGTGTGATAAATAGGGCCATTTTAGCTGGGTGGGGAGAAGTATAAGCTCCTTCAAGCAGGGATCAGGTGGTAAAGAGGATAAGGAGTGGCTAGGTTCAGGAAACACACCAAAACTAGTGGATTCTCCAGACGCTTACATTTATGACAGGGACGGTTTTCCTTTGTCTCTCTCCACAGTTTCGCTGGCTCTTCCTCAAGGGGCATCAATCATTGAGTCCCCTCATTGCCACAAACCATTCATGTTGCCTGCCCTGTGCCCTAAAAAAGAATGGCCTGTCATTTCTATGGTTAAATTCAATCCCATCCACTTGAACATGCATCGACAGGGACCCGTCGGGACGAGAGCGTCATTCATCACGGCTCAGCTGCTGCTGTTGTTGCTGTGCATAGTGGTTTACGTGTGTGTTCGTGGCATCAGCCCAGATTTGTCTTGGAGACGCCGGGGAAAGATGATGGGAGCGCAACGTGATCGGCAAAGCAATAGAGCATTTAAGCCAACATCAGACAGCGTGAGATTATGATTTTTCTCCCCCCCTTTTTCTGTCTCATACAGGCAAGAGAAGTGAACAGCTGTGGCTGTGTTGTTTAGAACAACTTCCTCTGCTCTCACCGGTCCCACCAAGCTTCATTTTTGGAGATTTTAAGGTTATAGTTTCCAGTGGTAAAATGGATCCATGGTTAGGCCGTCTACTTAGAAATTCATATTCATCTTTAAAAAAAAAACCTACTACCTCTTATGCAAAATACCATGCATTGTGTGCTCTATCATGAAATAAACCCCATGGAGAGATCCCAACCCAACCATCAGTCTGACACTGAGGTAATAAAGATCTCTAACTTCAAACGATTATGATTCAAGATCACCATCACAAATCAATTTACAAAAAATGCTGTTGAATACTGAAAGCTGCATGTACACAAGCTTGATTGACAGTGCTAAGACCCTCCTCCTGGCTCTGAATGGCTGTTTCTGACTGAATTAAACTTGGTAACACTTTTAACAAATATGTAAAAAAAAAAAAAAGCCCAAAATTTTTTAAAAGGTTACCTACTGCAGCTTTAATATAATATGATTGGTTGGTTTGATTGTTGTTCATATCAATTATCCTGCAGAGTTACTATTTCAACGTCCTCTCATAATCTTCAGGAGGGCAAATCCATCACAGGGCTGACAGAGGGCCTGTTCTGGGCAGCAACAGAGTGTAATGAATTCAGACAGGAGGAAACTGGCTGCTTTCAAATGAAATTTGACATTTTCTAATCAAGTAGGTTAATTCCTTTAGAAGATATCCAAGATATAAATATAATCTGAATGTAATTATTTTTTAAACTAGGATTCAACTGAAAAATGTCAGGTTCATCAGAGGGATCATCTCTGTTAAAGACAAGTCCTTATTTTATGTTATTTAAAGGAAATATGTAAACCTCATTCAATGCCACAATTTATACAATATACTCTCTATTGGCTTATTGCTTTAAAGTGCAGTTAATATTCTTAAGGTTTTAGGTTGTGACATGGCTAGACATGAAAATATTCCAGGGACAGTTTAGAGGGGTATTGCATGATAAAATGGGAAGAGAAGAATCTTGTGTTGTTTTTCGTTATTGAGCCAAATTTATCAAACTAAGTCGCCATGCGTTTGGCAGATTTACTAACAAAAGTTAAGACAATTGGTCATATTTAGACGTAATCATTAGAATAATGTATCCCAGAAACAATTAGTGTAGCAATATGCGTCAACAATTCAAATATTGCCTATTGTCACTTCTAGACGTCTTTGAGTTCTTGAAAATCGTCGTCCTTGTCATGTTTGCAAAACAAAGTGAATGACATTGATAATGATGCTAATCGTCTCTCTCAATTTACGGCCATTGTTTTGTCTGCTGTTGTGTTTTCAGACCCATCTGAACTCCCCACCCCCACCTCCACCCCCTGTAATCATCTTTATAATGAGTATCTTGTCTGCTGCTGGCATTTTAAGTAATAGCAAGACATGCCATCAATTTTGATAAATGTAATTCGTTTAGTGACTCATTTTTTGCTTCGTCCTTGGGATTGTCTACAGCCTGTATGGAATGAAGCAATTTCTCATTTTCTGTGTGTTTTTGTCTCTTTGTGTCTTTTTTTGGAGTCAACATGCAAGTTCGTCTCAGCAAGTTAAAATTTAATCTACAATTAAGTTTTTTTCCCCCAAAGTAATTCATTATAAAAAGTGAAAGTCGATTATAAAGCTTTATTACATAGAGAGGGGTTTTTTTTTTCCCCCAAACACATATTCACATTAGTTTTGATGAATATGGCTCACAAGTTAAAAAAAAAGAAATATAATATCATGGAAACAATAAAAAAGGATGTTTAAAACACATCCTTGAACAAACAAAATAACAATTTTTAAAAAATCTGTTTTTAACCACAGTGTCAGAACTCCTTAACTTTATGTTGTAAAGAAAAGAAACTACTATTTTTTTATACCTCCAAGTAATCCCAAATATGCCGTCTCACCCTATAATTTTGTAGACCTGCAAATGATCATAACCAAAACATTTCTGCATTAATATGTAAACCATTATCATCAAAAATGAACAAGAATGAGCACACGAAGCATCATTTTGTGAGTAATGGATTCATAAAAGATGCATTTTTAAACTTCTTTAGTGAAATAACTAAAATACATAAATACTTAGTAGCATTCTAATTCATTACTTACTGTTTATTGAAGTATTTCTTATTTCTTTAAGCCTTAACTTGCATATGTTCTAACTGTTGCCAATGCACACTTGTCTGAAATAAAGAGCAGAGTCATTGTACATTTCTATTTTAAAGTTGTAAAGTAGTTGCTCGGTGCAATTCGACGGAAAGTAATCATCGTTGTGAAAGTAATTCTCCAAGTTCAAACTTTGAATATGTGAAATATTTGGTGCTATCTTAAAGAAGATGGCTGTAGCGCCGCCAGCTCTCTTTGCCCAGCAGGGTTGTGCCATTAATCAAGGAAGCCTCAGTGTCCTCTTTGTCAGCCGAGTGGGGAAAATTCCCTCCTGTTAAAGTGTTTGGCCCCTCCGGCTAAGCCAGGCACAAACAGTTATGGAGCTTTATTGGACTTATATATCTGTTTTATGTATTAGCAGGCACATAGCTGTGAAATATTTACATTATTCTAGACACAGGCGAGGAGAGTTCGCAAAGTGCCCGCAATCTAAAAACAATAAAGAGCAGTCTATCTCTTTATCGCTGCCATTTTATGAAATGACTTGAGGCAGAAGATGATTTTATTGCTGGAAAGTGGAGAGTCCAGAGCTTTCGGCTTCTTTCTCAGAGTCCTCTAAGGTAGCAGCTTTTATGAAGTGCATTTTAATGCTGCACCTCAGGAGAGTGACTGAGTTTTTTTCTTGATTTTTTTTTTGAGAAAAGGAAAGCTGTCATACAGTCTTCTCCTAATAAATCACTCACTTGTTTCTCTTTCTGCAGTATGTTGGAGAAATACATCAACATGTCTCAGCTGCAGCTACAGTATTGCCCACTCTGTACACAAGGATTAAATATTTTCTACTTATTTAGCTTATGTCCTACGTGGTCAATTAGCCATCTCATGACTTTATTTACCGTAGACACTGATGGAGCTTAGATGAAAGTAGTCTTAAAGCAGAATCGCACACATGCACGCAGTTATTAAGATGTGCAGAAGTCTAAAAATGAATGGTTGTTATGGTAATCAGGTGAACCCGAGACGCTACACTCAGCTGCAGTTGTCTAATAGTAATGAAGGAGATTTTATTATCTCTTACCTCATCACTAAGTTTTAATTCAACTTAGAGACAGCATTCCGTAGTTTGCATCTTTATTATAAAGTGTGATTTTTTTTAATGGATGTATATTAACCTAAGATCGTCATGAAATACAGGAATGAAAAAAAATATGATGACATAAACTTTATCACTGCCTGCCTCTGTACTTTTTTTCTTTGATTTTGTTTTGTTTGCTATTTTCATCCCTCTGAGCTTTGAGGTTAATTGACTAATTTTGTTTGCTTAATTTCTTTTCATTTTGTTTAGGCTTTAGACTATGTAAAAATAAATTTGCATGCATTCATCTTTTAATGAGGGATTTAAGGATTATATGGACTATATATCCTTTCACAAGTAATATCCATGACCTTTGAGATTTTTGTGCATCACATTGCTCTGCAATGTCAACTTAAACAAAAAATACTGAGCAAGCTGCAGAAAACCCGAGTGAATAAAAGCTAATTTACTCTACCGTTGTAGAGTAAATTACCAGTCTATGTTATAGCAACAACACGTTTCTGAAATATTTCTAATTACCCTGAAACATGGTACGGATCTTACACCTTGGTGACTAACTCCTGTTTGTGTCTGACCTTATCAAGAGTTTGCTCTGGTGTGACCCTTGAACAGCTTGATCGGTCTGACACACATATGCATTCCTCCTCTGAAGAAGAAGAAGAAGTCCAGATCGCCAAACAGCTGCTGCCCTCCTGACCAGATGAACGCCACCCACAAATCATCCACCATGCTGCAGGGGAAGATGAATAACACAGACTAGCAACATGTTACGTATACCATAGAGGAGGGGTTCTCAAACTCCTGTCCAAAGACCCAGATTGCGTTTTTAGAAAAGGTGAAAGGTCTGGAACAACTAGTAACGAGGAAATTTGTTTTTTTAAATTTGCTTACAACTTGGAAATCCTTAATCTAACTTGATTAACCCAATCACTTCCTTCACATACACACGAGATTAAACAAAGTGAATGAACTTAACTTGAATTTCAAAAGGAAAATGAAAACCTTTCCGACAAACTCGGCTGATTATGATTGATAATTTTCAGTCTTAGAAGTAGAATAGATCTGAGCTATAACTCTCACCCCATTGTTCTCAGAACTACATATGTTAACCCGAATGAGACAATGCCATCACAACATATTCAAAGGCATCACAGGCTTTGATATTCCACAAAATCCCTTTTATTTCCTTCAAGCCAGCAGGTGTGACAAGATAAAGAACCATGTGAAAGCCACCTAAAGGTCCATCTAACTCTCCATTTTTACCACAGCAACACCAGAGCCGAAACGCATCTCACTCTGCTGAGGATCTTTGCACAAGGAAAGTGTTGCTACGGTGCCAGAGTAGTGTCAGTTTGCTTCCTCTCTGTTTTGATAGGACTCGTTGATAAACTTGCCTCAAAACTGCCTCGTGTTGTTGATACGCTTCACAAGATGCTTTGCTTTGAAAATTGTCATTTTTAATGAATGATGTCATAGCAGTTGTGCTCAAGTCTTTCCCACGTTGCACTGGGTTGACACTTCATTGAACGTGTCCTTGAAATAGGCTGTGGACCTGCTCCGTATCGACATGCCGTTCTGTACAGACCCATAACCAGACATATACATTAAGAGGAATCCTTGGACCTGATTCTTGCTCAGAGTATTACGAGTGCCCTTTTTACTAATTCACTATCCCATACGTACATAAATGATGAGTAGTTGAGTAGAGCTTAACAGGTGGATATAAAAGCTGTCGAGAGATAATAAAGTTGACCATTTCTACAAACACAATAGTGGAGATCATTTACACGTTCCCTATTTTTCTGTTTCTGGTGTGCAGTCGTGTCAGCTGAACCTTGAGGAAACAGTTCAGTGTGTGAGCAAATCAAGAATCAATGTAATGATATGGGCCATTAAGTTATGAAATGAGGTTCTTCACAAATTGTTTTTGCTTTTAGTAGATTTCGCCGAACAGGTTGTTGTGTAATGGGTTCGAAAGACAAACATCTCTGTCAGTAAAGTCAGCATCAAACTCTTATGCTGGTAGGTGAAAATGTAAAGCTGGTGGAATTCTGTAAGAGGCCAGTTGATTAGTTTTATACCTTGAAAGACATTGGGGTTTTTTATTATTTTGCTTTGTTTTTCATTGCATTTACACAAAAGTGAGAATTGCATGCTAACTGATGACAAATGTAGCCTTGGCTGAAAGTCATTACCTCCTCTCACCTCTAATGTTGCAAATTCAAACACATGCTGTACATTAAGTCAAACGCAAAGTCTGCTGCACAGCATCCAACTGGCCACATTGACTGCAATATTAATTTGATCAGCTATGACTAAGTTAATGAGCTGTGACCATCATAATTATCAACATAATACCGAATGCAAAGCCCCCCATTATGACCAGGGTCATTTGAGAATCAGTTCAGCAATCATGTATGTAGTCTGGTATTTAAACCTCCAGTCCAGTGCAGCAGGGTGTTAGCACCACTTATCTAATTAAACATTGAACAACATCCAAAACCAATGAATTCCAGATTAGCTGAAGGGGGAAAAACAGACAGACAAATATGCACTGAATTAGAATAAGTTCCAAGAAGCCTTAAAGCTTTCTGTATTTTTGAAAGATTTGCCAACATTTATGATTGCTAGTAATCAGAAATGTTTATTCCCTCAAACACATTTATGATATTTTTTGAGGCGTTAAGAATTTCAAGTCATAATGTTGAATGTAAATGAATATGCCTTAACCCGGAGTGTGCCAACTACTATTTAACATTGTAATTTCAAGCAGCAGCTTAAAGGGCAGCTCTTGCTGCTTTGATAAATTCGTCAATTTATATGTTTGCGTATTTAAGAGGCGAATGCGACTTCGGCATTTAGTATGCATAATAATATAAGGTACATGAAAATCACTATATCTGCTCCCGGATGAAAAGGTCTACGCCAAAGCTTTAAAAACCCTGCAACTCCATTTGACTTTATTAAATGAGGTAGCAAATGGATTATTTATGTCTCACTGAATGGGAAGGAAATAGTTGGTAATTCAAATGACAATGTTAGACCTCCAGCCAAGAAGGACTGACTACCGGAAGCTCGTGTAACTATATAATTTGGCAAAGCACTGCATCTACCCTCTTCCAGCTTCAACAGGAAGAGGAGGAGTCTCAGGAACGAAACTCTGTGTTGCCATGGGGACCTTTAAAACACAGGACTTGGACGACACCCACCCTCTTTCTGAGCTAATGTCACATTGGAGAGGACAAAGCATGCCAAACATGAAGTTTTCTTTCGCTGCCAGACGAAGGCCACTCCTTGTCCAGGAGCTTTGGATCCAAAACAGTAAGTAGTTACAGTTTTATACATCCAATATCTATACTTCTCAGACAAAGAAATAAACCTAGATCCTGGTTTTATTCAAAATTCTGTAGAAAGAACCAGTTAGCTGCTACAGGTTTCCCAAAATTGCAGTCAGTAACCAACGTTGATTGCTGGGCCTTCAAGGGAGAAGCTAATCGATGCTAGCTGCCCACCGGATGCGTGCAGCTCCATCACAGTCGGTTGTGTTCTGGGCAGAGATAAAGATGATCAACTTCAGTGTTTTTGTTGTGTATTTTCATTGACTTTTTTCCACTAAAATCTTAGAAGTGTTCCAAATAAAACAGGCCTGGGAGCATGTTCCAGCTAAAGATAAGAGTTCAAACTTCCTTCCAGTGTGTGTTTTATTCACTATAGTGCAGTATGGTGAGCTTGCCTCTTTTATGGGTATTGTTCTTTCTTTACTGCCTCCAAGTTACATGAAACAAGCTTAAAAACTATTAAACTAAATAGCTAAAGGCTAGAGTATTTAAAATACAGCTTTTTTCCTGCTTGTGTTGTCAGTCATAGTGAACCACTGGCACTCAAACAATAATTTTGTTTTTTAGAGATAAATCATTTAAACAAGAAAATATTAGATCTTTTCAGTCTGGTTTTGGAGTGACACCACACTTTTGGTCTGGATTTTTGTTATTCCAAATGATTGCATTATTTATCAATGGTGAGATTAAATTTTCTAAAAAAGTTGTTAATTACTAATTCAGTCAAACATTTATATGTCAAAAGACATTACTTCCCCAAAATAATGTCCTGTCCTTCTAGAAGAAGACTTCACTAAGATGCTACAAAGATAGTAATGTTTATGGCTAATTTTTAATGGTGAAGTCCAATCTAACGCCGGCGTAAAGGGGTCTAAGATGTGTCCGATATGAATTTGGAAACTTAAAGTCATACTGTAAACCTCAAAGGAGACTTTACAAACAATACAAAATGTCTTTCCCAAAAAAATGTAGCCTTACGTACAACTAGAATACCATCAAGAACCTACATGCTCTCATACTCTGTAGCTTGAAACATGACTCCACACATCTGATGGCTATTGATTGTCAATTAAAATATTCTGTCTTGAAGTCTGCAAAAAAATAATAAATAAATAAAAAACCTCCATAAATACACATCCATAAAATGAACTTGAGGTCATTATTCCTGCTAACGGTTGTGGCGTATGGCTTTAAAATAAACTTAGCAGCTGTCATAATGTAGCCCCTGTGGATCACAGGTCATTAATGCAACAGCCTACAAATCCATAGAGGGACTACGGTGGCACCATATTGATTACAAACCTGCCACCTCGTATATATACTCTTACAGATATGCGCACGCCCTACACCTGACCCGCGTTAGCCTTTTATACGTTGGGCCCAGAGCTGATGATTCAGCGCTTTTCCTGCAGCAGCAGAGTGGAGCTAAACACATGACAAGAAAGAAAGGAAGGAAGAGGAGGGGAGGAAGAGAAGGAAAGTTAATAGTGGCAGGCCGCCAGCCCGTCAGAGAGGAGACAGCAGGGTGGGCAGAAGGATAAAAGTTGCAGAGTGGGGGTTGATGCTTAGAGTGATGATGGACTCTTACAGAGATTACAGTGACTTGAATCAGCCACACAAACCTACTGTCCGAAGAAAAGCTTCCTGAAGTGGTTAATTTTTGCTCACGATGAGAATGTGCATGCAACTTTTATTGTATCTTTTATGTTTCAGCATGAGTAATAACCAATGGGGGCCTACATTCCTTACAGCAAGCCCAGGAATCTTCTCACGTACAGGAACAGAGTTTTCTCCTGGTATTATAGCACTTCTTTGGCTCTGATGTCTTGTCACTTATCTTAAGCACTTGGAAGACATGCACTGCAGGGGGAGAGCACAGGGGGAAAGATGACACAGAGGCTTCATTCTGCTGACAGCTCAACTTTAGGCGTTGGCGAGCGCAGATTAACAATGACGGAAGGTACTAACATCTATGCGAGGCAAGCGGTGATTCATTTTCGCTTTTTTCGCCAGAAGATTCAAAGTCATCTCGAGTCTCATCTGACAGAAAGCCATCAGACCTTTGATGTCGATATATGATTAATCAAATCTCGCGCTGGCCTTTGCTGATGTGTCTCTTACAAGAAGACTTTCAAAAAGTCAGCGTGAGGCAGGCGCCAAGAAGGATCAGAGTGGAAATAATAAATGTATTTTTATTTCACCTGAAACTTTTTTGACTTGTAGCTTCAAAAGGTTTGATGTAAAGCTTGAAAAGGGTTTCTTGTAATGAATCCAGATGGTGTCAAATACTTTTGATGGTCAGCAGTGGCTAAACTCTTGAGCATATATGTTGAACAAATCGTGCTACGTTTAGGGTTCCTACAGATTTTTCACATACTTTCCATGTGCAAGTTCTCAAAGTTCTTAGTTATTCATGCCCATTTTGTAATAGAAGATATGAATGCTCACTATGAAGTCATTGGAAGATCTAGTGGAAGAAGGGAAGAAAAAAGAATGGAAGGAAACGACAGAGAAAAGAAAGGCATGGAAAGTTGGAAGAGATGACAGAAGATGGGACGCAAAATTTACACACAGTTGATACAATCCATAAATACTAATTTTTCTATTTTTTTCTCCTTAAGTAGATTTGAGAAATACTGAACCAAAATTCCATGCTTTCCATCTCTAAATGTCTCTTTCATTATTCTGCATGCTACATCATTGCTTTGAGCATGACCTCATTTACTTTCCTGAAGAAAAAAAAACCTGACTCATTACCCTCACCTGAAATATTAATTTCTCCTCCGTTTCAAACTTCCATGGTTGTATATGTTTGTTTCCTGTGAGGACTAGTTTGGTGCATCGGGAGGATTTTGTTAATTTCTGCTTGTCTCCCTTTCTCTTCTCTTTGTTTTGTTTTTTTTTCCTCTGTCACTGTCACATTCTCCCGCTCCCTTATGAGCTTTCATTCCCTTTCACTCCTTTGTCAACCTCATCTTGCAAAGAGGGTGAACGTCTATTTTAAGCAATGTGTCATGCGCCAACCACCCCACACTGCAGACTGAAGGCAACGGAAAAGACTGGCACATCTCAGGCACACTGGGTGTAAATATTTGTGCGTGCCAGTGAGGTGGTGCCGGGAAGAGTGTTCTCTTTTATCCATAACTTTAAGAACATCAAGCTGAAAAGAAGCCATTCGGTGAGCGGGGTTTGGTGGAAGTCACCGCCTTAGAGAATGTTTTCTCAGGTCATGCAGTGAAAGTTCACATGTAATCAGGAATCACAAGCCGGTTGCCTACGGGTGCAAGGTCGGTGTGAGTGTGTGTCCGACCACGTAGATGTCGGGCATCAGTAAAACAGACTGCGGGTGGGTCTGTGTTACGCTGGGTGGGAAACGGCCACACCACCATCTTCCCACCCATTTCCCGTGATGGCCCGAGGCCTCGCACCAACCCCAGGTGGCAAGACCAGCACGCAGCAGAGGAGAACACGTCTAGAGCTGAGCTCGCTTTATGCCCTCGTTTGAAACCAAACAGAAAAACAGACTTCAGGTTTGAAGGGATCATATGAAACGTCAAGAGGAACTGAAGTCTGCTGCAATCTTTTCACTGCATTTGATCAACCGGATTAAACTGAAGGACACTGAATAATAGGTTTTTACAACATTTGCACTTAAATTTGGTGTAAACTCAACGACAGATTTAAATCAAAAGGCCGGGAAGAAGCATTACTGTTCACTGTGTGAAATGAGCTTTGTACCAAGATAGGCTGAAAAAAGAGAACGCTGGATAAAGCAAGCAACATAAAACATTTTGCATTCTACAAACACAATGGGACAAAGACTTAAATTTTTATGTGCTTCTTTTGTTCTGATTAAAGAAGACAAATTGACAACATTTAGTGTCAAAATGCAGAAAGTATATTCTGCTGCTGTCATTAGATCAACCAACAAATTACAGGAGGTTATGCCCCCTGTGTTCAACAAGTTCTGCTTTTGACCCTGAACTCATCAGAACACAGTCTACCCACTTGGAGGGAAAAACACTGGAAGGTATAGATTGACCCGTTGTTGCAGTGAAACATCCCATGTCAAAATGTATCATTTAGTACCTAAACAAGTAAAACCTAAAAGGTGAAACTTGGCAAAGAAGCAAAAAGACTGGCCCTTTAAAAACTTCACGATGTGAAGACACAAGAAACACATCCGTTCAGGAGTGAGATTTACCTTTTTGTTCCATGCTGTACAGCCTTCTGAGGGAAACCAAGAGCTTACAGGAGGCACTGTGATGTCACAGTGTCGCAATCGGTCACCACGGTGCCACTCTTTGACATCAGAGTGTAACACAGTGACATCACAGAGGTAATATGACATCACAGAGGTACTATGACATCACAGAGGTACCATAACATCACAGAAGTACTATGACATCACAGAAGTACTATGACATCAAGATGTACTATGACATCACAGAGGTACTGTGACATCACAGATGTATTGTGACATCACAGAGGTACTATGACATCACAGAGGTACTATAACATCACAGAGGTACTATGACATCACAGAGGTACTATGACATCACAGAGGTACTATGACATCACAGAGGTACTATAACATCACAGAGGTACTATGACATCACAGAGGTACTGTGACATCACAGAGGTACTGTGACATCACAGAGGTACTATGACATCACAGAGGTACTATAACATCACAGAGGTACTGTGACATCACAGAAGTACTGTGACATCACAGAAGTACTATGACATCACAGAGTATTGTGACATCACAGAGGTACTGTGACATCACAGTGTCACATTCTTATGTCACAGTGTGGCATCTTTCAAATTCCATCCATATTGTTCTGAACTACATGATATGGGTTCAATCCATATGGCAATCTGACCGTGACCTCAGAGTGTGACACTGTGACATCACAGTGCCTCCTTCCAGGTCTTGGTTTCCCTCAGAAGGCTGTACAGCATGGAACAAAAAGTGAAATCTCACTCATTAATGGATGTGATCAAATATTTTTTTTATATTTAACCTAAAATACTAAACACATCACTTTTGATGAGCGCATTCCCGAGACTTTGACATGCTTTACAAACTCTTTGTAACAAATCCTCTGCCTGTATTCTGGCATGAGGTGTAGCAACACACATGTATTAAAGAGTCCAAGATGGCAACACAATGCATTTTTAAGCAATGGGAAATCCTTGTTTGTACTAACTAGTAATATATTTTTTTCCATTTAACAATTAGTGACCAGCACCTCAGTTCTTCTATGAATAATTTTTGAAGAAATTTTAGTGAAACAAGTAACAGAGATAGACATGTTTTCATTTTCTTTTGGTTTTTCTACAGAGGTTCCCAAACTGTGGGGCACGCCCCCTATAGGGGGCCCTGTGCCATTGCAGGGGGGTCATGGAAAGCCGTCTGGAAGAAAAAAAAGACATGAACGCTGTATGCGTTCTGTTTTTACCTTAGAATGGCCAACTCTCTGTTATTCCTATCAGTGGCGTAAAAGTGGGTATGCAGGGTATGCAACACATAGGGGTGCAGCACCAGAGGGGGCGCCAAAACCCCGTCTGGAGGGGGCGATGCGCCTATGATGTTTTCCCAAACACGTCATTTCATGTATCGTCGCCTCGGGTGGGGAGAGAGAAGATAATTGCAACTTCACCCTGATGTTCCCTGGGGGAGGGGGGTGGGGGGCGCTGATATATGTTTTCGCATCCACCTGGAAAATGTGTAGTTGCGCCACTGATTCCTATGTGAATTTGATACAGTAGGCGCTTCCACATTTCCCATATCTGTGTCCTCAGTCACTTATCAGCAGTTAAAACTGTTTAATCCGTTAACGTGTCGTAACCTGTTTATCCAAGTCGCCGTTCAACGCAACATGAGCGCTATGACGCCGGCGTTGGGTTTACACCTGTGGTGCATTGAAGGAGACCTGCTGCTGCTCTGCAGAGCTACGGAGGTGTTAGAATCATGGCAGCAAACCAGCAAAACGCAAAGAACCTTTCAGAGTGTTTCCCCCAAACTAACCGACTGTTGAGTAAAGCTGTTGGATGCAGGTAATGTTGGCTAAAAGATGACAAGCTAGCTAATATCAATACATCACCTTAAACTGATATTTATGAAAGTTTAGAGGTCAAAAGGTCGTGCAGTGACCTTTTGGCAGTGACAGACTGACACGGTGCAGACGTCTCATGGTCATCCTGATGTCACTATTTATGACATCAGAATGAGCTTTCAAATTTCATCCAAATCTTCAAAGCCAAAGCAGCACAAACAAAACATTTTGCTGCATGAACCAGCACAAACATGGTCGAGTTGATTGGCACCAATTTTGTCTGGCAAAAGTGATAAAAAAGAAAATGAAACATTTTAAATCAGACAAATTGACAACATTTAGTGTCAAAATGCAGAAAGTATATTCTGCTGCTGTCATTAGATCAACCAACAAATTACAGGAGGTTATGCCCCCTGTGTTCAACAAGTTCTGCTTTTGACCCTGAACTCATCAGAACACAGTCTACCCACTTGGAGGGAAAAACACTGGAAGGTATAGATTGACCCGTTGTTGCAGTGAAACATCCCATGTCAAAATGTATCATTTAGTACCTAAACAAGTAAAACCTAAAAGGTGAAACTTGGCAAAGAAGCAAAAAGACTGGCCCTTTAAAAACTTCACGATGTGAAGACACAAGAAACACATCCGTTCAGGAGTGAGATTTACCTTTTTGTTCCATGCTGTACAGCCTTCTGAGGGAAACCAAGAGCTTACAGGAGGCACTGTGATGTCACAGTGTCGCAATCGGTCACCACGGTGACACTCTTTGACATCAGAGTGTAACACAGTGACATCACAGAGGTACTGTGACATCACAGAGGTACTATGACATCACAGAGGTACTGTGACATCACAGAGGTGCTATAACATCACAGAGGTACTATAGCATCACAGAGGTACTATGACATCACAGAGGTACTGTGACATCACAGATGTATTGTGACATCACAGAGGTACTATGACATCACAGAGGTACTATAACATCACAGAGGTACTATGACATCACAGAGGTACTATAACATCACAGAGGTACTATGACATCACAGAGGTACTGTGACATCACAGAGGTACTGTGACATCACAGAGGTACTGTGACATCACAGAGGTACTATGACATCACAGAGGTACTATGACATCACAGAGGTACTATAACATCACAGGTACTGTGACATCACAGAGGTACTATGACATCACAGAGGTACTGTGACATCACAGAGGTACTGTGACATCACAGAAGTACTATGACATCACAGAGTATTGTGACATCACAGAGGTACTGTGACATCACAGTGTCACATTCTTATGTCACAGTGTGGCATCTTTCAAATTCCATCCATATTGTTCTGAACTACATGATATGGGTTCAATCCATATGGCAATCTGACCGTGACCTCAGAGTGTGACACTGTGACATCACAGTGCCTCCTTCCAGGTCTTGGTTTCCCTCAGAAGGCTGTACAGCATGGAACAAAAAGTGAAATCTCACTCATTAATGGATGTGATCAAATATTTTTTTTATATTTAACCTAAAATACTAAACACATCACTTTTGATGAGCGCATTCCCGAGACTTTGACATGCTTTACAAACTCTTTGTAACAAATCCTCTGCCTGTATTCTGGCATGAGGTGTAGCAACACACATGTATTAAAGAGTCCAAGATGGCAACACAATGCATTTTTAAGCAATGGGAAATCTTGTTTGTACTTAACTTTAGTATATATTTTTTCCATTTAACAATTGTACAGCAAATAGTTTTTGACAAATTGGATAATTTTTATGTTTTGTTACATACAGAGTGTTCCAAACTGTGGGGCACGCCCCCTATAGGGGGCCCTGTGCCATTGCAGGGGGGTCATGGAAAGCCGTCTGGAAGAAAAAAAGACATGAACGCTGTATGCGTTCTGTTTTTACCTTAGAATGGCCAACTCTCTGTTATTCCTATCAGTGGCGTAAAAAGTGGGTATGCAGGGTATGCAACACATAGGGGTGCAGCACCAGAGGGGGCGCCAAAACCCCGTCTGGAGGGGGCGATGCGCCTATGATGTTTTCCCAAACACGTCATTTCATGTATCGTCGCCTCGGGTGGGGGAGAGAGAAGATAATCGCAACTTCACCCTGATGTTCCCTGGGGGAGGGGGGTGGGGGGGCGCTGATATATGTTTTCGCATCCACCTGAAAAATGTGTAGTTGCGCCACTGATTCCTATGTGAATTTGATACAGTAGACGCTTCCACATTTCCCATATCTGTGTCCTCAGTCACTTATCAGCAGTTAAAACTGTTTAATCCGTTAACGTGTCGTAACCTGTTTATCCAAGTCGCCGTTCAACGCAACATGAGCGCTATGACGCCGGCGTTGGGTTTACACCTGTGGTGCATTGAAGGAGACCTGCTGCTGCTCTGCAGAGCTACGGAGGTGTTAGAATCATGGCAGCAAACCAGCAAAACGCAAAGAACCTTTCAGAGTGTTTCCCCCAAACTAACCGACTGTTGAGTAAAGCTGTTGGATGCAGGTAATGTTGGCTAAAAGATGACAAGCTAGCTAATATCAATACATCACCTTAAACTGATATTTATGAAAGTTTAGAGGTCAAAAGGTCGTGCAGTGACCTTTTGGCAGTGACAGACTGACACGGTGCAGACGTCTCATGGTCATCCTGATGTCACTATTTATGACATCAGAATGAGCTTTCAAATTTCATCCAAATCTTCAAAGCCAAAGCAGCACAAACAAAACATTTTGCTGCATGAACCAGCACAAACATGGTCGAGTTGATTGGCACCAATTTTGTCTGACAAAAGTGATAAAAAAGAAAATGAAACATTTTAAATCAGACAAATTGACAACATTTAGTGTCAAAATGCAGAAAGTATATTCTGCTGCTGTCATTAGATCAACCAACAAATTACAGGAGGTTATGCCCTCTTTGTTCAACAAGTTCTGCTTTTGACCCTGAACTCATCAGAACACAGTCTACCCACTTGGAGGGAAAAACACTGGAAGGTATAGATTGACCCGTTGTTGCAGTGAAACATCCCATGTCAAAATGTATCATTTAGTACCTAAACAAGTAAAACCTAAAAGGTGAAACTTGGCAAAGAAGCAAAAAGACTGGCCCTTTAAAAACTTCACGATGTGAAGACACAAGAAACACATCCGTTCAGGAGTGAGATTTACCTTTTTGTTCCATGCTGTACAGCCTTCTGAGGGAAACCAAGAGCTTACAGGAGGCACTGTGATGTCACAGTGTCACAATCGGTCACCACGGTGCCACTCTTTGACATCAGAGTGTAACACAGTGACATCACAGAGGTACTGTGACATCACAGAGGTACTATGACATCACAGAGGTACTGTGACATCACAGAGGTGCTATAACATCACAGAGGTACTATAGCATCACAGAGGTACTATGACATCACAGAGGTACTGTGACATCACAGAGGTACTGTGACATCACAGAGGTTCTATGACATCACAGAGGTACTACGGCATCACAGAGGTACTATGACATCACAGATGTACTGTGACATCACACAGGTACTGTGACGTCACAGAGGTACTATGACATCACAGAGGTACTATGACATCACAGATGTATTCTGACATCACAGGGGTATTCTGACATCACAGGGGTACTGTGACAAAAATTGAAACGTTTGACCATAATGACCTCTTTTCTGTTTGAATGTAGACAGTGGACACTCACAGGTGTAAGAACGCCATCCCAAATGTGAAGCAGCATGCGGAAGCATGTTGTGTTTTATACTGAAGAATAGACTGGTTGCAGCTTTATGGATAAAACTTTAATTTACCTGAGTTTATTTTCCAGATTTATGTACTTTGTTGTGACATTCGGCTATGGCCTTAAAACGTGCATTTTTGTGTAGTTTCCGATCCACACACAGGTAGAAAATGCAACATGTGTTCATTGTTTTAGCTTGATGTTACTTCTTCTGCATAGTTTGCTTTGAAACTATGCAGCTTTCAAAGTGCTTCAACAAGTTTTTTTAAGACAAAAGAGAATCCCACATGCTTTCTTATTTTGGCTTTCTTATTGAAGTTCAAGTGTGTATAAGGCATGCTAAAGACCTTAAAGCAAGCACCATCAACCAATTTCAATGTGTGAAATTGCTGGGGGGGGGTTTCCATTTCCAGTTTGTTCAGATATGTGATTTTAATCTTTTTGTTTCTCATCTTCCAAATATCTCTCCCGAGTCTTCTTCTTCTTCTTCTCCCCACTCCCCCGGTCTCTCCCGCTCTGATCGCTGTGCGTGAGACGATTCAAAGGACACAGCAAAGCACTAGACGCAACGCGGCACTCAGGTAATGAGAAATGATGTTGTTGTCAACGGTGGATCGCCCAAATCATCCCTGAGCCTAGTTACATAATTCAAATATTTATTCCTTTTTTTACTCTCCCTCCCCCCTCCTTCCCTCTTTATTACGCCACACTGCTTTGTTCCTTGGCGCTCTCCCTGCTCGCTTCTCAGTTGAACAGATTTGATTTCTATCTATATGGCGAGGTACATCCGCTGTCTCAGAGTTTGCGCTGATGGACGAGGATCAAGTCACCTGTCACAGCAAGAAGGCCAGCCGAAGAACCTGAGCATGTATTGCCTGGATGCGACTGTAGACTTGCTTTTATCTTTGTTTACGGTTTTTCTTTGTTCGGGATGTTTTGTGTTTGTGCTGCTGCATTTTTGCTTTTTGATTTATATATATAGATATGTTTTTTGTTTTTTTCTCTGTGTTGTCTTAGCCTCAAAGCGCCTCGTAAGACGTTTACAGGGCGTTGCAAAAGTTTTCATCCCCCTTGAAACTTTTACACATTTTGTTTCATTGACTTCAGCGTATTTTATTGGAATAAATGAATGCATAACAGTGAAACAGGAAGAAAATGAGACATGTTTTTTTTTTTATCTTTTTTACAAAGCGATCTTAGAAGTGTGGCAAGCATTCGTAATCGCCGCCCCTCAGTTAGTTTGCCCATTTTTCTTTGTAAGAATAAATATTCCAAGTGCTGTCAAGTGTTTTCAGTTGGATTTAGATCGAAACTCTGAATAGGCCATGCTGACAAGACTATATGTTTTGATGTGAATATTTTGTTGCAACTCTGCTTTCACAAATTTGACATTTGTCCTGCTGGAAGGTGAATCTCCACCCTAGTCTCACGTTTTTTGGAGTTACTAATGAGTTTTATTCCAGTGTTGGCCTGAACTTGGCTCCTTTTGGGTATAAACTCTGACCAGAATGGCTCTGCCACCACCAGGTTTTTCACATGAATGGTACTTTTAGGATTATGTGCAGTATTAGTTTTACACATGTTACATTTCAGTTTCATTTTTGTCTCAGACCAGCACACTTTGTGGGTTTGACACACTTTAAGCAGAACATCTAATGGTTTTCTTTCTTTCTTGACATTTGTCCTGCAGCTCTTATATAAATGCCTGTTTTTCTCCAGATGCTCTGTGGCCCTTGAAACTGCTTCTCTACAAATGCTACTGTCACTGATTAGCCTGCCCATTAAGGTCTTAACAGGTTTATAACCTTCTCATACTATTTACATTTGTCATATACACTGAAAAGTACTGAGTGAAATGTCCAACATTTAGGTGTTTGTTCACAGGGGGGAAAAAACAAAAAAAAAACTTCTGACATCTTCACAGAACGACTTATACTGTGATTGAATTCTGTTAGCTATCTTAATGTATTTAGTTGCTCTGGATTTTATGTAAGCCATGTACTATTTTCTGCATGCAATTAGGGACGACTTTGTGTTGGTCTATCTCAAAAGGATGTAATTGAACACAGTGGATCCCTGTAGTTTCGAGGGTTAGGGACCACAGTCACATGTGAATAGCTGGCCTGGCCATTGCCTTCCTACACCATTCTGCTTGATTCTAATCTCATTTCTCGGCGCAGTCCCATTTGAACTGGAGCATTGAATCTGTCACATACGTTAAAACCAGGCCTTGAGGTTGCAATCATTGGTCAGCAGCTGGAAATCCAGAACATCTATGCAAAGCAAAGTGTAGAACGAGCGTCTGGTTTTTACCAAGCTACAGAATAGCAGAAATCAACAGTTGATTTTTACCTATATTTCTAATACCAAATATGGCTTAATAATGATTACTATGTATATTAAGCCATATTGGAAACCTTGAAAACCATGTTAGCATGTCCACAGGAGTTAATATCTACACTTTCCTTAATTCTGCTCTTTGGAGGGAACAACCAATCAGCGACAAGAAAAATAAATGCACTTCCTGGACTCGATGCTTTGAAAATGGCAGCCATTAACATGTCAACTAGCGTTGCTCCACGTATTTCAGCTTCCCACTCTGGATATTCTTTTAAATATTTAATATGTGCATTAAAATTTGTAGCTTTTAGGTGGAAAATGTAATTAAATGGGTACAAAAACTTTAGAGCGATGAAAGAAAATCAACCTTGGCAAAAGAAAGTGCATCCCATTCACATTTTTGGGAACACTTCCATTCGAAGGGGCTGTTTACTTCTGTCAGCCAGGGCACATGGAAATGAAGTTCACAAGATTGTGTTTTTTCAGTCTGAATTGAAAAACTTTTCAGGCCAGGGCTGAGCTTGTTCAGGATAGATTGATGGGAGATAGAGTGGAGAACTAAGAGGAGTGAGATGAAGTTGACCCCTACTTTCTTTCTCCCTGTCCCCACTCCACCACTCAGTGCTGGCGCCTTCTTGGCAAGGTTACAGAAAAGGTACTGTTACACTGAATCACTTCAGCTTCTGTCTCATTTTATTTTCAACCACTGCTATTCAGTCTGATTCATTGTTTCCTTGCACTCACTGTCTGAAGAGCGGTGCTCGCACTTCATACGTCTTTGTCCACATACAAGTCCTTGTGCGTACACCCACACACGGAGTCGCTCTCGTTTTTTAAACATTTCGTCTACTCCGTCTCTTTGGCTTTTTCCTTCGCTCATTCACCTCCTCTCCAGCAGTGGCTGAAATCTTTGGATGTATTGGCATGTCTCCTCTCATTCCACCCACATTTGCGAAGAGGATCGAGGAGGGTTTATGGACCTGGGAGAGAGTGTGTTGAGGCATAAAGGACCCTCTCAGCCCTAAGCCAAGTCCTGTCCATCCAACGGAGAGCCCAGACGGTGTGATTCAGCCCCTACTGAAGCCTGGCCAGCACTCACTCATGCACAAACACACACACACTCAAAAATAAAGTCACTGACATCTTTCTTCATCTTAAGTCAACAAAGTAAGGCTACGAGAGGAAAAAAGAAAAAAAAAAAGACAGAGGGGCAGCTCTGTATTTCTGAATCCTCCGGGCAAGGTCACCTTCACCTGGGTATAAGCATGCAGAAGCGGTAGTGGGACTAAAAAAAATGTGCAGGTGAAGTTTTGCTTTTTACAAACTTCCATGCAAACAGATTCAACTCCCTCCAGGGCAAACACATCAACCGATGTACGTGTATGGGGCAGCTGGCATGTTTTAGACGAGCATGCATGATTTAGCGAGAGGGAGAATTGAGTGATGGACAGGGTTATAAGCAGGAATCCATAAATCGCTGAGGCTTTGACTTGGGTTTTTGTGTGCTTGTAATATTGCATGAGCCACTAACAATATGGGGGGGGGGGAAGTACTGAACATCTGAAATGTTTTTTTTTTCTTAGTAAATATGTTTCTAAAGGGCTTGGCAACATGAAATTCAAACCAGACGTTGTAAGCAACTTAAGTAATCTACACAAAGAAACAAAAACAAACTGGTCCACAATTTAAACCACATGTAAGTCATAAGTGTTAAAAATGGTGTTCAACACATGGTTGAAAAGCTTTGTCGTCAATGACAGCTTTGCGACATCTCTGATATGGACAAGCTAGCATCGCTCAGGTGACAATTTGAACCATTTTTTCTTATAAACTGTCTTCAAATCTTGGAGTTTCTTAAGCCACTGACATGTTTCACGCCACAAAGATCCACTCTTAGTCGAGATGGACTCAGATCGGACGTCCGCCAAACACATCTGCGTAAAGGTCTATTTTGTACAACTGTATGCTAGGTGTTGCACAGAAAACTGCTCGGTGGGAAACAGTGTTCACATGGAGCTGATAAGGTTGAGAGTCGACACAACCAGTCACATCTCCTATCAAAAGTGGAATAGAGTCTCTTTGGTTTATGATGAAATTGTGTGTTTTCTGGTACTCATCAATTGCTTTGGTTGATCCTGGCATACGCTGGGAATTTCATGTCAACAGCCCAATTAGCCCTACATTTACTACTGAGAAAAACATTGAAATGCTCAGTAATTATTATTCTCTGTAGTTCTAAAGGTATGGCACAAAACCAAGTGTTTCTCAAGTGATCTTCTTTAAATGTTTTTAAACTTTTAATATGACAAAAAATAAAAACTCAAACATTTGGACTACAAGACTCAAATAGAAAATTAAATATTTAAAGCTTATCAATAACATCAGAAGGAATCAAGATGAATAACAAGGGATTGCAATCTCCCACGGCAAATTTGCCCGGTTCAAACGGGAATCTTTTCATCAAGCGCATCCATCATTGCACTGAATTTATTATTTAGGCATGACATGCGATAACACATGCAGGCTTGTGTTTCTTATTACATCTGAATCTAGCAGCATCGGGCCTGTTACATCCTTCAGCGCTGGCCTCATTGTGTCCAGGTGATTAGCGTCATACCACTTCTGTGGCTGTGGGCTCCATGAGTGACCCGGAGACCTTCTCTGCTTGGCATTGTATCCTCCCTCCCTTCTCCCCATTTCTTCAAAACTCTTCCCCCGAGGTGCCCAAAGGGAGGACACAAAGAAAGGGTGACCTGCTACAAAGTTCACACTAGTGCGTCCATATCAAAGCCCGGAGGCAGTCGAGGCAGGCTCAGTTCACCTACACTGGTAACCTTTGACTTTATGGTTTTATTGTCATAATGTATCCGAAAGCAAGTACTAGTAGGTCTTCAATTCCTACGGATAGCAAAAAATATGTTTTCAGGTAAGTGTAGCGTTTCTAATAGAAACGGCAGTAAAAAAGTATCGGAAGTGGCCAAAAGTACAGGACAAAAGAAGAGCAAGAAACGCGAAGGAGAAAATAGAGAGAAAGAGAGGGAGAGTGTGACAACCGCCATAACGTCCTCAGAGATGCATTTGGACAGAGTGAGCATCTGTCAAAACAAGGCAGCCTCAGCGGCCGCCTCACTAATGGCTATGGACGTGAGCGACAGCGAGGGGAGGAAGGATGGGAGGGAGAGGCAGAAGACTGTGTTACACACACACACACACACACACACACACACACACACACCACACACACGCTCATACAACAGATGCAACTTTTCTTTTTCTGTTCATTGCTTGAAGCAGATTACACCAATCATTTGATACCAAATATCTTCAAAGCTACACTGTAATAGCTATTGAACTACTTTCATGTTTGTGCGTGCGTGCGCGTGTTTATAAAAGTGTCTGCGTGCGAGCACAACGTGGGGATGTTTACCTTCTAACTGTGTTTTTTGGTCACAGATACTTTCTACCATCACTCATTGTGATGAATAGGGTGGTGTGTCAATCACTTATCTGAATTGTTTTTTCTTTTCTTTTTTTTCCCCCCTTGTTTTTTCAAGGCAATCCCGAGTAGTTATGTTATTTTTCTTATAAATTCTCCCTGAAAAATAACCATGAGCAACCATTCTGGGCTATAAATGATTGTATTTGAAGGCAACACCTCATGGCACTTTTAACAAATACACTGCCTTCAATGGCTCTGTCTTGAATCTGAAACATTTCCTCTTGACAATTAAAAATGTCCTCCATTACAAATGTTAAATATTGATGAACTACACTGTAACTTAAAATGATCTGATTGATCCTTTTTCTGCCCTGGTCAGGTGGAGAAATATGGTAAAAAAAAAAAAAAAAGTTGCCAATCTTATCCAGATCTCCCTAAGGCAGCTACAATTATGAGATAGTATTGAACTTGAACAAATATATATATATATACAGTTATATATATATATATATATATATATATATATATATATATATATATATATATATATATATATATATATATATATATATACTTTTTATTAATTAATATCACCTTAGATTGAGATAACTATGACAAGCACAAATATAGTTGGATGAAATTCTTTTAGCAAAGTCCAAAACTTATAGTTCTCACCTGTTTAGGTTAATCTACATGTTGAAAAATTCAATCGGGGGAATTGGTGTGTGTTTGGTTATGTGTTGGGACCGACAGGGCAGGAACTGCCACTGATGGGTAATAAAAGTTAATATTTTTAGCAGATTATTTAACATATCATAGATACTGATATGTTGCTATCAGTATATAAAGGAACTTAAATAACTCATTCCCATTAGTTTATCATAGGAGTTTTGTTGTTTTGTTATAAATGGCAAATTATAGACATGTTTCCTGGATACCTTTTTTTAATGAAAACGGCACTGAACTTGAAGTGGGTTCTATAATGAACATTGTGCCACACGGTGCAGTTTTCTTAAACAAAATAAAAATAACTTTCATGTAATGTATGATGGTAGCTATAACCTTTGGCAATCATTGAAACACCTGATTCGTGCAAAATTGCATAGTTATCAAACTACTCAATGCGTTAGTGTTGTTAAGAAATGAGAATCAAGCCAAAATTTAAACCCCCCAAAAGTAAAAATACATACATTTTGTAAAACCCCAGATTTAAAAGCGGTATAAACTGTATGCACCAATTTACTCATCATCTGTACCTGTTTTGGAAAATTGTGCAAAGCACTGTATTTGGTTATAATAAAAGCTATTTCTATCTATACTCTGCCTTTTACTTCTGTTGAAATAAAACTCAATCCTACAGCAGCACAGAAAGTCTTGATAGTATGTACGTTTTTATGTTGGCATGTTTTCTCCCCCGACCTAAATCATCATAAGGCTGCTTTAACATCTGATGAAGTGTGCAGTTGCCACAGGGGTACAGAGCGGAGCAGGAGAGATGGGCACACAGGCACGCAAAACATCCAAGTTTGGCACCAGTAGCTTGGGGACCAAAAACACATCAAGGAAATGGCTAGTTCTTCCAGCTGCAGACCCGAATGTGGGATGCATGTAGGAATCTATCTGTCAAGCTGTCAGATGAAAGCCCTGGCATGATTCCTACTGAGGACGATGAGGAGGAAGAGATGAACAGCAGGTTTATGGGTTTACATTAACTGTGGAGTTTTGAGAATTTACACTTGGAGCCTCACGTCCACAATAATCCCTTCCAGATCTTTTCGTACAAAAGCAGGGCTCTGTTTAGGCGAGTTGTGATAACACTGATTAAGATAAAGGTTTGTCTTAAGCAGCAGAAATCTAGTGATGTGTGTGTCCCTGTTTGTCTGACAAAATCTTTGGTGTATCCTTAAAATGTTTGCGGGATTATTATTTTTTTCTTACTGAGTAGCAAAAGCTAACACAGTCACACCAAAAATCTTCAGGAAAATTAATATTTTATAAAACTTACTTTTGCAGTGAAGAACTTAAATAATGCAAAAGGAAAACTGGGATTTGCTTGTTTAGTGTAGCTAAACAAGGGTTATAGATTGCAAGGTGGGCCAGGGATTGGGATCCATGTTTAAATCATCTCTGGGTATGAGAGACGATGAAGTTTGCATGTTCTCTCAGGCATATGTTCTGTCTGAGTTACTGTAGCTTTTAAAATTACGAACATTAGCTTATAGAGTCTCTGTTCCATTTGCCTTCAGATAAAAAATTTGCCTGTGCGTTGTTGTATATTTTTTTGTCATCGTGTGCCGCTTATTAATGCTGAAGAAATTGGCTGTATTTCCAAAACAAAATGAGAGTTATGGTACAAGGGATGATTTGTTATTAAGTTTCAAACTACACGCTTCTTTTCCTTAATTGTCCATGCATTTGACATATTCTAAAAACAAACAAACAAAAAAAAAGAACACATAAAACTTGATAAATTGTGTTTGCTTTTCTTGTGTTTTTTGCTTTGGCTTTGTGACTGTGGTCAGCTTTTGTTCAACAGGACTTTGACTGTAAATGAAGTCGAGTTTTGTGCTAAGTGAACAAGGACCAGACTTGTAGTTCAACGGGTTCCATCATTTTCAGTGTAATTAAATGTATATTTAGTAGCGTGTCTTGAAAGATAGATCACGTTTTTGACGTTGCTGTCAGTGGATACGGGCAATATAGAAAACAAAGCTAAGCACAGAAAAACAGACTACAAATTGCAGAAGATTCGGAGTAAGTACGCTGATCTTCATGACAAAAAACCCTCACATATTTAGACTAATGTAAAAAAAAAAAAGACAGCTGTCTTGGTGTATTGCTTATAATCTTATAGTCAGTAAGAGATTTGGATGAGTGAAGAAACCTGAGATAGAATAAGATAGTAGCACAACAAAAACAAACAAAAAACATTTTAAACAACAAAGTCCCCATTAAAATTCACTCTTGAGTTGTGTTTCGGTTTTTTATTGCTCCAAAATCTAAAACAGAATAAAATGTCAAGACCAATGACTGATATGTCCCAAAATAACTCTAAACATTGCAAAACAATGGCAGCTTTTAAGTAATCTTTCCATTTTACCAATGTTTTCTCTTTAGACTGGAAGCGATAATAAAGCTTTGGGGTGACCTTATGGCTTTAGCTTGATACAGATTGTATTGAAGATTAGGGTGATGGAACGGAGGCGTCTGAGCCTCAAAGATTTGGAGCTCATCACTTAACATAAACTGTCAAAATAGTCAGTGGAGATATGCATCAGCAATTATAAAAATGATTACATTACTGTGGCCAATAAAGCTTTTTTCATTGATTACTGACGCGGCAATAAATAACTTTTGACATGCTATTTAATCAAACGTAAAGAAAAACAAACATATTGTTTTATTTCATATTGTTTTATATTTGTCTTTTGTTTATTTGCCCTTTAGAAACAAACCTCATGGTTAAGTGAAAAAAAGATGTTTAATTTGCCAGGAGTTTGAATAATTTTGAGTTTAGCTGTGTATTAGGCCCAGTGGCAATGTCACACTGTGAGTGTATGTGATACACAGCTCCACAGGCATTCTTTTATTATAGCATCAATCTAAACACAGTTACCATAAAAAGAAAAATGCCTTTATACCACCTGTTAACAATACCAACATCTATCTCTGTACAGTAAGTACTACCTAACTTGTGATATTCCCAAAATACTGCCAACTTCTCCTAATTCACCATGTTCAGCCACACCCAGAATTGGACTCTATTTGTGGTTAATAGATTAAAAATATAGGTGCTTTTGCAGAGATATGCCTAAACTCATCTCTGTGTGCCTCTTAAATATAAATCCAGCTGCTCACCAAACAATTGCTCTGACCATTTCCAGTGTTGAAGTTGTCCTCCATCTGCTGCAGTTTGTGTTCACTGCTTGTCCCTTATTATTATTTCTGATACATTGACTCTTTCTACAATTGGTCATAATGCTTTGATTTAAATATTACTTTGCTTCACTGACTGTCCTGGGTTGGTTTGAGGTAGCATTGTGTTGCAGCTTACATCTATGTATATGTTTTAGTTAAAGCTAACACTTCTGGACCATTGGAAAAATATATTTCTTTTTGTTTCAAGGTATATTTAAATGAACTGTTATATTCCCTCCTTTTTTTACTCACCATTGTTTGTTCCTTTTAGATGCAATGGTCTGAACTGGGCTGCACAGTGGCGCAGTAGGTAGCACCGTTGCCTTGTTTTTTCTTTAATGTGACCTTTTGAGTTGCCCTGCAGAACATGTTTTATTTTGCTGACCATTTAGTTATTTAGATAAGTTTGTAAATTACATTAATAATCTTATTGCTGTTCCTCTGTTGAGAGTTTGTTGTTTGGTTTGACCTGTCCTGAAGATTTCAGATGCTCAGATTGGATGTCAGAGCCTAAAAAAATACTCAACAATAAAATCAATCAGAAGAACCTGGAGCTGGCGGCTGGTACTGATTTTTGTTCACCTGTTGACCATTTGACTATACTACTTCTATGTTAATAGCTTACTAGTTCACCTTTATCTGAAAACAAAATAAGGGATATATCAGGTTTCCAAAGGATACATAAAAATGATTAAAATCCATGTAAACTAGACATAATTTCTGTTGCTGGAAATGTTACTTTAAACTGGAATTTAGTTCAGAAAATGTTGCTAGCTAGAGCATATCTTCTCTAAAGGAATTTTAATTAAATCCATATAATAACATAAACATTTCTATGCATTTATTACTGTTGCAATTTCCAACCAATCTGACATTTCTGTACAAACTTTGTGCTAAGGTGACACTATTTCAGAAAGGCTCATTAAAATTTAAGCAAACAACGAGAAAAGATATCAGTCAGTGACCACCCAAACAGGAAAGGGATTCAAAGCACACCTTCTTCTTGTGCACACACAGCATCTGGGTCAAGTTTCTAAAAAACTGATTTGATTTGATTGACAATTCTTGTTCTGAAACCATGTTAGTTACACACACACACTCCAACTCTGTTTCTGTATCGCTCTCTCTCTCTCTCTCTCTCTCTCTCTCTCTCTCTTCTGTCTCCCTCACACACAAATGCACACAAACACACATTCTCTCACACAGGGAGCAACGCATGGTGTGTTTTTGTTGGAATTTTGACAAACAACAACAGTGACCTTTAAGGGAGGCGAGGCAGCATGGCTGTGATCACAGGGAATGGAAACGGAGCCAGAGTGAAATGTCAACCGTCCCTGTGGTCTTAACACTGACGCAAAACTGCAAGAAGAGGGAGAGAGAGAGTGTCTGTGTGTGCAAGTGATTCTGTAAGTCTGTGTGTTGTTAATCTCCCAGGCGTAGTTCTGAGTATCTGTGTGTAGTATTTGGGTCTATCAAGAATGTAATTTCATATGAGTATTCAACATTTTATTGTATTTTATTATTGTTTTATTGGGTGATATTATTACATAAAGTCATTTGACAGAAAGTTCATAATTTTCTCTGGATGGCAGTAAAGTTGAATAGTGGTCTTAAAGACTGACTGTTCGAGCCAACATCTGATGGTGTTATGAAAATGAAATGCACCTATATCTGTCGCTTTATTAGTTACAACTGTTTAATTATGTGATGCAGTTGGCCAAATAGCAAATTGTCTAGGTGCATCACTCCAGCTCAATGCATTTACATATTTAATAATAGTGAAGATGAATTCATGATTCAATGAGCGTCAGAATCAGGAAGAATGAGGATTTGGGTCACTTAGAAAATGGCATGGTTATTAATGTCCGTCTACTATGAAGGACAGAAGCTGACAGACTTAAAAAGTGTCAGCAGACATATATAAGTGGCCCAAAAAAAAACCATCAATACACTTAAAATGCACCAATTAATTTTAAAAAGGAGAACTTAATCTCATATTTTATAATTTAACATTCTTATTTATTTTTAGTTTAGTTCCAACAGATTATATATTGAAACATACAAAATGTTTTTCCTTTTACTCAAATGTTTCATCTTTAATTTTTATGTAATTTTTCGTTCTGCTTGTTTTTTGTTTTGTTTTTTTTTTATCTTTTTGTATGTCTACTATTTTTTCTTCACCTTATTTATTTCTGCCTCATTATGTAAACGAGGAAAGGGCCAAATCTAAATGCGTCAACTTCTTTTGGTTCACATACTACCGCAACAAAAATGGCGACCTACGCTGAGTTTATCAGTGAGCTGAAGCTCAGCAACTGTATTTGAAAACAACGCAGCTCTTGGCTCTATTACTTTTCGCTTGGACAGTCTGACAAAACATTTGTTTCAGTCAAAAGCAAACTGGGCAGAATGTCGACTGTTGTTTTTTATATATAAAATATTTTTATATATTTTGGAGGAAGCGGCCGTTGAAGTTAGCTTCCGATTGTAGCTTCCAGGGTTCTCCGGAAGTGACCCAGAAGAAGCAGGGTAAGTCCAAGCTCTTTTATGTATTACAGCTAGTGGGAAACTTGTAATACATAACAGTAAGCTTGATTACCGATTATTTTTTTCAAGTGCTTTCGCACAATTTTCAAAACAGCGCCCGGTTTTTCATAAAATTTCTTACAATTAGCACAGCAGCTGATTCTGTCGTATTCACTTTGGTTTGAACACTGGTGTGTTTGTCGTAAAACACTAGGAGCATTTGCGCAGAGAAAGTGTAAAAATAGAATCTCCAACACTACATGACATTGGTTGTGCAGACCAATTGAAAAATGTACTTGTCTTCATGCCACCACTTTTTGTAATTGCCTAAATCCATTAAAGTAAAAAAAAAAAAAGAAGAGAATATCACATTAAACATGATGTGACTCTCTTTGTCTTGCTGGGTCTGGCCACAGGGCATCGTCAACCTGATATCATTAGCAAGGAAGTGGGAAGAATCTTCTGAAGTGATGAATCCATCCTCATGTTGATGTTACACCAATTTGGTCACAGGAATCCTCCACTGGACGAGCAGTCTGAACATTTGGCCGGAGATCATACGGCCAAATGGTCCCATCAAGGGAGAAGAACTCCCTTGATGGGATTTTGGATTGGAAGATGGTGTAAAGTGTTGAATTGGAGTTGTTGCTGAAACCAACTTAATGCAAAAATGGTACATCCTCCCAGACAACAGTGTATCAACTGGTGCATCTTTACCCGATTGGTGTGCCTGTAGTTATTAACTTGTGGACCTGGTGGTCCTTATAATATGAAAGAAAGTGTCACACAAAAGGAACGACACAAAGAAAATACGAGACAAAAACCAGCACATGTCGCAGCCATTGTGAGAATTACAACCATAACGACAGCTTTGTGTCATCAAAATCTCAATGCCATTTAGAAATTGCTTGTTTCTGAATGTGACACAGTGACTGGTGCAGGGATTAAACCACACAAAGATTGATGTTTATGAGTCCCCAAAGACTCGAGTATTGTTTTTTGTATGTTGTTTTTAGCAGGTTTAAAAACATTTCTCACTCTGGAGATTTCTGATTATGTAGAGTCGTGGTTTAATTTATCTTATCGCCACAGTGTGGATGAATACAGAATTTTGTTTGACAACAGAGCATCAATTATTCTTTAAAGACCCACTACACTTTTAGCTTTACTCCTTAGATATGCACATGCAAATCCATTCTGCACAATTACAGCGTAACAAGAATACGCTGTAATTTCTGAACTGAGTGAATATAAGCCACACCCACTAATTTTGAAAAGAAAAAGAAAAATTACATGTATATGCTGCACTTGTCTGTAAGCCGCAGGAGTACACATTGTGTGATATGAGGTTTTCCTTTGAGTTTTTAAAAAATGTTTTATCAGTTATTTGACTTTTTATTTGCCCCTCCTTTATTCTAAACAGACTTGTGGGGTAGAAAAAAAGTCTTTTGTGTCAAAATGTGCTGTAGGCTCATCTGTGTGGCATGGGTGCATATTCATCCTAAATTAATTGTAACTACTTAGTTTTCTTTTGTTTATTAACCAGCTGCCGCTTTTTCCATAAGCTAAACAAGACTGTGTAATGAACCTAACTAAGAATGAGTAAACAGACTTTAAAACATTTAAATCTTGTCGAAACGTTTGCCAAAAAGAGCAGAAATGAAGCTAATGTTGTCATTTTACCTGTTCCTCCTTTAGATGTCGCAGACATGGGACCTGAGCTTGGGAACCAGCAGGAGGAGAGTTCACTTTAAGTAGGTAGGCTTTGTTCTCCTTTTTTATTATTTAGAGTAATTTGTGACAAAATAAGCTATATAGGCATATACATATGTGTAGCCTGTGCAGCGCATTGTGTATGCTGTGTGAGTCAGATGTGCTTTTTTGTACACCTTGCGCATCACGCTTGCATGCCATATTTGTGTGGGTCAGGCAGTTACCGTGAGGTCTTCCTATGGCATCTAAAGCTGGTCTTAAAGGGTCCTTTCATAGACTTCTTTTTTTTGGACAATCAATTTTAAGCATGCAAAAGGCTAAAGGTTACAGTTGTTCCATAGGGTTAAATTCATGTCAACTTTTTGGCCCTTATAGAACAGCCTTACAAACAAACAGATGCATTTTCAATTCTTCCACTCAAGTTGCACTGAGTGCTTAAAAACACAGCTTAGCACTCACATCCCGAGAGAGATAGAGGTCTTACTTTTTATGCAGGGCTCATTTAACAATCCTGGAGTTACATCAGATAAAATTTCACTGCAAGACTCATCATTAATTTGAAGAACTTTGGGTGAATGTTAGAATAACCTTACTGTCTTTTAAGATGAGCATTCTGTTGTTGATATTTAAGCTATGGTTTTTTTTTAAGAGTAGGTATGACATTGCTTGCCCAAAGCACAATCAAGCTCAAAGCAGCCTATCCACTTTAAAAAACACACCAGCCCATCTGCACAACAACTCCTCGTTTCTGCATAGGTGTTGTTAGCAAGTTCCACTTCATGCAGTTGTGACGACCAGGTCACAGAGGGAGGCATGACTTGTGTGTTCCTGTCAGAGATCCAACTGAGGGACCCATCTGGCATCGCAGAAGTACAGACACAGCACATAGACACAAACAAGACCTTTCTCAAACGGAGTAAAGGTAATTATTGCACTTGCTCCTGTTTGCAGGCTCTTCTTACCAGTAATCTTACTGTGTTAGACTATGTCGCATGCTGTACTGTATTACATGGTATTGTTGCCTTTTGTATGAAATCACTATTATAAATATGTCTCTTTGGTTTAAGTATTCTCAAGTTTTGAATGTATCAGTCAGAGTCCCAGTCAAAGCATTTTGAAATTTTCAGTGTCCAATTTTAGCTACCAATATCTGTTGTTTGGTCTTTCATTTTATTTCAGAAAGCTGTGCAGCTCCATTTTGCTTGCATTGTTTTGATGATTTGGCAAGGAGTTTTCATATAAGTTGATTTGCTATTTTTATGACTGTTTTTTTTCTGGAGGATTTTGAATTACCCGGTCTATGAACATTTCTATACAGGAGGCCTGGGACTTTAACATGTTAATTTTGATGAATTAACTACATCGCTTAATTACATAATTACATATGTAATTAGTGCTCTTAAGGCACTAAACATTTTAACTCATCACATCTTCCTGTCTTGTAAGTTTGTAAGTCACAAGCGCAACAGTGATGGAGAACCCTCTGGGAGTTATTTTGCTCCTGAAAATGATCTGATGGGACGGTAGAAAAGACTGTTGTTGGGCAAAACAAGTTGCAGCATGCACAAACATCCTGAACGCTAATGTCAGCAACCACAGTTTACATTTCTAAAGAAATATTTTTTTTAAAAAAAGTTACATGAATGACCAGGACTTCCTGTAACACTTGAAAGCTGAATAGGGATAATGCCACTTTGCACTAATTGGATGGTTGAATAACCTAAGTAACAAAATAAAAACAATATCTTTCTTGTTGAGGTCATATGTCTATTTATTCAATATTTTAGAAGCAATGAGTTATTGTCGATATATAGGTTTTTTTATTGAAATATGATTAATTGCAATTAACTCAATTAAACATTTTAATTGAGTTCCGCTACTATTATACAGATAAACTTCCCTTTCCAACAAATTGCCATAATCAGTAAAGTTGAGTGAATCTAAATAAATCCGTCATTTGCAGAAACTCGTATCAACCTAAATAAAGAAGAATATTTAATTTTTGGCCGTGACATATTTAATGCCCCATTTCAACACTATGAAGAGGTGGTACTTTTGATAACAAGAATACGTCTTTAATGCTGTGACTTTAATTACTGAATATTTGGACTAAGTGGTTTTGTTGACCTCCTCTGCTGCCATGGCCAAACTACAATTAATGCAAAACATTTCACCATTACAGCTCCTCCCTCTGTTCGCTGATTGGCCAGGGTGAAATGCATCCTGAGAAATAAACCACAGTTTTAGGACAAATACTAAATGGAGAACTGATGGGCAGATGAGCGAAGTTACATAGGAAGGGAATGGCCAGGAAAGAGTTAAGTGGGACAATATTAATAAACCCATGTAAAGCTCATGAAATGTAGTGCTAATGAGTTTTCAAGCACACAAACATAATTTAATATAATTAGGTAATAGATGCAGACATCGACAAATGCCTGTTCTTAAATTACTTTGATCGGTATCAAAGACAAAACAATGCCAATCTGGACATCCACAATATACGTCTTTGCTAGTCATACATTTATTATTCATGCCTATGTTTAAAATGTTATTCCTGTGTGCTCAAGTGGTTAAAAACCATTTGTGCTCTGTAAAATCTTCTCATCCGCAAAATTATTGCTATTTCTCCAAAGAAAGTTCAACCACATGTGAGAAGAAGTGAGCTTGTGTGTGTGAGGACATGTGAGTGTGAATAACTGAATGAGCTGCTGGCCTGTATTGGTATTTTAAAAAGTGATTGACAGGGGAAAAGTCTATTAGGTGAGATTGTTAACAGGGTTGAGCCTGTTATCTGCTCCAGGCAGCCGTGAAAGGGGGGCTGGCTTGATTCACAAGGAAGCTATTGAGAATTTCAAAGGTGTTGTCTGACTGATTTTGGCACAGCCTTGCAATACACTGAGATCGCAAGCCGGCTTGTTCTCAAATCCACTCTGATCAACGTGCTACCATGTCCTCCTTTCTGTGCTACTCTTTTGCTGCTTATGAGGGAGGGGAAAAAAAGTTTCTCTTTTCTCACATTTCTCCAAGCATTTAAAAGTCTTTGTTTGTTTACACTTTGCAAACTTAGCATTTTCCTTGGTCTGCCTTACAAATGATGTCCTCTGTAGTCTGCTGCATTTTACAACACAGCAGAAACTTTGCTTACACTGAACACAACTTAATCCGCACAATTAAGCATATATGGAGGCAACTAATCAAGTTAAGCCTTTTCAGAGGCGAGCCTAAAAGCAAATAAAGTTTGATTTGCTTACACTGTACTTCCCATCCTTGTTTTGGCTGCATGAATATTTTATATCCTTTTTGTTTATGGTGCTTGTAAGCATTAGTAGAAAAGTCATCCTCACCCCACAATTTTTTCTTTTTTCGAAAGCAGTTCTTTTAAACAAGCCAATGCTCGCTTTTCAGTGGCTGCACGGAGATTGCAATGCCGCGTAGAAATATGGAAATAATAAGCAAGAAATGAATGCATTTGTCTGGTTTTGTCAAGCCAATGTGTACACAGTAAACTCTGTGTGACCTTGAGTTTGATTCACCAAACATCGCCGAGGGGATGCGGTGAATTAATACGCATTTGTCTCTGTGTGCAAACACTTGTGCGAAGTTGTGTGTGGCAGTGTGCAAGGTTATCCATTGGCTAAGGCAAATGAAATATGACATGCGGCCGTGCATCATGTTCAGAGCGGCTCAAAACATACACGCACAAAGCACTGTGTGTACAGTTTTCATTTATTTATTTCATTTTTGCTGAACTGTGAGCAAGACCCGGAGGCTGTCCGTTGGGCTTCCTGGACTCAGGATTTAAGGGATGTGATTAGCAAGTTCAGAGCAAGGTGAGATGAGGTAAAAAGTACAAGCAGGGTGCCAAACAAGTGTGTCTGCTGTGTAAAGTGAATGTTAGCTTCTTTTTAAAAAAAAAAAAAAAAAAAGCTGTGTATTTTTGAACTTGTTTAATCTGTAAATTATGTACCTGCAGACTAATGTCTCACTGCTGATGAACCAATAAGCATTTTTGTCTCCAATAACAAGATTTGAGTCATTTAAGAAAAGGCTTCAGCCAGTATCCGAGTCCCAATCTGATGGTACTTTAAAATAATCACTGTGATACAACAAATTGCGTGCTCAACGTTAGAATTGATTGCGTCTCATTTTCACTCACAGAGATATTTTGGACACTGCAGGTTCAATTTTTTTTTCCTGAAAGCAAGAAATTGTTTTTGTTTGTTGTTAAGAGTTTTCACATTTGATTCGACTGACATTAAAACCAGATACTGACATTCACTGTAGCAATTTGTATATGTTACTAAAACCAAATTTGCCAACTTTGTTTCAAGTCAGTTGGGATTGCCACAATTTTATTTGTTAAATGATAAACAACAAGAAAGATAATATATTTAGAGAATGTTTTCATTCTTTCAGATGTTTACATAATCTAAGATTTCTATGCCTTTAAATAATTTGGGAAAATAATAACATTGCTGCGTCTTTAACTTCTATATTTTAACTTAGCCTCTTAGCTACAATCACATCCAAAGATTTATCTTAAAGCAGCACCTCACACTTCCTCCTTGTGTGGCACAGTGGGAAAAAGAAACTACTAAAAACTACCATCAGAATGCTAATCTCTGGAAGTCAAGTTTATCCTTACACGATTTCCAGATACTTTAAGATGCCACAGTCATCAGATATATGTAAATATGCACCATAAAACATTCCAGGCATCAAACCATTAGGGTAAACATGTTCAGCTTCTCTTAAAAGCATCATTGCAACAGCTCACCTGTGTTTTACTGTATTTCAGTGGTGTTGCATCAGCACTGACACCTCATCTAAGATTTAAACATGTAGCCAGGAAAGCAGGAGGTTACTGGAGATTTCGAAAGACGGTAAAACAGACTGAATTTAACCCTCTAAGATTGTTGATCTCTTAAAAATGCTTAGTTTATGTTAGTCAATCGTAATATGTTTTAAAAAACATATCTTTCTTTTGCAATAATTTTCAGAACAATAATCATCCCTTGTAGTAGGGATGTGCCTATCAGGTTTTTTTCTGCCAATACCGATACCGATCACCCCTGAGGGACAATCGCCGATTCCGATCCCCGATACCAATCACATAATTATTATTTATTTATTTTTTATCATAAACACTACTGTTACATTATGTGGAAAAAGGAACCATGAATTCACATTGATTTAGACAAAAAAGGTGATTTTTGTCTAAATAACTTTAATAACTTTTTCCAAGAAGAAAACTAAACAAAACAGGTATTTTGCAAATTGAACTGCTATCACTGTACTATCTTTAACAGACTGATAACATATGAAGGCTCTGAAGAGGCTAAATAATGCAAAGAGCCGAAATAAAACCTCTAAACATTGCCAAAAAGTTCAAGTATAAAACTTAACATTCAAAGGTAAATACAGGATCCATTACAATAAACAATCCTGAGTTACTGAATGAAAACTTACTGTTAGCTTGGATTACTGCTAGTTCTGATTGGCTGTTTCTGACTGAGCGGAGTAATTATGCAGAACAGGGAGGAGATGGATTATTTTTTCAGACATTATCTGTCTCATGTTAGGACAGCAAAAGTTTTAATACGTATGTAAAATGTATTTTTTAAGTTAGATGCTGCAGCTTTAAACAGGTTCGCTGTGAGAGTCACTACCAGGTGGAGCAGAAGCGGCTCCGTCTGTCAAATATTACTAAATATTAAATATTACTACCTGTAGCGTAGCAGCGGTTCAACAGGCGAGCAGAACCAGCGTCTTACATCGCAGCTCGAAGACTTAAATAATTTAGCGGGTTATTTGTTTAGCTTTCTGACCGTCATGCTAATCTGGGTGAGTGTTTGTAGCTGTGCTGCTTTACCGACTGTCTGATTCTCCATGTCTTTTTACTGCAGTGAGCCTCGATGTAGCCAAACTCCGTCAAGTATGGCTACATTGTTTTATTCCATATTAGCTTCTCGTGTTGATGCATTTTGACCTGCTTCAATTTTCCGCCGCAACACACAAACGTCCCCATTCACTCAGTGCGTTATAGTTACACATCGCTTAGGATTTGTTGCTGTGTGTCTGCGCAGTTTGAAGGAAAGAGGAGAGCAGCTGCTCAGGCAGGCGGCAAAATGAGATGCAGGTGATCGGTATCGGCAACAGAGCCTATGATCGCCGATCACCGATCAGGCACTTTTTCACGAAAATTGGCCGATTGTGATCGGTGACCGATCGATCGGCACACCTCTACCTTGTAGTGTCGCTTTAAAATTCTTTTCCTGGATCAATCCGTGATAACAGCTTCAGGTCAGATTGGTCAGTGGTGTCGTCAAATCTTTTCGATATGAAGAGTAAATGATACACCGTTGGAGTTGGTTCAAGTTTTAGCAAACATAGCTGAATCCTAAAATTGGTTCAATTGTCTGAATGAACTGCACTTGCTTCAAAAAGTTCTTTGTTGAAGTTTGTAGCTCTGACGCAGAAACGTGGATAATTAATTGGAAGTGGAAAAAGAAGTGCTATAATCATACCAGTGCATTCAAAAAACACTTTTGAGATATGGATAAACTTTTAATGATTGGTTACGCTATGGAACATCTCTGAATATGTTAATTACCATACATTCAGTTTGTTCTTTCTAGAACTTTCGACTAAGACAAAGAATGGGATGTAACGAGTGAATATGAAGAAAGATATTTTTTTCTATATTCTACACCCCCTGAATCTTTATTATTCAACACATTCCAAACACAAATACAAAAGAAATTAGCCATTGTTCAACATTTCTTATTATACAGTATGCAGCACCCTGCTAAGCTTAACCACCCATACTAGCAATTCTCACTGCTGCACCAAAACCTCAATAGCAGCTGTTTTACTCCTATATTTGATTTCTTACTTGCTAAAATGATTGCATTGTTTCTCCTTCAGTCATTGGCTCACTGGGTGATCTGCAGTGTTTGCTTTGGTACTTATTTACTTGGATGTATAAACAGGTAAAGAATACTTTGTTGGTACCAGCTCTGGTATGAAAAGGATGCACCAGACAGTCTTAAACACATTTTTTAAAAACATTTTAATTCATTTTTTTGTAACTTAGATAATTCCTGAAGTAAAATTCCATTATTCTAGCTTGCATTTAGCCCTGATTTGTAAGGACAGCTGCAGACTATGGTGGCCTCTGGGAACCGTTGTGTGAAGTGAGCAGCTATATTCCAGTAACCCATGTTTGTTGGACCGACTAAAAGTAAATTTTTCTGACTGCTTTGGCTTTTCTTGTGCTACAGAATAGCAGCTATGCATACATTAAATAATATCCTACGGTTGCGCAATATATCTCAAATATATCGTGATCACATTATCAGTGTGTACAATGTTCATACTGCACAGGACAGTTAGTTAATCATTAATAGCTAATATTTTAGGTGTTATAAAACTGCATTTTACATAAATATGCAATATTTAGCCTGTTGCATAGGCTCATTGCAGCAGACTCCCACTCTGGATATATGACATTACCCAAAATGCTAAGATATAAGACAAAGTTGTCTAGATCACAAGATGTTTTAATATTGTCCAGCCCTGCAATAAGATCCATTGCATTTTTGTATGAACTTTCTGAACACTGGATGGCAGAAACTGGGACAGACGATTAAAATAGCTCTAAGAAAATGTATAATATGCTTGTAGGAAGTCCTGCTTGCTAAAAAACAATATAGATTAAAAAATATACATTTTGCTGTACCCAACTTCAAACCTTAACAGACGTTCAGAAACTATACTCAACAAGTGCGCAAAAGTTAGATTTTTTTTTGTTCAGATGTTTTCCTACTTTAGAGCAACAATGCTCTAAAGGCTTTCATTGTTTAGAGAATTATCAACTTCATTGCGCTGAATAGATCTCTACCAGTATGTTACTTATTTGGACAAAAACTACGTTATAGACTTGACCTTTTATTGAACCTTGGTATATAGTCATGCATCCCACCTCTTTACTTATTTCAACCTTTCGACTTTTGTACAAACTCTCATAAGCTGAAGTACTTAAATAAGGTCAGCATAAGGTTGCCCCTTGATGGACAACACCTCTCCTGATGCCAGCTCAGGATAGGGATCCGAAAAAATGTAAGAATGAGAGAGAATTTAAAAAATGGGTGGATGGATGGTAAAAAGCAAAAATCCTGCTGGCTTACTCATCTGGAAAACGTGTAAATTGATTTATTAAAAGCCATCTGATCAGCTTTTATTTCACCAGTAAAACAGTTCAAACAAAAGCCCTGCATCCTTTTGTCCCCTGCATAGTGTAGATTAAATTTTGTCACTGCTAGTGTTTTATTTTCTTGACCTGTCTGAGCAAGTAAAAGCACTTAGCCACCAAAAAACAGCTCAGCGTAATTAGATTTAGCTTCCAAGAGAAGAGATCAAAAAGCCCCACAGACAGTTTCATTAGTGACTTAGAAGTTCTGTGTTGATTCTTGTTTTATGCTTATTTCCTCAGAGGCACAGAGTAGATGAACACATCAAGGTGCGAAATAAATATCGCATGATGGGAAGTGTGTAAATACTGCATTCTCTAAACTGCCCCACATACACTTCTCTGCACAGACAACAACTGCATGTCGCTGGGATGAAAGCAGTAACTGGCATCTGAGATAAGCAAATGCCTTTGAGCAGCGTCCCTCACATCCACACCAATGCATTATTGATCTTGACTTCTCATAGCATGGGGAGTTAGCAACGCTAGCAAATACCCCATGGTAAGCAGATGAGCCATGAGTTGTTTCATTTGTGCATGATTTTGAGAATGCCTGAAAAGAAAAACAAAAATATCAACCTGTTTTGAGTTTTTCTTATTTAAACATATTCATGTATTGACTGTTTATGATATAGCATATAGCATCAACTACGGCAGAAAAGATTTGTACAAATATACTCGATGATTGGGTGAATATGGTAGAAATTCAATAAGGTCTGTTGGTTTACTCATATGGATAACCTTTTACTGATTGTATATTTTAATCACTATTAGGTTTTTGTGCATGGATTGAAACAGTGTATAATTGGTTTTAATCTGGATCTGACCGTAATATATTTAAGTACATTTGAAAGATCTGAATAAAATTAATGGACTGAATTTCATTGTGTGTAATTGGAAATGATTGTAGCTGTTTTATCACACACTGTGCCTTTAGTTGTGTATTGGTGCAACACATAAATAAACTGATGTGATAATTTTTATTTATTTATTTTTTTTTCTGCACTCTCTCAAACATTTTTAGCAAGAACATAGGAAAAGATTTTTAGACAGACTACTTTGAACTTGTACTAAGAAATCCTGATTTTAATTAAGCAGAAATAGGCAAATGAAGGAATAAATGATTAAACAATAAACAACTAACACTTTTCTAAACATTTCTAAAACAAAAAAGAAATTAGTTGTTGGTTAGGATGTCATAATTGAATATGAAAGAGGCAGCTGGTAAAGAAACATTCAGCAAAATTATGTTGAAAGAAGTTTGTCTTTGTGCCATTGCCATATTTTAAGAAGATTTAGGGTGTCTTGGGGGATGTCATTGCCAAAGGACACAAACCACTGTTGAATGTCAATGGCCTTTGAGCCTTTGGATGCTTAGAAGTAATCGCAATGTGCAAAAGGGTTAAGGAAAACCTTCGGAAAACCATTTTCAATCACCAGCTGCACCCAGAAATTAAGAATAAAATGGCATTATGCAACAAGAGGAACATATGTCAGCTATAAGCAAATATTCCTCATTCAGAATAATTGTTTAATCAATCAATCAATCAATCAATCAATCAATCAATCAATCAATCAATCAATCAATCAATCAAATTTTATTTGTATAGCACATTTCAGCAGCAAGGCATTTCAAAGTGCTTTACACCATTTAAAATGGAAATGAAAACAGAAATAGACAGATTTTGAAAAAGATTAGAAGATAGAAACATTATTAAAAGTAAAACTTAAAAGTGAAAACATTTTAAAACATCTCAAACCTTGACATCATACAAGGATTCTCAAACCTCAGAGTTTTTGTATCTTACAAGGATTCAAGGCATTTCAAAGTGCTTTTCACAATTTGAAATAAAAATAAAAACAAAACAAGACAGAGTTTGAAAAATATTTAAAGAGTTAAAATCATTAACAAGACAGAGTTTGAAAAAGATTTAAAGAGTTAAAATCATTATTAAAAGTAAAAACATTCAGTCTGTCCATAAGCAACTCTAAACAGGTGGGTTTTAATTTGAGATTTAAAGACACCCAGTGTTTCAGCTGTTTTACAGTGCTCTGGAAGTTTGTTCCAAATCTGTGGTGCGTAGAAGCTGAATGCTGCTTCTCCTCGTCTCGTTCTGGTTCTGGGGATGCAGAGCAGACCAGAACCAGAAGATCTGAGGGGCCTAGACGGTTGGTACGGCACTAGCAGATCTTTAAGGTATTGTGGTGCTAAACCGTTCAGTGATTTATAAACTAACAATAGTATTTTAAAGTCTATCCTTTGAGCTACAGGGAGCCAGTGTAGAGACTTTAAAACTGGTGTTATGTGCTCTATTTTCCTGGTTTTAGTGAGAATGCGAGCAGCAGCTTCTGGCTCCGCTGCGGCTGTTTGATTGATTTATTAGTCAAACCTGTGAAGACACTGTTGCAGTAATCAAGGCGGCTAAAGATAAATGCATGGATGAACTTCTCTAGATCTCACTGAGACATTAGTCTAATCCTGGAGATGTTCTTCAGATGATAGAAAGCCGACTTTGTGACTGATGTGACTCTGATGGTTCAGGTCAGAGTCCATCACTACTCCCAGGTTTCGGGCCTGATTGCTGGTTTGTAGTTGTAGTAACTGAAGCTGCGCATTGACTCTGGTTCGTTCCTCTTTCGGTCCAACGATAATAACTTCAGTTTTGTTTCTGTTCAGCTGGAGAAAGTTTTGGCACATCCATACGTTGATCTGTTCTAAGCATCTGTTCATTGATTGGATGGGTTCAGAGTCACCTGGTGACATTGTGATGTAGAGCTGTGTATCATCCGCATAATTGTGGTAGCTGATCTTATTTCCTGTTATAACTTCAGCCAGTGGGAGCATATAAATATTGAAGAGAAGGGGTCCTAGCATTGAACCTTGGGGTACCCCACATGTGACCTTTGACCTCGCCGATGAAAAATTTCCGATGGAAACAAAGAAGTCCCTGTTCTTTATGTAGGATTCAAACCAGTGGAGCACTGGACCGGAGAGTCCAACCCAAGTCTCTAGTCGATTCAGTAAAATGTCGTGGTCAACAGTATCGAAAGCTGCACTGAGGTCCAACAGAACCAGCACTGTGGTTCTCCCACAGTCAGTATTTGTATGGATGTCATTGAACACTTTTAAAAGGGCCGTCTCTGTGCTGTGGTGAGCCCGGAAACCAGACTGGAAGGAGTCAAATTGATTCATTATTGTTATGAAGTTATTTAATTGTTTAAAAACTGCTTTTTCAATTATTTTGCTAATGAATGGTAGGTTGGAGATCAGCCTGTAATTCTGTAGTATTGATTTGTCCAGATTGTTCTTTTTTATCAGCGGTTTAACAACTGCTGTCTTCAAAGCCTGGGGGAAAACACCTGAAGACAGTGATGAGTTTACTATTTGGATCAGATCATTAGCAACGACTGGCAGGACTTTCTTAAAGAAATGTGTGGGTAGGACATCCAGACAGCAGGAACCGGAGCTTAATAGACTTATGATTTCTTCTAAAGTTTTATAATTAAGTAGTTGGAAATGGGTCATTGTTCCTGCATTTGTTTTGTTTGGGCACAGCATTGGTACTGGCTTTGGAGTGGATGTGCAGATTAATCCTCTGATCTTTTGGATTTTTTCTGAAAAGAAACTGGAAAATTTGTTGCAGGCAGCATTAGATTGAAGTTCAGGTGGTAACGTCATCGGAGGATTTGTTAGCCTGTCGACAGTAGCAAATAAAGCTCGAGCATTATTAATGTTTTTGTTTATGACATCTGCAAAGAAAGCCTCTCTTGCATGTTTTAGTATTTTGTGATAGTTACGTAGTCTTTCTTTGTAGATGTCATAGTAGACGTGTAGTTGAGCTTTACACCATCTCCGTTCGGCCCTACGGCAGAGTTGTCTTGCAGATTGAACTGTTTGTGCATTTCTCCATGGAGATTTCTTCCTACCAGTCACAACCTTTACTTTAATGGGGGCAAGGTAATCAATGATATCTGAAAGTTTGCACTAAAAATCATCTACTAACTTATCTACGTCATTATGGCTTAACGGCAAGGAAGAAGAGTAGATTTGATTAAATATTTCTGCAGTGTTTTCTGTGAAAGTACATTTTGTGATAGCGGCTGTTTGTCCAAGTATGTTAGCAGATAAAGAACTGTCAAAGATAACAGCAAAGTGGTCCGACAGGGCGACATCAGTTACAGAGACATTGGAAATATTCACACCCCTACTGATAACCAGGTCCAGTGTGTGTCCATGAGTGTGTGTTGCTTGTTTGACATGTTGTGTTAAACCAAAACTCTCTAATATATTACAAAACTTTTTAGCCCCTCGGTCTTGGGGGTTGTCAACATGAATGTTGAAATCACCGACAATTATCAAACAATCGTAATCAATACATATAAGATATAGAAGCTCATTGAAGTCCATAAAGAAATTTTCCACATATGTTGGACTTTTGTATAAAGTTAGGGTCAAGGTTTGTTTGTGGCCTTTTACCTCGATTGCAAGATACTCAAAAGACATAAACTGACCCAGAGAGATTTTGCTACAGTTCATGGTATCCTTAAATATTGAAGCCACGCCTCCTCCTTTTTTGAGTTTTCTATTTTTACTTAAAAAGTTGTAAGTGGGAGGCGTTGATTCAATTAGTACGATTGCTTCATTAATGTCATTCAGCCATGTTTCTGTCAGAAATAAAAAATCAATATTATGCTCAGTGATGAAATCATTAATTAATAAGGCTTTAGCACAAAGAGACCTGGTATTTAAAAGAGCCAGTTTAAGTGACCTAGAGACTGGGATTACTTCGATCTTAGGTTCCTTCAGGCAGGTGATTATTCTGAGATTAGAATGAAGACAGCTGTTTTTTGTGTTTCTGTTTTTTATATCTTGTCTTGAAGTGATCCGGACAGGTATTGTCCTGCTATTCAGTGCCAGGGGACCAGACGCATTCTGGGGGAAAACTGGTGTAAAGATAATATCTGGTCCCCGGTCTCAGACCTCAGAAACTGTATCCTCAGCTATGTGGCGATCCTGTTGATCCATGCTGTTGTGCTGGGAGGAAGAGGAGTCCGTCCGTCTTCCTCTCTGTCCCGGATCATCTACCAGCACCTGCAAGCGGGTCAGGTGCTGCCCGGTTCTCTTTAGTGATTGACTGAGGAGTGAAGGAGAGGGGAGGGGGGGAGGTGTTGGGACGGGGGAAGGAAAATATGAGTAAAATATGAGTGTCCAGAAGTGCTAGTATTTCTAAAATATAAGACAATTGTGTTATTTCTATTTTACAAACAAAAATATAATCAATCAGTTTTGAGGCAAACTGTGAAGTGATCGTGGTAAAAAAATAGAATGCTTATACATATTTGTTAGTGTTATTTCTAAGCTATCAGGTTTTCTTGGACATAATTTTAATATACATTTAACTGTAATTTTAATGCTAACAAGAAATAATACAAGTGCAGGATTATTTTATTCTTTTTTTTTAGCTGGCTTGTCCTGTTGACTTTTAATTGCTAGGTTTAAATTGTAGTTAATTGTGCTGTGTTCTCTCTCACTATCTTGCCCAATAACAAAAGTGCACTACATACAACACATTTGCACGCACACACACACACTCTCTCTCTCTCTCTCTTACTCTTTGCTACAGATTACAGGCCACTGTTACTTGCCTTACATTGCAATAGTCTCGCAGTAATAGGAAAGCTGACTTTGACTGTTCTCGTTAGCTTGGTTAAATACTCCCCGCTATGCTTTAATTAGTTTTAAAAGATTAATGATGTATAAAAGGAGCAGGAAGGTTTTTGGTTAACTCGTTGGTGGCAATTCAGTTTCAGTATAATTTGAATGAAAGAACTCAATATATCCTTTTTCTTTTGGTGAAAAAATAAATTAATAAAATATTCTGTGAAAATCAAGAAAGGTAACTTAAATAGGTCATCGTTACACTAACAAAGGTACGGTAAAATTACAAATGTTCATGTGGAGCTGATTATACGATTGTCAAATTAAATTGTCAGCTGGGCAATTAATCATGAAATTTATAGACTCCACAGGTCATTGGGGAAATATGTTAACAGGTTAACTACAAGCTGTCTACTCCAAAATCTGGACTTTGAGGAAAAAGTTGTTGCTGAAAGAAAGCCAAAATAAATCAATGCTGCAGTTTGTTCTAATCAGACATAAAGCAAATTTTAACTTTTTGGCTGAATCTCTTAGACTAGCCCCATCAGTTGCAGGTAGTGGCAGCATCATTGTGTGGGATTACTTTTTTTTAGACTATTGATTTTCCCAGTAAAATATGAACATTAAGCATGAAGCCAGACCTATGGGGAATAATTTAAGTTGCAGCATTTTCATGTGTAAGAAAGGAACCAAATCTATATCCAAACAAAACTCTTTGCAAGATTGCTAAATTTCTCAAACGTTTTCCATTCAGTGATACACAGACATATGCCAGATGACATGTAGTTGTAACTGCAATCAAATGTGGTTCTTCAAAATTTTATCAATTTTATTACAACAGCACTTTATACTGTTTTTTTAGTTTAATATATGTAAACAATTGTACTCTTCTTTCACTTCACTACTAAGCACTACTTTGCATAGCATAAAAACCCAATGACAAACATTTATGTTTTTGTTTACAAAGTCACAAGACATGAAAACCTCATGGTTTATGCACTTGGTTTATGCATGCTTTCAAAAATCATAAACACATTTGTCCTCTGTACCAAAGACGAATTTGCCCCCTCTCATTCAGCCTTATCCCCTCCTGGATTCAGCAGCGTCTGGGCTGGAGACCACCTCCACCAATCCCTTCCAGCTTGTTGCTATCTCTTAGCAGTTGGACTAATCCACTCCTCCCCATGTCCCTCATGCCTGCTCCAGTCAGCGGTACCCAGGATTATCTCCCCTCAGCCTCCATGTTCAGGTGGCACAGCTAAGGAGGAAAGTGCTACTCTCATTGTATCATCTAACTAGAGACGCTTCAAGTGGAAGCAAATCATGGTTTCCTGTGATGGGGATGGAAGAAAAATGTACCATTCCATGCAGGCGGGTTAATGTTGCATTAATGTAGCTGTCCATCCATTTTTGAAGGATTTGAATTAACACTTGATTTTCTGTGTGACAGACCAAATTGTTTAGACAAAGGATGTTTTACCTTCATGAAATTACACGAATAATCAAATTTGCATTTATCAATATAAAAAGGATAAGATGGTGTCACATATTTTGGGTAAAAATGTAGCTGACATAAGTTACAGTACACAAACTTGGTAACAATTTGACTACTGATACAAATGGATCATTAAATATTAAATACCCCCAAAGTAGGGATGAATCAAGAAACTAACAGTTTCTATATATCTCAGGTTTTAAGGAAGGTGGTTCTGGAGCTGAGGAGCATAGAAACTAAGTTCTACCTCCCCTGGTTTAGTTCTGGTGTTGGGAATACAGTGTAAAAAAGGTATATGTGACCTGAGGAGTATACATGATTTGTTTTTGACTATCAACTCTGAAACATGTTGAAATCAAAGATTATTCAGTGGCCTATACATCTTTCATAAGATTCTAATTTCTATCCATTGACAAACAGGGAGCCAGTGAAGTAGTGACAGAAATATATAGCTGCATAGATACTGTAGGATTATAGCAAGCCGTTTTAACATAAATTCGGTTTACCGAGCTTACATTCCAGATATCTCAAATTGTTTTACGACTAGACGTTTTAGCGATTAAAGATATCTCCAATTATATTTCGACTAGACAAAATACATATTTGAGATATCTCTAATTACATTCTGACTAGTCGAAATGACGTCAGATTTACCATTGACTTGAATGGAGACTTCAATTCAAGATATCTTAAATGAATTACTGACTATCTGAAATACAGATTTCAGATATCTTCAATTAAATTATGACTAGTCATAAAGTAAATTCAAGATATCTTGATTTTAGTTTTGACTAGTCATAATTCTAATTAAAGATATCTCGAATTACTCCATAATTCGAGATATCTTAAATGTATTTTTGGATAGGAGAAATGTTATTTTGACTAGTGAAAACTAAATTATAGATATCTTAAAAGCAAATAACGACTAGACAAAACTAAATTAAAGATATCTTTTAATTGTAATTTTGACTAGTCAAAATTCCTTTTAAGATATCTCTAAATGAATTTGAGATATCTTAAATTATTCGGCTTTTCCATTTAAGATATCTTAAATTGACATTTCGACTAGTCAGAATGACATTACTGATATCTTGAATTAGTATTCTGTCTAGTCAAAACGTCCCAGACTTACGTATCAATTTGAAAGTTTAATAAAACAATGAAAAATAGAGAAAACGAAAAAAGATGTTTGAAAATGCGCTACTTTCATGTTGAAAATGGTTTGGCAATAACAATTTTAGCTGTTTTTAAGTGCATTCGGTTTGTCAGAAATGGATAAACAGGATATTCTTTGTAGATGTTAGAAGCAATCCTATAGTTTATGAAGTTTTGCTATCTCCGCATAACATTGTCGAGCTCTTTCTAATTTGTGGCATTTACTTTACTGACAATTTTGTGCAGGAAACATAAAATTCTGCAGGCAACTGTTTGGACACCACAAAGGGGCTTCCATGTCATTCTTATTTTAGATATCTAAAATTGTAATTTTGACTAGTCATAACTGTGTTGAAAATATCCATCCATCCATTTTCCTACACCCTTGTCCCTTAATGGGGTCGGGAGGTGCTGGTGCCTATCTCCAGCTGGCGTTCCGGGCGAGAGGCGGGGTGCGCCCTGGGCAGGTCGCCAGTCTGTCGCGGGGCAACACAGAGACACACACAGGACAAACAACCATGCACACTCACTCACACCTAGGGGCAATTTAGACAGACAAATTAACCTGACAGTCATGTTTTTGGACTGTGGGAGGAAACCGGAGTACCCGGAGAAAACCCACCATGCACAGGGAGAACATGCAAACTCCATGCAGAAAGGCCGGGGCTGGGAATCGAACCCAGAACCTTCTTGCTGCAAGGCAACAGCTCTACCAACTGCGCCACTGTGCAGCCGTGTTGAAAATATCTTAAATCGTAATTACGGATATGTGTCCCGTCAAATGACAGATCCAGTGACGTCATTTGAGATATCTTGAAAGGAATTTTGACTAGTCAAAATGTAATTGAAGATATCTTGAATTATTATTCTTTCTAGTCAGAATGTAAATACAGATATCTTAAATTACCATTACGGATAGTCAAAATGTAGTTTTGCCTAGTCAAAATGCATTTTTAGATATCTGGAATGTAATTAAGTATAGTCAAACGAAACCGAATTTATGTTAAAACGGCTTGCCATAGTAGGATGCATTATTCCCTAATCTCAGGTAGTGGGGACAATTATGATGTTGAATAAAAGTGGCACAAGAATGGAGCCTTGAGGGACTCCACATTTGAATTTTGCACCAGTTCAATTTTTAGTCAATCCTACCAACTTTTATCGTCTCTGTCACTAAAATCTATTAGAACCATTGTAGATGGTTTAGATGCATCATGCATAAGTGTAATATACACACCAAAATACATTCCAAATTTATATCAAGACTAGTCATTTCATGCGTACATACTTTAATATGTTACTTTTCTTTCAAGTTATCAACCAGCCACACAGGCATCAAGTTGTCACCAAGGTAATGTAGGTCCTAGACTTTGAAAAATCATTTTTTACAAGGTATTTTTATGTAATTATAGGTGGCAGTGCCATAAATTCAGCCTGAAATGTCTAATTTGTGAATTATAGGAGTAATTATTGTGAGACTCTATAAAATTAAGTTAATAGCAGCAGATATAAAGGGATAAAAGAGGGAAAAGGAATATTTCTTCAAATGCGTAGTTTTAACCTATAGGCTGTAGTTGATTTACAGTCCATTCTGGGTTATATCTTGATTTCTATTTCATTTATTCCACTTGCTGCCTTCTTATTCAACCCCTTCTCCCCAAAACACTTTCCCATCCAATTTTCTCTCTTTCTCTCCCATCTTCTTCTCTCTCTCCTCCTCCTCCCTCCCACCTCTTACTGTTCAGTTTAGATTCAGGGATGGAAAGCTTCATAAACAATTTTCTCCCTTTGCTGTTGAGCTACTTTTACCCAAGCAATGTGTGAACGCCATGCCAATTTCCTGAATCCATACTTCACAGACTCCCACCCCCCTCACCCCACTGCAACACACTTTCTTCCTCTCCCACTCCTCACTCCCTCTGTCCGTCGAAACAATGTCCATGTCAAGACAATTATATCCACTGACTGCCACACACACTAACTTGCTGTGTTTACCACCGAAGGGCTGGTGGCAGCAAAGCAATTTCCTCCTGATGTGAATGCTGTATCTCTCTCCCTCGCTCTCATTCACAGTCTCTTGTGGCTCCTCTGGCCCTGCAGACATCTGATCTCATAAGCGATATATCCGCTGTTATAGCCACTGGCACCTCCTTGCATCTGGTCACCAGCTCTGCCAGTGCCGGTTATTTCTGCTGGGAGGTGGCAGAAATGTGACAGGCAAAGCAGCAGCAGCAGCAACAGTACAAACCAAGGCCCACCAGCTCCCTGCTCTGGGCTAGGCATACGTACCGTTCCTCCACCCAAAACCTTCAGACTCTTTCCAGCGCCTGCTCCACCCCCGCCGACTTTGTCTTTCTTATAGCGTTGTCATCTTGATCTCACAAGTCACGTACATTGCTCTTGCCACTTCCACTCTGGGCTTAGTTGCAGAAACAAGCAGCCTGAGTCACAACTTTATGAAAGCGTCCATCATGGCCTTATGCTGAGCAGCCCTGCCTTACAGCTGCTGGAAAAGGTTGATGAAAGACATGATTTATCCCTGCAGAGATGAGTGAATGTTTAAAGTGGTTGGAAGCTAAGGCCTGGAGGCAAGCATCAGAAAAGTACTCAAACATGGCGGCGCATAAACCGTATGTTAATGTGGAGAGCCCAGTTATTATTTTGTTGAGGTAGATAAAGTATCGGTATATACATATGAAATGTGTTTATATTTTGCTATCTTGCTGGTGGCAGCTAATAGGGCTGAGGTGATAAGGTGTAAATAAATGCTGATGCCTGAAGGCAACATATACTGTGTCTTTAACTCTGGGTTTAAAAATGTCAGACTTTTACAAACTCAACCCAAGACCTCGTAGTTCTTTAGTGTCTTTTCAAAACATGAATGCAAACATGTTCTATCAATTATGACAGATGTTTCCACAGTGAACAATCAGCAGGAAGAAAAGAATATAAAGGTAGGGAGAAGTAAGGTAGACCACATTGAAGAAAAGGAAGCAAGGAAAGTAGAACAAAAAGAGGAAAGGATACAAGGAGACTGTGAACTAATAAAGGATGATCCAAGAACACAAGTAGATATAAATAAAACATACTTCCTAAATAGTATTTAATGCCAAATTTTCATTGTTAATTATTCTGACGTGGCTTACATGGGTGTGAATTCTCAATTTAGACCTTGAGCATAAGAGGAAACAACAATTTAACAGCCCAATATCATGTCCGTGGCATGTTGCTTGCTGAGACTTGAGCTCGGCAAATGAGTTTGATCTCGGCTGACAGCCCCTGGGATTTCCTCATGTTGGGTCACATGCATTTTCCTCCAGGCCATCCCTTGCGGCAGCAGGAAGTATTTGTGATTCCCTTTCTAATCTCCGCCCGTTACAAATGTCATCTTGAAAGCTGAATTGGAGTCAAGCACTTATTAGTATAGCCTTGGACAATGCATTCTTGATGGTCGCTTTACTTCACAAAGTGGCTCGGGTTTAGTCGTGGAGTTAAGGTAAAGTTTAAACTTTTAAAGTTAAACATCGGGAGCCAAAAGTATTTGTTCTCTTTCAGTATTGGTCTTACTATGGCTTCAGGGAAAGGAGAGAATGTGCCTATTTCTTCATGTGAAAAGCATGGCAATGTGAATCCACACGGATAAAGTGGGTAGAAATCAGGTGGGTTGGGTGGTAGCACGATTTTGGGTAAACATTAAACCAAAGGTAGGGTTTTAAGATAGGGTTTTAAGAAATGTGTATTGTTCTTAGTGGTGGCATATTCAGAGAATTTTCATTTTAGTCTTCGTCTAATTTAAGCTTCACTGATCTTTTCTGTTAACTATTTAAACGAGGTAGCTAATATTTTTATTGGCAAACACAGTCACTTATGTTGACTGTTGGCATTCTAGCTTTCAAATACACAAACAATACACCTAAACTTGGAGCAAATATCAATGAAATGAAGCACATCAAATCATCAAAGCAATTTGTCAGGGATTTAATGTGGCAATGCTGTTATTTTACAGCCTTAAATCCCAGGACAGGAATTAAAACAATCACAAGCCCTCCACAGGATTGCGTATCAGTAGTGCTTTTTAAGTTTAAAAGAAGCAGATACCTAGTGTGCCTGTGCTTTTCTCCAAAGGTAGATAAAGGGATTCTACATAAGTTCTAAGTTATTAGGTGTGTTCTGTGACAGAACCATCCGTTATGGTTTTATTGCTGAAAATCATAGCTTTTGTTTTCACAGCTGGGCCTCTTTTCTTCTCCTCTCCATGCAAAGGAGTCAGGATTGGTGCAGTCCATTGAAAATCCACTCTGTTTACACATTTCCACAAAGTTTACAAAAACTGGCTTTTTAAACTCTAATCGCTTTTAAGCGAAGGAATATTATTACTGTTGGTGTAACTGTTTTAATTGCATTTGGGCGTTTTGCTTTTTCTACGTCAAGCTGTTCTTCTGGAACTCATTTTACTGATTTTTATTTTTAGTTGTGAATAAAAAAAAAGTTTGTTTTGTGTCACTTCACCAGGATTTCTCACAGTCTTCTTCAAGAAAGTCCACGCTAAAGTGCACGGCTGCAGAACAAAGTGGTCTTTTCTCTGCTGCTCAGTCTGTGGCCTCACTCAGAAGGAGAACTTTTCAGAAACTAATTACAGAGAAATCGTCTTCATCACATTGCCATTACAGGGGAGAGGGGACAGGCCTGCTGACTCCCCGGGCTCCCGTGGCGAGCGCGGCTCTGATACACTTAACCACAGCCCCGCTTTAATTGTGCAGAAAATGTGATTTGTGCCCCAGCCTCACTTTCTAGGGAAAGTGGTGTTCACAGCTGGGGGTGTTCCAGTCATATGAATAGCTATGCTTTTCAACCACCCAGGGACCTTTGAATGTGTGGGTACATCTGTGCACTTACATGGCACTTTCTGAGCATCTGTGTTCCAACTTTATCAGTAAATAAGATTTATAGTTAAACGACAAGGGATATCTAAAGAAAAACATAAATCAATCCGGCTTCAGATTCAACTTTACAGAGTTCTTTGCCCTTTATGTTGAGTGTTGATTAAAAAGAGCTCAACAGTTTTACAGTGGATATTTGGTGGAGTTCAGGCTTCTTACATGGCACTGAAAGAAAAGAAGAAAGGAAGGTTACAAAGGAACGTGAAAAGGTAACGCAGAGGGAAGGGCAGAAGAAGATGGAAGGAGGTCAAGAAGATCAGGACAGGAATAAAGGACAACAAGGGAGGAAGGAAGCCATAATGCACATGAAAGAAAATAAAAATTGGAAAAAATAGAGATAAGAAGGGATGGGCTTAGAAAAGAAGCGAGGACAGGATGAAGGACTCAACAATTACGACATTTCTATCTTACAAAAACCTTTGGCAATACAAATATTTTCCTCCTAATTTCTTTTTTTCCAAACCCAGAAAACTCTAAAATCAAATCTCATCCTTAGACCCAATGCTATTATTACCCTCTCTTCTGAGCACCTTAATCATAAAACTGAAATTTCTCCCATTGTCTACATAATGCAACACTAAGAGGATGAAGAAAGGATGAAATAAATGTGGACTTAAGAATAGAAAGCAAAGTGCTGCCACATACAGCATTAGACTGTCTGAAATTAGAAAATTTAGATTAAAAAGGAAGACATAAAGCCTGGACACTTTGAAGCATCATGCAGAAGACAGAAGAGAAGTGTAAAGAGAGGAGAAGAGAAATGTAAAGAGAGAAGAAGAAAAGAAGTGTAAAGAGAGGAGGCGAACGAAGGAGAGACATGTTGGCAGAGGATGAGAGGAACTAAGAGGTGGGGGTGGGTGGGACTGAAAGAGACTGATAGGGGGAAAGGAAGAAATCCTTAACATACACCCCTCACCTGGATATGGTGCTTGTGAGTTTCGCTAAAAAAAAACTGCTGATGTGACACCAGGAGCGAGAGCTAGCTTTTCAGCGCAGAGAAAAGTGCTTACTGGCTCTTCTTGTAAGGGAAAAAAGCTTGAGGTACACGCCTCACATATCCTCTTTGTTTGGAGACTTTGCAGTGGCCAGCACTTTCTATCTCGGCCCTATCTGTTCTCCATTTTTTTCATTTTCTTATTCATTCCGTTTGTTCTTCTCCTCCCTCAACACTTTCCGAGGACACAGTTGCATTGCCTGGCAGGCTACTTTTCGGATGGATTCGTTCCAGAATAATCTCTGGCAGTATGGCTCTGGCTGAAGTTTACTGTTGCTCCTTGTATTAGCAGTGTTTCGCAGTGGGAGTGTGGTTATGGATTAGAATCAGTGAGAAGTTGTTGTTTGGGCTGCGAAGAGGCCGTTTCATTTGCCCCTGAAAGACACCACCATGTGCTTGATTTATTAAAGTCCGTTCATTCAAAGCACAGTCACATATGTCTTCACTTAATGTGTTTCAGAATCCAATTTTGGGACATATATATATATGAAATGTCCTTCTACGTTCAAATCTATTAATTTTTAATAAGAAATCCAGGCTTCTGGATAAAAATTGCATTTAGTATGCAATTCCGGTATAACCACATGTAAAATATGATGATGTTGTAGTGCATTAATAAAATTAATCACTGAAACAAGCCTTTGGTCAATTGTTTTATAGTTGCACTTCTAGTAAACCACAATAGGTAAGTTCTGTTTTAACCAAACTAATGTACCTTACTGTAAGTGGCACTAGTTTCCACCCTATTGTTGTTACTGTTTTTCAAAACTAGAAATACAACTGACCAATTCTGAGGAGGAAAACATGTTACTCTATGCTACATAGGACCAAGAAAACACACGTCACTCCAGCATATTCATTGATATCTCATTGAAAGTAGGAACAGTAAGATAGGATATTTTTAATTAATATTCTTTAACATGGTAAGCTGGCACATGCCTATTACGTGCTGACCTAACTTGCAAGTCAGTCTGGATCCAGCCTGCAGCTTATGCAAAAAAGAAAAATAATAATAAAAAAATGAGACAGATTCTCCTGTTAGCTCTTTTTAAAAACTAAGGTTTAGTTACATTCTTATATCATCTTGAAATTTACTAGTAATAAAAAGTTAGGTGACCATTATTTTCTGTGAAAATACACTTTTACACTTTCAATATGTGAAAGATGAGAATGATTAAAAGTGAAAAAAAAAACTCTTGTGGAAAGTCATGCCAATCCACAATGAAACACTATTCCATTCAGTAACTGCTTAGGTGTGTGAATTCAGATTAAAGAGATAGACAGACCAAGCAATTAACATGCCAACTGGCCTTGAAGCTGAACATAGAAATGTACTTTCAACAATTATGCCCATTTTTCCACTTTACATGAAAAAAGTAATTGGCCCTGAGAATGTGATTGTGAGTCATGCCTTCAAACAAGTTAAATCCTGAGATTCTATTAGATTAAAAAACTTTTGCGGATGGATTGTTGGTTTTGGTGAGAGGCTTAACAATTGCTACAACCTCCTGAAAGAGATTGTTCAAAACTCAGGGTTTGTTTTCCGTTTCCAAATCCCTGTAGTATTGTAATCAGTCTTTCTAAACCATCTTAATCTCTTAATTCACTTGTATGGGTTGCTCATTCTTTCCACCAGCGGCACTTTGTAGCGTCTAATCCTCTAAACTGCAAGAGATTTCCTGACCGGTACCAACCCCAGCACACATTAAGAGACATAACCAAAATATATGTGCGTTCATGAGCGCAGGATAACAGCTCTCACTGGAGAAGACATTAAACTGGCTTTGGGTCTTCTGGTCAGTAAATCTTCTGCAGTGATTCTGAGTGTAATCCCACTGTTACTAATACAACCCATGTCGTCTCGGTGGAAGTAATTAGAGATAATTTATCATAAGGTAGAACGAGATGTTGGTTTTAGTCACTAAGAAAAAAGAATGTTTGATTTTGGAGACATTACTGAACCAAGATTATAAAAACAAACTAGTGCTAAATGCAGAAGAGACTTATACTTATCCATAATAAGACCTTAATGTAATTCAATCATTTAGTGTTTAATTTTGGCTACACTTACTTTACTATTTTTAGTCACCATTACAGAGATTTCAAGTTGCTGTGAATTTGCAGAACAGGTTTGGTCATCACAGTGAAGAAAAAACATTTGTCACCATTTTGACTTCTCAGAGCAGCTTGTAGGGTTTCTGGTATTTTCTAAGCACCAACATGTTCCTTGATTTTAGCTTCTTGCCTTTAAAGCTCAAAATAGGCCATTAAATTCATTTATTTGGTATAATATGGTGAATAAAACTTGAATCTTTGCCAAGTTTAAGTTCCTTTATTTTTATTGTTGTTATTTTATTTTTCATATTCTTAATTAATGAAAAACCTCTAACTACTAAGATTTTTTTTATTTTGTTTTGTAGAGAAAAAAAACTACATAAGGACAACACCTTTGAGATTTACATGGGAAGAAAAGACCAAAAATGGCTTGTTTTTTGGTTTATTATTTTCCATTTTTAAACAAAAATTAAATGAACTATTTTTCCCAGTGTTGGATTTTGATGAGAAAGTTAAATTAATATACATACAGCTTGACTCTTTTTATTTTAAAAACCTTAGTGAGTGTGTTTTTCAAAGTTCAAGATTACAACTTGACAAGTTTTACATTTTCTTTATTGTATTTACATTTTTTTCTTCAAATAAACAAACTGAACTCCATATTATAACCATCAGCCTTCTATGTTGTTTACTATAGCCACATTATGTAGCCTGGGCTTTTTACTGTAAACGTAGGATGAACGTGTTTTTTCCATCTCAGAAGTTATTTGAAAATCTCAATCATCCGCATTGAAGCTCTCCAGTATCACCAGACGGACAAATCCAATGCTTATTTCAGCATGTGAGTCATTGCCGTGTCTCGTCTCTTTTCCCCAATGAGCAAATGACCGCTGAAGTCTCGCCCCTGGAAGACCTGCTCCCTCTCTACCAAATAGCATCCTCCTTTTATCTAATGGAGAGGGAGGAGAAAAAAAAAGAGAAAAATGTTTCAATGCCTCTGTCTGACGGACAAAATAAATTGCACTTACAAGACCCAAATTACATTGTTTAACCTCAAAATGATTGGCCCGGGCCCCTCTCCCAAGGCCTGATCAGCTGGGTGATGTATGACTTTAGTTTACTCCAGCTCTGCAAGCCCAGCACTGCACGGTGCTCTGTAAGCCTCTGGGGCAGCGCCGGGAGGGGAGGGATGGGTTCGGCTCGACACAGCCAGAGGACGTTTAATGTTTAATAAGCCCCTTTTTCTTGCACTCGACTTTAATTTGGAAATATGAAGCGGCACGTGTTGAAAGAGGGGATTATTAGCTGGTGCTAATCTCTTTTTCTCTTTCTGTCCTTGTTTACTGCAGCTCTCCTCCTCTGCCCTCATCCTCAATCCTAAGCAGAATGAAAGAAAATGACAGTGAGGGCGTAGAAGCAGGAGGGAAAAGGAGAGAGGGAGGCAAGAAAAAAAATGAAATTGGTGTTCTTGTTTGTTGTGCGTCGTTGTGTTCTGAGCGTGTAATAAGGCTCAAAATGTCACTGGTCCAAACAGTCACCCCAGGCGGTGTGGGATTGTGGGGATTTGTCTAGCGGTATGTGTGTGCATTGATTGCACACAATTTTGTAGGATTAAAAAAAAAAAGCTCTAATCCTCTCTGAGTTTGTTAGATGGGTGTCATAAAGTTTGTTTGTTAAAAAAAAAAGAAGAAATACCAACAGTGTGACTTAAACGTTATGCGTAGATGATTAGTGAGGGATGTACAGTATATTACGGGAGTATGAGAAGTAAGGGAACGCATCTAACAGAGACCATTTTAGAGTGTTGTCTTTGCACTGAGAAGTAATTGATTTAATCTCGGTGTTTTTCCTCATTTTTGTCCTTCTCTCCAGTAAAGATCCCCTCCCTGTCTGCCGGCCCAGTGGTGGTATCTTTTCACAACGTAGGAGGCGCCATCTGGAAAAGAAAAATATTAATGAAAAACCCAGATCCCAGCATGTCTTGCTGTTCTAATCAGCCAGCTTTTGGTTCCTTACTGCTCTGTGTTTCTGGGGAGTGACGAAGAGCCTGAGTGGTGGGATGGTGTGTGTGTGTAAAAAAAAAAAAAGAAAGTGGGGGTTGGTGGGCAGCATGTGTGCTAAAGCACGATTGATGCTTTGTGTAGCGTCTGAATACAAATGAAGGATTTGTCAAACTGCAATATTTGGGTCCCAATAGATTACCACACGGCACCAGGGTAATTATGCACACAGTTGATTGAATGGAGTCAAAACAGGGGGAATGTGTAAACTTGTGGCTGCTGCTGCATTTTATTTCCATGGAAATGGAGCGGGCGACACAGGCAGAAACGCATGCAAATACACCGACAAATCCGTAATCACAGGCACGCGCTAGTGAACATTTAAATATGTGAGCAAATACAGGTAAACATACTGTAAGCATGAACATACAAGCGGAGGCGGAGGCACCCATTTGCTTGAATGCAAACATTTTTTTTCGTATGTTACGAGGACAACCAGATGCAACATGAAATTAAGAAAGTTAAGGTTTTTATAACATAAAAAGAAAATGTACTGATGTTGCATGAGGAAACCAAGACAGAGTGCAGTAAAAGTAACAGAGGGTAATGGCTAGGAACAGCAAAAACCATGGAGTTTATATACTGAAGTGAGACTGGAGAACAACATTGGCTGCAGGTGAGCTAATTATGGAGAACAGCTGTGAAGGAGAAGAAAAATGGGAAAACTAAGAAAAGGTAAATTATTAACACAGAGGGAACTAAGCTGGACTCAATGAAAATGGCAAACCAAGGGGGAAAAATACTAACACTGATCTAGAGCAGAAACTAAATTACATAGAAAACAGAACACATGTATGTAAGAAACTAAACTTAAATAGATTAGCCTACATAGCAACATCTTTCTATCAATAATGACAATGAAGAAAAAAACTGAGTAGAAATGCTGGAATCTCATGCAGTATTTAATTTACCTGTTCATAAACCCTATTGCTATTGCTTTCAGTTTTGATTCATATTTAAACTGATTGATTCTTGCAAAATGTGGGAATTAGTGAACCCTGAACAAAACAAAATAATTCTGAGTGACCTGCAGGTAAACATACTTTTATATTATCATATAACTGCATATGCGTTCAGCAGATCATGAGTAGAATATAAAAAATGATTTAAAACCTATCATTGACAGAGAGGTAAAGTGCCCAAGACAGGTACTCATAAATGCATGGTAGGTTCATGCAACATATGGACAATTTGCACCAGAAAAAAAGACAAGAACAAATGGTGTAAGTTATAAAAATACAACCTGGCAAGCACCCTCCAGACTCTGTTTGAAGGGAGTTTACTTGCATGCATTGATTTTTTTTCTAGATAACCTGACGTAATGCAACAGTCAATAAACATGCAAGCTAAGTCAATAAATTGTCTGCATTACATGTACGTGATTGCTTGTGATGTTGCTGCCATGGATTGCCATAGAAAACCAAGCATCTGAGCTGTTGACTAAAGTGATTGGCTCAAAGCCGCTATGAACAGTTTATGGTTTTTAAATTATCCTTATTAGTGTTCCTGAATGATCTCTACCCTGCTGGTGTACTGTTTGTGATTTTTAAGGCATTGGCATTTGTTTAGATGAAGAGAAGTTTAGTAACATGCTAAGATAAAGCTTATGCTCTCTGTTTTGCTGATAATTCGGCTTATAATTAATTTAAATGCTGTTCAAGCTAATTGTGTTATAATAGCACTTAAGATGTCTTGAAAATTAAAACTTTTATATAGCATTTGATTTCCCTTGTTCAAAGGGAAATATGTTTGTAAAAGTATGAAGGTAAAAATATTTAAATAAGGCACAAGAAAGATATCAAGATTGAATTGCTGAACCTGGACATCAGTGCATGGATGGACACTCAAGGAGAAAGTTGTAATAGCAAAACCTTGAGGTTGAATTTGATTTAATAAAGTTAATATTTACAGTTTATGTTGGACGAGGAGGATGTGGAAGAGCAGTGGAGACCTGACAAACTGGCACCCTAACTTAGGATTTAAACGACTTAGTAGTGGACTGCATACATTTCACCACAGTCACAAGTGACTGCTTGTGACAAAAACTGTAATAAGAAACATTAAAATTCTGGCAGCAAGCGTAGTAATTTCTGCAACAGTTCTGACCATCAATGTTACACTGACATCAGCATTCCCATTTCTGCAAACAACCATGTCACCAGACATGATTGTTTGCCAGACCTACTTTATATTAATGAGCCATGTCTTACTTTGTGCCACATTATTCAATTTATGCAGAGGGAATTTATGTGAAGGTTTAACTGCATTAATACATATAATTTGAGAGTGCCATCTACATTGGCTCCTAAAATACTACTGCATGTATCTACATTTAGTTTTCTCACACTTCAAGGCATATCAAGCTAATGGTACAAATGGGGTGCCTTAAAGAGAAGAGAAGATACTGATGCCTTAAGTTAATCAACATCTATAGTGTATTTTGTCAATGTATGAGTCAACATGGAGAAAAATACACACACACTTGACATACTAATAATCATAGGAAAGGATACAAGTGAAACATCTGAAATGAGAGTTATTGATTTCATAATAAAGTCCATGGAAGCTAAAAACCACAGATGAAGTATTTTCTTACTGGATAAACTAAATATTGACAACACCAGTGCTCACTTTGATGACCTGGCTTTTGAAAACATTGGATGAACTGTGTTGTATCATCTTCCCTTTGGCTTGTGTTGTTTCATCCCTTTAATCCAGATGTCTTGAGCTGTTTACTTCCATGTAGCTAATGCACATTCGCAGTGTGCAGTATCTGTTTCCCTGTTGCCGACAAGTGACCACACATCCATTTGACACCATCCATCCATCCATTTTCCTACACCCTTGTCCCTTAATGGGGTCGGGAGGTGCTGGTGCCTATCTCCAGCTGGCGTTCCGGGCGAGAGGCGGGGTACGCCCTGGACAGGTTGCCAGTCTGTCGCAGGGCAACACAGAGACACACAGGACAAACAACCATGCACACACACACTCACACCTAGGGGCAATTTAGACAGACAAATTAACCTGACAGTCATGTTTTTGGACTGTGGGAGGAAACCGGAGTACCCGGAGAAAACCCACCATGCACAGGGAGAACATGCAAACTCCATGCAGAAAGGCCGGGGCTGGGAATCGAACCCAGAACCTTCTTGCTGCAAGGCAACAGCTCTACCAACTGCGCCACTGTGCAGCTTCCATTTGACACATTCTTGTTAAAAAGTTCTTTATTTTGTTAAGGAAACAGTCCTTTCTTGTTTTATAGTCACAGACAGCGACGGGCTGTCAGGGCCATCACAGGCGATACATTGTCATTCGTTTACGATTTTGAGTTTTGAGAGGTTGACTCCGACTTTTCCTCTATAACTTCTGGTATATTTGGTTTTACGTAGCTATAATTGGGCTTCAAGGATTTTATTTTTTGATATGTAGCAATTTTTTTTGTACTATCTCACTTTGTTGCATGAACAGAGCAAAATGCTGTGGCTGATTATTTTCGGACCAATGAATTAACAGCGACACATGGTATTATTGAAGTAAAGTTATACTGGTTTGTCATTAAAAAAACCTGATATAAAGTAAGCCACACAGGAGCAAACGGCGCTAGATAACACAGTCTGACTGTGTGTCTCATTCACTTAGAAACTGATGTGACCGAAGCTTGGGTGAAGAAGCCAAATCTTAAGTTTGAGAGGGTGTCTGCTGATTGGTGTGGACATTTCAGATCACCACCTGCTCCCTTTGCTCACACCAACATACACACATTATTTTTACCAGTACATACAGATACACATCCATGTGCACATGACGTATTTTCACACCAACACACAAACACGTTGCGGCTGCACAAACACAGACAGTATCCACAGGGGACAGGTGGCACTGACCATATGCTGGTGATGCAGCGACCACAGAAGTGATTCTTTTACTACCAGCACAGTATCTGATTCTACAGGGTAACCTTTTGTAAAGCAAGGACACAGGAAGACAATCTGACAACATCAGCCTCTACAGATGCCGGGGTGAATAGGGGTGAGGTTTTCTGTGCACCTGAGCTCACCAAAATGTACCTGAAATCCTTGCTTTCTACTTGTCACATTATGATTTTCTCACACAGAAAAAGTTTCGCTGGCAAAGAAAATAATAGATTATTATAGCAAACAGAACTCAAAGTAGTCAACTTAAAAGACATGAGTACATGTTGAATCGTAATGTTTAAGACCAAGGCCGTATTCAGTGTGTCACACAATTGCAATGGCTGCAAACTCAGTTTGTCAAAAGTGCATAATGAGATTCAGTCAGGGAGGAATGAGAATGGGCAGAGAGGAATGCCATTCTGAAAGGAAAATATCACCTGTGATATTGCTTTTGAATAGAAAATCGAATGCATTGCACAATTTCTGAATAATCTCCGACTTTGAATAAAAGCAAAATTGAAATGACCCAAACCTTTCTACACATTGCATACCTTCAAAGGTTCAGCACTTACACTGAACACGGCTGAAGCCTGAAATGCTTTCTGTAAAGGCCAAGACGTATAGACGGGCTTTTGGCTGAACAAACATTTGGAAAAGAATAAATGTCAGTGAAATTTACATGATTTAAACTGAATCAAAGGATATTTTTGTGCCCATTTCTTTCATACCCTCGGCATTCCAATTTCCACAAAACACACATCCATTTGAAATGAAACCACAAATTGTTGTGTGCTGATGAATTCAATCTCCGAAGAAAAGACACATGGAGGGATGAGGATAATGAAAGAACTAAAATATATTGCGCATCTTTATGATGATTGCAATAGTAGTGTGTGCTGCAATGTGACAATAATACATAACACAATTGCCTGTAGCATTTATTTCATGCTGTGTTTAATCCTGCAGGAATAATGATAAAGGGAAACAATCAGAGAGTGTGTGAACACAATAAAGAGCTTGACGGAATGGGCTATTGCTCTCCCACAGAGAATAATTGAGTCCTAACCGGGGGTCAGCAGAATAAATCAACCTCCTATCTACAATAACTTATGACCTCCAGTACACCTACTAGCTTTACCTCAGAGTTTTAGCGTCCAGCTGTGCCCTTAATGTTGAGACTTATGTATACACATATATTTATTGTTCTATTATTGCTATGTTTTTACCCTTTCCCCAGCCCTAACCTCATGAGACTTTCTCTAAAAAACATTGTTTGTGGAGAGAATGTATCCAAACCAACTACGTTCTCAATTTCTATCTAAGCAATTAATAGAATTGTTGTATGAAACAATCTGATCACAATTAAAAATAAATATTGATAAAAAAATATATAAGATGTTAAATGTTTCTTTCTGAAACCACAGGTTTCCTCCAGAAAACTTGTAAAGTCTGGTGTTTGGGCGCAAGGGCAGTCATTCATCCTGCGACCCATCGTGTTTTGGAGTTAAAAAATGTTTAAAGTTGACAGGGAATTTGAAAATATCACTTGATAATTATGTGTTATTGAAAGATTCTGAGATTAATACCTGAACACCAACTATAAAGTCTAAAAAAAATTAAATATTTTAAATAAACTTTAAAAAAAATATAAGCCATGCTCAGCCTGATGCGGGCACAAGTAAAGCCTGGTGGCCCACCAGGCTTATAATGCACTGGGGGAAGTCCTACGCCTCTCTTACTTACATGGAACCTGGGGAAGGACTTTGGAACTGTGGTGAAATACTCTGTTTTCCTAGTTTTAGAGAGAATGTGAGCAGCAGTGTTCTGGTTCAGCTGAAGTTGTCTGATTGGCTTTATAGGCAGGCCTAGGAAGATGCTGTTGCAGTAATCAATTTGACAAAGAAATTAATTTCTCTAGATCTTGCTGGGATATTAGTCCTTTAGTCCTAGACATGATCTTCAAGTAGTAGAAGGCCAACTTCGTAGTTGTCCTTATGTGTGTCTGAGGGTTCAGGTTAGAGTCTGTATGATCATTCGTTTCTAGTAATAACTGAAGCTGTGTGCTGACTTTTGATTGTTCCTCTTAAGACAGTAAATTCAGTTTTGTTTTACAAAACACAGAATAAAATAAGGATACATAAACTCGCCACAACAATCTTAAACCATCCCTTTAATAAGTATTAATACGTTTTCAAGCAAACAAATCATAAACCCTTTTTTGTAGTGGAATTTACTAATATTAGAGGGAAAATGAGTGGTGTAGCTCCCCGCACACGTTGATCCCATTAGATATTTTTTATGTATTTGCATGACTCTTTGTTCTCCCTATTTATGTTAAAAAAAGTGTTCATTTAGATTTTTTTTCTTCAGGTGTTTGTGTCTTAGAGCTTCCCTTTGTTGTTCCAATTTTGATGTTTAGCAAGATGTGATTCAATTAATGCATAGTTACAAAGTGACCTGACTCCTTTGCGTTGTGCAAGTTTCTGTATAATCGTATTTAAAAAATTTAATCGTCCAGCTGTCTTCTGCGAGGTGGTGGAATGACCCTGCAATCAGACAGTTCACTTGTATTGTTTTAGATCTGCAGGGTAAAATGATTTAACCATCATATAGAAAAATTCATCTGAAAATCTGCTGGTATTTGGTGGCTATGACTAAAGGAACAGCAACTAAAGAGGATAAAGGTTTAATAAAATGCAGGTGTTCTGCCACTCATACAACCCCTATATATGAACAAAAACATTCAGCTTAGCGTAACTAGCCTTTGAAGATACTATTAAGTCCATGCCACATTAAATGTAACATTTTTTTTCTTTCAGCCAGTGATTTATCTTTGCTGATGAGCTCCAACTCTTTGTGGCTGGAAGGCCTTCGTACCATCAGCCTAATCCTTAGCTCCTTGCACAGATTCTTTATCAGGTTTAAGTCAGGAACTTAAATATGAATGTTGGTCAAATTGCAACATTCCTTAAAAACTAAATCTGCTACGTAGTTTTGGTTTAACTAAAGTCTGCTGGTCTCTGTAGGGATTTTTCAGAACCAACAAACCATTTGTTGAATGTTCTATTATCTTTTATAGACCATGCTTCTATGAGTAGAAAATTTACAAAGCAAAGCTTGGAGGCATTTAAAGTCTGAAAGCTTTGTTGGATTTTAAATGGTATTTTTTATTTTGTTTTATTTTTTTTGGAAGAAAAAGAATCTGGTAACAAGAACCAAATGGAATTCTAAAATAATAATAAAAAATGTTTCTGATTGCTTACGTTGTAATTTAAAAGTCCATCTTAGTAAGACAGTTAATCTTTTGAATATAGTAAGTAAATTTTATACAGTTTTGATTGTCATTCTGTGGTTGACACAGTTGCACATTTTAATCACCCACTCCGTAAACCAAAAAGGTTGTACATGCAGCGTCTATAATTTTCCATTGTACAGTATAGTTTCTCTGAAACCAAAGCAACATTTGAAAATGAAGAAGTCTTGATTATATCATAATCCATCTGAAAGGTTGTTTTTTTCTTTTTTTTGTTAAATGAATCACTGTTTTAAATTTAGTCACATCTAACAGCGCCTTGCTAAATTTCCCATATATCAAACGTTTTCATGTTACGTTGCAGCCAGTTGTCAGTGTATTTTATTAGTTATTTTATATGCGACTCAGTCACACATAACTGTGAAGCAAAAGGAAAATGATAGATTTCAAAATTGTTCCAAACTGAAATCTGAAACATGCAGGATGGATTTCGGTTCCACCTACTTTACTCCTGTATCCTTAGATGAATGACTTTATTTTTAGAATTTAAAAAAAAAATTATCAGAGAGAAATATATTTTGAAGAAAGACTGGAAAACAATGACTGAAACAAGAATTTAAGATGAGGAAATTTTATGCGAATCTCTGAAGTTGCGACAGATGGCCATTGTTCAGAACAAAACTATGAAACATAGATAAAAAAACCAAGTAGATTACAAAGAACCAAGTTTATGATTTTACTGACGATACTCTTTAGAAATGCAGAATGTTTGTCAGGTTGCACCAGCTCACATGGTTAGCCTCTCTTGCAATAGCTCCTGTTGTTGACAAATATGATGTAGTTGTTTGTCCTGGATTGTCCTGAATTCGGTTATGAGGATTTAAAAGTCTGTTTGCTCTACTGGCAGAATTTTCTCTGCAGCTGCACATTTTATTTTGATCTTGTGTGTTTGCTCCCATTGGAGACGCTTATCAGACGCTTCCAAATGAATGTGTGCCATCTCCACTGTATGTCATGTCAAATCACTCACTTAAGTCTGGGACAGAAATCGTACCTGTGTAAGACGGCGATCCCTCCTGCCTGGCTGGTGGAGCACGTCAAAAGGTTACCGATTTGAAAAAGGTTTGGCCATAGACGGGGTAAAGAAAAGAGAGTCTCTGTGAGCAATTGCAGTTTTGATCATTTTTCACCCCCACCTTTGTCTCTTTAATAGAGGTCCTTGATTAATTTCAGGAAGTTTTTCTCCCATTTTTCTTCTAACTTTTTCATTTTCATTAAACGTCCCTGTTGGAGCTCCACTCACACTGGATCATACGAGCTGGCTAAGCCAAGAGAGCACGGATGTGTCCGGCCAGGCTTTATTACAACCCCGTGTCTGTGCGGCGCGATGTAAATCAGCAGGTCAGAGGGTCATTAAAACACATTAATTTAACAATGTGGATAAAACCATTAGTGAATCTTTGCTCCTAAGGTTTTGTATCATCTCTCCCTCCACCTCATTTCATCTCTTACAACAATGTATAGCATTGAATAAGGACCTTTAAAACACAGTTTTAAAGATTCATCTTAACAGCAACATCTGAGGTCAGATCCACCAGCATTTGGGAGGAAAACATTGTCCAAAAAAAGCTGTAATGATCTGGTTACATTATAATTTCAATATTTTATATTAACTTCATTAGATAAAACTAAAATATCACAGCCTGATAAATAAGATCCACAATACAAGGTTTTTGGTATTGTTATCAAAGACTTTTAGCTATGCACTTTTGTTTTAAGTAATATTGTAATTTATTTTTATTTAAGTGTCTTTATGTTGGGGTTTGTCTTGTAAAGAGTGTCTTGCTAAAGTATTCACATCCTTGAATCTTTTTGTAGTTGTTTTTGCTACATTAACAACAAAGATTCAACACAGATAGTCTAGGCGTATTTCAGTGTCATATGAAAATGTTCAGTTGATGTAAAAAAATTTACAAAGTGAGAAACATAAATTTCTCTTGACATCATATTAATCAAGATGTAGTGTGTCTAACGTCTCCAAAGAGGAATTTTCTAACTTCGGATGAGGTAGTGAGGAAAACAAGGATTTTACTTTTCAGGAGTTCTCATGTTCATCTCAGTAAGTGCTTAAATCCGTCTCATTTTCCATAAGACCGCACTGAAGACTTCAGTTATGGTGCGAACTCCACGGTATACATACACAATGGAAATTTATGTTTACATAAAATCTCCTATCCCTATGGGGGTACTTAGTTCATGTTATGAATCCCCACAAAAATGATTGCACTATCCACAAAAATCAGATTACGGGATCACTTCTAATCTCCACCTTCTTAATTTGCATTTTACAAGCCCTTCAAGGAATGGGCACCTGATAGTAGGCAAATCTATAAATGATCTACTGAGTGGCATTGGTTTAAGCATCTTACCTGACTTAAACAAATAGTTTTTCATCTTGTACAATAGCTTTCAGGTATTCATTACATCAACCTCAAGTTAGTAAGTCGGTTAAACATTTAGGTTTTTCTTTAGTAGTATTATTACACTTTTACCTTGATTCGTTCATGTTTCATAAAAATAAAATGGACACCAAAGCTACAATGTTAACTCACAGGATAAAACAATATGCTTTACTCCATAAAACCAAATGTTACAGTTTGGATCCTGAGGGAAAATCATATAACGCATTGCCACCGTCTCCTTTTTGGTTTTAAATAGTTGTACATGTGCCATTGATTCTGAAGAATATTGTGCTGCTTTCTAAAGCTTTGGAGACCTACCACTATATTTTCTTTTTCTTTTACTGTAGTTTGAAGTTGGTGTATGTTGTCTTCAAAAACTGTTGAGTTGCAGAGCACAACATCTCCTAGTTGTTTCGTGATTTTACACAGAACGTATGTCTGAGATATTGATCAGGAAAATGTTCATACATTAAAACTCCTACTCAATTCTGATCAATCTAAAGTTTTTTACAAAGATTTAACATTTTTTGTCCAAAGATCCTATTGTGTGTCAAAGGAGAACAAGTCAAAATGTTAGACTCTATCATGAAGCATCAAGATTTGTAACTGACTCTTGCATTTTCACTCATTTCTTGTATTGTTGCATATGGTAGGCAGTCTATGCACAACAGTAGGTTTAAACAGTGGTACATCTTCTTTATACAGTCATATTAGGTGATCTGTCTCCTTATTTATATTCTCTCCTCACCCCTAAAATCACCATTGCTCCAATTTTTCTTATGCATGTCATTCCACAAACTCATTTTTGGGTCAAAAGTGTATAGCAGAAAAAGGTCCTGGATTCAGCTCCCAGTGTTGAACAAATGTTTCTTCATGGACTTTGCATGCTGAGTTGTGTGGATTTTCTCAGGTTAGTAGTACCATAGTTCAAAATGCAACTGTTGAGTTAATTGATCTCTCTAAATTGCCAGCAGGTATGAGTGATTGTTTCTCTTGTGTGTCTTGTGCTGCCATATAATAGACCAGCAACTTGTCCAGGCTTTTCAAAAACTGCTGATGATGTTATTGCTTCTGTAAGTTGCCAGTTGTTTTGAATAATTTGTATTATAGTGTGTATTTCATCATTATTGTGGTTATAATGTGAAACTATTATGTTGCAGTCTTTTCTTAGACGTCCTTGCCAAAGAGATTTTGAATCTCATTGGGATTATTACCGGTAATATAAAAGGCAAATTTATTTAAAATAAAAAAAAGAAGCAAACGGTCTCTTTTTATTTGCAGTAGCCCTGCAAAAATCACCAAATAAATGGCAGCTTCTTTTAAATATTCCATTAAAATGCATGACAAAGAAACAATTAAAGGGAGGGGGAAAACGATGGAAAGCAATTGAAAGATGTGTGCACTCAGGTGTATGCAATACACAGAGCTAATGCTGCTTTTTTGCTCAGAGTGTATGGATAGGTGTGTTGGCGATGCAGCCTAATCACCTACTGCTACAGTGAGTCCAGAACCCTCTCAGTGGACGCCCCTTTTGGGCTGCTTCCACCGGCGCCGAGTTTTCGTCTCACAGCACTCTTTAATTAATAATCAAGCTAATTGGATTGAGATCCCCCATTGTGCGGGGCATGTGTGGCATGTGTGTGTGTGTGTGTGTGAGTGAAGGGTGTATAGTATCAGCGCGTCGGGCTGCATCAGACCACACGTTCGAGTGCGTTTTAGAGACTGTGCTTGAGAGGGAAAAGAGGCTACTTCTTATTCTGTTCCTCTCCCTGCGAGAGCTAAAGATGATCATAAAACCTGATAGCGCTCACGAGGCAGCTCTCATTTTATAGGAATGTCTTCCTTATAGGTTGTAAAACATGCACCTTTCTCTACCCTCTACTCTCCAAAGGTACAATAAAATGATAAAGTAGCGTGTTTATTGCATAAACACTGTTGGGGGGGAAAAAAAGTCGTGGTTCATCCTGAAAGTTTATTTGATTTTAAACGTTCATATTATTTCTCCTGACAAGCTTTGACAAATAAATAAATAAATTCCACAGATTCAGTTCATAAACACATTAGTCACCTGAGTTAAAAGTGGAAAATCAAGTCTTTTTCCCCCTTTCATTCCTCTTGTTGACAAATCGCCAGGAGTGACACAGGCAAAGTTGTGTCAAAGCACCTTTGGGAGATTTCTTGCTTCTCTGCCTGCAAGGATTTACTTTATATATATGTGTGTGTGTATGGTTACTTTTTAACTTTATTTCAAAAGAGGACTTCTGAGAATTCAGACCCTCTCCATCTCATTTCACCTCAGCTTCCTTGCTTCCCACAGCGCTTGCACAAACAGAAATAATCCACAGCGTTCTTATTTTTATATATTTGCTTAGAGGCATCACTGACACAGCCCAACACAACATCCCAAATGAACCACCGGCCTCCACATGAAGTAATTGAAAGTGTCAGAGTTTAAACTGCTCTTCAGCTACTATTGTTTGACATTTTGATTTATGCAATAAACTGCTATTAAAGCCTACATCGGTAGTCGGTCCGCAGGTTTTCGGACATCATAAACACACACAAAAAAATTTGTCAATACAAATTCTGTGCTTGGCGTTGCACCTCATCGCTCCGTTCCTTCTTTTCAAACGGGGTGGGAGGGAGGAGCTGTAGGCCACTTCTCTATATTAGATGTCAGGCCTCAGATACAGACTCAGGCCTGTGGGTAAACACTTTGACAGCTTCTACAGAGGATATTTTGTCTGTGAAATGGAGTCTGCATTACTGCAGGTGAAGAAAGACAGAAAGGCAAAATAGCACCCTCGCTCTTTGACAATAGCCCTCATTTCTTTAGAGTTAAAAAATGCATTTGTGACGAAACAAGATGGCATCAAAACACATGCAGAATTTGCTCTGACAGAGTTTTGCTTCTCCTTGATTCAGTGAGTACATCCTCTTTCGAGCTAAGGTGTTTGCTTTAAAATTTGATTTGGAAATAAAAGTCTAATATCACGAGTGCAAAGCACACAAGCGTTTCCACATTTGAGTACTAAATTCAATTAGTCATTTTTTTTTACAGGACTTGAACAGATGTTTGGACCAAGCTTTAGTTCTCAGCTTGAGATCCTCATTTTGGCTCAACAACACATCTGTACAGAGAAGATTTCTTGGTTGGCTCAGCAAATGCAAACTTGTCCACATCATCATCATCATCATCATCATCATCATCATCATCATCATCATCATCATCGTTCTACCTTAAAGCATCTCTTTTCATGTAGTGTGCCTTCAGCAACCTATTGTTGTGTTTCTGCATTTGAAAGTTTGCATTCCTGTGAGTGTTTTTTTTTTCAACGTTTTGGTAATGATGGTTTTCTGTGTTGCCTGCTTTAACCAGTACCTTCTTGCCACATCTCAGCTGCCTGCACGCCCCAGTAATCTCGCATGAACTCACCTGTCTTGTAATCCTGAAATCAAGCTGCCCAGCATGTGTTGTGCTTGGTTTTCTTTGTCCTCTATTGTTGTTACCAACCTGTTTGATTGGTTTACTGAGTAATTTCCTATCAAAACTAGACGTTGTCACACATCTCCATTTTTAAGCCTCCATTGGATTCTCCTGTGCCACATGAAAGTATTTGGTTTTAGCCAATTGCGACAGAACACTATGATCATATAGCTCCTCTGCTCTCATCTGACTACAGGGCATTGTTCCTGCGGTCTTGTGACTCATTCAGATGCAAGTTTGCGAACCTAAGTAGTGCTGTCATATTGGTAACAAACATTTCTTCAGTCCCTCTCTATTTACAATATTTACTAAGGATTCTGGGATGGGGCTCTTTAGTTTTTTTCTATTAACATTACTCTGAGCACTGAGCTGTCTAACATTGAGGTCCACTTCTACAAAGATTAATAAAATAGTTCCACTTGTGAAGTGTTTTGTCACAGTGGACTTTGTTGGAAATTAGTCTATAACCTTCCAGACTGATGTGTATCAACATCCTATTCTCTAAGGTCATTGCTAATAACACACACCTGAGGCGCATAGCTGTGTGTGTAGTAACACACACCCATGTGGTCCAGATCAGCAAACTGTCCAAATTTAGCTTTATTTTATTCATTAGTAACTGGACATCAAAAAGAGGCAAAGAGAGAAAGCGGGTGGGGGTGTGCTTCAGTAAATGGACTGGGGCCAGGAATGGACCTCAGGACAGCTGCATTGAGGGCTGTTGTTTCAGCATATGATACTTGCTTTACCGCTGAGCCATGTAGTGTCCAAAACCTGTTTTATGGGGGTGATCACACCAGCTGACAATGATCTGAACACGCTTTATTTAGCACCACTGGAGCACTTCTTCTCCTCTTCTATCGAGGAAGCAAGAGTTTATATTTTTTGCAATTTTCTGTTACATTTATCCAATAAATATTCACAACGTGGAATCTGTTTGTTTTTTAAACACATGAGGTTTCATTATTAGAGCATGTGGGTTTGGATAGAGTTCATTTAGGTTACAGTTACTCTGCTTAACTAAGAGCAGTGATAATCCCTGGATATGCCTTTTACAGAATCGAATCAAACCAAATAAAAACTAAGTAGCTTTAACTGCTTTATATGATCTGTGTTCGCATGCAGTCATAAACCACCAGCAATAAAATTTTCAAGATAAAAAAAATAAATATAGGGATTTTATGTGACATCCTCCCTTTCTGATCGCATTAAAAAACATGAGACTGTGCATGTATACGTGCGCATATGTGTGTAACACCAGGGGGAGGGCATATAGGAGAATTTCTTGGTTGCATGGGCTTCAGTGTGGCAAATTAAATTTGAATGCAAATGCAGCGGTATTTCTTGACAGTCAGTGATAAAAACCCTATTATGTTTAATGATATGCTTTGTGAATGTGCATGAGTGGAGAGTGGCCTGCAACTCAGGGGGGCATCTTCAAACGTATGCCTACCCACTCTGTGGGGGCTTTGATCAGCAGCACTCCACACACAAGTAAACGCATTCATATGTGCATGTTATCATGTTGATGAAGTTTGCAGTGCAGCAACTTCCCTCAATTCGGTTTCCTCAGAAGGCCATAAATTTTCTCTGAAACATGTTATATTTACCTTAGCTCATAAAGATTTGGAGCACAATATGTTCTGGAGAGCTCAGCTGGACTTTCTTTGAAATTAACCTTGTTTTATGTATTTTTTATAGCTTCATGCTGCTTTTTGAGTCTGCATACATTCCACAACATAACTTTTGGACCTTTCTTTTTTTTTTACTATGTTAAAAATGATGTATTAAACATTTTTATAGCAACTCATACAGTGTACAAGCAGCAGAAAAGCATAATGCTTTGGCTGAATTTTATTTTATTTTTATTGTATTTCCATTTATTGCTTGCCATTCTCAACAATGCTGAGGTTAATGTCAAGTCCTCAAGTCTTTGTTCTTATGTTCTTATTGATAGCCTTTTGTGGGGTCACTGCAGGCCACAGGTTTGGTCCAGAGCTGAAACTTCATCCCACTGTTCTCGTTTGTTGTCGGAAGTATGATTAAAGCGAAAATACTTTTCTTTGTGCCAACTTCTACAATTTCAATGTAGTTTTAAGTTACAATTTTTATACAGTCCCACAGCACCTGAAGCATTTTATTTGCTTCTAGAATTAGGACTTCTTCAATAAGCTCTTGTCTTTCTCTGACTGGCGCTTTCCTTTTCTAAAGCTGGATGCTAATATTTCAGCGAGAAAGCAGCGAGAAAATATTCTCGCTGCTTTCATATGATTTATTGATAACCCAGCTGGTGACGTTATGTGGTTGTAGTTAATTGTGTGCCAACAAATTAACAGAAAAACTTGTGTAGCTTAATAATTTAATAACCTACTTTGTTTTGGATGTGGTAAAACGTAGCTGTGCTCTTCTAAGGATGTCCCTGCTAACTGATCTAAGGGATGCTGGCAGAGAAAGCTATGTGATACAAAGAAACAGGAGACTCAAGATTTTTTATTTTTTTTACATTGATGTCATCATTGCACTGTGAACAATTTCTAGATTAAAAAAGATTTTAAAAACTCATAAGAGCAATAAGGTTTGTAAACCGGACATGAACATAAGCAGTAACTTTTAAACACATGGTCAAAACCCCACGATCCACTAACTGGGAAGGAATTCAGACACTCAGACTTGAACTGGTCTCAGGGACAAAAGACATTTTTGCTACTCCATCAAACAGTTAATTTTACCTGAAAATGAATGGTAAATTCTTCCAAAGATAAACCTATACAATAATATTTGCAAAAGCAATTCATTTCAAGGTGATAAAAATCAGAAAATTTACATTCAAGTTGAATAAATACCACTAATATCAACATGTTCAGGACAAACTGCTGAAAGCTGCTGAAAGGTTCCAGCAACCCCACAACCCTGAGCATCATCAACTATTGAATAAATAGATAAATAACAATCTTCACATGTAAATATATATATTTTTCTTATGTGTGAGTTTGTAGATTTAAATAATAATAATAATCAAATAGCTACAGCTCTGAAGAGCTTAGCATGGCTGCTGAAAGACCTGAGAGGGGTTTGAAGCCGTGTTCTTTCTGCTCGCATCACTTCGGTTCTGTCCTGTGGAGACGCTCTGGGGTTGGCTCCAGCCAGGTGGAATGAGAACAAACAAGCTGTCGGAAGTAATCACATCTTCTAGAATCTGGACATGTGAATGCACCGGTATTATCTATCCATCAGGAATCAGAGCCAATGGGCGTTGTTAGCCCCCTCAACCCCCTACCCTCTCCAAACTGGAGGGTGTGCACTGATGAAAACTGTTATCTTTATACTCCAGACAGGATAAACACGTTTAAATGTTTTCCTTACCTAAAACATTGTATACTCAAGAAAAAATAATAATATTAACTATAACCAAAACTAAGAAAAGGTCAGGTCTTTAAGAATAAAAGTTGGTGCAGTTTACCACACAGGAAACAACACAGCAAAACAAAGGTGAATCCCTGGAGTATTATAAGAGTGCATTTTCTTAATTAATGTTGTTGCCACTATTCTTTTGTATTACTTACACAATGTTATTTACAAAACAGGTGCTTCCATGAATGAGGACTGCAGGGACACAAGAAAGGAACTGAAGGGAAATAAATTATTTTGTGCCAAACCCAGGGGAAAGTTCCTGTTTACCTGCAAAAGAAACAGTCGTGTTCTTTCTTGTTTAATCCTTTCCTTTTGAATGACAGGATTATTTTTGTGGGCAAAAAAATAAATAAATAATGACAAACAAACATTTTAGATAAGTATTACTATCTTCCATCTTTCCAACTGCAGGTTATTGAATATCCCAGTGGAGGGGAAAAACTAATTACGAAACATGTCTGGCTAAGAGAGTTATCTGCAAGATAGCCCGCAGTGCAGCCATGTTTTGGCCCTTTTAGGTTTTTTTTTGTTGTTGTTGTGCAAACTAATTAGCTTTTTTTTCTTTTTCTTCGTCTTTTTCTGATGGAGAAATACTCGGCTGCTCCCCAAACTAGTAATGACCTTCCATTGGAATTATGACACCAGCAGATGTAAAGCTTTTGATTAAGCCCATTTACACGGAGCCTGCGCTAGTTGAGACGTTCAGCTCTGATGCTCAGGATTATGATTCCCATTCTGTTTTGCCGTAGGTGGACTGCTATTCTAAATTACTTTCATTATGAATGCTAAATCTCTCCCTAAACTTTGATGAAACCTTGAGATGATACATTTCCTTGAGCTTCCATTTTTCACAGCCTTTTCTTGCAAAACATTGCCAAGTAGCTAGCAAAGGCACATGCATGACTTCATTTCACAATTTTTTTTAGCACAAACTGCTTAAAATCCTAAGCTCTTCATTTAAAATTAAAATTGACTTGGTTAAAGTAGTTTAGATGCACTGTATTAGTTCAGCATTTTGGTCCTTAGGTCAGGATGAAACAACACAATTAGCCGTTCAAGCGGATCACTGCCCAAATCCATAAATTGCGTTGGGGGGGTATTAGACTTTGTATTAGTGAAAATACAAAAGGCATGTTGACCATTTTAACACCGACAGATTACTCGCTATGGGAACATTATAACTGGTAATCTGCTTACGAAGGTGTAGCATGTCTATTAGGACAAAGAAAAATTGGTGGGTATGTTGTTATTTTTATGTTGTCTTTTCATTTGTTCTTGAAATTGTATCTCACTGTAGCTGTCCGCATTTAAAATAAATTTAAAAAATCACGAAAGAAAGAAACTGAGAAGCTTGGCATCAATGAATAGCATAATTGCCTCACAAAAAGGTAGTACAGTCTCAAGCTTTCCATTACAATTTTAAAAAAATGAGGCTATGGCGATTTGAATGTTGGCACAAGAGACTGGTGAGAAAATAGGCCTCAAAGTTTCTACCTTTATCTGGGTGTGTAAGTAAAGACTTTTATATTACTTTGCAATAATCTTCATCCTACAGGAGTCACTGTTAGCTGGTACGACTGACTTATCTAGTTTGAAATATATATTAGAAGTGTTTAGCTATGCATTATCCCATTTTCCAGTCTTTGTCCTGGAGTTTGTGAACCCTGAACTTTAGTGGAATTAAACCATGCCTAAACACAATTTGTTAGACAGTGATTTCTTTCGACGCTAATGAAGCCTGACATAAATAGTTATTTTATTTTAGGGGTTATAGTGACTAGATGCAGGTCAAACTTGATTTCTGGGCCAAATCTAGATGGGCATTTGGCCTGGAGCAGTAAACTGAACTGGCCAATGTCTTTATAGACATCTCTATAGGCTGTAACCAGCGTGGATCTGTATTACAGATGTGGGACAACTCTGAATTAGAGGTGATCTAAAGGCAGTGGCGCAAAAAGTGGGTATATAGGGTATGCAACGCATAGGGGCGCAAAAACCCCGTCTGGAGGAGGCGACGCGCCTGTGATGTTTTCCCAAACACTTCAGCGCGCCCTTCGCTCCTTCACCTCGTGCACATAACGAGGTAAAGGTAGCGAGTTTTACCCTTCACGTATCGGGGGGGGGACGAGAAGAAGATCATCGCAACTTCACCCTGATCTTCCGGGGGGATTTATGTTTTCGCAGATTTATGTTTTTGTATCCACCTGAAAAATGTGTAGTTGCGCCACTGTCTAAAGGTGAAATAAAAATACCACATTCAGCCAAGATGTGGCACAGCTAGGGAATTCTTCTTTCATTTTTAGGCTTGGTTTGGTCCAGACCAGATCAGAGCCAAGACGGTTTTTGCAGGTGTCAGGTGGGTTCATAATCCTCGCCTGGGATGGAGCTGGCACATGTGCATAAACCTTCTGTGACTGTTATGCAGATCTGGCGACCAGTAAATGGATTTGCCCCAAATCTGAATGGTGCCTAAGACCCACTTGGTCACCGTCACAGCATACTCAGCCCAGCCACAGTAGAGCAGGTCCGGACAGGCTCTGATATGCATGCCGGTGGCGCCATGCAGGTTTCCATGACAGGTTCATATGCAGAATGCAGCGGAGCAGGCTTGAGTGCACGATGGACAAGGCCTATCATTTTACATTATGTTATGTTGCAAGCCTTGTATATGTTTCACAAAAAATGCTGTATTGCATTGGAATTGTGTTCTAAAAATAACAAAACAATTTTGAAACTCACCCGATGAGAAATTGGAGAGTATTCCAGCAAACTTTAATACCTTCAATCTAGCATGTTGTCTTTTTTACACAGGTATATCTTTCTGGTTGGCATTGTCATCTCTGAAGTAAGGACTGTGTACCTGTTAGTTTCAAGATGTCTAATTATTCTTATGTTCTGCCACTCCTTCTACTGCTCAAGAGTAGTCTGAAGGAAGTTTTCTGCTTTCTCTGTATGGATAATTATCTTTTCTTACCTTGTGGTGGCGATTTTGAGAAACCTTCTGTTTCTTTCAAACCTCCAGCTAACTGGCTGAAGCCAATTAAAAATAGCGTGTGATCAGCCAATGAAAGACAACTGTGGGTTTGAAATGAAACACCTCTGTAAAGAAAATGAATTAAACTCAGTTTTTAAATCTGTGAAACTGCTTCTGGTTGCAGGCATGTGACCTCAATCACTTTGGACTTATTGTGGACAGTTTTTACCTTCTACCCCATTTAAAATCGACAGAAGTGGATGTGAGCAGGCATACTGGCCGAACTGTTGTTTTGTTATCCTGTTGACCTTTTTTGTTGCTTTCCATTCAGCACTTAATATTTTGGATACATTCAAACACGTGTGTGGCAATAATATCAATACAAGATGCCCCGCAAGACATCCCCGCTTCCCCCAAAGAGCCCAGTGAATTTCACAATGTTGTCAGCCTCATGTCCCTGATTCGTTTATTTGGTGTGATGCTCTACCACATCGTCTCCAGCAACAAAATCTCCAACTGTGAGGTACAAGTGTAAACTGCCACTGCAGTAAAAAGCCCGGACTAAATTGTCAGCAAATTCTCATGGGCATTTCCGGTGTTAACATGTGAAAATAGCTTCATGGAGCTGGGTGAGTAAAAACGAGACACAGACTCTTTCCATTCTAAACGCTCTCCTCTGGGTCTTTGCAGCTCTTCTTTTCCCACATTTTAGTGTTTTTTTTCTTCTTCTTCTTTTGTCTCATCTTACTTGAAAAAGCCAACTGTTTACTACATTAAAAGAATCTCAAGATATTCAATTTCAACTCCATATGTACAATAATAGATTTTGAAACGTACACTAATAAATCCTCTGTGTCTTTTTGAGATGAAACACCCAAGTGAGTAAATAAAACCCTGCAATATAAATAACAATAATGAATGTCTTTATGAGAGAATCCCAGAAAACAGTACGACTTTATAGTGTAGAAGTAAAATGTATTTTTAGGATCTTGCAAAGACACATGAAAGGAAGGGGGTAAAAAGGGAGAACAGCAAAAACTAGGTTTCCTTTAGTATGGGCAGCAGTATGTGTTCCTGGGGACTTAACTACTATGCCCGCATTGCTGATCTGTTAATGGCTGGCATCATAACTCTCTGTCCAAAGGTTGTATTGCTTTTGTCACAGGTTCATCACCACACTAAAAGCTTAGTGCTTTGCACAGGAACAGCATAACCTCCTACTGGATCAGTTCTGTCAGGTGGGAAAAACCCCCCACTTAGTGTATCCACTGGTGTGATAAAACCCTAGAACAGGCTCAAAGAAAACGAATCCTATTCAAATTAGAACAAGACAAAATAGCGAAGCAAAAAAGCACAAATGTTAAATGTGTTGGTGATTTTGATATAGATCACAATAATAATCACTTACTGACTGCTGGAGATAGGCACCAGGGAGCTGGTGTATCAAAAAATATTTTCCCCAGGTGGAAAACGGAAAAAAACAACACATACTATTCTGAAGAGATTTCAAGATGAGCATTTAATTTAAAAAAAAAAAAATCAGCAATTGATACTTAAAAACAAGACACAAAAATGTAGAAGGGGTGACTTTTATTTAAAAAGTATAGAAAAGACTTTCAGAAGACTGACATTGGAACATTTTAAGTCCACCTCAAAATGCACAACTTTGTCAAATGTTATTCTATTTTCTTCAACCCATCCATAGTTATGTAAAAATAAAATTTGAAAATACCACAGTTGTAACATATGATGTGAGAGCTCACGTCCAATAAATCTAACCATTTACACAAGAATCCATTGGGAATATTAAGCAATGGCATCCCTAATTTAGACATTAAGGTTCAAGGGAATATATGAAAGAATTGCCAGAAGGCGTTTTCTTGAGCTTTCCTCCCACAAATGTTAAAATCTTTCATTCTAAAGCTGGATTCAGCACCTCCGGTTCATTCACACAGGCTCTTCATTCAGACGAAGAGCATCTGAATTCTGCACTAAGCAACCTCTATTACTGTCTTTATGTTTATAACAAGAGGTTTTGTATTGTGAGTTTGTACAAATTGGTTTTTTAATCTGTAATCTGTTTCTCAGATGTTTAGGTGGTTGTAATGCCGGTGCAGCCATTACACTTTGTTTTTAATTACCAGTGGATAATGATATTTAATACTGCAGGAAGTCGTAACATTGTTTGCAATTTATCAACACTATATAACTTTAGCAACTTCGAGGGATTTTTTTCTTTTTGTGTGTGGATGTATTAGAGGTTCCCAAAATAACTTTCTTTGAACCCTTGTTGTTAATTACACCATGAGCCCCGAAGTAAACTGTACTCAGCATCTTCTTGTTTGTGTTAGACTCTTTGTACTCCTTCGAGATGCAGACCATAAACGCAGACCGGTACTGGGATATTATGACAGTTTGAGACATTAGAGTCTCTGTGACACTCAAATACATAAAACCGCTAGTGTGCAAACATTGACATTGGTATGAACTCTAATCTAATCTTTGGTAATTTACATTTCATTTTGACCCCAAATGAGTCATTTTATTTGAAATCGACAAGTGATGCATCAATGAGAAGGTATTTTGTTCTTGATGTGCAGCGTTTAAGTTGGAATTTGCTGTGCGGGAGGCGCTGTTGATCAATGGTCTTAGGGTAAGGTGATGGTACACCGCAATATATGCAGACATGAAGGTTTTCACAATGAGCTCCTATACTTCTCTTCCAAATGTCTCCTAAAATTATTTTGTGCTGATTATTTAAGTACATAAACAAAAATCAGAATACAAGACTCTAGAGAGGTATATAATTATCCCTAGAGACCGGTCTTGGTCTCTAGGGATGTTAGAAAAGTTTGATAAAGAATCTGATCATTTTTGTGGGTCATACAGTTGTATAGAAGATACCTGGAAGAAGACACCACCCACCCCCTTATTCATGCAATGTCATTTATAACAATTCAACTGTGGCTAAAAAAAAATTTTTTTTAGAGTTACGGGTGATCAATGAAAAAGCGAAAATTAAACCCTCTAATAAAATGGAGTCCTCTGTGTTACACTTCACAGGAGTTTGGTCCCTTTGTACTTTAGAATGAACCTTGTCAGCTGCCGTAACATTTGGCTTAAGAGGTACTGCTATAGTGCCCTGCTCTCATCAGGGTCAGCGCCTTTACAAAGGTTCCCACTGCACTTACAAAGATTGCTGTGTTTGTTTAGTCTGTTGTGAGAGTACGAAGCATCCGGACCCTCAGAGGACATAACACTATATAAGATGAAGGTAACAAAGTGGAATTCAGCATGTAAGATTGAGACGTGGCCAAAATGTAATGAGACATTACATCACCAAGAACTTCAGTCTAGTTGACCCCCAGTGTACCTTCAACCAGCAACACGCAGGTGAGTGCTGATGGATCACTGTGAGGTTTAGAGACTTGTTGACATGTGAACTGATGTTGGAAGAGATCAAACCACAGAATGTATGATTGGTAGATAACCACACAGCTTCCAGATTTACGGTAATCACAGCCCAACCTAAAATGTATGTGGAGGGCAGGCGTCACACACTGGAGTAGAAATCAGATGACTTCTTCAATCTAAGGAAAGACTTCCCCACAATGCTCACAGAGTAAAGGTTTTATTGTTTTTCTTTTAACATATGTCAACTCCTGGTGGTCTAGATCTGTAATAAAGAGTTCTGAGATTTTTATTTTTTGTGGTAAAAAAAAAAGGATAAATGTAACATTGGTTGTGATTTTGTTATGTCTGATTGAGGTTTGGTTTTAGTTAGCAGCTACCACCTGTAATGCCAACATCACCTGTGTCTATAATGCAGTTCAGAGAGTGCAGGTTTACCTGTCACTCATGTTTTATGGATCCTGGTCAATATTTTTTCTTTACATGAGTCATCCTTTAGTTCCAATTTTCATGCATCTGCAATAGTTATCACATAATCCTTGCCTGAGCGACCAGAAAATAGAATATTTTATGAATGAGATTTCCAGAAAAGAGAGGCAGCGAAGAGAAAGCTTTTGTCATGGACCTTATGCTCTTCTGACACCTGTCATTAGTCACTTTAGTGCAGCAGAAGAGCAGTTTCATTTTGTGAAGCGAGAAAGAAAATAGTATTGAACAACCCCCACGGTCAAATAATTTTTGAGAAACTTCAGGCAGAGTGATAAAATACGTGACTCTGTGGATCGATAGTACTGTTGCTTTTCAAAGGTTTTCATGGGATTTGTCAAATTAGGGGCTTGGGAGAAGTTCATCACTCTGACTTTTCTGTAATTTTGCACCTATCAGCGTGAAAGCTGTATAAAACAGGGCACATTTATGTGTAGCTGCAGTTTAGTGCTTTTAGTTCCATTTGAAAAAAATCCATTTTACATAAGTCACATTAATGATGCATATTCCTGTGGTTGTTATACATATAGTTATCTTTAATACACCAGACCAATGCAAAGTAGTGTATAATTGAAAGGTTGGAGAAAAATTATTGAAATATTTTAAATACTTCACAAATAAATGCATAATCATGTTTAGTGTTTTCTTCCTGCTCTTGTTGATATATTTGGCTGCCCGGGATTTTATTTAGAACTGTTAGAGTAAAGGACAGTGAATATAAATGCAGATCACACCTTGCAGACTTGTGATTGAAAAGAAAACTTCATCATCATACATCTGTTTTTTTCTTCTACTTCATAAAAATCCATAGTTACGTCCGTGTACCGAATGCCGTGCAAAGGCCCATTGTGTCCTTAGTGTTGATTCATAGTTGTAATGAGATAAAATGTAAAAAGGACAAAGGTTCAAGGGAAAGAACACTTTTGAAAGGCACTGTAAGAAAGGAATCACATAGCTTGATTTCATAAAGAACGCTCTTGAATGCAAATTAAACTTTCTGAATTATATCCTAATATAATAGTATGTCACCTAATTATATATAATGTGGTGCACAAACATGTCATTTAATTACATAATGTGTATGGGTATGTTCTGCCTCAGCAGCTGAAGAATGCTGTCTTGTCACTGTGTTGCCTTGCAAAGCCCTCAGCTCTTTGTCTCCATTATGTTGCCCTGTAGATTCTTATGTTACACACAGGGATGCAAAAAAAAAAAAAAGTGACATACTGTCATCTGCTCTTACATAGGCTCCACTCGCTCCAACTTCTGGCATGCTAATGGTTGGGAGTCTTAATTAAAATGTCAAGGTGGCGTGATGTCCCATTAAGGCTCCCCTCCCCTCCCCGTCCCCTTCCTGTGTCTGATCCTCCCCAGGGACCTATTAAGCCCAGGCCAAAATGATTGAAGTTCAAAGAGGTGAGCCCGAAGGTTGGATGCTCATCGCTTCGCGCTTCATCGTCGTCCCAGCATCCTCCTACCCTGACCTTTAGCAAGACAGCTATCCGCGCTAATGTGCTCGCATATCTAATGAGAGGGGGCTTTAGACTCAGCCCTCCCTGTCAGGCATCTAGGCGATAATGCCACCAACCGTTACCGTAACTGGTCTCTCTCTACTTCCCCAGCTGTCTTTCTCTTTTCTTTACCTGTTTTGTCTCGCTGCGTCTTCTTCCCTCCCAGGAAAGGTTATTGGAAAGGACAGGCCGCTGCCTGCTTTTCATAACAGGCGGTGTGTGGATGTCACTGCCGTGGCAGGGCCATTCTAATAAGCTTCTCTCATATATCAACATAATGGTGTTCCAAGCACATAAATCATATTACGAGACATTGCCAATAATGCATATGTTATTCCAGTAATAAGACTAAGAATAGACATCAACAGACAATTTTGTTGGTCAGACGAAAACCTACGTAGGTGGGACTATCTGTCAGGTGTCCATAGTGTGAGCAGTAAACCCTGAGAGACCAACAGAACGTGGTTGAAGTTGATCTTTGCCATAAATTGGTCTATTTTTCCTGATAAAAACAAGGAACCTAATCACAGGTTTGATGCAGAAATGGATTGAGTCAAATTTAGATGATCTGTAGCAAAAATAATGTGCATGTGGAATATCTGGCAAAGGTTCTCACAAATAATGTCATAAATGTGTATTACCAGGATATGTGTGACAGGCCAAAACAAAGTAGAGCAGAATAGTGAAGTGGAATATATCTTTCTTTCTTTTTTTTTTTAACATAAATATTTATAAAAATGCGTGGGCTGCAAGTGTATTTAGCCACTGTGGGTCAATGCTTTGTGAGGACTTTGGGTTAGAATTGCAGTTGCATGTGTTTTGGGGCTGTTTGCAACTTTTATAGCTCTTTTAAAAATTTTTTTGCTGCCTGGCAGTCTTTATTTAAAGTTTGATTTGTGTAATGCACAGCTATCAGTTTACTAGTTGACAGATTCTCCTTCCTGAGCTTTAGGTTTTTCTGCAGATCTTTGCAAGGATTTGTTTTTTGCTTCTCCTTTGCTTCTCTGTATACCAACCGGTCAGTTTAGGTGAGCGTTGGTAGGTTTGGAGGTCTGTCATACTCGTTCCATCCTTATACAATTTAGTGAAGAGTGTGCGAAACTCTGGATATTTTTTGTAACCTAACTCTTTGGTCTTCATAAAGCTGTTTATCAGAGGCCTTCAAGGAAAAGATGTATTTATATTGAGATTACGTTACGTCCAGATGACTTTAGCAAGAATCTCAGGTAGACTAAAGAATAAAACGGACTGAAGTAAATGAATACCTCCTCTATATTTTTCTTCATTTAAAGTTTTGAAAACCATCTATGATTTTCTTTTGTCCTCAACTACTTTGTGTTGGTCTATTAAAATAAAAAATGGTTGTACCGTGGCAAAGTTAGAACAACTGAATCCTGACCCGGAGTCTTTCCCCTTGGAGTTTGCATGTTCTGATGGGGCATGAAATGCTTCTCTAGGTTGTCCAGCTTCATATCAGTCCAAAAGCATGACTGTTGGGTTAATTAGACTGTCTAAATTGACAGTGTCTGTTGCTTGTTATGTGTGTATGTTTGTTACCTTGCGATGAACTGGTACCCAGCCTGGAAATACACACTCGACCCTGCAGTTATCAACAAATGTAAACAAGGGATGGATAAAATTCAGATTTTTGAGGATGTATTGTGTCCAAATGTGAAACATTTCAAGAGCTATGAATATATTTGCGTGGTAATGTAGATAGCATGACAGATTATAGAGAAAAGTAACAGCCTATAGGTTTGAGGTGAGAAAGACTGCATGTGTATGTCCCCGACTTGTGTGATTTGTTTCTCACTTAAGCCCCCTTATCACTGAAATCATTAATCACACTCTCCGGAGCGCCTCAGTTCCACAGGCCTTAAAAACAACCGTGATTAGACCGTTTTTGGATTTTGAAGAAAAGGAAAACTATCGTTTGATCACCAATCTTCTCTTTCTGTCTAATGTTCTGGAAAAAAAATCCCTTCAGCCCATCATCAGGACTACTTTAAAGGATTCAGTTATGTTTGAACATTTTTTTGTTAAAGCTGCTGGTTTTCCTACAGTACAGAAAAATTACCACAGGAGGCCACTTTCCAAGTCTCTTCCTCACTACTTGTCTTTCTAGACCTTATAACTTCTTTACAAAATTGTCAATCATAATGTTCATCATCTCAACCATAAAACTGGCTTCGTGGAGCTGCTCTGAATTGGTTCAGGTCCTCCCTCAAAGACAGCTGATTCTGTGCCTCTAGGGAATTCTAGGTCTCATACTCACACCTGTGGGGGTCCCAAACAGACCAACACTCTTCAACATATATGCAACTTCTGGGTCACATAATTTGCAAGCAAAAACATCTGCTCCAACAACAGTAACTACATCTGTCCCCTCAGATTCAAATCATGTCCCCAAGGCTGTAGAATGCACTGCAGGAGAGCCTGAGAGCAGAGTAGGGACCATTACAAAAATGCTTCAGAGACTTCAAGCCTGCTAGTAGGAGTCCAATAGGAATCTATTCTTGCTCTTTGGTGTTTCATCTTTCACATTGCACTGTGTGGTTTGCTTAAAGTGAAAAGAGCTCTATAAATAAAATTAATTATTATTATTATTATTATTATTTGAGCGCACAAGTGTGCATGATTGTGGACACCAATTTTGTTCAAGTGTTAATTGCATCTCTACTTGTACTTCCAACAGAACAAAAATAACCCACACCTCAACCTTCGCTCTTGACCTCCCTAGACAATTATCCCTTCCAAACAGCCCCACCGCCCCCACCCACCCCACACTCCTCAACTTCCACCAACTTCTTAATGGATATGTGGTAGGATGGGTTCAAGGTAATCAGTGGGCCATGCATATTTGTACCCACTCACTTCATCAGTTCGAGATTACCAACAGGGAAATCAATGAGCAGTGCCCTAATGAAGGATCTGCACTTATGCCCAATGGACCTGTTAGTTTTTATCTTTTTCCTAACATGGTATCAATGAGGTCCCTGGATACTGTGGCTCATGTATCATAGAGTATGCAGCCCTGGTAGTCATGTGCGCACAGTCATGCGGCGAAGGAGGCAGTCATGACGTTCTCAAACTGTGCTGGATGTACAAAACTTTTAGCGAATTCAAGGTTTTTATCACGCTGGGTGGCTTTCATTAGCAATCAAGCTGAACAAGCTTCTGCAAGCTGAGTGGGCTGCATTACATTCATGCCATAAAAGAACTCCACGCTCTGTCAATAAAAATAATACAGCCCTCACAATGTTGTTAGGGGACGATATTGGTGTTTTATGCTAGAGACTGTTCATTTTTATATGATCTCTGATGGAATTATGTAAAAACAATAATACTTTGTCGCTGAACACAATTTCATGTTTTCCCTGGTTTTATGGATGAATATTTCCAAAATGTAAGACGGAGAGATTGTTGAATTGTGTGGAAGTTTTGGGATGTGGTATCTTCACTTCCAGAGTTTTTATCAAAACTTGTTTCACCTTGACAAGCTGAAACTGGCAGCTATCACATGTCTCACACATGATGCAAGTTAAATGTGTAAAATGTGTACAAATGCAAGCATCTAGAAAGGCAAACAAGTGTTTGCATGTAACACTGTGTTGCCTCATCTGCAGTTCTGCATTTACTACTACAGGGATCAATAAGCAGAAAATACTTTTTACAGTGCTTCACTGATTATTCACAACTTTGTCAATTTAAGCTAATAGAAAGGAATAGTTTTAAGATTTATTGTCTTGGATCCAGATCAGTTTCTTCAACTTGAACAAAAAAATTCAAAACAAATGATTGTTTTTGAGAATTCAGCTGAGGTCAGTGTCATTGGCACTAAAACGCATTTTTGTTTTTAATATACTACAACCAGAAACCTTGAGATGTGCTTGGTTCTAATAGCTTTTATTATCAAGATAGTTTTACTTGTATCTTAATTTTCTACACTTTTATCATTTCCTCATATTGTGTTAGATTACTTTGTAATTTGCCTGTGCAGACCACTTGTGCAGCTCATGGTTTTAAAATATATGAAACTCTGATTCCTACATATTCCTTTGCTGCTGCAGAAACACACATTCGCGCGCACACACGCTAATACACATATATCGAGATAGGTCTGCATACACCCAACTGTCTGGCCTTCGGTCTGCCGCGCTCCAGCAACCCTATCTTATTAAAGCCTGTCAGCATAGCTAGCACTATCATAAGCTTTTTATTATTGACTCGGAAAATATGATAATTTGGAAATCACATGCCGCCTCCTAAAGACTCCACCGTCACTTTCAATTTTAGCTGCTCTCCCTTCTTTAATGGGAAGGATGTGATAGCCAGAAGTTCATAGGCGTTTTTGTTTATCAGACACTTTTTCTACTCTTCCCCAGTACAACAACAAAAAAATATATTTATTTATGTTTTCCTTTAATTAGTACATCATAATTGAGGTCTGTCACCTATTGCACCTTCAAAGAAAGCTGAAACAAATTTAATTAAAAGCTGTATCTCGTCTAGTGAAAATTTAATTATGTTAGAAGTAGGAGAGATTGCCAGCCGACAAAATGTTTTCTTTATTAAATCTGTTTCTACGTCTGATACTTTGCTTTAGAAAGCTGCTGGAAAAATAATCCCTATGCAAATTAATAACTGATAACTTGTGCACTGCCAGTGTTTTAACTGATGTGACTGATAATGCTGGTTAAATAATGAAATGCATTTTTCTTCTACAAGGGAAAAGCAAATAAGACAGCACCAACTGAACGCCTTATTTTTGTCATTGTTAAAACCTTTAGCTTGTTGTAATTTGTTCTTTCATTTCCTTCTTAAATTGTTTGCTTTATTTTTTTATTATCCCTTTTTCCCCGGCATCGTCTGTCATGCCATTAGGTTGGCTTTGTATAATCCCAATTTTGTAGAGCAGATTTCAGTGGACACTGCAAGGCAACCGAAATAATCATACAGTTTGCCAAAGCTGCGAATGCAGGATCCAAACATAAATGCTTGCCACACATAATTTTACTGGACAAATGGATAAAGGTATTTACAAGTGCAAATTCTGAAATCAGGCATACAGACTGAACTGTTTCAAAAATTGTTCTACAGAGCAATAAGTATTCTCTGCGCCAAATGAGGTTTGCCCACAATTAAATGAGGCGTTATGGATGCAGTTGGGAGTAGTCCGCTATATGTATGTATATTTAAAAATGTAAATCATAGCTGGAGCAAGTTGTATTCTCAAAGACCAGAGATGTTTATGCCTTTCATATCACATAAAAAAATTAAATAAAAATATACCTGGAAATTTTGGCAGAGGATTAGAAAAAGTGAAAACGGCAACATTTTGCACCGCTGATTTTCAAAAAAAAGAGAGATATAAAAGAATTCTTTCTCTTTCGTTAATGTCAGCCTGATATGTGTGGAATCGTTTTCTAAAAATAAAAATTATATGTAGTGTTTTCACTTTCATGGTGGAACATTATAATGTCACATGCATGCATAAATAAAACTTATCAAGAACTTGGATGATGCCAACTGAGGAATTACTATCTTTCTGCACATCATCAATGCTCCACAATAAAAGCCAAAAACTAAAAATGAAAATAGGTAAAACAAAAGAACAAGCACTCATGGATCATAAATCCATAATTAAGTTTTTTTTCCCATATCTGACCTGCATCACCTCACACCATCGGTTGTCTTTGTGGCTGAATAAAGAACAACCGCATCCTGAACCAAATATGGGAACCAAATAAGGTTTCCCCCACAAAACCTGCTTAAGCCTGGTGGTGGGCGCTAAGGCAGACATTCACCGAGCAGCCCGTTGTGTTTTTGAGTTAATTTGCTTTGCAAATGCAGTACACCAATAAAACAAATAGCATGCTTCAAAGTCTGCAGCTGCAAATTTTGGACGTGATTGCAATGACCTCTTAATTCTCATCTATACATTTTTATCTAGTCAATTAAAACAAGGGCTGTAAATAGAAGGCTAACCTACCAATACTATGATGTCAAATAAGAGCAAGCCTACCAAGATGTCTTGATGTTTTTGTCACTCCTATCAACTATGGCCTCTCTCTCCTCCCTCACAGGTCACTCAGCACTCTGGGATTACCTCGCTATCTATTCTTTCCATTCCCAGGGGCTGTGTGATCCATAATTCAACAGTTTCCCCTATTTCTCGTCCAGACTAGAATTTGAACTGTCCCATAATCTCCATCAGGCACTTGGAGGCTTAATCGGAGTAAACACTGTTGCTTCAATATTTTATTGACCCTCCATCTTGATAAGACGTAAATGTCATTTCTAATCTGGAGTGAAGAAATCTTTGAGCAGGGCCACAGTTCAGTCAAGTGGAGCGCCATAGGGTGGTCATTTCGAGGAGCTGCCAAGGGAATGGGGAAAAAGGAGAGCTGGACTAGCATCCAAGGTTGTAAGCTGTCTTTAAAATTGTTTTTTGGTTGTTGTTGTTTTTTTTAAACCAAGGCAAAGCTCAGTCATCAAAAGTTGCAACAGCAAGGTCCCTCCAAACTGCAGTCTAAAAGAAATCCTCTTTAATTAGAACGTTTAAGTTTTCTGTAATTAAAGTGAGTTGACCCAGAGAAAACTCAACAAGAAAAAAACAAAAACAAAACTGCAATGCAGTTACAATGCAGTTAGTCTGGTAGGGAAAAGTAAAAAAGATGCCAACGTCGATTAAGAATAAATGTCAGGTGACTCTCAAAACAGCGATCAAACCTGGTCCTCCATATGTGTTGACATTCCTAGTAAAGTCATAAATTATGCACTTAGCATAACCTCACAGGAAAGAAAAATCCAATCTTTGAGTACAGTTATCCTGTGGAGGAAAACCCTCATCAAGACATGATTGTAACAAATCTGCAAGAGGAAAAATTCTTGTATGCTTACACTTTCTGTCAGTGCTTTGCATATCTTCATTTCTCCAGCAAGATAGCCTTTTAGTCTTTTGCTGCAACATTTCCTAATGTTGGCGCAGACAGAGAGAGACATCTTTGACAGCTCAAGAATTATCTCTTATGGTATCTTCTCTTCAGCTGACCCTACAGGTTTTATTAAAGGATTTAGGCCTTGGGTCAGGGAAGTAATGGAAGAAGTATTTATTTATTTTGCTTTTAAACAGTTTCTGATTTGATTTGGTCAGATTTGTTTGGAATCAATATCCTGAAACATCTATTTATAATCGATTTAGTTTTTCATGAGGTTTTGTTAAATATGTTGATCTGTTTAGGAAGGGCCAAATTATTGTCATCTAACATAGAAAACTGTCTGACGCATTATTAAAAAAATGGAAAAATAGCAAGGAACCATCCTTTTTACATTACCAACATACTTGTTTAATTACACATTTTCTACATATGTTTATTTAAGAAATGTGAGCGAGCTATTTAGTCTTTCTGATTGGTCATAAATATGAAGCGTGAGGGAGAAAGTACTGCACCTCAAAGATAGAGGGCAGTACTGAGCCCCATAGACACATCACAAACTCTTCTTCTATATACTGACTAGACTGAGAATAGTCCGAAAAATACAGTTGGACCAGAACCGTTCAAGGCCATTCTCCTCCTTAGGCAATCAACCCCGTTAACGCTGCTAGATTTTTAAAAAATTACAAGAAAAAATTTCATTTCTACAAGAAGTATATATGGTTTTATTTCATTTTGTATTTTTAAGCATCTGCTTGGTGGTATAAAGTTTCAGATTTCCCAGTGTTTACTGTAAGCATGTGCAATGTGTTTTAAATTAATATAGAGACATTGTAATAGAAGCAGTACCATAAACATTCAACTCTTAAAATAATATTTTGGAGAACAGTAGCTGCTGCATTCTATTGCTTATGTTTACCATTATGTGGACTAAGGCACAACAATATTACATATAGCACCTTAAATGCTGCTTTGCTCGCACAGCCACTGATATGATTTTAAAAAAAAAATTAAGGTGGCTCTTTGCAATTTCACCCCTTTCTCCATATTTTTCCTTTGATCTCGCCCGTCACAATCTGAGTTTTGTGGAGGTGGCTTCTTGGCCTCTTGCCAGCCTGTCCCCTTCACACCCCCCAATAAAAAGCTGGATCAGTTCCTGAAACTTCTTAAATTGTCCTAAAAGTTTAAATTCCAGTAGGCAGAATAATATCTGTTAACAATTCACTCACCTGCATACAATTTCACACCGGCTTTAACAACAGAATGCTTTCGCAAGGGAGGGAAAACATCCAGCAGTTATGTATTTGTGAGCATTTTACATTGAAAATAGATTCCATTAGGGCCAAAGGTATTTATTCCGGGACCAGATCTTGTGAGAGTGAGAATGATGAGAAATTGGCCGAGGCGAGCGGCTCACAGCTAATGGATCAAAATTACCCCTGTCACAAAGTTTAGACCAAAGCTGACAAAATTGCTTTTTTTTTTTTTTCGCTAACCCCTTTTCTCTCCCATCCCTTCGTTCCCCTTCTCCCATCCACCATCTCAATATGAAACAGACAGAGAAATCCATCTGTAACACAGGCATTGTCAGCGGCTCGCAATTTACACCCATCCTTCTCTGCAGCTGTTCCTGTGCTTGATGGCGTGATAAATTAATCTTTTTCCGTGCCACTGCGTCAATTCTTTTAAAAGAATACATTAAGACACGTTAGAGATATTTTTTTCCTGAAGTAAACATTTTTTTCTAATCTCCTCTCTCAGTCACCATGACAAATCATAGTCTCAGATGAAGAGAGAAAGCGGTGAGGAGAAGAGCGGATGGCAGAGAAATGAGAGGAGGGAGTAACGGGAATGAGGAGAGGGAGATTTTGGGGCGGCGGGGAAGGGGGGGAGACGAAGTGTATAGCTGCAACCTCAGTCAAAATGTGTAATTTAAGTATTCGTCAACATTTCCGGGGGAAGAATGTTGCAGTCGTAGCTGATCGAGCATAGTGTCTGACATTCATTCTCATCATCAGGGATGACAGAATGAGCGCTCAGATTGATTCTAGATGTAATCTGAGCCACAAAAATTACCAGGCACCTCTCATTTGTCTGTTTGTCACTAAGGCGTAGCAAATTGTCAATTAACTACAGCACACATCATAGCCAAATTTCTTTTTGCACCTGCTATTCCTCCACTTTTTAGCTTTCGGAGATCAAAATGCCCTCCATCTGCTCCCACAAGACCATCTCCCGTCAGCCAGATGAGGAATTAAATTCCCAAATGACTGTTGTCTTATTTTTTTCCTCCAAGACAAAAGCAGTAAGATCCAATATAAGACGAGTATTAACTTAATATAGAGGAATAAATAGTGGCTAGCTAAAATGCCATTTTATATCTCAATGGATAGATTATATAATAGTTAAGTATTGACTTTCATGGCATTGGGTGAAAGTTATTCGATATTCAACCACATCCTGAAACACTCATCAAAAACCAAAGCAAAATTTGCATATTTACAGTTTTGTTTGAAGAAATAAAGCTCTGATACAAAGCTTTCTGTACCAAGCTTGTCTTAATCCAATCTTGTTCAGAGCCTCCTGAATTGAAATAACATAATTCGACTCCACCGTATAACTTCCGATCATTGTAGTTTATTTTAATTTAATCGGGTCTCATAATTTGTTGCACTGTTGTATAGTTTACTGCTTACATGATCAGAACCACAATTTTATTGAAACAGGAAATAGAATATAACATAAAATTCCCATTAAACAATATTACGGAAAATTAACTTAATCTAAAAGAATTTAGACTATTTTTATTTAGATTATTTTTATCTTCATGGTTTATGAAAATGTAATTACTAAGATAGATCAATAATGATTAATTACCTTGGGTATTATATGTAGACAGGCGTGGAAAAAATAGAGATGTCTTTTGAGAAGATGTAAGCAAAGCTAATCTGCAATCAGTATTCCATTGGAGAGAAGAATTTGTGTCATCTAAACTTTTATGGTAAGTTGCCAAGTTGACCTCATCTCTTGGCCCTTTGTAAGGTTGCCCGGTAACCTCAGCATAAAAACAGCCCAGTTTTCACCTCCAAAAATGACTGTGGAGAGAGTAAGCTCACATTACAGCGCGCATAATTACTCTTGCCAATACCTAAATGTGTGGCATTTATACTATTTTAGTGGCTCCAATTAACTTGCTTAGTCAACATGCCAAACTCAAAGCATTGGAGCTTGCCTGGGCAAAGACGAGCTCCATGGTCGAAATAACAAGCATCCGCAGTCAGAGAGGGGCTTTGAATGAGAGCAAACTCAGGTGCACGTGGAGATGGATGAGAGGGGATCAAGGTACCCCAGGGATGCAGAGACCTCCAACTCCCCACAGAGCATCTCCTGCTGGGCAAATGGATCTCTCAGCCTTTTGCTCTTTGAAAAGACCTAAAACCACTTTAAAAAGAAAAAGGGCACAACAAATCTGCTTCACTAGAGACAGAAGGAGATTTTTGAGCCATTTTCTTTCCCTAAATACACGGTGAAAAGAAAAGCTCATGCATCCTACACACCTACACAGGGCTGAACCCACATAAAAGATGGCCAAGATATGCATAGAGTTGAATATTGTAGCTTTCAAGTCCGAGTGCATGATATGCAACCAAGACATTACACGGTCAGTGATAGTTATAAAGTGCTTTTTTTAAAAGCATGTTCTGGACTCTACAAAGTCCTATATGGTATGTTTCTTTTGACATAGTATTGTACGTGTGTTGGATGAATATATTGTCGATCAAGCAAAGAGAGCCACTAATCAGACATTTTTTATTCAGGTTAGTTGAAGCAGCATGTCAAAATGTTGTAGGATAATGATCATCGTTTGAAACCCCTACTCTAAGAATGCACTTCCTCACCTTAAACCTAAGAATATTTCTATTGAACTTAAGAATATTCCTATTCTTAAATTCATTGGGAGAGGTTGACTGCTCAAAAGGAGGATCCAGGTCAACTTTGTTGTACTGAATTCTGCCTTCCTATTATCAGTTTGAAGCCCCACTCTCTCCTGTCCTCTTGCAGCCTCAGTGAATCGTATACATGTGCCAACATGTAGTAGAAAATAATCTTTTAATAGTGCTTATATTTTCTTGCTTAATCTCATTTGCAGAGAAAAAGCAAACTTTGGTTCTTCTTCCTGTAATTACAACTTCAACACATATTAATGTTGTTACTGCGACCTTTAAGATGATCAGTGCAATTTGCCGTCGTCGCAGATATGAAAAATATTGGATTTTTAAAAATCTTTTATGAAGATATGTTTTGTGATAAACGTCATGTTCTAATTCATTCTTCTATCCATATTATACATTGCTGTTTCATACAGGCATATTTGCATATTTAAAACGACACATAAATGCCACACATTTTATAACAGAAAGACTCAAATAGTTCAGATTAGAGCTATTTACAGAAGTCTTCTTTTATTGGTAGTATTTTCTATAACTTACCTTACCTTAGCGGCACTGCATACAAAAAAAAAAATATTTTCTTTGAGCCAGTTCCCATGGAGACTTGTCGAGGCCATAAAGCAGGTGCGGCTCTCATCACGCGGAGGACAATAAGTTCAACTCCACCATGCTTTTGAGTCATGTGCACACACCTTACCTTAATAACAGAAACGTCACATCACGTTTCATTGCCTTCTCCCATGTGACAAAAATAAAAATAAAGAAGTTACACAGCTGTAAATACCATGTTGACAACAAGATACTTATAGTCCCAGTCATGTCCGTGAACTTGGTGAGGTCAGACGAGTCTTTTGGGACATTAAAGGGAGAGCACTGAATGTTCTTGGCAGAATTTCTGTGTGAGTTTATTGGAGAGCCCCCGTTGTGACCAAATTAAAGGATCTTCTTTTGTTTGACAAACTCCACAGGGGAGATCAAGCGTAGGCAAAAACCCTTTTTTGCTGCTGTTTCTAAGATTTCTGTCTCCTTTTTTTTCTAAGGAAGAAAGGATATGAGACACTGTCAAGACAAGCCCCCTGCAAAGAAGCAATTAAAAGCTCGGCCTTGTGAAGGTCTCTCTGCAGTACCGCCAGGAAAACAGCCTTGTGGCCGGGTGAAACGGAAAATGAAAAGCTTCCATCGGCCGTTTGATAACGCTTTGTTACAAGTTTACAGGGAGAAAAATGAAAGAGAGGAGACCCGCACCTGCTTGTCAGTGATAAAAAGCATTCAGTCGAGTTGAAACCCATGCTACGCTGATGAAACATGCACTCGTAAGACTTGAAAAGGAAGCAAAACTGTGCTTTGATATTATAGAGAAAGAACTATTTTGCAAGAAGAGAGAAGACAGCAGTGAAAAGCAGAGTTTCGAACCCTTTCGCATTTTTTCAACAAGCTCTTTGGTCAAGGAGTCCTAAAAACGCTCATTTGAGCAACTATATCCAATCTTGATTCTGGTTCGCCTTATTTGGTTTAAGAGGTCTGACGGCGCTGATTTTGTACTCGTGATGCAAGCCTGGGTAAGGTGCGTTTGCACTACACTTTACAGGTCTGTCAGCTCCTTTTTGCATGTGTAATTCTGATAACGCTCAAGATGGCAACTATTCGGGAACATGTTGAACATTTATAGTAACGATGCAAAATTGTTGTCGTGGTGAATTAGTATTATAGTTCAGTTTGTGCGTAGGGTGACATAAGAAGAAGATAAAAAACTTGTCTTCGCTTGCCGCTGCCAGTTGGCATCAAGAGATGGGGTTTCTGAAACACAGGGAAGTGTGGGAGGGAGAGAGGATGAGAGAGATTTTCAGAGGAAGAGGGAGCTCGATTATCACAGCGCTATGACTTCAGAAGGATGAAGATTTATAAAGGGAGACGGAGGAGCGAGACACACACAAGAAGATACAGTAATGCTGGATAAGCATTACAGATATGATTAAAAATGTCGGGAGACAATTCTCAGCAACATTTGTATGTCGCATTAAAAATGCATGAATAATATGAAATAAAGGATAAATTAAAGTCAAAGCCTTCAGCCGACCACATGTATTTTTGAGTGAATGCGTCATACTGTGGGAATATATCCATTTATCTGATCACACACTCTTCAGGTTTTTGTTGCGTTCACACCAAACGCTTTTTGAGCATCAGGCACATCTGGTTTACATTCAAAGTCTATGTGGAGGCGCGTCGAGGGCATGTCGCGGCGCATTTGTACGCGTCCAAAGCGTTGGAAGGCACGTTGCCTTCAGCATGTGCTGATGGCAACGTGCTAAAAAGAGTAGGAGCTTCTTAAAGAGACGGGTCAATTTCAAGGCATCAAAGTGTAAAGTAAAGTTTCTTTGAAGTTATGTTTGATATATACAGCATTTACCTTACCTATAAGAGTTTATTGCATAAAGCCTGTTCTGCAAATTTTCCACATCATTTGATAAGGCATGATCTGGCTCCTTTGAACGCATTTTCTTTTTGCACCTAATTTTCCGATATGAGATTTGGTTTTATTCTTAGATGTAACATGTCAAATCCTACTTGGTGTACCACATCTAGAATTATTCTATTTTTTTTTACAGACAACTTAAAAGGAAATCCAGTACATACATATGTTTGTTTTTTTTATGTAAGATCTATGCTCCTATGTTAATCATAGCTGAAATCTATTAGAGGGTTTTTTTTTTATAAGAAATGTGTCTGTTAGGTAAAAAAAAAAAACTATTTGCATAGAACATTTTTTATATTGACCCAAAATAATTCGTTTTTAAGAAAATGCTTATATTTTGCCCAACTTGTATTCACTTAAATTTCTATGTTACAAATAGATATATTCCAATTACACCCAAATTACTGTTAGATTCTGAACCAATTTCAAATTTGAATAGAGAAATTAAAGCTTCCTTCAGATCTTGACATATAAAGTCAAGTTCTTCTATTTCTATTTACCCTCTGAGGTCCATACTTGTATAAAGTACATAGGCTCCTATTTGCTGAACATCATTCTCATCTGTTCTACATCATGATTTCCTATCGAACTCTCAGCTCCGTCTAACACACCGAATGCCTCAAAGCAAATGCTACAGAAAGGAGAACAAAATTCATATTACTTTTTGCGTTCCATGTGTCAAGTTGTTAATGGATGGTGAGTGGAAGTGAAAAGCGAGAGCATTTTCATCTTTCCTTTTTCTGTCTCTATTACACTCAGCAAGGAAGCACATGTAAATTGGCTTCGAAAGAAGAGGTGAAAAACAATTATGGGAGCGATGCGCCCGAGAAAAATGAGTCTATTGCTTGACCTGTAATGAAGTGGAAAGTTGACAAGCCGGCTTTGTGCAACTCGCAGATTTGAATGCGAGGAAATGAGTCCTCTGTACTGTCAACCAACAGGAAGAGATTGCCAATTATAAGTGTTGGCCTTCCACCGGCGCCTTGCAGGGATCCTGATGGGTGAGGAGAGACATGAATATTCAATGAACATAAATATTAATGCTAACATTTCGTAGTAATGTCTTCAAAAAGACCTTAGCAAACAGTTTGTCAATAATTAATAAAACATGAACAATTGTAATATATACATATTTTTTACAAATTGGAATGAAATGTGAAGATCTCATACAATAAGTCACTTTTGAGAGATGTATTATTCTTTTTGTGCGTTGTTACTATTATTCTTTTATGTTCATTTTTCCCCCCTATCTCCACTTTCATTCATGGATCAATGCGTACTTCAATATTTTTTTTTTCTGAGAACTTTAACTAATAAATATACAATTTGATTACTAATTCCTAAAAAATTCCACCCTGATAATCCTGTGTGGTAATTACAGCGACATTAATAAGCAACTGCAATGTCATCCACCGTCTACAACTACTTATCTGTTTAAGCAAATATGCTCAAGAAATTATGCCCCTACTGTTCATTGTTTTAAAAAATTCTACTTGTTTTATCATCCGACCAGAGAGCAGTTTGAGCTTCACTTCAGCAAAATGTATCCACTTGGTGTTAAAATAGCCAGCTGGCCTGCATAAGTTGACCAGACACATCACAACACATTTAATATGTTTTCTTTCGTCTAAGAGTATAGATGTCTTGTTGATGCCTTCACCTGTAAGCAATCCATCTGGGTCTTAAAGGGACAAACTTTAGCGGGTAAAAGCAGTGACATGGTTGTTTCTGCAGGTCAGCTCAAATCTATGTCTGGCTAACTGCTCTGCTACCAAGCCTCCATTTCTAGACACTTTGGGTTCCTTCAGTCATCACTTGGACAGCATCAGCATTTGGTAAGGCAGATTCTCTTCCACCGCTGCTGACCTGCATATATCAGTGAAGATGTCTTCGTCTCCACTGAAAACTTAAACTCAAGCCCTCTCTGTTATTGTGCATTTAGTCAAAGCATATTCTGTTTTCTGGAACAAGACTGTAGAGTAGCACATAGCCACACAGCAAATTCAAAAGTGTTAAATGTTTTGGTGTTAGTAGATTTCATCCAAAAGCAGAGTTAATTTTACTCTGATAGAGTCACATTCTGTTTATGTAAGTCTGAGGTGAGTATTATTAGTAGTTAAAATCCAGTGTTAAATCAAAGTGTTTCGTATCAAATCTAAAGGTGTTAAAATAGAATCAATAACTCTTTACTTCTGAACTCTGAACTCCACCAGCGGCTCTAACACTGAAGGAGTTAATTCACTGACTCCGCCCCGAATCACAGATTCCCACCGAAGAAGCGAAGCGACAGAAGTCAAGTCAATTCAGGACTATTTACTTTCCACATGTCTGAGTTATTTGCTGCTCTTGGTAAGTTATTTTTTTCAGAGATGGTTTATAACTATTATTTTGAGTTGAGCTCAAACTGTATGACAGATGTCATGTTCGCCACACGGCTCGGTGTTAGCATGTTTAGCTTAGCATGTTTAGCTTAGCATGTTTAGCTTAGCATGCCGAATGTTACCGGAGTTTAAATGTTGGAAAAAATCAAGCCGGTGAACATTTAATCAAATTATTGGCTAACTTGAACAGATCCGTAATCTGGAGTATGTTTTATCATGATGTTGATCGTTTACATGCATATTGGTCAGATTTATCAACCTTTCTGATCGATTTTTTTCCTTTGAAAAAATGTAAAAGCCTTTTTCACGTTGAGAGTATAATTCCTGCTGCTGTGTCTTATATACGTTTTGCAGCATGTTTTAATCCTTTAATTGTCTTTTTGTATATATTAGAACCAGTCTGGTTGAGGATCAATCGTCAGCCTAACCTCGCCCTCCTGATCGTCCATGGATTCTTGGAAGATTCAAACTCCAAAAATTATTATGTGAGTGTTAATATCTCTGAAACTCTACATTTCTGTAATGGAGGCTTGTTGTTAGAGTTGTAGTAAAATGTATTCCTTCATTCCACTTCTCATTGTTATGCTTTTTGTTTGTTATTATCCAGACCGACACTGGTTGTCCTACTCAGAGACTGAAGACTGTCTGATGCAGTAGAGGAGCATGTTGGTGTCTCCAGCCTGTTAGTGAGTGGACATCTCTTTGGTGGAGTGCAGAGAGGAACTGACTCTTATCAACAGAAACTGGATAAGAAATGATGGATCTGAATATCAGGTTGGTCTGTTATGTACTGTAATATCCAGTAATCTACCTGTTAAAAGAAAATGTACTCTATCATATACATGAACTGTCTGCTTTACTTTCTCCACCTTGTACTTTGCACAATTTCATGCATATGGTATTGATGATAAATGTATTAAGCATACTGCATTCTGTGTTGCAAAGCTGATATGTTAGACCTTTTGATAATAATATGTCAATGAAAGTGATGTGAAACATGCACATTATTCCACGTTGTAATATGTTTTGTAATTATGGTGCATATTTTGAAATAAATGCATTTGAGAAAATAATTGCCTCTTTATTAAATTTTTTTTTTTAAATTCAGAGTTCAAACAATAAAATACCTCTTTAATATTGATTGCAAGTAACTCCTATGAAGTAAAAAAAATACTCTGTGAGAGTTAATATTAAGATCTAACACTGAATTAGTGTTAGTAAGTGTTAAATTATTAACTCCAGCAGATTTGATATCTGGCACTTAATAAGAGTTAAGGTACCAACTCTCCAAAAAGAGTTAGTTTAACACTTTCTGGTGTGGACCCATATAGACACTTTAAAAGTGTTGAAATCAAATCTTACAGTGTTAATCTGGGCCTGCTGGATTTGCTGTGCATTCTTGAATTAACTTAAGAATCCCGTTTAAGACTAGCAGTCTACAAAACATTCATGCATGTTGTCGGGGATGTTGGGATGTCTTGTAGAGATTTAGTGCATGGTCTCTTATTTACCTCCTCTCTGTAAGTTGCTAAATAATTTCTGATTAGTGTAAAAATGATAATAGTTTTAGGATTTGTAGATGTTTAACAGTTTTTTTTTGTTTTGTTTTTTTTAGCTCTTTTGTCTTTTAAGGTTTAATGTCAGGGTGCATTGTGGCGGTGTACTCTTATGGGCTGCTGCTGTGTGTTTCCAATTTGAGTGTATTTAACGAGATATCTCACTTCCTCCCTTTCTTTTTAATCTTGATTCTATTTCTTGTGTGCACACAGGGGAGCAGAATTCATTCACACTTGCTTTTCCTTCCCGTCTTTCCTCTTTACTTTGGTCAAATTGTGATTCTGCCTTTTTAGTGAAAAGGGAATGTTCTTCAGCAAATGATTGCTGTTCCTTTTCAAATTAGTTTGGGCTGATCTAAAATACTATAAGATCTCAACTTGCTGAAGAGTATTACTTGCTATGGAGCATGAGGATGATAGCGTCAAGTTGAATGTGATGTTTCAACTAGAGACGCATCAATCAAAATGTTGGAGACAATTTCCAGTGTTTTGGGCATGTTGATGCTGATTTTAGATGACAAAAATATAAAAGGGGATTAGGCTATTGTTTCTCGACTTTCTGCATGAATTTTCAGTAAGTACAGCATTCGGAGCCAAGGTGAAAGAGCGGGCTTTGTTTGGTACCGTCAAAACAAAAAAAAAAAAAAAAGTCAAAATGACTGGAGTTGACACTTCAAAATAATATTAGAATCTTATATCAGCAAATAGTGCCACTATCATGAAACAAGCAGCAGTGTCCCTGTCCTGGGAGAGGTTCCCATGTCTTTTAGTTGTCCAAAAGGCTCCCAACATTTCTAATTCCACCATGACAGACTGAGGATAAAAACTCAAAGCAGAGAAACATTGCTATACTCTGGTTAGCCTTCGTCTTCCATGCTAAAAGTCTTGCTTTCTCTCACTCTTTCACAGCCTTATCAATTCACAGAAATATCTTGACATTTTGTAGAAAATACAGCTTTTGCTTAAATTCTTGTAGTGCTGTGCCTTCTTTAATTTTAAACACCACACTGTGGCTTAAAATGGGACAACTTTGAGTCTTCCTCCCTTGAAAACAACATCCACAATGACGACTGTTGCCAATACATCAAGCTAATAGTTGTCAGGTAAGGTGCAGTCACCGATCTGGAGCATAATTTTTGCAGCTTCCCACTGCTCCGTCACCGGTCAGTGCTGGTGAAGCTCAATATCATCTAATTCTGGTCCCAAGCCAATTTCTTCCTGTTTGTCTAATTTTGCCTGCACATTTGGCGTGCTGCCTTGGAAGCGAATTGTCTTCTTTCTTCAGTATGATAATTTTACATATTTACAAATAGATTTATGCATTTTGCCAAGTCTCTATTTAATGACAACTTACTCCGTATGTGTGTCTGGGTGCATCTGTACCACTCTGTGTGCTGCTGTCTGTCGATCTGATCTGAGTGACTGACTGACTGACAAAAGGCACCCAGAGGATAAAGGTGTGACATCGGCTCACCCTTGCAGTGTCATTCACTATAGTACAGGAGCCATTAAGTTTTAAAGCCAGGCTTCTCTAACAGTGAGCCCCATGCCGTTTAACCTCCCCTCTGCTGCTCTTCAAACGCCCGTGATGGACAGGAGTCAAACCTCTGCGGCTCGGCAGGGTTGTAGGGTGGAAGCTCTCTGCCCCTTCTCTGCCCCTTCCCCATACTGTGCCAGCGCTGGCACAGTATGGTGCACTGTCGGCACCGTTGGCACCCGACTCCTATAGCGTATGTGTGCAAGTAAGTGTGTGTGGTATGTGTCGGACACCGGGGTCGAGAAAACGCATCTTGATTGACAAGCCTCATCAGGGATAACTTAATGGCACCGCTACCTAACAATTAGAAGTCATCAAGGTCTCCAATTGAAAGTGGTTAATAAATAATGTATAGCCACAGTAATACCACATAATCTGGATATCAAAAAGTCAAAGGTGGATGCATTATTAATGGGGCCAAATTGGACTTTAATAACTGTTCCACTGAATCCCACACCACAGCAGAATTCACTTATGTTAATATGTCTTTATTATTAATGGGCAGCCATTTTCTAAAATGTTAACCGAGCGGGCTGCTCCAGAGGCAGTTGCCAAGATTGACGAGCCTCATGTCTGAGGAGAAAGAGGTGGGTGTAGTGGGGAGTTGGTTATTTATTTATTCGCCAACCTGTAGCACGTCGGCCCACATCACTGTGTCAATAATTTGCTGGTAAAGCCATTAGGCACGATCACAGAAGCCCAATTAACTCTGCAATGTGTGAGATGACAATCGTACATCATTAGCTGTATAATGACATGCAGTGCCACAGCCTCTTTAAAAACAAACAGCAAGGCTATTACAAGAGTTATATGCCATTGTCATTGCTGTTGATTCAGCCGGTTTGAGAAGAGATATGCATGTCAAGTGTCAGGGGACATTGGGACAAATGGGTTTCATAAAACTATTCATGTTTTGTTTAGTTTTTTTTTTTTTTTTTTTACAATCTTTGCATTTATTTTTTTTATTGATAATTGTTAGAACCAGAATACATGCGTGTGACCTACATCAGTCTGGCCACAAAGTCACCAGCATGGCTGTGAACTGGATACCATCCTGGTCCTGATCTTTGGTGTTACAAAAAAATCTAATTATGTTTTTCCAATTAAATTCCCTCCAAACACAGGAGCAGGTGGCTGTGCACTACATTTTACACATTTTAAACCATTCCTCCTCACTTATATGTTCTTCAGTTCCTCTTCCCATGTTTCTTTAATGTACATAGTAGATGTCTTCCTACATGCCATCAGTCCCTAATGCAGTGCTGAGATAACTCGAAATTTATTTCCTTCATAGGCTTTATGAAATATCTCTATTATTTTACTTGCACTGGTTTTTATCTCTTTCTCATAATAATCTTTAATTTGTGAGTATCTATGCTGGTCTTGGTCCTCCAGTTCATATTTCTCCCTTAAGTTATTAAAACTCAGCAGTTTGCCCCTTTTCAGCCAATTTACACTATTTGCCCATTGTTTGAAACCTATATCATAAATACCTGGTTTAAACCTCGGAACCCAAGCAAACCAGCTCAAACTCCTCGTTTCCTTCTCTAACTTGTAATTATCAATTACTGTGTTCCATATTTCAATTGTACTCTTAGTTATTGAACCTAGCTTATTGCTCAATTTTCCTAAGAGTATTTTATGTGCTATTAAATTTTTAGCTTCTATGTCTTTCCTACCTATTTCCAGATTTTTCCATTTTGAAACATAATAATCATTGCACCAAATATAATTGGCCCAGAAATATTCTTTTAGGGCTAGTAAAGCCAGACCTCCTCTGTCTTTTGGGAGTTGAAGTGTTTTATATCTGACCCTGGGTTTCTTCCCGTTCCATATAAAACTTGAAATCCATCTGTCCCATTCTACAAATTGTTTTTGTGGAATAGTCAGTGGCAGGGACTGAAGCAGGTATAACAGTTGTGGTGAAATATTTATTTTAATTATCTTCACTCTAGAACTGAGATCCAGGCCAATGTTCATCTATCGCCCCAAGTCCATCTTAATATTATGGTTTATTTCTAAATAATTTGCATCATAGAGTTTGTCAATTGTTTTGGTTATGTTTACCCCCAAATATTTTATATATTTCTCATTCCTCTTAAGTTTGTAGGTATCCCTTATTTTCTGCTGTGAGGAGTAATTTATTGTCAGCATCTGTATTTTTTCCACATTAATTTTGTATCCAGAGAATTTCCCAAACATTGAGATTTGACTAATCTCAATGTTTGACTAATGACCATTTGACTAATGGCCATTACTCTGTCCTTGTATCATCATTTATCATGTATCAAAGTATTGCAGATGCTGATAGCTGTGGGCAGGAACGATCTCCTGTAGCATCTGAATTAAGCCTCCAACTGTCGTAAAGATGTTTCATGTTAACCCTTTGACAACCACACCAAGAAAAAAACCAGTGGAAATTTGTTTCTTTGCATTTCTTTTACCATAGGGTGATTCATAAACACAATCAATATTTCTTTTTCAACAAGCCCTGTGGTTTTTGAAATATTGATCTCTACCAAACGGTTGAGATGTCACTTAATGGTTTAAATACATGACCTAATAAAAATGCCAAGTACAGTAGATAAATTAAAATAAAATGTTAATTTATAAAGAAATAAACAACAAAAATGTCTGGGGCATTGGATACAGTTTATTTCTGTTAAAATGCCACAAAACACTGGTTTTAATTTCAACCAAGGAAAACATTGCGTCGAACAAGGAAATATTGCATTTTTAATTTTTCCATCTTCAGTCATTGTTAGCGATCAGGTTGAAGCGTGATTCATGGTGCCAGTAGTCCTTCAGTGACAGGAAATTGAAAACACCCATAAAAAGAAGGATCGCTAGGAAATGCTCTATTTCTTCAGGGCTAGACTTGATTGGATCCCCCAACTCTTGAGCAGAGTACAAATTGATGTGAAGTGTGATATGTTCAATCATCTCATTAGTGAAGAGCATTTTGAAATACTGAAAGGGTGAGGGCACAGCTTCAGGGGGTTCAAATCTTGAATTAAGAACCTGGAACTCATCAATGTCTTCCTGCTTCCAGATTCTTCTTGTGCTTTTGTTGGGGCCTGAGGTGTAACTTGGGTCGGCGATGTCATCTGGCTGCTCCAAGGGAACAGTTTTTAGTGTGTGTTTCCCTTTCCTGCTCTTCTTACGAGGTGGCTGTGTAGAAGATCTGCTTGTTGAGGGAGCCTCCTCTTCATCCAGGGATTCAAAAGAGCAGCCCACACAAACAGTATTATCTGTTTGTGTGGGCTGATAATCAGGATCTTCTACTTGGTCATCATCGCTCAGATCACCATCAGATTCTTGAGGATTTCTGGTACAAGGGCAAGAAGACTGCATGGCCTTGCACCATAGAAGGGTTTAGCGTCCATCTAGTGGTGGTTGAAAAGTTAAAATTAGTTAGTAGTTGGGGTGTGCCGTGGTGACGCAGGGGATAAGCACAACCCATGTACTGAGGACTGAGTCCTCACTGCGGCTGTTGCAGGTTCGGCTCCCGACCATGCCACATTTGCCGCATGTCTTCCCCTCTCTCGATGCTCGGTTTCCTGTCTACCTACTGTCAAATGAAGGCCACTAGAGCCGATAAAAACCATAAAAACAATATACAAAAAAAATTAGTTAGTAGTTGTGAAAATTATGATTTCCCCACATTTACTCTAAAATTTTACCATATTTGCTAATATCAACTCAGAAAGTCACAAAAATTATTTTGTAAGTTGTTATAATTATTCTTAGTGTATAACACTGTAATAACACTTATTGTTTCATATGTACACCAATAGATGAAAATGACTTGATTTTATACCAAAAAAAAAAGTTAACTACATTAGCTTAATTTGCTACATTTACCATGAAGTGACAAATCAACCGTTTGGTCAAGCGTATTTTTTTTAAAAATTATTAGACCTTTAATTTAGCTTTTTAGGTGGTATCAAGTAACATAATTCTGTTTAACAAGGTCTATAATACTATCATATGCTAGAAAACTATTCCTACCTATCAAAGTTTTACCACAACCAGTTGATATTTGTGACAGAGTTTTGTGTTTCTGACTTCCTGGTTTTAGAGGGGAAGAAAAAGAATGCTATTTAAAGAAACAGTGCCCAGTAGTTAATTTCTTTAGCATATTGTACTTCAAGCAAGCGACAGAGATGGTTCAATCAAGTTAAGCTAAGTTAGGCACTCCTCATTGAGATATAGACCCAAAATGTGCTAATCCATATGGTTGAGTGGGCAGTTAAAGGGTCCGTCGGGATGTCCGTGATGTTCTTGATTGTGCGGAGAATCCTTCTTTCCACCATAATCTACAGGGATTCCACTGTTTTCCCTGGAATAAAACCAAAGTCCTTCATTTGTGTGTGTGTGTGTGTGTGTGTGCGTGTATTTTGGGGGGAGGGAAGGGTTGTCTTTCTACTTTCCTGACTTATAAATAGTTCATAAATACGCTTACAAATAATATTAGAAGAAAATGACTAGATTTCTCTGAAGGACAGAACAGCCAAAAGATTGTCTGGGGTTTTTCAACCACTTAAGGGGTAATTTTGATGCGCTGAATCCAAAAAGCTCATTGGTGATAAGGTCAACTTTCTGAACGATGGATGCAACACGAGCATCAAAATGCTCAAAAAACTTGTTCTCACATATGGATCGGTTTCCTTACAGGAGGGAAACGGCATATATTGTTGATATGTGAATATTAAATAAGAGCAGGGAAAAAAATGTTTCAGTTCCCCACAGCCAACTGTAGAGAATGAAATGACAAATGTTTTCTTATTTAGCTAGATGTATGAGATTTATGCAAAACGTAGATAAGGGCTTTCTGAAATTTCTTTGTAACAGTGACTGTTCAGTAAGCTTATACCTTCACGTGTGATGGTTAGACAGAAAATTACATGACCTTTAAATTCTATGGGTTTGCATATTTTATGAGTATCTTGTGTTTTAGGGGAGGTTTTTCATAACATTTTAACAATGCCCTTATTTTTAAGGGGTATACCTCTAATCTGAGATCAGTCCAGATTTGTTCAGTTAGAGATAACATGTCCAGTAGAAACCCCCAGAGATCCCTCTCCCCAGTGACACTCTCCAGCTCATTTTTATCGACACCAAGGCATTCCAAGGGCAAAAACGAGTTATTCTCTCTTATCTACAGGTTTTAGCAGACTTTTCTCCAGCATGTTCCTGTATTTAGATTGCAGGAACAAGCTTTGCTTTCATCTTCCCATCATTCCTTGTGTTCACCTATCACAATAAGATCCAAATAAAATACATTATAAGTTACAGCTGATATATAGATTTGTGTTTTTGACATCTTGAAAATCTTGTCTGTGGCAAAACCTAAAATTTCAACGTACTAGCTAGCTATTAAAAATATTCCGTTCTTTATTATCACTGGGGCCTGCTATAGCAATGCATAGGAAACCATTGAAATGCCTTGCAAAGACCCCCAGAGAACAAAGCAGGGCACTTCAATACCTCCATGCAATGCATGCAAGGCACCTATTACTATTGTTGAGGAAATATAATCATTGTTTAGTGTTTTGTTGAATTCAATCATATAACCATTTCTAGTGCTTTAGTTTAGTGAACCTTTTACTTATATAACCATTTTTGTAGTGTTTGAGTTGGCTTTATCTTTTACTTAAAACTAGCAGGTGGTAAAACCACAGGAGGTAACCAATCTTATCTGTGTGAAAACCAGGGACACATTCCTGTCTCAGGAAGTGGGGGTCCTCAGGCAGCATTTGGCACGGCGTACGAGTGACCTGTGGACTTCTGAACTCAAACTGTGAACTTTTGAACTTTCAGACTGATATCATATAGAATACTTTAATATTGCAGGCTTTAACTGAATATTTTATTTTAATATTCTATTAGAACTAAAACTAGTTAATGATAAAGGTAAATTGAAAATGTTTTGTTTTGTATTAAAAAACAGGAAATGGTTCTGATTATTTTTTGTAGTTTATATCAGGGAGACGTTGGGAGGAATAACAGAGCAAAAGCATATTAAGTTCAGAGATAACTCTTATTGAATTAAATATAGGATTTAAGGTAGAAAAACCCAGGATTTCACAGAGACTTGTGAAATCTTTGGATGTTCGTGGCTCAGGAAGGGGCCAGGTTCAGGAGATTGCATCAATTGGTGAAAATAAAACCTGGATACATCTTTAAGATTTATGGTCGACCCGGATGCATTGACCTGCAGTTTACCCGAAAAAGTATTTGTTTAAAAGCTCATAAAATGTGCCTTTATTTGTTTGAGTTGAGGCAGGGAATTCCAAATACGTTTCTTTGATCTTCGAGCAGAGTTGAGGGGAGGTGCCGGTTTCAGTGGTGCTCGGAGACGGCTTCTAATTGGTCGAGGCAAGGGACGCCTTGCTTGAAGCAAGAACCTCCCACGGAGAATATAATCTGCCTACAGCAAAGAAATAATTCAGAAATTATAGCCGAACTCTAATGCTTATTGCTCTGGTTATATTTCTCCAAGACGTCTTGCTTTCTTTGTTTTGTCTTCTACGTATCTCAGGCAACTAAATGTAACTCTGCATGTTTTTTCTGTTCTGCTCTGTATGTCTAAATTCTTTGTTTCTGATTGGATTAAATTCTGAACTTCTGTGACGCCAACACGCTGCGTACGCCTCTTGTGTTCTCGCGAGGGCTCCCAGACCGCAGCCGAGATCCGGGACCAGAAGAAAGGAGAAAGAACCGAATTGTATTTTTTAAAGTTTTACTTAATAATCCTTTTTTCAACACTATACACCTCAAAATAACTGCTGCATCCTTTCACCATTAATGTGGCTCCACCCCCACTCTCATGTCAAAACATCCAGATAGATTTCAGCATGCAGGCTTCTAGTACTTCTGTTGATATTTTGAGTAACCATGGCAACATAATTAGCAAAAATCAAGCCAAATTCAAATCAAAACAAATTCTAACTGACACTGTGTCTCACTCACAGCTTCTAGTTAGAACTACAGAGATGCCGCCATGGCGGAACACTTACTACGGCTATATGTTTTATAATTTACCGCCAAGGACAAAAAATATATGTATTTTCACTTTTTGGCAAAATTCACCAACTGCACAATTCTTGTTAAGTAGTAAATGGTATTAAATAAGTAGAATTTCAAAAGAACAGAAGAAATTTTATGGTTTTTGAACAACAGCAGTGTGTTGTTAATCTGTTGCTAAGAGATGAGTGTGTTTTCTGTTAACCAAGTGTCACAAAGTAAACATCTGATTTTTACTTTTGCAAAATTTTACCAACTGTACATTTCTTGTGTCTAAGCAGATATTTCAAAACAGCTTATGTTTTATAAACAATAATTAATTTGGTGTTTAGAAATCATGTAAGTTTTTTTTCTGGTAACGAACTGCCACGAAGTATAAATCAGATCTTATGTGTTACCACCAATGACAAAAAAAAAAAAAAAAAAAACATTTTCACTTTTCTGAAAAATTCACCAACTGCACAATTCTTGTTAAGTCAGTTCAGTAGTATTTCAAAAGAGAAGTAGAAATATTGTGTTTATTTTAACAACAGTTTTTGTTGTTAATCTGTTGGTAAGAGATAAGCGTGTTTACTGGTAACCAAGTCCCACGAAGTAAATATTTGATTTCTGTTTTAGGTAAATTTACCAACTGTAAAATTCTTGTCTAAGTAGTTGAGCAGTATTTGAAAAGAGCTTATATTTTATAAACAATACTTAATTTGGTGTTAAAAGATGAGTGTTTCTATTCTGGTAACGAACTGACACGAAGTATAAATTAGATTTTTACTTTTTGTTGAATGTGTTTTTTACAATTCATCTACCACCAATGACAAAAAAACAACAAAAAATACTTTTCACTTTTCTGCTAAATTCATCAACTGAACAATTCTTAAGTACGAAGTAGCGTAAGATAAGTGGTATTTCAAAAGAGCAGAAGCAATCTTATGTTTTTTGAACAATAACAATTGTTGTTAATGTGTTGCTAAGAGATGAGCGTGTTTTCTGGTAAAGTGCTTTTGCTAAATTTACTAACTGTAAATTTTTTGTGTCTAAGCAGATAAGCATTATTTCAAAAGAGCTTATGTTTTACAAAGAACATTGAATTTGGTGTTAAAGAGATAAAAGTGTTTTTTTTTTGGTAACGAACTGCCACGAAGTATAAATCAGATTTTTACTTTTGTGTTGAATGTCTGTTCTATGATATATTTACCACCAATGACAAAAATACAAGTAAAAAAACATTTACCCTTTCTGAAAAATTCACCAGCTGCAAAATTCTGAACAAGAGCAGATTTCTTCTGCTCTTCTGAGCAGAAGAAACAATAACAATATTTGTTGTTAATATGTTGCTAAGAGATGAGAGTGTTTTCTGGTAGATTGCAGTGTCCAAATTAAGGGTCTGTATCCTTCGAAGGACTGGTCTACGTAGGATCAGTCTTTCAAAGGCCCGGAATAAACTAGAAGATTAAGATTAAGATTAGTATTTCAAAGGCACAGAAAAAATCTTTTTTGAGCAATAACAGTAATTGTTGCTAATCTGTTGCTAAGAGATGAGTGTGTTTTCTGGTAACAAACTGCCACGAAATATAAGTCAGATTTTCACTTTTGTGCGTGCGTAACAGGATTTGTGCGTGCCTAACAGGATTTGTGTGTGCGTAAAAAGATTTGTGCGTGCGTAACACTCGATTTGTAAAACTTAAAAATAAAATAAACCTTCTCCTACCCCTATACATGTTTAAAAAGTACACACAAATCACCTGTTACGCACACACAAATCCTGTTACGCACGCACAAATCTTTTTACGCACACACAAATCTTTTTACACACACACAAATCACCTGTTACACACACACAAACCCTATTACGCATGCACAAATCTTTCTACACACACACAAATCTTTCTATGCACACACAAATCCTGTTACGCACGCACAAATCTTTTTACGCACACACAAATCGTTTTGAGACTATTTTCACTCCATACGAAAGCACCTTAAGACAAGTAGTATTTCAAAAGAGCAGAAGATATCTTATATTTTTTGAACAATAACAATTTTTGTTGTTAATCCGTTGCTAAGAGACGGGCATGTTTTCTGGTAACCAAGTGCCACGAAGTAAATAACTGATTTTTACTTTTGCGAAATTTACCAACTGTAACTTTCTTGTGTCTAAGCACCTAAGGAATATTTCAAAAGTACTTATGTTTTATAAACAATAATTAATTTGATGTTAAGAGATTAGTATTGTCTGTCAACAAACTGCCATGAAGTATAAATCGGATTTTTACTTTTGTGTTGAACATCTTTTTATAAAATATTAACCACCAATGAAAAAAAAATTAAAAAAATACTTTCACATCACAAACTGTGCAATTCTTGTTCAGTAGTATTGTTAAGTAGTATTTCAAAAAAGCAGAAGAAATCTTATGGGTTTTTTTTAACAATAACAATATTTGTTAATCTGTTGCTACGAGATAAGCGCATTTTCTGGTAAACAAGTGCCACGAAGTAAACATCTGATTTTTACTTTTGCAAAATTTACCAACTGTAGATATTTTGTGTCTAAGCAGATAAGCCGTATTTCAATAGAGCTTATGTTTTAAAAACGATAATATTCCTTATAATTAATCTCGTGTTAAGAAATTAGATTTTTTTACTGGCAACGAACTGCCACAAAGTATAAATCGAATTTTTATTTTTGTGTTGAATGTCTGTTTTATAATATAGTCACCACCAGTGACAAAAAAAAACAAAAAAACATTTTCACTTTTCTGTCATATTCACCAAATGCATAATTCTTGCAAGAGTAGAAGATGTCTTATGTTTTTTGAACAATAACAATATTTGTTGTTAATCTGTTGCTAAGAGATTAGTGTATTTTCTGGTAACCAAGTGCCATGAAACACACATCAGAAGGCATCGCATTAAAGGCGCTTTCACACTGCAGGAACGGAACGGGACGGAATGGGTGTGTTCACATTACAACTTGCGTTCCACCCGACCCCAAGCGTTCCAGCAGCTGATTGGCTGATATTGAGACGAAAATCAGTGTCTGACTCCATAACAACCAGCGGCCAATCAGCTGCTGGTTCTAAGCAGAAACGCTTGGAGCCCGGTTAACAGTTGCTACGACGACAACAATGTACGACATGGAATTAATTTTGCTGCTTATGGACCTCATACAATTAATTAAATTCCGCCAACAAGCTACCCTGAGAAGACAAAATGCTGAACGACTTCTACGTATTGCAAGGAGAAATACGGAAGAAAAATACCACTCGTTACAAAATACAGTGAGAGCCAGCTGTCAACGGGAAATCAACGTCAAGACTCCATAACAACCAGCGGCCAATCAGCTGCTGGAACGCTTGGGGTCGGGTGGACCGCAAGTTGTAATGTGAACACAACACACCCATTCCGTCCCGTCCCGTTCCGTTCCTGCAGTGTGAGAGCCCCTTAACATTAGGACAAACATTAGCAATAGCCTTTTCCCTAAAATAAGCTTTTTAGCTATTTTGTTTTCTTATTAGCCATGTTTGTTACAATGAGTTGAGAAAGTCAGTGTAAGACAACATGCTAGCATTTTCGCTAATTTTAGCTTATACAGTAATTTTAATATACTGAAAAGAGTAAGTCCACGTTACTCAACATGCTTGTGACTCTCTACATACTATTATTGAGTACATTGTTGCTTCCAATGCGACAATGTAAAAATTACATGCTAAATTTAGCATTGAAGCTAAGTTTTAGCATCAGAATCCTGCATTCCAACCGACAGGCACACTTTGCAGCATTGAAAATCTATGGCCCACAAAACAAATTGACAAGGTTAGAAAAACGCTGTAGTTAAAATTTCTTTGGAAATTTTCTAATTAAATTATAGATTTTAAAGATGTTTTTCAAACTGTTGTGCTCTCAAAATTCTAAATATGTCTAACATCAGCTCTACCTATGTCCTTTATTGAGTTGCAGAGAAACTACAGGATTTTTCTAACCTTGTCAATTTGTTTTGTGGGCCATAGATTTTCAATAATGCTGATCACCATGCTTGCCAATTATTTCCACAATATTTGGGGCAAATCTTTCTTTTGTTTGACCACAAAATCTCTGCTTCAAATTTCATTCAGGTTTCAAGGTGGCAGTTTTGAGAACAGCCTTCTATCTTGGTCTGTCCTCTTATGTTCACACTGATGCTTGCTTCTCTGTGGACTGTAATACTAGTATGACTTTGGTGGGCTCTGAATATTTTCTTATCATTCTTATGAATTATTTTCCCCATATCGATGTAGTTTGCATCTTTTTTTTACTCTTGAACAGGATATTGATCCTCAACATGCATCAAAACTGGTTCTGGTATGGATAAGACAGACAATGAAACAAATCATTCTAAAACTGGACTTCTGTACACCTTTGGATGTATAGAATATGATTTAACCCAAGTTCACATAAAGCAACCCTTTAAACGAGGTCTACTAATTCAAGTGGATAAATGTTAAAAGATCCTTCCAGATCAGAAATACCAAACGTGATTTCTCAGCACCATGCTATGTACTGTATAAGTTGGACTCTGTGTGGATTGGAGACCTTTTAAACCTTTTGTCTTTTTTTTAAGCTCTCTATAGAAGTATGTTTTATGATCAACCCTAACCCAACCCGAAACAGCTCTAAAGAGACTTCTCACTGGCACCATATTTTTATGTGGGAGCTGAAGAAGAAACATGTTTAGACCTTTAATGTGTAGATACTGACATTACATATGTTCAGTGTGCACATATGAAAGGTGGGAACAGCGCCGCAAAATGCTAGAAAGACTGCTGTGACATGCCGATTTAAATTTAGCCATTCCTCGGCTCAGTGGGAGCTCAGTGCGACTTCTGAGACAATTTGGTGGAGGCATCTCTGAGGGGAACCGATAGACTGGCTAATATGTTCTCTTATGGTATTTGCATAATGTCCATGGTGCATTGCCAGAAAGCTGTTCTGCTCCAGTTGCTCCTTGTAATATATCTGGCAGCGTTTCCAAAATGCAGTTGTCACTGGCACTGGCTTACAAATCAGACGTTAAAGCCTCAAACAGAATATCAAAAAGAACATGACTTCAGAGTGTTTGTTTACCATCCGTTTTTGGACTGCATCCTGCCTAAATCAACTTGATAAGACAGACCTTTTTTTTTTTTTTTTGCTTTTTAAAAATTTTCTCCAATGTGATAAATATGGAAAAGATCCACTGTGAAACCTCTCTCTCTCCTTTGCACAGCAGATCCACCTCCTCCTCAATCCCTCTGTGCTTTCATTCCAAGAACTGTTTGTCCAAATTGGAGCAGAGACAGGATTCATCTGTGTGTCACTTCTGCATGAAGAATATTGTAAATATTTGTCAGTTTCAATCTTGTCCTTGTAGGAAGCTCCACCACAGAGATGATGGGCTTTGTGCCTGTCTTTCAGTATGTTTTATTTGTAAGACCCATTCTTTCTTCTGTGTTACAATATTCTCGGGTTCTGGAAGTTGGAGAATTTCAATGCCTCTAAAAAGTGTTCACACCCGTTGAACCTTTTTTATATTTCAGCACGTTACAACCACAAACTTCCATGTGTTTTACTGGGAGATTTGGTAAAAACCCAACACGTAGTTGTGAATATTTGTGAAGCAACATTAACGTGCGGTTTTCAGAAACCGCACTGAAAACATCAACCCTGTCTTGTGTAGTGGTTGTAGGAGAATCTTCTGCAGAACTGGAAAGCTGATCACAGTTGATGGGAAAACAAATGCTACCAAATGCAGGGCAATTCAGGAGAAAAACCTGTTTGACTTCAAAAGACTTCAGACTTGGGGTGCAGTGGTGGTGCAGGGGCAAAGGACAACCCAGGTATTGAGGCTTTGGTCTTCATGTCAGTGGCTTCAGGTTCAATTCCCGGCCTGGTGACATTCGTCACATGTCTTCCCCCTCCCTCATTACCCTCTTTCCTGTCAAACTACTTTTAAATAAAGGCCACTAGAGCCAACAAAACCTTAAAAAAAGACTTCAGACTGGGGTGAAGGATCTCTGTCCATTTGAAGAACAATCATAAACATCCAGGCAGAGATCAAATGAAAGGATGTAGACCTAAAGTCTATGAGATACGGTGGCCATACCTGTTCATGTCTGAGCTGAGTTTGAGATATTTTTGAAAGAATGGATTGATCTAACACAATCTAAACTTTATGACTTGAAACACCCTAAATTGATTTCAACGCTTTCAAAGGTAAAGGGGGAATCTGAAGGTTTTTCCTCTTTTTCTGAAAAGTGTTTTCATTTTTACAGTCAAAGAAATCTTTACTTCTGTCTGAGGATATCCCTCAAAAACATGAAGCACTTTAAACAAGTCACCTAAATCTATAATAATAAATAAATACTCTTAAAACCTACGAAGGTAAATGCCTATAAAGTTTGTCAGACCCTCAGTACAGAGTAGGGGTTGCACCAATTAGTCGACTAGTCGATTCTTTTCTCTGCAATGACTTTTTTCTGGGCCAGTCGATTAGTCGCAATCACGTGACAAAACAGATTTTTTTCAAGGAAATGAAAGAAGGTGGACTAGGTGAGTTTGTTAGAAAGCTCACATTGTATAAAAATGTAAATAATTTAACAAAGAGAAACTGTAAATTACAGCATAGGCTACCGCAATAGGGGCGTTGCGTGGCGCGGTTGTTAGCTCGGCGCCCAGCATATAGAGGCCATAGCCCGCGGTAGTCAGGAGTCCGACTCCCGTCCTCCATTCGCTGGACCCACCAGGCCTCTCTTCGCTCTCTCTGCCCCCTCACAGTCAGATTGCTGTCAAATAAACTAGTGCCAAAAAATACTTAAAAAAAAAAAAAGACAACGCGTCACGATGTCAGGCTTTTTCATCCCTCAACTACCCCCAACTGATCAGTATCATCCTGCCTATTGAAGCTTCTAACCTGGCGGCTTTGCGGTCTTATAAAAATATGGTTAGACAACATCTGGAACTAAGTCCAAGCTTCATCCTGAGGGTCTGATAGAGGTGATCTCGGCCTCCGTCTGCATGTCGGTTCAGAGAGCCGAACCGACTCTTAAGTTAGCAGAGTGTCCTGATGCGCATCGGGCGGAAAAGCAGCAGTTGGCTTTGTTGAAATCAACTGTAACCAAAAGGGATCCTTTCATAATAACTTTGGTTTGTCATGTTCCAAAAGCACCATTATGGTCAGTGTGATAATTTGACTCCTATACGAGTAGCTATCCAGAGATCATCAGTATCAGCCGGTGTTTGAAAAAAAAAAAAAAAAGAAGTCAGACCGACTTTGTGCAACGAACTTCGCTGCTCACGAATAATGATCCGTTTAGACTTTGTAAAAGTGGGAGAAGGGGAGGGGATGTCGATATTTGCAGTAAAAATAGCTGATAAAGCCTCCGAGTTGTTGTGAAGGGTTTTTGCGCTTACGTCACTATGACGTCACCGCGACTAGTCGACATCGACTCGACTATTTTCATGATGTAGTCGACCTTAAAAAATATGTAGTCGTTCAACCCCTAGTACAGAGTTTACTACAGCCTTCACTAAATTGATGGTTTAAATACTTTTAAGTGAAGCTATGTGACAGTATTAGTTAATAAGTAATAGTTTAGTCAGTAATTCCTCAGAGCAGTAGGACTTTAACATTTAGTTAAACAAGAGCCTCCCAGTTTTAGCACATTTTTGCAATTCAAAACTACTTCTACCAAAAAATGTACATAACCTAAGGATAAAACGCTTTATTGGCAACAAAAAATACGATCTACTGTCTCACTATAGACCATTGCTTGTGGCTTGTTTTCTCAGCCAGACTGCCTCAGTGCTTCCGTATGCGTGTCGTGCTGGTGGACGCTGCCGGCTGCATCGGCCCACCTGATTAACTGATTGTGAGTCTCAAAACAAGCTCAAAACTCGGAAAAACAGATACTTAACCATCTTTGACGCCACGGCCCAAATGAAAGCCTGCGACAGAATCGAAAGGTTCACTCCCCTCTTGGAACAGATTGACAGCTGCAGCTGATCAGGCATTTCATACAGCAGGCGGTTTGCAGCTAAAGTAGCTCCAGTAATTCACCAAGAGGTTGTTCGGCTGAGAAAACAACAGCAAACTTTGCACTGTTGTTAAATTGCAGACGTTTATTATCTGAAAATACACCATTTTAAAGTCCAAGCTCTGAATCATTTTGAATACATTGCTGTAAAAAAAATATTTGATTGTCCCTATAGATTTCTTCATAGATTTTGTTTTTTGTTGCTTTTAGATTTTTTATCTATTCATCCATCATTTTAATCTTTTGTCCATTTTTGCTTTTTCCCCATTATTTTTCACTAAAAAGTGGCACCATCATCTTTAACATTTACAGATGCATATTTTAGCACTTTTTTTTAATCACAGGACACACCAAAAACAGATTTTTGACCCTGGCAAAGTAGCCTTCTCTGACTATCTAAATCTGCTGCTATCACCATTGCAACGATAACAAACAGTTTAAAAAAAATAAAACTTACAAAGTTACCCTGAAAGACAGCCTCAGACAACAAAACCCCACAGTCTTGTCTCGTAACAGTAAGCTCTGTTTGTTGGGGCTGATAAACTGCCAGTATTGATAAAATAATTGACACAAACCTCCTTCTCCTCCTCTGTCAGTCCATTCTCATTAGTCATCTCGCCTCAGTGGCCCTTTGTTCCTCCTGTCAGTGTTGGAATCTAATGGACTGAGCAGGTGTTTTCCACCTCTGTAACAGAAATTTGCAAAGCAGAGCGAGAAGTGGACAGACAAAACTAGGGGGGTTGTGCATGACAAGGCTGGGGCTCTGTAAAAACTAAAAAGAAAGAAAAAAAAACATCTGTTTTCAAACTTTTTGACATTCAGCCAATATATTGACAACGTTTGTCACTACAGTGCAGCTTTAGCTTGAGCAATGAGATGCCTTCCAACCCAGGTCGACCTGTCATGCTTCGATTCGCTGTCGCGTTGCCTCTTTGCTGGCGAAAATCCCAAGGCACAGAAGACAGGTAATTCTGACAGCGAGGACAGTTTTTCTATCTGAAAAGTGGCATTGGCATCCTGTGGCACTTTTTGTAGGCCCCCAAAATGGCAGGAAAAACTTCTCACCTGAATAATGAGGTGAAGAGAATCGATGAAAGTTTAATTCTACATCAAAACGGGACAGAAAACCCTGATCACCTTGACTTAGCTTAGCTAAAGTAACCCATCAATACACACACCACTGTGACTGAAACCCACTTGGTTTCACACAAAGTTTTTTTTTAGTATTTAGGATAACAGTGAAATAAGGAATAGAGAAAAAAATCACTTGAAAGAAATGAGGAAAAACAACAACTTCAGCACAAACATAGGATGAAAATCAAGGTGGAGGCATGCATCTCTGAAAGATCAGAGATGCTGAGATTGCCTGTGAAGGCTTCTGATGTGGACTTCATACCTTGATTTCCAAGGTAGCCTGTATTATTATTGCATCTCTTAAGTTATATATTTTGCAAATGGAACTAGGGGTGCACCGATTTATCGGCCAGCCAACCACAGTCTCCGGTGAGAAAGGTTTGACTAATAGACCGGCCCTCCAAGTTATAACTACACATTTACAATTAACAATAGTGACCCCACTGTCGCCAACTCAACAACTTCCTTGAGCAACATTTCAGAGAAAACAAAATTGGTACTGGCCAAAATCGGAATACTTTTCATTTTGACCATAATTCTCGGTTTTTCATCTATGAATAGAAAGTACTCAAAACTTTTAATTTGTAAATTGATGGTATTACAGCAGTATACCACAAGTGGGGAAAAAATGGAAGGAATTTGTTTATAACACAAATAAAAGAGTTTTTGAGTTTTGGTTCGAGCTTTCAAGCATTTTTTAGACATTTGTTGGACCTTATGATGTTTTTAAATCTTTAGTTTCAGCGAAGGTTATTTTTATACAACGGAGTTTTGCTTGTTATAAACCTTAACATACAATAATGCAAGTCAGTGTTTTGTCATGTCTAAGCATAGCTACACAGAATCTATGTTGAAATCAAGTCTTGCTCACAGGGATTGGATTGCATATTTATGAGCAGCATTGCTTTAAATTGCTAAAACCATTGAAATATGAAATTCTGTAAGTCCTACTGTAATCGACTTAACTACAACCTCCTTGTATTCCAATGTATTTCTACAACAGGTAATAGAAATGTTAGTGGTAATAACCTCACAAGGTCTCACTTAAAAAAAACAAAACTACAAAATGCCGAGTCCTCAGCGCCCGAGACAAGACCGAGACCAAATGCGGTCGAGTCCGAGACGAGACCGAGACCATCAAGAAATGGTCGATCCCGAGTACTACAACACTGTCAACAGGAGTGCTGGTCATCATTGCTGACTCTGTTTATTTTCTCTTCAGATTGTGTGTTCAACTCTGTTACAGCACAGTTCCTACTCCCGGAACCTGAAACACACTCTTAAAACTCAAAACCTCTAAGCCTTTATACGCTCCTGTTTCATAAAATTTAATTCAACTTCCTTCATAATTCATCCTTTCACAGGTGTTTGAAGTGAAGATCCCAATGCAGATCCATCACAAAATGATGATACAAGGACAGAGTAATGGCCATTAGTCAAATGGTCATTAGTCAAACATTGAGATTAGTCAAATCTCAATGTCTGGGAAATTCTCTGGATACAAAATTAATGTGGAAAAACACAGATGCTGACAATAAATTACTCCCCACAGCAGAAAATAAGGGATACCTACAAACCTAAGTGGAATGAGAATATATAAAATATTTGGGAGTAAACATAACCAAAACAATTGGCAAACTCTATGATGCAAATTATTTAGAAATAAACCACAATATTAAGAAGGACTTGGGGCGATGGATGAACATTGGCCTGGAGCTCAGTTCTAGAGTGGAGATAATTAAAATAAATATTTCACCACAACTGTTATACCTGCTTCAGTCCCTGCCACTGACTATTCCACAAAAACAATTTGTAGAATGGGACAGATGGATTTCAAGGTTTATATGGAACGGGAAGAAACCCAGGGTCAGATGTAAAACAAAAGAATATTTCTGGGCCAATAATATTTGGTGCAATGATTATTATGTTTCAAAATGGAAAAATCTGGAAATAGGTAGGAAAGACATAGAAGCTAAAAATTTAATAGCACATAAAATACTCTTAGGCAAATTGAGCAATAAGCTAGGTTCAATAACTAAGAGTACAATTGAAATATGGAACATAGTAATAGATAATTACAAGTTAGAGAAGGAAACAAGGAGTTTGAGCTGGTTTGCTTGGGATCCGAGGTTTAAACCAGGTAGTTATGATATAGGTTTCAAACAATGGGCAAATAGTGTAAATTGGCTGAAAAGGGGCAAACTGCTGAGTTTTAATAACTTAAGGGAGAAATATGAACTGATTATTATATATGAAAGATTATTATGAGAAAGAGATAAAAACCAGCGTAAGTAAAATAGAGATATTTCATAAGGCCTATGAAGGAAATAAATTCTGAGTTATCAGCACTGTATCAGGGACTGATGACAGGTAGGAAGACATCTACTATGTACATTAAAGAAACATGGGAAGAGGAACTGAAGGAACATATAAGTGAGGAGGAATGATTTAAAATGTGTAAAATGCAGTGCACAGCCACCTGTTCTCGTGTTTGGAGGGAATTTAATTGGAAAAATATGATTAGATTTTTTATAACACCCAAGATCAGGACCAGGATGGTATCCAGTTCACAGCCATGCTGGTGACTTTGTGGCCAGACTGATGTAGGTCACACACACGTATTCTGGTCCTGTCAAAAGCTAACCACATACTGGCATAATGTTTGTCTTATTTTGAAAAACATAGTGGGATATGGAATATCCAGATCATGTAAAACACTCTACCTGGGATGCCTCACACACAACGTAATTCAAAAGGATGATGAATATCTGTTAAAATATTACTTTCAGCAACAACAAAAAAACCATCACAAAATTATGGTATAGACAAGACCCGTCTATGGTGGAGTGGTGACTGAGCATTGTGGAGGAGATCTTTGTGATGGAGAAAATCACGCATGGACTAAGATTGCAGGAGGACCAGTTTGTTGTTAAATGGGAAAAATGGAGTTATTATAGATGTAAGGAGGATGCCATTTTTGTATCCAGTTAAATATGGACATGGATGTTTAACATTGTATATGAAGATGAATGTATTGATGCCTCTCCACTGTATGTGTTCAGAAATGTTCAATAAAAAATAAGTATTAAAAAACACGTAGTAATGAGGAAATTATGTATTTAATAAAGAATCAGGAGGCACTAGAAACGGACAGACAAACGAACAAATGACGAGGACCTGATGAAGGACAGAGACAACAGGTGGGATTAAATACACAGGGAAGCTAATCGGGGAACTGGACACAGCAGGGAGCAATTAACAGGGAAGACAGAAACTCACAGGGGAAACGGAACTAAAACACAGAAAAACCTCAAAAATAACTACACAAAAAACAGATCGTCACACATTCTTACAAAGATGTTATGCAAACGATAAGTGAAAGCTGCCGTCTTCACAGACAGGCAGAAGAGAAGCAAAGAGTGGTTTGGAGAACCATCCATCCATCAAGTTTGTAGAGGCAATCTAGCCTCTAAACTCCGCAGAGAACGTATGTTTAAAGTAGAATTATTTCACTAATAGACAAAACTACAGACAATATCTGTCTGTCTGTCATTTGTGTTTGTAGAGAAACCAGAGCACCCAGAGAAAACTTTGTTCAAAACAATATTAGTGATTTTACTAACAGAGCAAATTACAGTGTCTGTCACTTGTGTTTTAAGAGACACTGGAGCACGTCTGCAGAAAATGTATATTTAAAAATTATAGACTATTTATCTATCTATCTTTTTTGTAGGGAAACTGGAGCACCCAGAGAAAACATATCTATCTATCTATCTATCTATCTATCTATCTATCTATCTATCTATCTATCTATCTATCTATCTATCTATCTATCTATCTATCTATCTATCTATCTATCTATCTATCTATCTATCTATCTATCTATCTATCTATCTATCTATCTATCTATCTATCTATCTATCTATCTAGATAGATAGATAGATAGATAGATAGATAGATAGATAGATAGATAGATAGATAGAGATCTATCTATCTGAAATAGATAGATAGATAGATAGATCTAGATAGATAGATCTATCTAGATATCTATCTATCCAGATAGATAGATAGATAGATATAAATATACACAGTCCAGTCACATTAATGTGACCATCTGTCAAAAGCCAGAATAACCACCTTTCGCAGAGCGAACTGCTACGAGACGTGCAGGAAGAGAGTCACTTAGGTCCCTGAAGGTCTTCTCTGGGATGTTGAGCCATGCCGACTCTAATGCTGTGGCCAGCTGCGCTAGATTACGCGGTTGAGGATCCATGGCGCGAACAACTCGATCGAGATGGTCCCACAGATGCTCGATTGGGTTTAAGTCAGGTGAGTTTGCTGGCCAGGGGAGGACGGTAAACTCATCCTGGTGCTCTTCGAACCACGCACGTACACTGGCAGCTGTATGGCACCTCGCATTGTCCTGCTGGAAGATGCCATCATCCTGAGGAAAAACAATGCGCATGTAGGGGTGGACATGGTCCGCAAGGACAGATGCGTACTTGTATTGATCCATCGTGCCTTCCACAATAATCAGTGAACCCAGAGAATGCCAGGAAAACATTCCCCAGACCATAATGCTCCCGCCTCCAGCTTGGACCGTTCCTGCAATGGTTGCAGGGTGGTTCCTTTCAGAGGTTTCACGCCTTATACGCCAACGTCCATCTGTCCGATGGAGCATAAAACGCGATTCATCTGAAAACGCTACCTGTCGCCACTCAGTGGACGTCCAGCTGCTGTACTGGCGTGCAAATTCTAGCCTTCGTCGTCGATGAACACCAGTCAGCATAGGTGCACGAACCAGGCGTCCGCTTCGGAGGCCCAGACGCAGCAATGTTCGCTGAATAGTGGTTTGGGAGACACTTGTGGTAGCCCCTTGGTTCATTTTAGTGGTCAGTTGCTCAACGGTAGCCCGTCTATCTGCCCGAACGCATCTCCGCAACCGTCGTTCGCCTCTGTCATCTATGGCCCGTGGTGCACCACATTTGCCACGTCGTTGATTTTGGACAGTCCCATTTTGCCATGCACGGTACACTTTTACCACGGCGGCACGCGAACAGTTCACAAACTCAGCCGTTTCGGAAATGCTTCCACCCTTGGCCCGAAAGCCAATGATCATGCCCTTTTGGACGTCGGATAAATCGCTTCGTTTCTGCATTACGCCAACGATTGAAATGTTTTCCGAAGCCCACACACACCCCTTTATATACGCTCAACTGCACTGTGCTGCCACCTGCCTTCTGTGATTGGTTATTTAACTCTGAAGTGGAAAGTACGTGGTGGTCACATTAATGTGACTGGACTGTGTAGATGCATATATCTATCTAGATATAGATGGATATCTATCTATCTATCTATCTATCTATCTATCTATCTATCTATCTATCTATCTATCTATCTATCTATCTATCTATCTATCTATCTATCTATCTATCGTTTTTTTTGTAGGGAAACTGGAGCACCCAGAGAAAACCAACCTATCTACTGTATATGTCTTTCTGTCGTTTTTTTTGTAGGAAAACTGGAGTACCCAGAAAAAACCTATTGTTAAGATGATTAAAATTACTGCTGGTGCCCATCAGCTGATTCTGTAGTCCTATAGGCAGCTTCTCCGGAGGATTCCCATCGTATTCGTTGGCTAGGTCAGAAACAGACATTCATTCGGGAGGGGAAATGGATGGCAATCTTACCCTTTTACTGTGTTGTTTGGAATTTTCAGTGAATTGCACAGTGTTGGATTTCAGTGGAGGAAGTGTGGCAGGCTTGGTATTGCTAACTTTCTGACGACTCAGTAAAGGTGTGGTTTTAGAGTCGTCATGTTTGTCAGCAGAGCACACCGATCTTCTCGCACAGTTCTTGGAAGTACTTCTTCCTGGTAGATTCTGGTGGCTTATCTTAATATTTTCACCTCCACACACTCTTTCCAATTCCATTAAAGTACGCATGTCTTTCCTTTCAATCTCACAAACTTCCTTTTTCTCCTGCCGTTTACGTTGTATCTGGGAATCCCAGGAATTAGTCAGAGACTTCATAGTTGTAGCTTTTTTCTCTTTCTCCAGTTGGTCACGCTTTTGCTCTGCAGATTCCCTCCGTTTCTTTTCTTTCAATAACTTATCCTCCATAAAATCCCTTTTTTTAGCTTCTTCCTTCTTTATAAGTGACAGTTGGTTGTACACTATTTTTTTACTTATTTCACGACTTCTTTCCTTATCAGGAATGTCGCAGTCACTATCATAGCTTGGAAAGCCAGATTCATACTGAACATCTCTTCCTTGCTCAGTAACACTGTGATGCATTTCCCACTGAATTATGACTGTGCTGTCCATATGTTTTTTAGTCTCGTCCTGTGTCTTCAGTTTCTGCTGGGGATCCTTCTTCTGTCTCCTGGCTTCAATTTTCTCAGCTCGATATCCAGGAAGCACCCCTTGCCTTTCAGTCCTGTCCATTTCCCTCTTCTGTTCCTGTTTAATTTGATATTGGGCACACACTTTATCAGCCAGAGATTTCTGCTTTGCAGTTTTCTTCTCCTGCTGATGTGCTTCATGTAGCATTTTGGCAGCCTCCTGTTTGGCCATAGTGTTGTTTAGCTTTTTTTGTAAAAGAGAGTCGTAGGCAGCTTCTTTCCTCAATATATCCTCTAAATTGTCATCCACAGTCTTCTTTTGGTCTTCCATGTTTGGCTCAATCTTATCCTGTCTCCAAAAAAATTTCCTGTCTTTCTCTTTCTTCTGTCTCCTCATCTCAATTTCCTCAATTTGATGCAGTCTATCTAACTCCATTGTGGCAGCCATTTTTGTATGCCGTTTATATTCAACTTGACCATCCCATCGATCAGTCAAATACTTTTGCATTTTAACTTTCTTTTCTTCCTCCTGTTTGTCAAGTAATTTTAGGGCAAACTCCTGCTTAGCCATTTCTTTGTTAAGCTTTTTCACCTCGAAAGTGTTTTGTCCCCTTATATCCTCCATATTATCATAGGCCATCTTCTTACATTTCTCTTGAAATTTAACCTTTTCATTAACATTTTTCTCCCTAACCCACCATTTGCATTCACCAACTTTCTTATTTTTTAGCCATTCCTTTACAACCTGTTCCTCTGCCTTTTCAGTAATTTTTTTCTTCTGTTCTCTTAGAAATGACAAACACTTTTTTAATTCTTTGTCATGTTTGTCATGTTTGCCTTTTCTAGAAACCTCATCAGAAAGCAGAATGAGCGATGGGAACAGGTTGAGAGGTGTTGGTCCATCACTCTCAATTTCCAATGATGTTTGTGAAATAGGCTTCTCCTGCTTGTCGCTCAAGTTCTCCACAACCTGTGCGCAAACATTTGTCGGTTTAGGCTCTTTCTCCTGTAATTTTTGAAGTGCAGTTTGGTTTCTTTCTTTCAACTCTGTTGAAACTCTCTCTTTCAGTTCTTGTTCACTTAGTTCATCCTGCTCACTGCTTGTCTGAGAATCAGATATGTCTATTGAAACTGAGCTTGTGCTCCAGTCAGAACCTGTTGTGTCGCTGTCTTCTGTCTGATCTTGAATTGTTTGTTTTTCTTGATCTTGTTCAGTTGCCATCATCAAAGAGGTAAGTTTAAAATTACAATTCTCTATGAATTCATTGGGTTCTGCACATCTGGCTTTAGAACACACGTGACAAGATATTCAAAGGGTTCAGAGCTGATGTCGTAGAATCTATGTCACAAAGCCTGGGTTCCTAGCGGCATCATCAGTTAGGTAGAAGTGTAACAGTTGCTATTGCTATGGTAACCAGGAAAAGCTCTGAAGTGATTCACACTTTCTAGCAAAGGAGATGTTACAACCCATCAAAACATTTCCAAATAAACTCATTCATATTAATACAAATGTAACTTTTTCCAACAATTTAGACAAGCTTCAGCCAATGTGGCTGTAACCGATATAGGTTTTACAATGTGCAAAACACAATCACCTGGTTTTCCATCAAATCTGCTCAACAGTATTTTCCTCATCAATACATTTTGATGAGGAACCTCTCTTTTGTTGGCCGCTATCTAAGCTACGCCCTAAAGACAGCGTTCCCAGCGTGTCATTTCATTCAACCTTAGCTTCGAGCTAAGCATGCAAAGAGCTGAGAGCTGGGCGACCATGTCTCTGTGGGTAGAATAGTCGTCTTGCATCGGAAGGTTGCAGGCTTGGTTCCAGCTTCCTCCTGCCACTTAAGGCACTTAACCCCAAATTTCCTACCGAGCTGCATATTGGTGTATAAATGTGTGAGCGTTTGTGAGTGAGTTGTGGAATGATCTTGCAACTAAATATTCCACCAGTAGCTGGAATAGTGGGGTTATAACGAAGTGAAAGCAATTGGGAACTACAGCAACTTAGAAACAAATTGTCAGGTCAGTCAAATCAAGAAGTGGGGTCAATGAAAGCTGAGCTGGGTAAGTGTGCAAAGGTCTTCAAAGTTCTACGGAGTCGTTGACTATTCTTTAGAGATCAAACCAACTGTCAGAAAACTAAACTGCTGAGCAAAGCAAAGCAAGGCCGCTTGTGAGAAAGAACTGTGCTTCGCCACGTCCTTGTTAGCTCAGATAACATTTCCCCCTCTCCCCCCTTACTGTACTTTGCGAGCTCAGTCGCAACAGCTGCCTAACTGATCCAATGAGAACGTTGCTCCCTAGTAAAGATGTCATTCAGAATAATGTATAACTGAAAGTGAGGATCGGACTTGCGCATAAAACTTAATGAAGGTAATAATTTATATCGCATGTTCAGATGCGGCAGCACACCTCGAGGAGTCGTCCCCGTATTTTCATCGTTTGCCCGTACATGTCGGACCTCTGTTCTTTTTTTTTTTCGCACCTTTTCTGAATTTTATCTACCTCATTGTTCTTTTTTTATAGGAGAGTATCTGTCAGTCAGGGAACCACTGCTGATCCCCACAGAGGCCCTTCCCCACATCGCATCTCTCTGCTTATCATAGCTCTCATATTCTCATTCAATACATGCCGATATGCATCTCACAGGATGCGTCGCTCCTTACTTATGAAACCGGTGTTGTGAAGATTTTTCTCTGCACCGGCTGCATTAAATCAGATAAATGAGCTGCTTGTAAGAGCTACCCTAACTATTTGAGTTTCATTCGTATTTGTCGCAAACTACCTGAGATCAAGCAGTTGAAACAAAAGGAATTGAAACGGACGGCAAAACAAGATAGAAATGTAACTTGAAAGGCTTTGTGAGCTTATGTTTGGAGAAGAAAATTGCCTTTGTGATAACTTTCACACTGCATCTAGTCCCATCATGGAAAATGTCTTTTCTTTTTTTTTATGGTTTGGTGTTTGTGCCTCTGCACCACACCCTTTCAAATCGCAACCAAAGGAGCTAAACATGAACACTCCAGGACGATGAAAATGTCAGATGCTCCTCTTCCTCTCCTCCTTTGGTATTCCGCTTCTGTCTCACAGCTCCATTTTTCCTTGTCTCCTTTGTGCTCGTCTTCGCTCCCTTTCAGCGAATTTGCAGAGGGAAAAGGAAGTGGTGCCAGCGATGTCACGGCTGGAGAAAGCTTATCCAAGGTAGTGGGGTCTGTGTATAGAGTCAATCAGAGCTGTACAAACCCTTGATTGCCATTGACATTTACCTGGCCCCCATTTCCAATTAATCTTCAAGGGCCTTCACCTCTTGAAGCCTGATTACAATTCCCCCCCCTCTCCCTCCCCCAACAAACTGGCTAATTTGTAATTGGCCATGTGTCTGTTAGGGGAGGCGCTCCTTTATCGCCACTCGATTGAGACATGGGGGAAAAATCACATTGAGAGGGGGGAAAGATTCCCACCTAGTGTGCATGCTCACAATATTTTTGTAAATGTAACACCAATGAAACATAAATATTGGATTCAGAGTAGATGAAACATAAACTTTTTTTTCTTTTTTGCATAATTACAGTGAAATTTATCTAAGTAAATTGTGAACCATACAACATGCCAGCTGGACTTCTAGGCTTGTTTGTTTTGGATGGTCAAAACGTTGAAATAATGTATGACAACCCATTTTACAATCAGCGGTAAAGTTCACCGAGAACTAATTTAAAAAGTTCATGAAGTCTTGAAAACCTTACAAGATTTAGAAGAGAAAAAGCCCGCAGCATCATAGATCCGAAACCATATTTTGTGCCCAAAAGTGGCCAGTCGCCACATTTTCATTCTTCCTTCAGTACCAGACCCATGCTGCGGAATTTGTTGTGGAAAGGTTCAGTCATAATCTCATTGGAAAATGATTATTCCTGGCATCACTCAAAAGAACAGTTTGGCATTAAGATGGCTTCTATTGGTTGTTGTAGAGACTTGGAAATCCCAAGGTGCCACTTTTTGTTGAATTTCTCTAACAGTGAGCTTTTGAGTTTTTTTCCTATAATATTGCTCAGATAAATATGGCTCCTCGTCCAGCCCAGCGGCCATGGCTGAAAGAAATGAGCCTCTGTCACCTCAGAGACACAGAAGGTCATGAATTACTGATTAAATATTGGGATTTTTTCTTTGTGAATGTACTCGCATAAAAGATTGCAAGGTTGTAATATTTTTGATTCCAAATAGTCCTGACAAAATGTGTCTAAAAATTGTTTCAAAAAATGGGATTTAAGGAGCAAATTCAGTTAAGTTATTTTACCTTCTTAAAATCAGTTTCTCAAACAATGGTATTTAATTGAACAGCATAGCTTGTTCAACGCGTTAGACCTCGCGTTATAGTGCAACTCTTTTAAGATGAGAGCCCAGCTGAACCTCCAGTTGCATAATCAAGTAATTAAATTCTGCACAAAAGTCAGATAAGTTTTTTTTTAAGTGTTGGTTGTTCTGGCTTAATGTAAAAAGCATAAGCAAGCTTTGGTGTTGACTTCCAGTCAATTACTGTCACGACTTGTGGTAGGTTTCTGAGCCACAAACAGGAACACGAGATGAACAGTTTAAGTGATTATTTACAAAGCGTTATAGACGATAGACATAACACGAAAGAAGCTAGAAACAATGGAAGAATCCAGCAAGGAGTGAATGAAAGAGTGTGTATACTGGAATGAGAGATGACTAGGAAAAAGAACTGATTTATGGAAAACCAACGCTGAGTAAAATAATCACCAAACAAGATGTTAGTAGGAAGGATAAGCCCACAATATCATAAGTGAAAATGAAAAAAAAATCCAAGTTCTTTAGATTATGACGCCGAGCCCTCACTTCTCACTAACTCCCTATATATAGGGCTCCATCCATCGATCCATTTTCTGCCATTTTCTTCAGAACAGAGGCCCAGACTTCCCTCTCCTCAGCCACTTCTTCCAGCTCCTCCGGGGGAACCCCAAGGCTTCCCAGACCAGCCGAGAGACATAGTCCCTCCAGCGTGTCCTGGGTCTTCCCCGAGGCCTCCTCCCGGTGGGACGAGCCCGGAACACCTCACCAGGGAGGCGTCCAGGAGGCATCCTGACCAGATGCCCGAGCCACCTCAACTGGCTCCTCTCGACGTGGAGGAGCAGCGGCTCTACTTTGAGTCCCTCCCGGATGACCGAGCTTCTCACCCTATCTCTAAGGGAGAGCCCGGCCACCCTGCGGAGGAAACCCATTTCGGCCGCTTGTATCCGTGATCTCGTTCTTTCGGTCATGACCCAAAGCTCATGACCATAGATGAGGGTGGGAACGTAGATCGACCGGTAAATCGAGAGCTTCGCTTTTGACTCAGTTTTCTCTTCACCACGACGGACCGGTACAAGCGCCCGCTTCACGGCAGACGCCGCCCCAATCCGCCTGTTGATCTCCCGCTCCCTTCTTCCCTCATTCATGAACAAGATTCCCAGATACTTAAACTCCTTCACTTGAGGAAGGACGACACCCCCTGACCCGGAGGAGGCACTCTACCCTTTTCCGGCTCAAGACCATGACCTCGGATTTGGAGGCACTGAGCCTCATCCCGCGCTTCACCTGGCCGCGAACCGTTTCAGCGAGAGCCGCAGATCACGATCTGATGAAGCCAACAGAACCACATCTTCCGCAAAAAGCAGAGATGCAATTCTAAGGCCACCAAAACGGATCCCCTCAACACCTCGGCTGCATGAAGCTTAAATTTTAAGCTCCAGGAACTTTAAATTTTAAAATATTTATTGAAGGAGCAGAATTTATAATATTAACTCATGGACTGGCTGCAGCCCTTTTTCACTCTATGAACAGTTCTCGTAAAATAATTACAAGTGTAAGTTTTTAATTGCAAGTGTAAGTTTTTACCATAAAATTTTAGTAAAGAAATCTGCCAAATAAAACATCTGAAATATTGTCTGTTTTGCTTTGTAATGACATTTTCAGTGGTACTGTGAGTGTTTCTCCAGATTGTGGCTCTAGGTGTACATATTGCATCTTTGGGCCATATTGGCTGATGAGAGCAGCAGCGCTACGCGAAGCCAAGACCCTTGCATGATGTACATTGAGCTTTATCACCTACTGTGAACACATACACGGATACATAAAAGACATGCTGGGAGATACAGACATGTGAAGAGCTGACTCACCATAGGAGCCCTTACAGAGCAGACAAGCAGGCGAGACAGGAGAAGGATTTTTACATGAATGCCGTGCTTTTCTATGTATAGTTTCGTTTGTGTCTTGGCGGTGTCAAACATGTTTTTTCTACTTGTCTCATGCATCATTGGTAAAAAAAAAAAAAAATCTTCACACCTAAAGAGAAATTTGTTTGCATTCAGTTCTTCTCCAAGCCATGTGTTTGTGTTAAACAGTAAAATGGTGAGCAGTTTTGTTCAGGCCTGTTAATTTATACAGTAAAACTTTTTCAAATCTGTTCACTTCTTCCTATTTGTTCTTTTTTTAATTTTTAGTCTATTGTCCTATGTCTTTTTTCTTTTTTTTTTTTTGTCTTTCCTGGATGACTGGATTGAATGACTAAGAGGGACAGCGGTAATAAAAGTGGGATTCCCAATCTGTCCAACCCAGCAACTGCACTGGCTTGATAACACTGTCCCTATTCCCCCACGGCCACATCCCACTACTCCTCCCTCTGCCCCGGGCATCTGTGCTCTGCAGGCCGGTGCCCATGGTAAAGCCACCCAGGAATCTTATCTTCTGCCCAGGCTCATTCTTGGCCCAGCCTGTGTGGGTGGTTGTGTGGTGCATGTGTCTTCTCTGCACCTGTCCACTTGCAACACTCTCTCTCTCTCTCTCCTCCCTCTCTCTCTCTCTCTCTCTCTCTCTCTCTCTCTCCTGTTTCACTTTCTCTCCCTCCAGAAGTTTGGAGTTTCCCCAGAATTCCTGTCTTGACCTGACCGTGGACACCAGCCTCAGTTTGTCTTAATTCGTGTCTGCTGGGAAGCCACATTTTCTCATTCCTGTTGAGATTCCATAACTGTCTGTCAGCACTGATGCTTGTCTCACCCATGTTGTTATGTCTTCCTGTATCAGTCTCCATCTCTGTTTGTTTTCCTACCTGTCATCTTACTGTACAGTAAGCACTTGGCTCGCTCTCTGTCAGTCTTCTTTCTGTCTAGCAGAATGTTTTGACTGTGCACACCTCGCTGTCAGCTCTTGTTAATGTCTTTCTTTAACAATCAACTCTATTCTGCAGGAGCATTGTTTGTGTGCCACACTAGACCTGCATCAGGGTGTACAAAATTAATGATTAGGCAATAACTAGTAGATAATGTATTTATTACAGTGGCCATAATGTTTGCAATCAAAGTATTTTTATATTTAAACAAGAACAAATCAAAGATTTTAAATTGACATGATCCAGCTGAACAGTATAGACCTTCATTAACAATAACTTGCTTTCCTGATGACTAAATTAATTTGAGAAATTAGAAAAGCGACGGTAGTAACTACTAATGCAATCATTCTTAACATTATTTGGTCTGCATTGTTAGTTGTTAGCCGTTAGCCAGCTATTCCAAATCCAGTTTTATCTTGCCAGGCAGGGTTTGAAATCTAAAAAGCAAAAAACACAACAACTTTGTTGTAATACATTCAGCTTTCCTGTTACCTGCTGAAAATCTCGTTCTCCCTTGCTGAGCCACACAGTGAGTTATTGTGGTTGTTGCATAGCAACCAGAAACTTATTCAGCTTGCCACACAGTTACAAAATCAGAAAAGTGTTGCTTTTCAGATCCAGATGTTCCCACCCTAGACTAGGGTAATGGGATAAGGATGGGAATCTCGGAGAATATGATCCCAGTTAGAAGTGTGTGGAGTGAGCTTCCTCAGGAACGGCTCAACTCAGTTTTAGAGGTAGGATGGAGAATTTTGTCACTCGAGGTATAACTTGGAGAGAGATACTTGAGTTTCCTGGACATGTTACCTCTGATAAGCAAAAGATTTCGCAAAATTTCTTCAGAACTTTATAAATTTTACTCCACATAGCACCTGTCCAGCTCTTGATGACTTTGTAAATGAGTTAAAGTGGATCTAACGTGATCGTTCCTGCCAGCACATTGAAGACACATCCAGTAAAACTGACATGGCCGTCGATAGGCATACATCATACCACATTCAGTTATATCAGCTGACAGATTTCATTCATTACTGTGTAACTTGTGGACATGACAATTTAAAAAAAAAAAAAGACAGCTGGATAGAAAGTCGGATGCCTCGCAGGACTGTCTGGATAGCTGACATGAGTAATGAGGCATCTCCATGACACACCACTCAAATCGGCTTCGCATCTTAGATCATGTTTGAGACATTGGTCATTTGATATTCGTTCCATTTCGTCATCGCGTGCGTTGCATTTGTCAAACTGCAGTTCACATGTGGAAACTCCCTCTCCCATGCTCCGTCTGTGTCTCAGACGACTGACACTTAAGTTTGTGTGTTGAATTGGCGTGCGGCGGCAGTGGAAGGAAAAGGATACATGAATATTTTCAAAAATATTCTTCTAATAAAAGAAGAACTCCCCCACTCTGGAGGAGTAACGGAAATCCACAGCTAAGACTAATCTTTTCCGTCTGGAAGTGTGGCAAGATTAGTGAGAGGAAGGCAATAAGAAGGAGAGTGTAAGGGAGATGGTGAACATGTAGGAGAAGTTTCTCCGTTAGATGGAACCAGAATTCAACTTTTTCATAAAAAAAGCTTTGACAGATAAAAACTATTCCTCTAAAAATACCTGCTGTATCATAAAACATGGTGACGTCAGAGTCATGCTGTGGGAATAGTTTTCCTCAGTAGTGATTGTAAACCTGACCAGAAAACATCAACTGATCTAAATACAGGGCATTTAAGAAAAGCCTGTTAGGAGTCTGATTTTACATATTGATACATTTGTTCTGCTATCATAAATAATTTATCTACCAGCGGTTGCATCCAGAAGAAATGAAGGTAAAGCAATTATTAAAGCAAAAATATTTCTGCTTTTATGTAGAACTAAACATAACAATAACTCTGGTAAATGTGCTACCTTACATTTCTTCACTAAGAGAAATGATTGCATGCTGTTTTAACTCAATAGGCTAAGACCACACCATAGCCATGTGTAGGGTACACACGCTGTGTAAACTGGGTTAGCGGGAACGTTTCGGCTTTTGTTTTTCCTTAAACCACGTTACGATCTAATAGTAAAGGACGGCTCTTTCTTCAAAATAAATCGGGCTTGTTCCGAATTCATTGTCAGATCAGCTTCCTCTGAAGACAGATTAGTGCTGCTGGCAGACATGCTGTAATTCTATTAGAGCAAATGTCCCTGCACGCCGTTTCCTGTTCAATGTTTGACTCAGCAAGCTTTTTTCCTACACAAATTCCTTTCTCTATGGCGTCTCAGCCACGTGAGTCGTCAGAAAAATCCACAGCTTTCACATCTTCTAAGATGAAATTTAAAAAAAAATGTTTGAATGAAGAATAAGTCCATTAAATTGTATAACATTTGCAAGAATTTCGTGCAGATTCCCATAATCCTAATAGTATTCTGTCAACAGTCCCATGTTAATGCTGGAGTCTGACTCAAACTAACTTGCATTTGTTTGAACACTTTTTAAAACATTATTAGACAACTACTTCAAGAAATTTGAGTACTTATTGCAACAGGCAATTTTCCAAACACATTATTTTCAGCTTTTTAGATTTTTAGCACTTTACCTTGACATTTTCAGCTAAAAAAACCTTTTTACCCTAAGCATGGTGATTTTGTTCTCTGAAATTGAATTTCTCTATCATACAAATATGAAGATATCTACATATTTTTCACTTTTTAAATATCTTGCTTTCCGTTTTTGTGAAAGAAAGAAAAAACGTTTGAGCTTCCCTTCATTTAATCTAGGATTGTTATGTTTTGATGTAACTTTTCCATAAGAGCCGTGCTCATTCTGCTAATGATATTTGTGGATAACACTTTTAATAGTAGTCTAGCATAAAGATTTACAATAAACATTCCCTTTTTATTTGATGGATAATAAAAAATTACTTCCTTTTAGGATTAAGGCAGACTTATTTTACTACTTCTATACAGATTTATGAAAAAGGCAGCTGAATCTAGCATATTAATTTGAAATTTGAAAATATTGAAGGAATCCCATGGAGCTCTATTAATTAAACAAACCAAGAAAGTCCTTGAAGCCAAAAACTTGGCGCATTTATTGTAAGAGAAAGTTTGGACAGAGAAAAGATTTTGTACACAAAATGTCCAGTAGTGGAAGAACAGGATGAGGCTTAAGGGAAAACAACTCACTTTAGAAAATTGGTTTTCATCTAACAATATTGTAATTTCAATCCAATGCAGGAGACCTGGAGACGGGCAGCACAACCTAACATTATCATCAAACAGGACCTCAGAATTATAAGGCCACTGTTTTTTAAAATAATTTTAAAAAAACAGTGGAAAGTAGAAACTTGTCAGTGGATTTTTTTACCTTACTGATTTTTCTTGTTCTCATGTATTGAGCTACATTTCCAGGAAAGTTCCCTGCAAACTACGTTAATGTGTCAGCTTCAATTACTTCTCAGATTAAAACGTTGAAATAGATTTTTCTTTGCACATTACTAACACAATAGTCAGCTGAAGAGAAACACAAAACATGGGATATGTAGTTTTAAAAACCTAATGATGTAAGATAATTATACACAATACACAAGGGTCGTTTTAGTGCAGATTGTGTGTTTTCAATTTAGATACAAACTACATTAAGCTCATAATGCAAAGGGGACTTATTATGAACGATTTTTCCATTATGTTAGCATTCCTTTCACTTTACAACACCCTGAGGTTTTTCCTACAGCTGCAACCTGTCAAATTTGTACCCAGTCTGTTTTTTTCTTGTTTTTTTTCCTGGTACAAACTGGGAATACATGCAATACGGTTACTAAGCAGGTTACACAGGCTTATTCTTACAGCAAGATAGGTCCAGTCAGCTCTGCAGTTATGGTGACCCTAAGTCTAAGGTGAAGTTTCATTAAATATTGTGTTGAGCTCCACGTTCTGTGCCTCGCAAAAAAATGGATTCTTCTTCTGGTCAAGTGCACTTTTTGTCAGAGTAAAAAAAAATGAAAACAAATTTCAATATATTTTGGGGGGAATTTTACAACCAAAGCAACAATGGTTCAAAGTTAATAATAAGTTGAACTTAATCTTTTATGTTCTGGAATATTTCTTACAACATAAAAATAATTTAAAATTAAATAAATACTCAGAAATAACCAAAGAACTTTATTATTATTATTATTATTTATTATTATTATTTATTATTATTATTATAAATAATAATAATAAATATTATAATAATAATATATAATAATATAATAATAATAATAATAATAATAAAAGTATGGTGTCCACATTTAGCTGCAAATTCAGGTGCAGATCTTTGGGGTATGTTTCCTCCAGCTTTGCCCACTGAGGGGCAGAAATGGATTCTTAGTGAATTAACTCAATTTCTTTAACATTCAGGTCTGTGTACATCAATTTTTATGTCTTGCCAAAGGTTTCCAATTGGATTTGAATCTGCCCTTCGATTGTGGCGTTCAAAAGCATGAATATGCTTTTTTATAGACTGCTCAGTATCGCTCTGGCTGTATGTTTATTGTTGTTCTCCTGCTGGAAGGTGAACCTCCAGCTCTGTGTCAAGTCTTTTGCAGGTTGTTGTCTTGAGATTTGCCCCGTGTTTAACTCTGTCTGTGTTAAAGACAGAGTTCCCGTTTTCTCCGGCCACCTTCCCAGTGGCCGGAGTCCCATACCTACAACGTAAAACGCTACCACCACGTGTCATGGTGTGTCCAGAGTGACTTTTGAGGATAATTTGTCTTTCTGAATTTTCTGTATAGCTATGAGAATGAAGAAAAATGCAAATGCATGCCACACTTTTCAGCTCTTAATTGTCAAAAAAATTGTTGCTTTTCCAGTATGCACTACTTTATGTTGGTCTACCCCACAAAACCCTAAAGCACTCAGGTGTGATTGTTATGTGATGAAATGTGAAATTCCAAAGCCGAGCTGCTTTCATTCACCACAACTCACTTTCATTTAGAATATGACGTAAAGGAACACTTTGGGTGGAAAGCAACAACAACAACAGAAACAAATCGTGCAAATCTCACATTCGATGTAAATTGGTGGCCCGGTTCTGTTTTGGTGGATCCAAATGAACCAGAGTGGAAGCATCAATTCCCCAACATGCCTCAGAGACATCTGGTTCCCTGCAGGCTTTGTGTCAGAGCCACACTTCCAGTCAGGTGCATTTCCCTTTGTGTTTAAGACAGTACTGCAGTGTAGAGGAGATCGATCCAACCCGGGAAGTGTTGTCTCTGCCACTGCATGACACGAGGTTCTAACTCAAAAGGATAGGTCACCCAGGTTGAGTCAGGCACCTGTGTTCATTAAGTGTGTGTGTGTGTGTGTGTGTGTGTGTGTGCGTTTGTACATGTACAGATTTCTGCAAAAATACTATCCTGTCACAAATGTTCTCAGCAAAATGTCACTAAATACAATTTAGAAAAAGAAAACCGTACAGAGGAAGAAAAACTTTAGTTCAGTCAGGGCCGTCGATTCTGCTGGTTCATTATTTTCACAACACAGTTTGTCAAATGAACCGGACATTTGGAATGACAAATTCCTTTCTTGGACTTTGGTGGCGCTGAGAATGCCAAGGATGGAATCTAAATCATTACAAGGAAACATGTTTCTTTTTTCTTCTCTTGAGTTTTTTTCTTCTTCTTCTTCTTTTTCTTCACATTTATGCTGCTCTGCTGTGCTGGTGAATTCCAAAGCCTCCATTTTAAGACTTATTAGTTTGAGGGCTTTCACCTCCATTCTTATTCTCCCATCTGATTGCCACAAGTGATTTCTCGGGACTCTCTTGCTACAAGTGCATTTGTCTCAGTTCTGTTTAGCCACAATGAGCTGCATGAGCCCCGTGTTTTTTAGATGGACCAGATGTCTCCCCTTTGATCCAGAAGATCCTTTAAGCTGGAGTTCAGTTCGACAGAGCAGGTGTGAATGCGCCTTGAGGGTGTTTTCACACCTGATAATCTGGTAGATTCTGATCAATCGGGGACTAGAAAGGCATAATTTGTTACATTTTCAGCTGGTGGTAGTCACATTCACACTGCGCTGTCAAAAGAACCAAACACTTTGAAAAACCTGTTCACCCCTTGGCCTGTGGTGGCGCTGCGTCAAGAGCTGCTCAAGGAGACGACACACAAAAAAAAGCCCTCTGGACAAGACATGAGCACAGCTTCAGAAAGACTGAGCCATTTTTCCCTCTAATGTGAAACTCACACCTTTGATTTGGCTGCATTTAACCAGAAGTCACACCTTCCTAAGAGAACTGGACCTTTTAGACAAACAAGTTAGAGTCCCATTAAAGTGGAATAAGCAGGACTGATGTGAATGCACGTTTAGTATCAAGAGTTCCAGCCTTTCATGCTAGAGCAAAACTTTGACGTTTTACAGCAGAATACAAGTAAATGGTATTGAAGGAGGCATGTGGTTAAAATGTGTAAACGAAAAAGAAAATAAAAGAAAACAAGTGGGAGCTTGTTTTCTTTTTGCAGGTCGATTCATCTTTCTCATGAACCGACCTGATTCATAAGAAAGCAGTAAGCATAAAAAAGCAGCTTTGGGAGGAGACCAAAAGCTGGTTTGAATAAAACTTTACAACAAAGTAGAAAAATTAAAAACCTGAATTTGGCATGTTGTCTGTGTGTGTACATATAAGAAAATATATGTTTAAAAACTGTCTTGCAGCTTTAATATCTGTTTTAAAAACCTATACTGAAATAAATCAAATGGTGAAACAGGCTCGTGTTTGTAAAGGATTATGTTCTATAGGGAGTTTTTCTTGGAAGCAGCATCATCCTACGATCCAGTGATTCTGAACCTTGTTAATGAGAAAAATGAGAGTAAGAAATTAACAAGCCCACTCGTCATTTCTCCCTCTTTGAGCAGCAGTGCATAAAATAAGAAACTTTTTCTTTGTACATATGTTTAACAATCTAAGAATTCATCATTATCTTTATTATTAGTGTGTTTGTTCTATAAAATCAGCTCCATAAAGACGAACAAACCTATTTCAGCATAAAATCACAGCAGAGAATATGGCGCCATAATACAGAATCAGCTTGTAAATAAATACAGCATCTTCTTCCCTGACAGAACAGCGCTGTAATTTCTTGACGGCTGCATGAGTGAGCTTCAAAGAAGACCGGTGAAGGCCACACAGAGCTGTGCGATTTGTCTTTCCCTGTGGGCTTGCTATATCCAGATTAAGGCAGAGTTCACAGGGAGGCGACAGGGCCCCAGCACCCACATCCAATCAGACGCTTCCCTCGGGGGAACCATGTGCGCACACATATGTGGCCCCAGCCTCACGGCGTGACACCGCCATGTCCTCCAGGAGTCCTCCACGAGTCCTCCACGAGGATCAGGAGATGCTACGAGGGGAGAGAGCCACACACGGCGCGAGGACGCCGCGATGTATTCAAAGATTAGGCCGCCCGCTCACAAACACCGGCAAAACATTTCCCGGTTTGCGTCAGGTTTCTCTCGCCGAAGAATGAGCACAATACAATGAAAAGCATCAGCGGAGGAGGAGGAGGGAGGGAGCGTGTTCGTCTGTTGTTGCCTGCCTTTTTGAAGTCTGACACTTTCCAAGGCTCTCCCTCCTTCTTTTCAAAAGCTTTTCTGAAACTCTATTTCTAAGATGTCTTACTTTGTTTCTGCACATTTTTTGTGACGACTCAATAAGGTTTATGTACCGATGTCTGTGTAGACTGCAGCGAGTGTCTGAAGATGCTGTTTTTGGTCAACAGTTAAAGCATAATTAGGGTTTTTTTTCCTCCACCCTAATAAGTACACACAAAGTGTATAATACGCACCTATCTTCATACGAAGCTTTTCAGAAATATCAATAATCTTTTTTGCTTGCATTGATGTGAGATTTTTTTTTTTGTTTAACTGTGCTTTAATCAAAGTCTAAATCGAAGATTTTGCCTTTGCAGCCTCATGAGGAATCCTCATTCAAACAGCCTAGGTCTGTTTACTGTTCGCGGTGCCTGGTAAACTTATTTAAACATCTTCAATTTTATCCACAATAATCTCATTTTACAACCAGAAACTTAAATGTCATTTTGGGGGATTTTATGCAACAGACCTACACAAAATAATGCCTGTCTATGAAGTAGAAGGAAAAGGGACACTTGGTTAGAAGATATTTTTTTGCTAATAAAAATTTGAGAAGGACTGAGTGCATTTGTATTCAACTCTCATATTTTTCGTAGAGTTTCTTTCTCACTGCGTTTACAACTTACAGGCTGCATCTCTGCCAGCTTTGCATATCGAGAAAATATTTTTGTTTTTCTCCGTTCTTCTTATCGAAATGCCTCGAGCTCAGTGAGATTGAACAGAGAATTTACAATTTGGGCATAAAATCTCAGCAGCAGAATTTAGACCTGGACGCTGACTGGGTCATTGCCCTGCTGGGACTTGATCCTCTCAGCTCTCAAATCTCAAGCCTGCATGTGCTTTTCTGAAGTGCATCTCCCCACATCATGCTCCTGCCACTACCATGTTTCACAGAAAGAATGGTGTGTTTGGAGGTTTGTGAAGTGGCAGGCCACAAAACTCTGGCTTTCTGATCAGAAAGTCTTTTTATTATGTTCCCTGTATTCTCTTCATGGCTTAAAGGAAATTGAAAATGGGATTCCCCATGTGTTTGTTTTTTTTCTTCTTCTTTTAACCTAACCTGGCTTTGAACTTCTGTAAAACTTCCTTTCTGATCTGTCTGGTGTGTTGAAGCTTGTCAAAGTAAAGGGGGCTGAATACAATTGTCATACTTTCATTTTTGCTTGTTTTTAACGTGCATAAAAAGCATATTCTAATAATAAAATCTGAAAATACAGAGTAAAAATGTGCATACGTGCCTTTTTAGAAAGATATAAATTTACTGCAAAACAATTTTAAAAAATTATGATTTTTTTTTTGTTTTGCTCACGTTATTGTTACGCACAAGTTTGTGTCTGTATTTCATATTAAATTTCAATGAAAGACTGAAGTAAATGGTTAAATGCTAATTTGCATTTGTCAATTTTTTATTTTTGTGAGACAAGGTCAACTGGTTCTCAACCATTGTGATCAATTGTGGGATTGATTCCAGAATACTTATCCATTCAGATATTATGCACATGTAACCCACAAGAAACCCACACTTTAAATACCATAAAGGTATTTAAAGAGTTAAGGAAGTTGGGTCTGATCAGGAGATTCTAAATTCGGGGATTCTAAATTAACCTGATTGGCTAATGTGAAATTAGACTGTGCCAATTATTTATTGGTTGTTTAATATGTCACTAAAAGCAATCACTAAAGGAATATTTCACAGGTTTTAAAGATTTTTACCACATTTTTTATCAATATTTATGAACATATTTACAAACATATTCTTTTATTTACTTTATTACTTTTTAATCTCGTTGTAGAATAAGATATTAAATCAACATCTATTCATTTTTTACTTGAGCTTTTAACACTGAGTTACATACATATCTACAGAGACTGTATTACAGTTTATTAAAAAAAAAAAAACTCACACAATGACACTCAGCTGTGGAAAAGCAAATGATCCAGCTACAGTCCCAGAGCTGTCGCGCTTAATCCTGGGATGAATGAATCCCACTGTGCTACTATTTCTCTCTCATCTTCCTTCCTGGCCCTCCAGAACCAAAGCGGGTCCGGAGCTTATATTTCCACCAACTGAAGAGGGAACAGAGAAAGGCTTGTGGAAATAAAAACAACAAAAAAACCCACTTTAATAAACGCTACAGGAAAGGTAGAGAGGGAAGAGATTGTAGAGGGAATGGTAACCTTTCTCAGTTGCTGATTTAGTATTCATAATTAATGACCTTTTGTCCACCTGAGCGAAGCTCGTTGCCAGGAGCCCTCTTCGTGTTTGTGTCTTCCAAAGGGTAGGGGGGGGGCAAATGCTGCGGCCTTGTTGACTGATTGATTCCTACGCTTTATATGCGTCTTTCACACAGATACTGTTTAATTTGTCCCTCAGAGTCCACACACTGTGCAAAGAAGAGTATGAAGGCTGTGTGCGGGGCGTTAAAAGATCAGAACGGCACCGCCAGACACAAATTAGGGGTCACGCAAGCACGTTTGGTCGTTTGACATTTGCATTGTCTGTCTTTGCCTGACAGGAGAGAGGACGGGCGCTACAAGGACGTCGTCGGCAGGAAGGAGGGAGGAACGCGTCTTTCCTCGGCAGCCCGTGCTGCATTTGCTGCTTTCTACCTCATCAACAAGGACTTTCATGTTAATTGATCTTAAAGAGCAGCCATGCATGCGGTGCATTGTGATCAGGAAGGCTGCGTGTGTTTGTGAGTTCAAGACAACCTGGCTAAATGTGCTCAGTCAGGCTCGATATTTAATTCACAAGCCTACCCACACACCGGGCAATCACTCCCACACGGTGAGAAACACACTCCACACAAAGAAGATTCCAATTTACAGTACGTCTGATTTTTTTTATCCCTACACCCGTCTGTTTGTCTAGTGATCCTGGCCGTCAGTGTGCTTTTCTTTTGTCTGTCTGCTGCCATTTATCTGTCATTATCAGGGGGGAAAAAATGTAATACCTACCTCCTCTCTTCAGCCGACAAAGCGCAACTCATCACTTAAATGAAAACAGAGGAGTCACCTCAATTTTACCATTATTTCTTTTGTTGTTCTTTTTCCACTCGGAGACTAACAAGCACGTCTCCGCGTTAGCTCTTTGTCTAACCAGATGTCAGAGTGCTGCGTTGTAATCGTCCGCTCTTCTTTCTGCCTAAAAACATTTATAGATTCTGTATTTTATTTTAAAAATACATTTTTCAAAAGTGCGGCATGCATTTATTTATGCCTCCCTGCGTCAATGACTTACAGAAACACCTTTTTCTGTAGCTACGGCTGCAATGAATTCAACATGTAATACTGAATTCAAACACTTGCCTTGACACAACATAACACATCAGAAACATTTGATCTAAATCAGTGGCTCTCAAGCTTTTCGTGACAAATACCTCCTCAATATTTTTTTTCCAATCACCACAACGGTCATAACAGACATGTAATCTCTCAGGTCAATGTCTGATAAAATATATCAACAGAATAATCCGAACCACTGCTACAAGTTGATTATTCTTTTGAGTGCAACAAAAAGCAGCCCAAGTATCATCAAAGGTACTTGTAGCCAAGCATTAACACTTTTTCTAAATCATGGCATTGGAGCTTTTGCAGAATTTCAACAGGGTAATTTTTCCAGGATTTTCCTGTATTTTTCTCCATTTATTTGGAGAAGACAAATAAGAAGATGAGGTTTGAATAGTGCAACAAAACAGCAAAGTATCATCAGCAATGAACAAAGAAACGTCTCCCCGTGCCATTATTCTGCCACATGTGTTGAATTTAGTTGTTTGTTTTTTTTTATCTGCTCAGAGTACCTTCAACAAAACAAACGTGATTTAGGGAGGGTTTTTCTCTAGGCAACACAAGCATATTATTCCACATCTCAGTGTCAAGGCGGGTGTTGAAATGGAAACCACGTGTTCTCCTGCTCCCCTGTCGGCTCTGCTGTCTGTCCCACAGCAATTAATGCAACTGTGTAGTCAGAAACCTATTGCCCCAAAATGGCTTCCTGAGAGGAGCAGAGGTGTTACATCACCCTGACATTAAGGTCAAGTCCTTAGAGTATCATCAGACTGCGCCAACAAAGCCAGAGGTCAGAGTTCATCTCCCATCATGACCTCTGTGGAATTGATCCGCTGTAGTGGAAATAGGATTTTGATCCTGCGTGATTCCGACTGCCGTTGGACTTTGAAGTCGTTTTGTGCCTTCAGTTACTGAGTGGATGATTCATGATGTCTGCCACAACAAGGATCTTGGTTAATTTTGCATCAGATTTCTCAGTGTGGAAGCTTGACGAAGCAGCGTTTTTTTGTTTTTTTTTCCTCCCTGTGTTTTGGTGGGCAGCATAATGGAGCATCTTCACAATGTTGTCGTGAAGCTGCTGATTGTCAAGAGGCTTGTGTTTCCAGGGCAGCCAGTCAGTGCAGGAGACAAACTGTCAGCTTGCCTGATCTGTGCAGCAGTCGGCATTCACCTGGAGCAGAGATGGCTACCCATGTCAAATGTCACAGCTCTAATCTGTTTCCAATGCACACCAGGTGTAACTGCAGCTCATTTCACCAGCGGATGAGGTTTTTTTAAAGACACTCTACAGTTCACAAATCTAGAGAGTTGCAGGTTAAAGCAGTGTTCACGTTGTGCTCATTTAGCCTTGTTTGCTTCTTAATGAAGATAATACACCTCTTCAAGTGTCAAACATGTTTTTTAGCTTTCTGATTGTCCATTTGTCACATAACCTGATATGAAACAAAAAGAAAAAAAACACTATCTTAACTTTCCCATGTCTGTGTTTCCCTTTGCCTCATACAGTGCCTTGAAAAAAATGTCAAAACCCATAAACTCAGTAAATTTATTTAATTTGGTAGACTGACTCAAAGTGGAAGAAAAACAATGGTTTTCATATTTCTTTTATATGCCTTAGATGTTTTCATAGAGAACATTTGCAAACAAACAGCTGGGTTGGTTTGTTAAATAATAAAATAAGCTATGAACGTCTCAGAGATCTCTGTTCAATCTATCAACATAAAGAAAAGTACAGCACAATCCAAGACATGGCCATCCTGCTAAGGCACCGCAAAGTGAGAATCAACCAAGAAGCTAAAGGAGCTGCAGTGATCCTTAGCTCAGGTGTAATAAGTCTATTACATGATAATTATTATCCAAAACTGTAATTTTATAGCATACAAACAAGATGTGTGTGCGGAGAAAATCAACACTACAGACAACCTCAATCATTCTCACAGTGAAATATGGTAGTGGCAACAGCATGCTGTGGGATGTTTTTTTTTTTTCCCAGCAGGTACAATACAAGGACGTTTATAATAGTAATAATAATACTAATAATAATAATAATAATAATACATTTTATTTGTAGGTGCGTTTCTGGACACCCAAGGTCACCTTGACATAAAAACAAGTGCATTATAAAATACATACCAGCAATAAAAAAAATAAATAAAAAAAACACAAGATTTATAAAAACAGTACAAAGATAATTAAAAGCTATATGGTAGTTCAAACAAATGGGTTTTGAGTTTGGACTTAAAATATTGCAAAGACTGAATGTTACGGAGATCAGGTGGGAGTGAGTTCCAGAGTTTGGGATCAGAGCGGCTGAATGCTCTGCTCCCCATAGTGATTAGCATTATTGGAGTTGATGGGAGGATAGATGAAGATGAAGACTGGAAAATGATAAAAGATGACCTGTTAATGGCTGCAAAACACATGAAACTAAGGCAGAGGTTCATTTTCCAACTACATGTTCCAAAACACACAACCAGATACAAAAATCCCAGTTTACATTAAACGATGTCCATCTGTTTAATTGCCCGGTCAGACAACATCTGAATCCGATTTTGGGAAAACTTGATTGTTGATGTCCACAAATACTTTCCAACTAATTTCATTGAGCATAAGACTTTTTTATTATTATATTTATTTATTATTTATTTATTATTTATTTTTATTTTTTATTGTATTTTATTTTATTTTTTTAAGAAAGGTTGGCAACATTTCAGCGTCTAAATTCATATAGTTGGACTGACACGTTGCTTTACAAGGTATCCAGATGAATCTTTCAGGTTTTTATTTCCACACCATGCGTTATTTTGGTCCCACTTCAAAAAACATCTGCTAGTTTGTCTAGTAAAACGCAACTAAAACACATTAAGGCTTTTAAGCAGTGTTGTATAAAGTACTGAAATCTCAGAGTCAAGTAAAAGAATAGGTACATCTCCAAAATATGACTTTGGTAAAAGTCCAAGTCACTGACTGAAATGTTACTTGAGTTAAAGTCTTAAAGTAACTGAAACACCTTGTACTTAAGTATGGAAATTACTGTAAAAATGGATGTACTCAAGTAATGTAATGAAAAGTATAAGTAAAAAGTAAAACAAGGCAAATGCAGTTTGAATGACATTTTTTTATATTTTGGTAAACTTGTCAAATACAGTTAAAGTAATGTACACAACCAAGTGCAGGCAAAATTAAACCTGCTAATAGATTTAGCTGCAGGCATAATTTGGTTATGAAAATTAGGTGCTTTACCTACAGCACAAGGTTAACTTAACTTGATTTACAACTGAACCAGCTTCTCGAGGAAAGTATGAAGTACTCCAAAATATACTTAAGTAAAGTAGTGAAGTCTTTTTACTTTGTTACTATACAACACTGCTTTTAAGTTGTATCACAAGGTCAAATATTTAAAATGTTTTACTTTTGCAAGGTACTATATATTGAAATAATTGGAAACGGTTGTGGATTTTACTATAAAACCGTAATAAACTGAGCTTGATTTTCATAGGACAGGATGCCCAAGTTTTAAATTATAGAAGAAGCTAATTTCTTGGGACATCCATGCCCCCAAAGTGACAGAAAAAGCACCACTCAAGTTAAAAAGAACTCTTCTGCCCTTCTTGTCCCTATAAACTTTCTCAGTGTTTAGTCATGAGCCTGCCATTTCCTTACCCTTTTGTGCTCTCTCCCTCCTAAATTACTGGAAGGTGATATACAGCCTGGATATCCCAAGGCTAAAGGAGATTTAGAACTTCGTCCCACATGAAGGAGAGGTGAGAAAAGACATTACTATGCAGAATAGGTAATATTGAAAATGCTCGAGCACTTTAGGGTGGCCTGTGCAGATTATCAATCTATTTGTGTAACTTGGCTACCCAGAATTTCATTTCCCTTTTCATTTATTTGCCTTGCTGCGGCCGTTTACAGTGCTGAAACTGAAAATTGAAGCCATGACGAGCAACCAGGCAATATTCCAGGGGAAAATAGGCCTCCCCTGCTGTTTGATTGCAAAGGTTCATTTGGAGGGACAGGGGAGGGGGAAGGGGGGGATTAAGTGACCTCTTTTTGATGAGCTCAGAGGAATGTTTGGAGAAGCGCAGGGAGTCCATGCATGATCATCTACACCTTGTTAACAAAGCCTACGCTAAATTCATAGGTCTTTCCCCCCCCCCCTCTCTCTGAAGAGCAACACCGGTTTGTGCATTTGAATTAAGAACCAAGGACAGAGACAAACGGTACTCACCACTTCTGATAGCAGCTTCAGAACCATAGACAGAGTCTTATCCCTGCCAGATTTCTCCCATTGAGAGCTGATTGCACTGTCCAAAAAGTGACAAAACACTCACCGGTTAAATTGTTCAACGTGATCTCACCGATTGCGGCAATAATTTGTATGCGGAGGGGAAAAAAGAGGGAAAAAAAAGAAAATTGCTGAACAGGTTTTAAGATCGCCATGTCGTTATTAAGGTGCAAATGATTTCCACGATCCTCCGCAGAGTCAGATTATACCCCAAACAGAATGACAAGAGCACAGTTTGGAGAGCAAAAAAAGCCCTCTGTTACTTGTCTTGCTCGTTAATTTTGAGTTATTAATATCAGTCCGATGGGCTCGCCCGATCAAAGCCGTCGCGTGACCTCGCAGGCGGGTCGTGTCATGAGCCAGCCGTTGAGGGAGCCATCACAGAGAGCGTATCTTACATAATCATCATGGCAGTACCCACTGAACATAATTACAATGATTTGTGCCCTCCCGATTTTTTTCTCTCTCTTGTATTAAAAAATATTGCTGGAGGTAAGTCAGGCGTGAGCGCCAAGCGGGACCGCTGAGCTGAACGGAGTGTGGCCCCCAGGGAGGGCTGAGAGGACAGAGCGGAGCATAGTGTCATGCCTAAAGAAAAGCCAAGCTCCGTACAGCAGCTCCCCCTGCCCGGACCCCACAAACCCCCCCTATACCCCCAACCCAACTAGTAAAAGTGTTGGGGCTCATTCATGGCATGAGAATGAGATGACATTACTGGGCCATTTAGCTGGCAGAAGAGCAAAAAGAGGAGAGGGGGCGCTGTGATACCCATCAGCCTTTTGTAGCCTAATGGTTCACTAATGTCTTAGTGGTGTCTGGTGGTATGAGGGGCCAAATATTCCTGGAAAAAGTTGGATTATTTAACAGAGTTTCATTAATTTGGCACGTTTTGTGTAATGATATGGTCATCCATATGGCTTTTCTTATTTGGATGACCACATGACAAAATAAACTATTAGATTTTGACCAGCAGCGATAAGACAAATATATTCTAATTGCCATAGAGACTTTGAAAGCTCAACAGCTTAAAGTGGTTAGATTACAATAAGTTTTCAAAGTGTGCTAGATTCACAATGTTGTTTTTTTTTGCTGATGTGATTTTCACACACATGTAAAAGCATATTTGTCATTTTTTGTTCTATCAATCAAACTCAACTCCAAAATATCTCCACAATTAACAGTTTATGCATGTATTTAAAATTCAATCAACTAATCAAATGAATTTTAATTAGGAAAATTAATTTCCTCACTTAATTAATGAAGAAATGATGCTGCTTGATAAAAATTTTACAAACTATAAACTCAGATACATTTATGGTTTAACAGATTAAGTGACTCATGTCTAATGGACAGAGATGCCTCAGCTGGATTCTCCGTGGCAAAACGACCAGCAGGCACAGTTTCATTCATAAAAATATAATGTTTTATTCTACATGTAAAATAGAAACAACAAAGAGTTAGCAGATGAGCAAAACACACTTATTGACATGCTAATAAACACGTTGAATCTGTATTAATAAGGTGTGATGTACAACATTTCATTTTTAAGAATCCGAGCTTACAATTTAGACATTAACTGTAATCACTGTTGCTAAGTCAGCTAAAGTTAGCCACAAACCTAAACTTCTCCTCCAGCACAAAAACATTGTTGGCCACATGAAGTTTAACTAAGCTGACGTAATCCTTAATGATGCTATGTCGTCTTCTCTGTTTTCTTTACCTCTAACAATGGAGGAGAATAATGGTTGGCAAAACTGACATCTTCAGGTAAATTGTATTTTAAATGTTTACGTAGGATTTGTTCTCGCTCGGAACGATAGCTGGAGATGGGCACCAGCAGCCCTCCCGACCCCACTAAGGGACAAGGGTGTAAAGAAAATGGATGGTTTGGATGGATGGATGGATGGATATGGATGGATGGATGGATGGATGGATGGACGTAAGATGGACGTAAGATTTTGTAACAAAAAACAAAAACAAAACAAACTTTAAACACGTTATTCTGAGGAGGGGGAAACAGCTCAATTAATACTGTATGTTTACAGTTATTTGCTGTTAAGAGACCTTAAAATACCATCCATCATGTTGGGTTTAAAAAGAATTACTTTTACACATCATCACAAAAATGGATCCTCTGTTCCCTTTGGGAGTTAGAAGACGGTGACCTGACTCTCTCGGGAATAAAACAGAGTTCTCAAACACGCAGAAGAAACGACGGCACTGTTACAGAGCCAAAATAAAACACAGAAGGCTACCTGATCCCAAGCTAGTGGGCATTTACAATGTTGGTCTTTGATATGGAAAATATGGCAGCTTTCAGCACAGGGTGACATGACGGTGCCATGAGGCCAAAAAAAGGCGTTTGCCTGTTGTGCACCATCTGGGCTCCTCATTGCCTGCTTGCATGTCCAGTGCATGTGAACAGACACATAGGATAAACACTGGAAAGAGACATGGCTGTTCTCTGTGTATGACATGGAAACTGGCACACCTTATGATTCGGCATTAGATTAGAGAGGCTACTTCAGTGTTTTTGAGGAAGTCTGGGCTGATTTGACTTTAGATTAACATTTAGGAGCATCTATCTTACAGAATCAAACATCTAGTTTGATCAAATCATGAATCCATAGAAACCGCTATGAGTTCATAAAGTCTTTTTCTTACTAAACATGAAGAACCAATATCCGTAGTTCTATACTTTTATTTTTTTTTCTTGCTCTTCTTTTGTTATTTTGTCTGTATGTCCTCTAACATGTGAAGCACTTTGAATTGCCTTATTGCTGAAAGTGTGCTATATAAATCAAATTATCTTACCCTACCTTGTCTGGCTAAAAAAAAAAAACATCCATTTAATCTGTCAAGTTCCGTATCCTGTGATAAATTTAAAAATAAAAATGACATTCTGCAGAAGCGGCTTTGCTGCGGGAGTGGGACAGTGTGTTTGGTTATCAGTCGGGTGGCAGAGTAAGGGACTCACCCGGGACACTGTTCATGGAGGAACCGCAACTGGTTGTTTCTGTTTCAACCTTCTTGCTTTTCTTTTTGTATATAAAAAAATCAAATTGCACATTATTGTGCACTTCAGATCTCAATGCCCCCATCTTGATAGAAAGAGAATCTCACCTCTCTACTGTGGTAGCGGAAGAAAAATGCCTTTTTGTCTCGGTTAACAACCAATGCCCTGTAGATACAGTTCCACCACAGAAATGCATGCACTCTTCCGTTTTATCTTTAAATGGAAGAGTGTGAATAAAAACATTCATATAAATCTAAATGTATCACTTCATCTTCATCACTCCATTAAAACTTCTATGTGTTCCCTCTTGTTCTTGTGGGATTCCTCTCCCTCCTCCGTGTGGCCCCACTGTACGCCACTCGGCGGTGCTCACAGACTTCCTCTTTCGGGAGAGAAAAAAACAAAAAATCAAGACGTCTATAGTCAACATGACTCTAGATGCTGGAGCTAATAACTCGCCATCGAACCAGCGAGGCGAACAACAACAACACTCTGGGTTTCTTCTGGACTTGAAACGAGCTGAGGGACGACATGTCACACACACACTGTCTTCCTCCGAAGGAAGCAAATATGCTGGGCTTCCTCCGGCTGGCGGAGCTACATTTCAGCACCGCGGCGCTGTCCGCCGGGGAGGCGGCGGCTCTCTGCTGCGGCTGGAGGCGGAGGACAGGGAGCAGGAACGCGAAAGAACGTCAACTTCAAACGCGACCACAATCTACATGTTTCATGGGTTATGTCTGATGGGATGGAGACATGAGGGGAAAGAGTCGGTCTCACTGTGTGACATGAAGTCGGTGCGCGAGCCGCTGTTTGCTCTGGGTTGGAGCACAAAGGACCGTATTCTCTATATTTCTCTATTTATAGACCCTCTTCCCTCGGTGGAATGTACCACTGGCTCTTCGCATGAGGAAGAGGGGGAGAGAAAACGGTTCGGTTTATAAATGGTGAGCTTAAAGGCCCCCCCCCCCCCCCCTTATTTCACTCGAAACTCCCCCCCCCCTGGCAAGCATTGAGCAGGTCCTGTCCGTTTAAACCGAGAAGACACCCATACCAAGTCCTCAATGCAAAAAAAAAATAAAAAAATAAAAAAAATAAAAGGGTGCCAAGAAGCTGGGACGGAGGAACGTGGGTGTAAATAGACAGTGAACGCTGTTGCTCTCTCTCTCTCTCTGTGTCTCCTGCTCTCTCTCTCTCTCTCTCACCCTCTCTTCTTTCCTCTCTTTCTTTCTCTCTTTTATGAAATCAATGAACGAGTTATTGGGTAAGACATAAATACAAGGAATCAAAGCCTCCATCGGGACCAACTGGGCACTGCGCGCTTTTTTTTTTTTATTTTTTTGATATGAGTCTTCGTCGCACGCTACATGTGTTTTCCAATCATTGTAAATACTGGCTTTGATAGGACGAGAGCGGACCTTCTCTGGCACCACTTGGTCTCGGAATCCAATTTTTCTTTTTTTTTTTTTCTTTGTTTTTTTTTTTTATACTATTTTATCTTTTTTCCTCTTCTTCTTCTTCTTCATCTTCAAAAAAAAAAAGAGAGAGAGAGAAAACGATTCCCCGCCCGTCGCCGTCTGCCGCCGTCGTCCTGTACCTCTACCCAACTCTCACCGCGGCAGGTCCGAAGATGGCAACTTTAACCAACGGGCAGGTGGACGGCGCGGTGCACGGTGTCGGTGTCGTGTCCGCCAGCACGAACGGGCTCGTGAACGGATTAAGCCACAGCCCGGCGGGATGCCCGGCCACCATACCCATGAAGGACCACGATGCCATCAAACTCTTCATCGGCCAGATCCCCCGCAACCTGGACGAGAAGGACCTCCGGCCCCTCTTCGAGGAGTTCGGCAAGATTTACGAGCTCACTGTGTTGAAGGACCGCTTCACGGGGATGCACAAAGGTGGGTCCAACTCCCTCCGGCGAGCGAGAGGGGGGAAGGAATCTGGCACACATGACGCACGGATGGGGGACGATTAGTGCGCGAGTGTTGTGCAAATTTTGAGACGCCTGAATGAGTTTTTTTTTTTTTTTTTTTTTTTTTTTTTTTGGTGGGTTTTGTTTTTAGGGTTTTTTTTTTTTTTTTTTTTTGGCGGCAAATGACATTTTTTTTTTTTTTTGTTTTTTGTTTTTCGGCCTGGCGCTGCTCCTCACAGTCACCTTATTGTGCAGAAACATCACCAGAGTGGCCCGAAGAGGGAGTCACGACAGCAAGCGTTATAGAGAGAGTGGATTATGTTTGATTAGCAGAACAGTACGCTCTGCTGCCTGTTACACTATCGGTGTGTGTGAGAGTGCGTGTGAAAAGAGGGGGTGGGGGGGGGGGGGCGTGCTGAGGGGGGGGGGGGTGGACGGGTGCACGTGCGTATGAACGTGCAACAGCATCCAGAGTGAACCCATGAATATACAACTGTGGGGGGGAAAAAATTAAGAGACAACTGTACGTTTTGCTTTGTTCTCTTTATTTCGTTGCATTGCTGAGTACTATTTTTGTCTTTATCTACAAACTACTTGTAAAATTTTCCTCCAATTCCAAATAGAATATATTACAGAGTCATTTTGAGCTTTTGTTTGCAGAAAATTACAAACAGAAATGAGAAAAGGCTCTCTTAGAGCTCAGTGAAAACAACAGCTGGTGGTATTTGAACGACACTGTTTCCATTTAGGAAGAGACTCTACTCGATCAATCTTTTCAGTCACTGCTTCAATGCCTTGACTCATACATGATCACCTAAACCCTGTCGTGTTTTAGTTTACATCATCTAAGAACTCCGATGAGTTTATTTAACTTTACCCCATTTAGGTTTTGGTCATACAATTTAGACCACAATTTAAAAGCTGCACCTTCAGGACAGCAAAGATTTCATGATCCGTTATTAAGTCCTTTCATTTTGATGCCAGAGAAAGTGCCGGAGAGACTGATGCTTTCTCCAACTGTGTGGCGAATGAAGTAATGCAGCTCTTCCCGTCTCCCATCTGCTGCTGCAGACTGCAGATCAGTTGTCTGAAAGAGCTGGTATGTTTTTCTCCCACTTACTACAAACATGGGTTTGTCTATTTGGAAATATTTCTGTTTCTGAAAAACATGGCGAGCTGTTTTGTTTAAATTAAGAGTATCAGCTAAGGATGCATGATGGGCATGATGCATGATGACATGGTGAAGATATTGTGTTTTTATCATAACGGCAATACAAGTAACGATAAAAAAAGTATTCACAAATTCATCAGGCCTTTAGGTTATGAATATATTGTGTAAAATCTTCTGAAAACGATTTTCAGAGTAAAAAAATGTACATGGCAATTGTCCAACCCTACTCTCAACCTCTAACTGTTATAAAATTAAACCTAACAAGTTTAGTATGTCTAAAAAAATTGTGACAGCAAAACTACTACCACAGCTGATAGCCTGACTAATGGACCAGTTATGGCCATGTTAACAGAGTGGAAAAAATGAGTTATTTTGTGCACAACAAGCTCCTAAAACAAGCTCCTTTTTTGCCTAAGCTTGTGTAGGAAAATCCAAATAGGAATACTTTTAATTGTGGTGACTATTATGTTGTATTATTTTATAAAATATGACAAATTAATTATCTGTATTGAATATAATAATAATAATAATAATAATAATAATAATAATAATAATAATAATATGCAAAAACATATTTTTGCATAAAAATATGTTCATTTTTGATATTTTTATTCAAGGTTATAATGAAGTGAGACTATTGTACTGGGTTATTACTAGTTTTAGCTTTAAACCTTTTCCAATCAGCAAACAGAGACTGGAATGTAATGACATGTTCTAACTTTTCTCACCCTTTGTCACATATGTAGAGATCCGGGTTTCAAAACTATTCACATTGGTTTATTTATTTTTTAGGAGAAGTGGGGTTTCTTTTTGACTTAAAGATAGACATTTAGTTTTTCCTCTAAAAAAAGAAAACACAGGTGTAATAGTTACTATTCCTGATCATTTTTAATAATCAAATTTTCATCTATAGTCATTATAGGTATCGAAACCATCATTATATTTAGTGTACTCATGTCCTTTTCAGGAGTGATGTAAAAGTAGTGGTTCACAAAGTTTGGGTCCGGTCTCCATGTTGGGTTATAAATTAGTAGGATAATGAAATCATCTACAGAAATCAAATTAACTAACAAAAACTATTGGTAAAGGCATGTTTATGAAGTAAATGTTCCAAGCGATGAACATTTATATTTAGCAATATGCTGTTTGTTAAATGTGTCAACATTTAGCTCTTGTGTTAAGTACTGTCAGCATAGCCTCCCAATAATATTCACTGAAAACTAACATCTAATATGAACAATGGCGCTGTGACCCTCTGGTTTAGTAATTAAGGACAGTAGTAAATCCTTCCTTTGGAAAGAAATGCATATCTATTTATATATTTCTGCATTTTAGGCTTTCTGGCTTTGCACACACATAACTGGTTTACTTCTGTGATTTATATCCTATGACTATTTTTAGCTCCGTTTGCTAACCAGAACAGATAATATGCAAAAAGTTTTACTCAGACAGGCTTTTTAAAATCAATATCAATGGACCATTAGCCAACAAGAGTGATGATTTAACTCTTTTTTTATTTTTCTCCCCCAAGGGAAGGGTTATTCTTTGCAAATGGCCATCTAATGAGAGGTCACTAATTGATCTGCTGTATCTGAAAAACATCTCCCAGAGGAGTACAGAGCACTAAGAATGAGCAACCACACTGTAAAAAGTTTATTTTGGAGAGGATTACATTTTTAGCCATTAAATGTTTTTACATTTGAGTCCAGCGTCCTAGTTTAAAATTGTATCTTTAGTAAGTAAATTATAATCCTATTTTGGTAACAAATCTAAGAGAGCATGTAGATTGGAAATTAAAAGAATAAATTGTCATGTGTAGAGCAGAAAGTGGTAGGGTTGAAACATTTACATGATTGAATGTACCAATTTAGACAAACTTATCTGTTAAAGTACTGTTTTTGAAAAAGTTATAATAATTTAAGTTTGTATCCAAGTTTGAATAGTTCACTGACAGCGCTAAATGCTAAAGGTAAGCTAACTAGCAAGCTAAACATTGTAATTCTGAGTTAGCCGCTAAATAATTGCATCTCTGTGTTTGTCATGGAATAGCTTTAGTTGCAATGTTGTATGATTCGATTTAAAAAAGTTTGCATCCAACCTTAATGTCTAGCAACAACAGGAATGATAAACAGCGTTGCTAAGTTGTTCTTATCAGGACGAAGGTTTGAATCCTCTGCTGTTAGAATAGATTCAAAAAATTTGTATTCAGCTGTAGCTAGCTTAGCAACAATGCTAAGTTTAAGTCAAACTTGTAGGCAAGTTTAGCTTCTTAGCTAGTTGTTGCTAATCTCTACCGTAGCTGTTATGGAAAAGATTTCACTTTCTACTATAGGACATATTTTAAAGTCTTCCACTTGAAGTGTGTTAGCTGCTACAGATATTTTCTTCACATATTTTGATCAAACATCTCCCCAAATAGAAGTCATGCAAATAGTTAATATAAAACTGTAGCAGCTTGTTTCATCGTTGTGATGTTTAAGCTTTCTCTGTCCAATATAGACAATGTGTAACATCAACCATGTGTTAGGAATAGATTATGATATCCAAACAATTTCAGATGGTTAAGATTGTGTGCAGGCATAGCAAGAAACCAAAGAGGTGGGAGAAGGTGCGTGCAGAAATGTGTGGGGGGGGGGATCTTTTATTAATAGTCCCTCTGTAGTAGCGACTCCCTCTTGGATGGTTAATCACCAGCGGCCCCAGAACTATAGGCATTGCTCGCCAGCTGATTCTAAGAACTGTCTTTTTGCCGCGATATACAGCCCTGCTTCCCAGGCTGGGGCCCCCGCTTTCATTAGTGAGCCCCCGCTGTGCTCATATTTTAACTAGCTGGAGGCTCTATACTCCTTTAGCTTGCCACCTCGCTGGCTGACTGCAAGCTGTTTGAAGGCCGTGTTTCCTTCACTGCCTCTCAACACCTTCCCGAGGTTCCCGTGGAAGATTTCCAAATTAGCAGTAAAAGACAGCACGACCCGCACATTACAGGCAAAGTGACTCACTGCGCACGCTTCGGTCATATGGCTTTATTGAAGTCTTTCGCTGAAAAACGTACACCAGGTAACAAAAGAGGTCGAGAGTAAATGAAGTAGAAGCAGAGTTCAAAGTCTTTGTCAGAAATATTGGTTTTCAGTGTCATTAAAAACATAGGTACGTTTTTGTCAATTTTATGCTTAAACTCATTGGTTCCAACCAAGAAATTTAGCTTTTATTTGGTTTTTTGGGGGGGGGGGGGATTTACTCAACTTCGCTTTCACTTGGCTTTTTTATATTATTTGCCTTTTTTTTTTTCAAACCCTGTTACAGAGCGCAGACAGTATAACTGAGGGCATGATGACCCTTTAAGGTGCGATGTGCTCCATTGGAGTGAAGTCTGTAGGACTACTCACCAGAAAACCCCTCCTACCACCCTCCCCTTCATTTTCCCCCTTTTTCATTAACTCTGCTTGACAGTGTTCACTCTTTTCTTTTCCCTCTCTTTCTGTGTCTTTAAATCATGCGCCGGTGTGGCGCCCGTTCAGTTGCTTCACTGTGCTTTGTAATGGCTGTGACAGCCTCTCCGTCGCTGCCGGGGATCGGAGATGCTCGCATGAATTTTCTTCACGGTTTTGTTTTTATAACAGTTTTGTATCTTCAAACATGCAACATACGGTGAATGGCTTCTGTTAGCTATATCGTCACTCATCCTTTGTGTAATGAGTTCATTTAACTTTATTTGTAAGTTTTAGGAAAAAACTTTGTTTTTTAAAAGCTACTGGACGAGTTACTGGGATCAAGACATACCAAGGTTCAGTGAAATTAAACTTCACCGAACCTTGGTATGTCAAGATTCGGTGACATACCATGTCACCGACCAATGTAGAAGTTATTTTTTTCTACAACTTGAAGCTTAAAGTCAGCTGGCTTGCAGAATTAAGGCAAAATTAGTTATTTGAAAATATTTGGGGTATGGACTTAAAATGTTGTTTTGCAATGATGGGTAAAGTGACAGAAAAAGTTTTAAAAATTCATTTATTTCCAGCTCTAACTCAATCACCAATTTTTAATCTAAGCTCCAGAAAAACAAACACTGCTTTCAGAAATGTCTCGCTTTCCATGACAAAGTTAAATGATCCCTCCACTGCTCAATGCTAGCACCACCCATTACTCTTGTTCTTGAAGTAGCTGAGTGCAGACTGGCTTAGCAGATAGCCTGACTACTTAACCAGCTAATATTAGCTTCTTGTGGTTGTTTTAGTTGGTAAAAAAATAATAATAGAAGTTCTTCTTTTGAAAACAATGTTTCTTCTATATTCTTTTAGAAGAAAGAATATAGAATCTATATTCTTTTATATGTATATGTATCAAAATTGCAGTATTAGAAAACATGAACTTGGCTACTAATCATCATGAGATATTATTTTAGGAGTAGACAGAATAATTGAATGAAAACAAATATGCATTTTTGTTTAAATTCTTGTGTAAATACTGTGAAATCTATCCCTATCTTATCATACCGTAAAAATTTCATATCAGCATTTACTGTTAATGCTCCCTCTGAAGAAATAGACCCCTATTATGGCCATTGTCAGTTGTGCATGTGGTACTATTGCCATAACCCTCCCCATAATGACTCTATGTATCACTTGTAATCTAGTCTTTAGGATTGTGTCTCTCGCTGGAATGGGTGTAGGGGAGGAGAGAAGCCGGGGAACGGGGGTCAGCTGAGCTTGATAGCAGGCGCCGGGACATCAGCGCGGGGCTACATCCTCTCAATGATTTTATTTCTCTCCCCTCTGCGCCAAGCCATGCTAATAGAGGCCATTTATAATGGTCACCGGCTGCTGCTGCTTCTGCTACCGAGCACAACGGGGCTGAGAAGCATGGCGAGCACAAAGAGCTGGCCTTTTCTCCTCTCACTGGCAAGGCAGCATGGGAGGTGGGGATCCGTTCAAAAGGAGTAGGTGCAGAAATGATTGCCAGAACTATTCATCAGCCCGGATCTTATGTCGTAATCACTGCGGCAATTGAGCTGTGATGATATGGAGATGACACTTAAGAAGTGGAGCTACTTTTTTGGATTTTTTTTGTTTTACTGCCGTTGCGTCTTCGTGCAGCGTTTGCGTTCCAAGTCAAACCTTTACCTTGAAACTTTTTTCTTTCACCCCCCCACCCCCTTCTTCTTCATTTCTTAGCAAATGCAAATGCAGCTGTCACCAAGACTGTTTTATAGCTGTTGCTTCATCTGGATGTAATTCAATTCAAGTAATGTATTTGTCCTTGGTCAAGCTAAATATGTTTGCAAGCAGCCTTTGCCATGGGTTCAGACAGTTAAAGTAGTTAGAAAGCCAGAGAGTTCCTCAAAGTCAAAGCAGGTGTTGAAATCTCATTTGGAGTTGGGTCTAATCGTCCATTTTTGACATGACGGGTGTTAAAAGCGACAAAATAAAGAGCAATGGGTCTTCAGATGTAGAGCAAACCCTTTACCAGAGGTCCTGTTTGTTCTGCACCTAACAAATAAAATGAGATGCTTTGTTGGGAGAGTAAGACCCGTTTCACATTTTGCCACCTGACAACCACAAGCATCAATGTATTTTAAATGAGTTTACAGCAGAAAGAAGTGTAAATGTATGTAATATTAAGTGAAGGATGAGAATAGCTTGGTTTCGAAGTATTTTTGGTATAATTCATTTTTTTTTAGTATTACCAAAGCTTCTCAATTAGATTTAGGTTTGGGCTTTGACTGGGCAATTCTAACACATGAAAATGGTTGAACTGGAACCCTTCCATTTTAGCTGCGACTGTATTGTAAAAGTGGTTTTCTCTTTCAATGTTGGAAGCATGTCCCAATTTCAAGTGTTTTGCAGACTTTAGTACTATTTTGCCATGATTACATTTTCATTTAACTCGCCATCCCTCCTGCAAGAAACTGCCATCACAATCCACACACGTTTTACGATGTTGATAGGCTTGCAGGTGTGCCATACATTTTCTCCAACGAGCCTCAGAGGCCTACATAAAACAGTTTCATTATTAGTTAAGACGTTTTGGTTGTACTGGACTTTATTTTGAGATACTAGCGTAAAGGAAACTCAGTTAATGCTTGCATTTCTTTAGATTTATAGTTGTAAAAAAAAAAAATCAAAATGTGTTTTCATCCACTGTATATTCCTGCCCTACTTTGTGTAGTTTAATCACCTAAACTCAAGAACATTAAATGTTTGTAATTGTAATGTGACAAAATGTAGAAAGATTGAAGGGTTTGAATGCTGCTGGAAGTCAGTGTTATTGAAATGATGCTGTTTATGGACCACTTCCAGTGCTGTTTAAATTCGCCCACAGTGCAGATGGTCTATGCTACAGATGGGGAGGCTATAATCAGTGCAGGTCATAAAGCGAGTTATGGTTCCCCCCCTAAACACTTTTTGCGTTGATATTTCAGCCTTTAACCTGAACATGTCAGGCAAAGCGCATACACAAAGAGAACAGATCGTCGGGCTCGCTGCGTTCGCCGAGGCCAGGAAGTCACGATGCCAAGAACAGGAAAGAGTCATGCTGTGTCTTATTACAGGCAATTAGATGTTACAGGTTGCCGTCTGCAGCGGAAGAATAAGACGTCTTAAATCAGACCCGACTTTGAACAAAGAAAGAAGACAAGCTGGGCTGTGTTTCTTCGTCCTGCAGGTCTGCGTTAATGCAGCAGGAGTTTCGTTCGAAAAATTTCACTCGGGTTGCATCATCCCCTCGGTAGGATGATTCTCCCTCCTCCTCCTCCTTCTCCCTCTCCTCCTCCTCGCCCGTTTGGCTTGGGATGCCTCTATGACTGATTGTTTGTGTGCGTGTGCACGCGCGTGTGTGTGTTAATGCGTTCCTTCTCTGCCTGGCCCAGAAAGCTCTGCACAGCTCAGTTCAGAAGTAAACTTTGTGACCTGCTTCTCCAGAAGATGGATCACAACAGATTCTTGAGGTTTTTGTCAGGAGCGTGTGACATCACCCTTAGAACATCGCTCGACCACCGAGAGCCGCAAAACTCGCGTCCTCTCGCGTTTCTGTCAGAGCCGGGAACTACCAAGCAACAAGAGGTAAACAAGAGGTGGAGACTGAGCAGAGGATAATTTGTCAGGGTACTGCTGCCTCCGTTGTCCATTATTATTGGAGAAGACTTGTCGGCGAGGGGGGCCGGCTGATGGCCGAGCGGGGAGCCAGTTAGTCACAGTGAGAGATGGCTCGATGGGGCTAAAGGAGGGAGTGCTCATGGAGCTCCCGCCAGAATTAGCATGCTAACAGCCGGTGTGGAGTTATGTGGCCTGTCAGGGAGGTGGAGCCCTCTGGCTTCTCTGACCTCGCCAGTCCTCTCATTATAACCGCTGACCTTTACGCACGCACACAGGGAGGCGCTGCGAAGGCGTGCTTCTCCTTCTCCTTTAACTTACCTAAAGAGCAGCAGAAATGAATAAACACACATTCAGCATTTGAGCCGCAGCTTGGCGTCAAAATACGTCTGTCAACTTTGCAAAGAAGACGAACGGCGACGTGTTTTTGAAATGGCTTTTAATTAAAAGTGAGCTTTTTTTTTTTAGAAACATTTATTTGCTTTACAGACAATGTTTAGGTTATCAGACAGGAGCTCTTATATTACTGAGTTATGGCTTTTCTGTTGATAACAGTTTTAACGAGGCCTGTGTCTGTATGAGACCGTCAGTAATTGGTTTATTCAAATTTGAAAAGCGTAATTTGTTCTTATTACTGCTAAAATAATCCGAAATTTTTTTTTTTACATTTATAAGAATTTCTTCGATCCATTTTTTTTTTCACTTTTGCTTTGATTTGATATTTGAGCAAAAATAGCCATTGAAACCCCTTTCTTCTCCTCATACAGAAACTTTTCCTGCTAGTTGCTGTTCATGCAGTTGAGCCACAAATTCTTCCTTCTACCAAGAAGTTTGTTTCTGACTGGGAAAGAGACAGACATCTCTCAAAATATAATAAATCAGTGGAAAAGGAGTTTCAAAATAATTGTACTTAAAAGTAATTTATCTCTTTTTGTTTACATATTTAAAAAAACACGGTATTGTGATATAATATACAACTTTCTTAATAACTAATGGGACAAACTATCAATCAAACGTTATGCACTTCCACATGTGCTTTTATTATTTATCTTTAGTGAAGATCTTCTTGTCTTATAGGCTGGAAAGCCGCCTTGCCGTCACACTAATATTTATGTCTTTCCTCAGATTCCCCATCCGATACAGGTCAGTGCTTTCTCTGAATCTCTCCATATTATTAGCATTACTTTCATTCAGAAGAAACATGTTGGTAAAGATAAAAAGTTACTTTTAGCCTGACCTAAATCTGACAGGGGTTTGAACATTTTGGGGCTCGACTCCAACAGTTTTAAAACAGCATTACTTCCACACAGCTGATTACTGACGAACCTGTCATGGGATTTGCCCTGGTAACAAACCCAAGTCTGATTTCGATACAGCTGTAGGAAAGTCAGATCACTCTGGCATTTTGAAATCTGCAACTTTTTAAACCTTTTTGCATATATTCATATTGGTGACTAGTCGGTGCCCGAGGGCGCACCCTATTTCTGAGGATTTGTTGGCTGTCTACCAGCACAGAGTAGCTACTAAGCTTAACAGTGTTCCCATTCAGAAGACTAACGTTAGAAATATAACAATACCAAGAGGAATAGAGCTGATTTTCTTTTTTTCAGGTTTTTGTAATATAAATGTTGATATTTTAATACGTAAAATGTAAAAAAATAAATTAAAAAAATAGCAGCGCCGTGCAGCTTTTCAAAAACATTTCAAAGGCTAAAAACTTTTCCGGAGTGGATTAGGTTTTGCGGGGTTTTTTTGTCACAGCTAAGTAGCCTACAGCAGAGTGAGAATGAAGGCGGCCCTAAGCGTTTCATCAACATTTGGCCTTTTGCCTTCTTTAAAAAAAATAATGCTCACACTTGAATCCATTTTTTTTCCCTTCTCTCTACTTGTTTACTAATGTGCGCTCTCTTATTCGAGTGTTCATTGTCCCATTGTGCCTCTCTTTCAGTCTTGACTAAAAGAAAATCATTATTTTTGACAAGTGCTCCTTGGTGAGGTAAATGTTTTCAAGGCGTTCGCTGCAGCAGAGTATGATTGTGCTTTGTGGAAAATTTAAAAAGGGAACTCAAGACTTTGGTCGGCTTAAATGTTTAGTCTGCAGCCCCTTCAATGCTCCCTGGGTTTAGATGCAAATTACATGTTTTGCGGGAAACGTGACATATTTGAAATGTTGGAAAGTTTAACATTTTGCTTGTGCTTTATTGTTATTATTATAATTTTTTTTTCTTATTTTTAGCTGTTGATTGGATGAAAATCAACAGCCACCTTCCTGACTTATTGAACTTTAAGCATGTGACGTCTTGAGGGTGTTTAGAGGAATATGTAGCATTAGCTTAAACGAAAAGACGTTTTGCATGTAGAGCAGAGACGCTTCGGTCACATCACATTCTTCTAAATGTTGGCTTTGTCCCCTACATGACTTCTTTCTCAGATATTAGCTGCATTTATACTGAGGATATTTAGGAATATTAGAGCAAATGGGAGTTAAACAAATGCTTTATGTTGATGCTTTTTATTAAAAATAACAATGGGGAATTTTTTTCAACTTCATAAATACTGTGTTGGTCTACCAGAAAAAGATGTCAATAGAATATTTTGAAGGTTGTTGTTGTAAAGTGACAAAATATGAAAAACATTTTTGAGTTTTTATACTTTTGCAAGGCACGGTATGTAGCTCCAAAGTTTCAGAGGATCAGGATCTGTTTACGGTTTTCAGAAGACAACAAGTTTCAACTGTGACTGAATTCAGAAACTTGTTTATCTTTCTTGCTTTGCTCTTTAAGACCATTTTGTAACACTCTACCCATCTCCTGCGTTTCTAAAGATGCATTTGGACATTTTGGATCAGATGTGTCACCTGTTCGCATCCATATTTCAGCTTTCGCCAGTTCACTGTCAACATTTTCGACGGCCTCCTTTCACTTCAGTGCACGGGGCTATAAACTACAGTCAGATCCCGACGTTTTGCGAGCATTTTTCCGATCCAAGCCCGACTCAGACCTCGAGTCTGCAGGCGGCAGCGAGCCCAGCTGCAACTCACTACTGCAGAGGTTTTCCACCAAGAAACAGCAGCATGACACAGCAGCAATATGAAATATGGAGCCAAAGTTTGTCACCAGCTAACTGTGGCAGTGACCCATTAATGCACACTGTGCAGGCATTAATTCTGATTACACAGCCTGCTCCAAGACTTCCAGACTTCGTCTAATGCACCCTCTGTTTGCTGGTTTTGATCGGCTGAATTCAGGAAAAATGCAAACAGCTCTGAATCCGTAGATAGATATTATCTCAGTATCTGTGGAGCTTTTTTCTATTTTTTGTGGGGGGTTTTTGTTGTTGTTTTTTTTAAGCAAGTAGATTCAATTACCCTTTCAGACCATACAAAGTAGTTGACTACAGAGCCAGCAAATCACACAGCTTTAGTTGATTTATGGTTCATAGAAAGTTGAGTTGATGTTTATTCTCAACCAAATTGCTGAACATAACTCAAAGTGGCGTATCTGGGTCTGCCTGCTAGGATATTCCGAAGGAGGGATTACATGAGCCGTGTACCATTTGTCCCTGACAGAAAGCACGTCAAACATTGGTGAGCATGTGCGACTTGTCAGGCCAGACACATATTTAGCCTCGTCTGTATGCGTGCTCCTTTACCGAGCATCAACTGGCAGGTTTTAGTGGCCCCGATTTAATTCACTTTCTCCGCATCTTCCCTCATCCCTATTTTATATCCCGCCCAATTAAAAATGCACCACGTTGACTTGTAAAGAGAAGGTGGAAATGGAGGATAGGGCTTTTTAAAAAAAAAAAAGTCCCTCTCAATTATTCAAAGGCAGGTTTGATAAGTCATGTGGAAGTTTTCGTACGTTTGGGTGTCGAGGGTCGGCGGGGAGCGTCAATTAAAATAAAAAAAGAAAGAAGTTTGTTTTGCATTTGTTACAAGTTTTTACTGAGAAGGTAAGAATCACATATTTAAACATAATAGCATTTGATATTTCTTTAAAGCTTTTTGTTGCCAAAGATTTCCCAAATAAACGTATTTTAGCCTGATTTCTGCAATAAGTATTTATGTTTATGTGAAGATATTGTCCCAGTTTCTTGCCTCCAGAACTGCTTATATCACTTTTTTTTATTGAATTTAATGCTGTTTTTTTTGTTTAGTCTAAAACTAACTTTTTTCATTAGTAATTTGTAAAAACGTGCAAAACACTCTTAAATATTCCACATGTTTAGTGTCCCATTTCTCCTCCATTTAGAAACAAATATGGCATGCTTTTTTCAATTTAATTGAGTTTTCAGTTTAGTTCTATTTTTATTCTATTTATTTCAAAAGGGAAGTTTTTTTATTAACTCATTGTTCAGAGAACCCGTAAAAAATTAACAATTCACACTATTATATAATACTATGTTTATATGTATGACTCTGTCTTAATTTTCCTTTTTTAAATTGTAATTGAATATAATGTTTTATAGAGTTATTTTTCAAAAGGAAGACATTTTACTGTCACTTTGTGCACAACTCCTAAAAATACACGCTTTAAAATGTGGCACATGTTTATGGACATTGTGCTGTTTTCCTTTGTCCAATACTATGCTGAGCCCTGCATTTTTTGCCTTCAGATATAACCATTCAAATCATGTTGGGATAACACTGAGGAAGAGAACATAAAGGCTTTATGCTGTCCTGCTGGTTGGTTAGCAGATAGACCAAAACATATCGCTGCAGAGGGAGATGGTGCAAGAGAGCGTAAAACGACAAGAAGCTCAAGACAGGGAGAGAGCAGGAGAGAAGAAGGAGAATTACAGAGTTGCTGAAACAGGGATGATGTAAGAGAATGCATGAAAAGAGGCAAGGGGGATCCATAGAGGAGTGTTTGGGTGGGTGCTGCACACAAAAACAGAGAGAGAGAGAGAGAAAGAGAGTATCAAGAGGCAGAGTGATATAAAAAAGATAGAGCTGAGACAGTAAAGAGAGACTAAAAATGGAGGAAAGCGGAGATTGTCCAATGTCAGGCACAGAATGAGTCAGAGGAATTAAAGGGCGATGAAAGAGGGTCTGAAAGGAAAGCGCCGGGCGGAGATAGAAGTAGAAAGAGTGAGGGACTCCCAAAGACAGATGTCGCCGTCTCTGGCCCCAGCAGATTGATGACTTCTGGCCCGCTTCCATGCCAAGCTCTGACCTCTCTGTCCTCTGTTGTAATTTATAGGCTGCGTTTTTCCAGATTTAAGCACCAATCTGTGGCCATCATGGCTCGAGAGGGAGAATGACCTTCCGGAGACGGGAGCAGAATTAGACCCCCACGGCTCCCAGCTGCCCCGTGGGTAAATAAACAAGTGCCCTCCATATCTGACATCATGTTAATGGGACAGCTCTTACTTTACCCTTGTTATGCGTGGGTTTACACATTTCTTCACATATCTTTGCTTTTGTTCAGGTCGTGTAGACGTAAATCTGGAGCTGCGGTTTAGTTGTTTTTGCATGTAGAAGTACAGAAAGCAAGAAGCTGATCTCCTGTTCCTACCTATAGGTACCAGATTTAGTTTTATAAAGCATCACTGATTGTTACAATTTAACTGGTTTACATGCATATTATTTGGTTAGTCCGTGATAAATATTTTTGATTAGTTAAACTTTTAAAAAATACTCTTGACTATATTTGTGAAATTCTTTCAATTTACTTAGACCACTTGTTCAGCTAATTTGTCCTCTTACGTTGAAAACAAACAAAATACTTGAGTTACATTCTGATTAAACTTTACTGAAACTTTACAAATCTGCTCTAACAATGCGCTGTGCTAATATTTTCCCTTACAACCACAGCTAAGATGGGTCTCAGAGTTAAAAATCTCAATTAGCTCTGAAGTTTGACATTAGCAATAAAGCTTTTGCTAAACTACCAAAAACAAGAAAAAAATAAAATATATAGCATAATTTAAATTCTCCAACACATAAACTTGTCATAACTTTGACCATTATAACCCTTCACAGAGAGACTATATACTCGAATTAATCTTACTCTTCTCTTCTGAATGCCACACATAACCAGTCCACATCAGTGGCTCACTAAACCAATATCTTTAGTCAACCTGATACCGAAAAGTTAAGTAAGAAGGCAGAATTTGACACCAAAGTAAAGCAGCTCCTTTCAAGTGATTACTGAACATGATCAGTTCAGATTTAAATAATCTTAATAGCTAATCCTATTGTCTGTTTGCACTGTAGCCAATAATGAAAGCTTCTAACAACAAATGTTTACATGACATGACTCAGCAGTGCATTTTTCCTTTGGTAGACAAGCTAAGGTAACAAGAACAGAATTAAACACCACGTTTTCTTTCTCACTTTGGAAATTAGCATGTTATCAATTGCTATGTTGTCTAAACCTAGTTTGTTGAGTTAGACCTGATGTGTCATCGGGAAGCAACCACAGAAAGTCATCAGCAACTGTGTGGGTTATTTTTGATAAAATAGCAAAAGCTAAACCTATATACATAAAAAAATGTAAGTACATTATGATCTAACAAGGATGAAAATATACACAACTAATGTCTCATTCAGTCATGAAAATCTCTGTGTCTCTTTCACTCTGTCTCACTCTCCGACTGCCACCTGTGCACTACATTTTAGCGTACTTGCACCAAATACCCAGAATGCACTGCTGTGTGACATTTGTAAGCATTCTCTATTTGAATGAAGAAAGATAGTTGCACACATCAGTAGGTAAACAGCTGCAAAAGCTCCCATTATGGGAAGATTGAAAGGTCCACATACTTGATCTTCACAGTATTTATTAAAGAATTCACTAACTCAGTGTTCACTAGTTCACTGTTCACTAGTTCACTGTTCACTAGTTCACTACAGGTTTCAGTTTCTCTGTTCAATGTGTCTTCATTAGACTCAAAGCATCTCCCTACATCAACCACATGCATGCATGTTTATATATGTGCACTGAAGTTTGATAAGTGATTCAAATGCCCATTTGGGCAAGTTGACCTTTGACCCCAACAAAAATAACTAAGAAATCTTAAAGAAAACATATAACCACATTTTCTTTCACCAAACTAAGTGTAATATCATAGGTTGTCTAAGTCGGGACCAGGCATCTCAATGGGTAAAACTTTAATATGGTACGTTGAAGCCTCCCAAAAATTGCAACAGTTCAAAATGTCAACAAGGTAAAGTTGACGGCACCCATTTGAAAAACTTGAGGTGTCAGGTAAATGTTTGTTAGGGTCTATTAATCCCTTCACATGCAAATAAGGTTGAAAAACCTTGTTCACTTCAATTACAAATGAATTCTGACCAGATCTTGACTGTGATTCAGGGAATCCTGTGTGCTTTTTGTATAATTTGTACCTCAAAATCAATATTGGATGGTTTAAAAATTTGTGAATGTGCCAAAGTTGTTGTTCAACTGATTTCAACAAAAATCAGTCTAAGTTAATCTCTGCTAAATAAATTCCTTTGTTGTTCTTTTTGAAGTTATTTATTTCAGTTTAGTGATTTGAAAGTAACCCCTTTGTAGTTAATTCAGAATGTGTTTATTTTACACCCTAAACTTTGTTTTATACATAGGGTTTAGTTGTCTGGAAATGTGAAATAATGTCCATGTTTCAACTAAAGCAATCAATCTAGTGAGGTGAATTCAAAACTCTTTCAGTCCTGCTGATCTTAGACGCTGTCGTCCTCTGAGTAGCATCTTTACAGCTCGTCTTCACAGATAATGCATAATCAGCTCATCCCTTTATGAATCAGAAGAAAATCTTAAACTGTATATAAAATAAAATAAAAATGTTTTGCGTATGGCTGAAGGCTCAAAAAAAAAAAACTGAGTTGGCTTGATTCAGCTGGGTTCATTCTTGGCCATTCAGAGCATTAGCTCATTCCACAAATCATTCTCTAGACATAAAGTCTTAAGCAAATTATGTCAGACTTACAATTTAATGGCTTCAAAGGGCTCTCCCAGTCTCATGCAGGTTTCCAGTAACACTGAGGTGATTAGTTTGGACCTGTTGTCGCAAAGTAGGAGATGGCAAGCAGGTCAAAATTGTACGTACTCTGCCTTAGTTGGTGTGGAAAGATTTCTCCATGTGCCTTGCTGCTGTCATTGTCTGTGTGGAAAATTCATTAACACCACGAAAACACAGAAATCCAGAAGCTATTTGGCATAAAAGCAAACAGAAGTTCATTTCCAAAAAACAAAACATTCTGTAGAAAACAGAAAAATAGCCTTAGTTTCATCCAATCAGTGCGCCGCTTCAGTGAAGGATGTGCAGCCCTTTGTGGCTTTATTGGAGAGCTGATAAATATATGAACAAAATACTTAAAATAACTCGTCGTCATGGAGACTCGGTGACCTTAAGATGAAACGCTCTGCTGCAACTTGCTAACGACGTTAAATCCTCCCATGCGTGGTGAACAGAGAAAAGTTGGGTTTCTTTGTCACAATTCTGACTGTTTGAAATATTTTAATTAATGCTCTGATTTTAGATATGACCAAGTTCAGGCGAGTAGGGATGGGATCCATAGCAGGACCTTGTTTACCTTTAAAACCATAACCCTTCACTGAAAGCAGGATCCCTAACAACTCTGTTAGTAGTTTATCGTTCTGAATTTAGCACTAAATTTAGCTCTAATGCTGCACATTATTTATCAAATAAAAAGCTCATGGGAAGAAGGTTGCTAGAAGGTGAAGCTGTAAAGAAATCGTGGAGATGGAGGAATTCCTCTGAGCTAGTTGTCTATGATTTACAGCACTTCAAGGGGAACTCTTCAAAGCAGAAAAAGAGGAGCAAAGTTTAATTGCTTAGCAACCATAAAAACTATAACTTATTAGTCTACATTTATTTGCAAAAGTTGCATTGATGAAATGTGATGCCACCACAGAGACATCCGTCCGTCATCTGCAGCAAGTTATCCGGTCGTGGTTGTTGGAAGTTGTCTGCATCGCTCAGACTTGATATGCCCCGAACAAGTCACATAACCAGTGAAAACATTGATAAACTGCAACTGTATTCATAATTATGACAGTTAATTAAACTTTAAAGATGCTCCTTTGCGTAAATGGCTCTTCCATTAATTTTTTAAACTCATTTTTTATTAGTTAAAATTTTAAATATACAAATTTGATAAATATTTCAGGTGTTTTGTGTGCGAAAAAAAATTGCTTAACTTGAACCTATGAACTAAAACATGTTATGGTGTATTTTGCAACTTAGAAATAAATCAGCTGTTCAGAACCGTTTCACGTTCGGTCATTTAGTGGTCGGAGATTTTTGTGGAGGCAGAGCGTTTATGCTTTTCAGATGAACGTGCAACTTTTGTTATGCAGCTTGTTACAGACAAATGGCTGGATTCCTACAAGGAGTTCTTTTTTCCCATAGCTATTCTTGCCCTGATTAACGTGCCACTGATACAAAATGTAAAAACTATCACTCCTATCTGCCTTTTCAGTGTCCCAATTTGTCCAAAAGGAAGCCAGGTTTTTGAAATGAGCCTGATAAAAGCGACTGCCAAGGGGAATGAATTTATATAATTATCTGTGGCTGGAGAGCCAACACAGAGAGTTTGAAAATCAGCCGCGTGCGCCAAAGGCTTCGTTAGCCTGACGACAATAAAATAACCCTCTCAACCCCCGGCCCAACTTTGCTGTCTGAAAATCATAGGTTTCTGTAAAGTCATTCACGGCAGGGAGTCCTGCAGCCCTTTGTAGTCCGACCGCAATGTGTTGAGGATTAAGCACCACTTAAGTCGCCGATGTTTACATGCTCATGCATTACTGTTGTGTTAGAGAATTATACGGCGATTTAAGAAACAGCTGATTGTTTTTTTATTCCTCGGTATTACGCACAGACACGTTAGAAAGGACGGATAACTGTGTTTACTTTGCATATGGAAATCCCTGAACGTCTTTCATCTGTCCTTCCTATGGTGACTAGCGGTCCATGTTAGCTTTGCAAACATCTTAATTGTGTTAAATGGAGGGAAAAAAAAGGTGGTGCTGGGTGGGGAGGATTAGAAGCCATTAATGTGTGTTGGTTGCGGCTGTGCTATTCCCGGGATGGTGCTTTTGTTCACTTTGGCAAAGCAAAGGAGAGAGTTTCACCTTGAAACTCAATGCACGGCAGAATTACCGTCACTGTGTCTACTTTTAAAAGATGCCGTCTCTCCGTTTCACTGTTTTATACACTGTCAGCCTCGCTTTGGTCGTCTTTGCATTTATTTTTGTGACTGCCTCACTCCATCCTTCTTACTCTCTACTATGTGCCTGTCCATCACGCTCTTCCCTTTGTAGCCCTGTTTTCTCTCTCTCTGTCTGTCTGTCTGTCTGTCTGTCTGTCTTTCTGTCCTGTCTAAGCGTCAGATAATCTCACAGGGGGAGACTTTAGAGGACTCTCCATCTGTGTATAAATAGCTCTGGATGAATTATTGAGGGACCTAGGGTTGCTAATAATCCCGCAGGACCCATCTGACAATGACACAGAAGATGGAGGGAAAACAATTACGCAGGCTTTCTCCTTCAGAAAACAGGGAATGGGGTGGCGGAGGGGTGAGTGGGGTGGGGAGGGGGGGCTTAGTGGCCTCTGGGAGCCTCCTCGTGGGGCCCAACATCTTGGCTAATAAACCCAATTAAGTCTCTGGAATCAATTGGAGCCCCCCAGGGTGTCCTCTCCCTTCCTTCCCCTGACGGTGGGCAACAACAGGAAGTGTAATGATTCATGTCCCCCCTCCTGCATTTGGATCATCCTCTCATCTCCGTCTTGCAGGTTGGCAAGGCGGATGGGACAGGACAGGATGTCCGCTGAGGCAGGATAATAGGACAGGGAGAGGAAAGGAGAAGAGAGGGAAGTAGAGTGGAGAGGAACACAGAGGAATATTAATAGGAGTGTTTATCCTGTAAGTGTTTCACCAAGGGGACGGGACACGGGACCCCTCCCATGGTAGAATAAAGGAACTCTATGCATCGATGGTATCTGTCTGTTTATCCGCAGAATGCTCATCTATTACTGGCAACTGTGGTGAAGAGCTTTGCAAAACACAAAAAGCCTAATGGAGCCCTGGTGATGCCACTCTTTAGTGCTGTTTTCTAAGAACAAACATTGAAATGTGTTTTTTTTTTAATTATTTAATTTTCTCTGTGCGATGTAGTGACATTAGCGTAAGCCCTTGTTTGACCTTGTTGGTCACAATAATTGTGTTTTAATTATTGCTCTCACTGCAGATACTGGAAAGTAACAATTTTTTGCAGCCAATTCAATAAGACAAAAGACATGTGCCTGAAATGAACGGCATGCTCATTTGTCTTTCTTGTCTTCAGGAGCGGCTTAGAGGAATAGGCTGATGTGACTTGTCATATTTACACACATTAACTGCTAATTAAAAGTTCAGAGACACCACATTCATGGTCTTTTTCATGAGATGTCAGAGAAAGCGACTGGACGTTGGTTCACTTCTATGGAGCGTTGACTTGTGTCTCTCCCACCAGTTGCTGCTCACTCCCAGTCAGCTGGCTTCAATATGGCTGCTATGCTTTTACCCTTTTGTACAAATAAGTCAAATCTGACTTTAGGAACGCTTAAACTTAATAAGTCAGAGTGGAAACGAAAGCAGGGCCACTCATCACTGCTACTGAGGTAAAAGCCACTACTAAAATGAACGCGTGCAACATACTTTTACTTTAGTGTCAAAATCCAAATAAGAACAACTATTATATAACCAACATTAATATCCCAGTAGAAATGTGTCATTATTGTAGCAGTCAGAGTTTTTTTGCCTTACTGCAAAGAAAATAAATAGACTAGCAACTTTTTAGCTTCACAGTTTTGTATTAGACCAATAGATACTTAAATTATCCCCAAAACAGGGAGAATAGTGTTTGTCCCAGCACAGCATACAACATTAAAAAAACAACTGAAAAAGTCTTAAAGACTCACACATATCACTAAATGCATAGATAAAGATGTAGTCAGTATCTATGATGCACAATCTGAACCCTGATACATGCTGACTAGTTGCTCTTGTACATGAGAACAGCCAAAGTAACTACTGAGACTTTTTAAACTACAGTATTTTTTTAACAGAGAAATATGTCAAGGTCCTCTAACATCAGTAAGTCAGATCATTTTTCCCCAACCTTTCATAAAAAATGTTTTTAGACTAAAGATCAGATCCTGTACATTTTGATATAAAATTGTACACCTTCAATTTCCTTTAAACTACGAAATGAGTTATCATCCATAAATTGGCTAAACGACTGACCTGGGATGCAGCAGACTTTGGGTTCATCTTCGGTGTCTTTCCACGCTTAATAATTCATGCCATGAGAAGCTAAATTCGGTCTCCCAAACATTTCCTGACAAAGTGGCTGAGGTAGGTAGGAGGGTGAGTAGATTGGTCTGACAGGATATTGGGACGCGGGTCGAGACATTTTTAATTCCTGCCCTGCCATCTGGGGACCCTTTAGAAAATGCGTGTGCATGTTCACGATTTTTAGTTCCAATGCGATACCAGACGACCTGTTAGCTCCGTCTGATTCGGTGCTTTACCTTCTATAGCGTCCCGTATCAGGCCTTCCTTTCTGCGTGTGGACACAAGCGTGTGTCTGCATTCGCTTGAGTTTTCTGTCCAGAGCCGTGAGGCAGTGGGGGCTCAGTGGAGTGGGGGGAGGGAGGGTGTGTTGGGGAACAAGGGTGGGGTGGGTGTCAGGGGGTAAGGGGGTGTCCTAATGATGCATTTTCTACTCCATTGATTCTGTGGCTCTGCTCTCCAGTAAATCCTTCACATGCAACACATTAAAGCTGGCCTTTTCCCCCCCTCCTTCGCCAATCGATTAGGACAGCTTAGAGATGGCCGCTCGTGGAGGCGGGGCCTACGCCGGATGTGTTTATCTCCTGCAGCTAACACCATCCATGGAGCCAGTTCATTTTTCTCCGTCTTGTCATGAAATTTTGGTTATCCATTTTATGTGGTTGTACCTGTCTAGACTGTACTGTGGAAGAAAATAACACTTAAAAGTTGTTTTAGTCAGATAAAAGGTCATTTTTCATCCCTCCAAAGTTCCTTGTGCTCTTTTAATGAGCTTTTAATAACAAAGAACAAAGTTATTTCATTAGTGCAGCTGAGTCATTCTCTTAACCATTTTGAAACAACGGACTGATATTCCTTGATATTGCATCAACAATAAACAACACCAGAAAGTGATAACCAAAGAAAAATAATTCTAATTTCAAAATCTAGAACTATATAGAGAAGAATAAAAAAAATTCACATTCTCAAACGTGTTGAAGGAAGCATGATATGTTGGTGGTTTGACAAACACCCTATGAGTCAAATTTCATCAGCTGACAGAAAAGGAAGGCTCCTTAAAAATACTGTTTTCCTTTTTCCTACTTTCTCTTCGAAAAGAAAGTTTAACAACTGAGTGCTGTTTTCTAAGAACAGCGTCATTTTACCCTGCGCCTTTATTTTGCTCGTATGTTTATTTTACTTCATTTCTTATGCACACATGGTGTGAAGAACAATGTTTTTGCTAAAAACAGATTAAATCATTGCAAATGATCCCAGTTTATTGAAATGTCTTCTTCAGAACCACATAGGTTCTCTCTTCCCTAAAGACAAGACCTGGGAATCAACTATTACAGAAAAGTACGAACAAATTCACCTCTATTCTTTCATTACAATTTTAATTTTTCTTCTCACTGTTGAAATAACACTAGACTTAAGACCAGCATTGATTAGTGTCTGAATCAACTGTTGGATTTTTAAGATCTGCTTTTCCAAGATGAAAAGATGCGAGTGACTGCAGTTCTCTGTTGTTCTCCCTTCAGACACAAAGCACAGCATCACTCGCTGAGCTCATGCTTTAGGTTTTAATCAGGGTCTATAGCTGCAAGTTAAACATTATAAATGATACAGGAGAAAGTTGCCCTGTTCTTGGAGACCTTGGCTCCGTCCCCTAAAATAGCTTCTATCTTTTGCCTCTTTTCTCCGTGCTGAGTAATGATCTGAAAGGTGAGCAAAGGTGAAGGAGGTGTTAGTGGCTGGTCTGCTTTATTGAACTGCTGTTTATAGGAGCAACACTGAAAGGTCTGATCCAGTAGTAAGATGTGTCATCTAATTATAAGTTTCCTTTGTAATGAGTGCAAAACCACTTAAATTCTTAAAGAGGCAGTATTATGTGATTTCTTTTTTTTTAATTTGCAAATTTTTATTGACAATTTTTTTCCATACAAGTGTACATACAGACTTCACACTATTTTCTTTTTTCAAATGTTCCATGCATATCATGCAAGAAAAGCTGCGCATACAGTCTGTACCTGCCTTAGACATAGCAACTTTGCTAGTCTAGATAATATCCAATCTATCCATACCCTTATTAACAAAAAAAGAAAAGAAAGAAAGAAAAACAAAACAAAACAAAATACAGAACAAACAAAAAGATCACCCAAAATTTGTTTTTTTCTTTCCTTCCCTCTCCGCTCCTCTCTCCCGAGTCATCACAATTTTAACTCTCTTCTCATCGGAGATTAACTGCAAGTAAGCTTTTTACAGTCTGTAGCTCTATAAGGGTTCCTGTAAGCACACTATTAATCAATAAAGTCTGATCTCCAGGGTGAAATAAAACCTTGCCAATTTTCCCAGTAATTCTTAAATTTTCCAAATTCTAATCTGATGGAAAAAGTCAGCCTTTCCATAATATAAATATTATGCATTACGTCAACCCAATCTTCCCTTTTGGGAGCTTCTGCCTTCAGCCATTTCCTAGTAATGGCTTTTTTGCCTGCTACCAACATAATTCTATACATATATCTATCGCCTGCTCTTGTGAACCTTTCCATCCCTCGTCCCATATACAGATCCTCAAATGTAAGTGGAATATTCACCCCTAGTACCTTATCCATACAATTATTTACGTCCTGCCAATAGGGTACCATGAAGGCACAATCCCAAAATACATGGAAGTGACCCGCTCTGTCTTTTCCGCACTGCCTCCAGCATCTCGTATCTTGGTATTTTCTTTGTGCTGGTGCACTGAAATATCTTACAATATTCTTCCAGCCAAACTCTCTCCACGAAAGGGAACAAGATGTTTTCCACTGTTCCCAACGTATCTCCTCCCAGTTCTCCTGTCAATGCCCACAATTAGCATCTTTTTCCCATCTTGCTTTTATTTATGTTGTATTACTTTTCTTCAAATTTTCCAAGCCTGAGTACAGTTTTGAAATTATTTTCTACCCCAAGTTTGATTCATTTGCTGAAATAAACATCTTAATTATACCAGATTCAAACTCAATTAAATGAATCCTTCTTAGTAGTTCCTCCGTATAGTACCTCAATTGTAAGTACCTGTAGAGATCCTTGTTGTTTAATTTATATTTATTCTTTATTTCTTCAAAGCTTTGTATAGTATTTTTCTTAACCATCTCCCAGAATATCTTTGGACCCTTTTCCCATTTGCTAAATATTTTGTCCGTTACATTAGGTTTAAAATCTGAGTCGTGAGCTATCCACCTTATTACTCTACTCTGCTCTGTCAACCAATATTTAAAAATAATTTCATTCCATATGTGTATTATGTGTTTTCTAAGCACATGGTGCCGTTTTATAGCATAGTCAAGTAACTATGTTCCCTTCAGGTGTTACAGAATGCAAAATATATCAAACATGACTTATAAGAAATTTGACGTTGATATTTAACCTCTTGAAATTGGGCCTTTGTCTCTTTAAAAACTCTGAAACTGCCTTCAGAAAGTCATCACAACCTGACTCCTCTATTAGCCCCTTAGCAACGTTTTCACCAGAGTTGCACTGAGAAGTTTCTCCTATAATGACCTCAGCAGATGCACAGTATCACCAAGAGTTTGCTAATTGTTGCTGTCTAGTCTGAAGGAGCTGATTGGGAGATTTTCAGGTGCTATTTTATGGCCCTTTCAGCCACTGTTCCAGTTGTTTTGAGTTGTTATTTTGAGTCAAGCCAGTTATTATTTTCACAGTAAATTATGTTGAGGAACCACCACAGAGCTCACAGTTTGCAGCTCCTCTTGAGAGTGGGACATGCAAAGGGTTTCTGGTGAAAGTAATTGTCTGATATGAGCAAAACAACGTCAGTTTAAGTGAACATGATTGTATTGATTTCTTACTTTGCCGTAGATGTGACACACTTGCCACCGGCAGAATACTGTTGTCGCACCACTCCATGGCGCTAATGGCCATGTAAATAATCACCAGCTTTGGTGGAAATAACCGTTCAATGCAAATGTGATGGCAATTTAAAGGTTACGATGTTTCTGAGATTGGAGTTAGCTTAGGATGATAGATGTCGCCTTTAGTCTTTCCCCTTCTCATGGTTAAAGAAGATACCAAGAGTGTTACACATTACCTGCTTTCTCTGCTGCTTTTTTTCTTGAGTCTATCGCTTTCCTCAAATTTGATTGTAATTATTTATACTGCTGTGACAAGCTCTCAAATATTGCATAGGTTCAGATGTAAATATATTCAAGGGGCATTTAGGGAAACATCAACCCCGGTCATGTGTATGAAGTTTCTCAGTCACCTCTCATGTGCCTCTGTTTTGTATCCTGCGTACGTGTTGAGATGAATGGTGTGAAATGCACAGCTCCGTCGCAGAGGTTTCACCATCTCTCCTTTTTTCTTTTTCCGGTCTTAATGATTACCTGACCCTCTTTTGCTGAAAGTTGCTCTCTATAAACTGCAGGGTTATTAGCTGAATTAATCAGAAACGGTCCCCACGCCTCTGCAGTGGTACACACTCCAACAGTTTAATAAGCTTTGGTGAATTAATCTTCATTGGTGCAGACAGAGCGTCTGCGTCATATCTTCTTTAATATATTCAACGGAGATATGCAATAGTGTGTCGGGGCTGTAATTTATAATGCTTACAAAATATTGCAGCCACAATCTCACTGGTTTGGACCAACTAATGAGAACCAAAACAAACTGTGCATCACTTTCAGAGCAGCGCAAAATCCTTAAGCGATGTTATCCAGATAAAGATATCCTTTATTGTCTCCTACAATTGAAATTAGTCCTGGCCCATAGTGGTAAACGTAAAACATAGGAAAATAAAATAACAGTTATAGCTGCAGCATCAAAAAGCCCTGATGAACTTTAGAAGAATTATGAAATTACATTTTGCAGCTAACTTTTCTCTTTCAGTTTCACAGCTTTAAAAAGACCCACGCTGAATTTCAGCAATCGAAAGCCTCATAACGAGAAAAGAAGCTGCAACCGTACAAGGGCAGCTGTATCATTCTTTAATCAGAAGCTCTTTTATTACAACCCTTATAAAAATATTCTTTTTCTGCTCTCAGTGGTACTCATTTTCATTACACAACCAAAAGACCAAAATGAATTATGCCTTTTCCCCGAACACAATAAGTCAAGAATTTTTATCTTTACTCTGACCCGTTTCAACACTAAATTGAAGAGTTATCTAAGGGTTAACATTCACAAAAATCTAGTCAGAACATTCCTGTCTTAAGGTCAATCTTTAAAAGGGAGAGGAGGGCGGGCGTAAAAAAGCATTCCTGTGTTTATTGAGCAAAGGGTGTCCTTGGTCAACCCTTTCAGGCGGAGATAAGTGTTAACAGAACAAAGGTGGAGGGAAACATGGGAATTTCTATTGACTGACTGAAATTGGACAGCTTCAAACAAAGTTTTATGGCAATGTTTTTGCGAGGCGGCGCTGCAGGACTTTTGCGGCAGAGTTCGTTTTAACGCTGTTGACTCATTTCGGGCTCTTACCAAGATGTCCTGAAATATTTAAATGATCACTGGGAGTTGCGCCCCGTCTGTGGCGGGGAATAAAAGAAGAGGAAGAGAGAGCGAGAGGGTGGGGAGCTTTTTATGTCACTCTGTTACAGTCCCTGAATTAATAGGCATGAGTTAATTAGAGAACTCTGTGCAATAACATTGTCCCCCAAGTTTTGGAGTCTTGGGTGGCATCAGGCAGTGCATGATGATTTAAAAAAAAAAAAAAAAAATCATGTGTCCAGTAACGATGCTAGCGGCTAATTCATTTAAATGTAGTACGGTAATTAGTGTCTGAATAGAATTGGTAGAGTAGAGGTTCCCCGGGCCTGGACCGGAGTCGCTGATGTGACAAAGGTCAGATCTGCAACAAGAGTTAAACATTGGATAATCAGTGCGATCATGAGACTTTATGTTGCAGCCACAGTGTGGGGGATCTTTTGTCTCACCCCACTGCTGAATGTATGTATCTTTTATTTGCAGCGAATGCGGTTGGCTTCCAGCAGCTCTTGGCAAATGTGTGCCTCCCTCACAGCAGTTAGCTGTTGGATTTTTTTCAGTAAAGCTAATATAAATTAAAACCCTGCTCAAACTCCAGGATTTTGGGATGGGGATGGGTGGGGTGAACTAACGCAATCAAGAACAATTTCAGAACTTTGTTTTGGGTAGGACTTTATCAGTAGGGAGCATCTTGATTTGGAAGTATTTGCTCATTTTTCTTTGAGTGTATGAATCTGAATGTATTTTCAGGTCGACTCTGGTCTGTACTCTGACCAGGCTATTCCAAAACTTTAATGTTCTTCTGATGAACCAATTATTTCCTTGACTTGGATCATTATTATTTTAGTTTATTTGTTGTTTTTTTTTGCTTTTCGAAGCTGCTATGCTAAAAGATTCATTTCCTTTAAATTTGTTCTTTTTATCAGAAGGTTGAAAGAACTGCCTCCATTTAAGCTTGGCTTCATTTCCAGTGGAGGATTAACAGCCTCAGAGCATGACGCAGACGCCACTGTGCTTCACCATAACTGTGGCGTCATTATTATAGCGTCTGCAGCGTCATGCTCTGAGGCATGACGCTGCAGGATGGTTTTGGGGGGGGTTCACTCCACTCCATACTCCATTTATGAAGAATGCAGAATTGTTTTCACAAGGAATTCCTCTTTTTGTGTTGCTGAGGACCTGTTGCCATCTTCCTGACCTTTTCTTCTCATTTTCATTAATTTTGGATGGATGTTCGATGGTGTATTCTTTTTTTGTACCCTTCTCCTGAGTGATACCTTCTGACATTAAGATCCCTCTGATTGTATTGAAGTTCCCTGCTGATGCTGGCTTTTGCTGGTGATTTTAATTGTGCTGTTTAATTCTGAGCACAGCCACAACATTAATTGTTTCAGTTTTCTTCATTTTTATTCAATTGCACAGATTACTTCTTTTTTTTTTCAATTAAACTGTAACACTACAGGTCATATTGAAATTGTAAAAAGTTCCTACATGTTTTATCTTGGTGTTGTTATTTTACGTCAAACATTTGCCACCTTAACTGAGATGCGTAGATGTTTTATATGCACTGCATATTTTGGTGACAACCACATCACTTATTTTTTTACTTGATGTCCTAATGAAACATGAAAAGCAAGTACTTCACAAAATATTATGACCTGCCTCCTTAATTATTTATCCCTTCAGAGGATGATTAAAATTACATTTACGAGTTTGATTCAACGGAGTAGTGCATAAAACTGCTAGTAACTATATACATCTGTGCTTAATCGTTTTAAACAAAAAAAGAAAATCCGTTAATGCCAATCAAGGGAGTATTCATCCCAAGACAACCACAGGCTGTAATGCTTTAAGCCCCTTGGACACGAGGCGCCGTTAAGGCGACGATCGTTCACTTTCAGTTCAATTGAATCCAAGCGAAGACGCCGAGCGATGACACGAGTTTTACAAGGACCTCCCAGCAAGCGAGATCAAGACTCAGCAATGTCACAGTAAGAAGCAAGCAGAAAGGATGAATCACAGAAAAAAAGAAACTTGAAGGGAAAAGAAGCTGAACATTTACTTTGAAAATACCAATATGAGACATGACCTATTTTAATGCGCAGCGGTTAAAAAAGGTTGGAAAAAAATAATCGCATCCCACATGGCATCCTTAGGAAAGCTGCTCAGAAATGTGCAAGAAAAGTTTTGAATTTTTTTTTTGCAGCAGCAGCAGAATGATCTCACACAGATTCCTTTATTCTGGAGAAAGAGAATCCCATATTGGGAAATTATTGTTCTTCAAAGTCACTGCTTGCATAATTGTTGACACCCAATACATTAAGCAACTTAAGCAACCCAGTTTTACCAATAAGGCAGCACTTCACCATGTTCAGTAACATTTTTGAGGGTTGGATCACATAAAGATCGGATCCAAACATCCCTTTCATCATGATCTCTCTCTACTGTAGGGATCCCCGTCCTCGAGAGTTACCATCCTGCAAATTTTAAACGCATCCATCACACCTGAATGAATCAAATGAATGGCTCGTTACCAGTCCTCTGCAGCACTGAATGACATCCTGATGAGGGAATTCAGCCATTTGATTCACTTGGGTGCTCCAGCTCTGTATTGTCCTGGCTGCCAGTGTTCAGTAACTCTTACAGATTTTCTGTGGGATTTAAATCTGTAATTCTGTAAGTTAAAAAAAGTGGTTTGGATTATTGTGATGATGAAGACTATAAGTGTCAACCCATTTTCAGATTATTGCCAAGGAATACATGGTTTTAATTAAAAATGTTCTGGTATTTCAAAAAACATCAGGATGTCATGCATAAGATGCTGTTTGACATATTTAGGTTGAATTGAGTTTTTGAGGGGGTTTTTTAATGCATTTTTTTTTACCAGGAGTGATAAATCCTCCAAGAGCTAGTAGCACTCTTTTACATACATCCATTAAACACTGATTTGATATCTAAGATATGATAACACACAGAGTATGAGAATCTATGCAGTTGGCAGAAAATGTAGAAAGAGAAAACTAGCTAAGCTATGTTTTTATGGTTCCTTGCAAAATCACTTATGCCCTTTAATTTTTATTTTGATTTTAAGTGGTGGACCAACACAAAGAGCATAAAGGTAAAGTTGAAGAAAGAGGATGCATGGTTTTCAACATTTTTTGCATTATAAAATACAAAAAGTGTGGCTCGCAAATGCATCGAGCCACACTTTGGAGACTCAGAGCTGCAGACCTGTGAGGATTTTTGGGGGATTTCTCTTCCAGGTTCCTAACATGTAGAGTACAATCTTCTAATTTGCAAAATAGCTCAGGCTCAGTCAGACTGAATGAAGAGCATCTGGGAAACAATTATTCATTAGGTTAAGTATTAATTGGATTTGGATCTGGATTTTGACAGAGTTAATCCCTCACATGAATATGCTTGAATTTAAACAAAGGTTGGAATGTCTTTATTTGACTCGCAACTAACCAAAACTCAAAAACAGCAAGAGTATGACTCGCATGATAATATAATATATGCGAGTCATACTCTTATTATATAATATAATATAATATTATACTATATTATATTATATTATATTATATTATATATATATATTATATTATATTATATTATAGGAAAATTAAAGTCCAAAAGGTCTTTGATTTTCTGGTGTTTAATGAGACGGTGTGTAAAAAAAAAAAAAAGCTGAGGGTCTATGAACACTTATCATTCGAAACTCGTAACATAAAAAGTTTTCCATAATCGACTTTTCAGAGAACTGCGGGAAAGGTCAGCTCATAAAGTCAAAATGTTCAGTAGTTAGCAAGGTCAGTGCTGAACGCGGTCCGGCACATCTGCCGTTTGAAAGAGGCCTGGTGACAGTTGGTGGATTTCTTTCTTCTTCCCCCACCAGAGTTATTCAGCCTCCACCGTTCCCTTGCTGCTTTTCTTTCATCTTCTTTCTTTCCCTTTCCCATATTTTTTTCTGTCTTTCACTCTTTTTCTGCATCTCTCTCTCTCTCTCTCTCTCTCTCTCTCTCTGTGGGTGTGTGTCCCTTTAGGGTGTCTGCAGCAGTTGAGATAAGAAGCGAGTGTAGGACACAGGAGGATTTTGTTCACAGAAGCTAGGTGATCTTATCTGCTCTACCAACCCCCCTCTTCTCTTCCCGAGCATCCCGTGCAGTTCTGCTTTTCCTCTCTGCTGTTCTTTTCCTCCTTTTCCTTTTTGCTCCTTTGCCCTTCCCGCTCCCTCCCTCCCTCTCTCTCCCCCACCATCTCTTCCTCTCGTCTCAGACGCACATTCTCTCAGATCCCCTCTGCGCTACTGTTGATTTGAATTTGAAGTGATGGGAAACTAAATTGGCAGCATTGACAGCAGAAACAAACAGCTTATCTCTCTCTCCTGGGCCAATGCAGGCCTTAGTCAGATACCAGAGCCACTGCCAGCATCTGACTTGTGACAATGATGATAAATTGAACGTTTGTTGACTGTCACTTTTAATGCGTGCATATGTGGAAGTGTGTCAGCGCGTTGGACTCGGCGCCACGTGCATGTGCGTTCTTTTCGTCTAATAGCTCTTTGTGAATCACCTTACTGGTGGGAAAAAAGTGCTATTTTAGGCCTGTCAAGCTGTGTTATCTTTAGCATTATTTCTAGATTCAACCGGCAAGCCCCCAGGAACAAAGAAGCCTAAAGATACAACTTAAAATTGGCTCATTGCTAAGGTGTCAGTTTTGTGCAGCTGCACCGGCTCGTCCTTTGATGTAGGTGTTTCTTATGCTTGAATGATTCATAGATCAGAGTTAAGTGGCTTACCAAATAAAACATGCATCAGTCTGAAAGCAGTCAGGTAAATGGACGACTCAAAAAGGAAGCTTATGTATGAAGGGAGAAAAAAAAACAAAGAGGGAGACCTTCAGAAGACCCGCAGAATGAAAGGTGGCTCGATATCTCTGGCCGCTGCTGCATATCCAGCCGTACGACTTGAACCTAATATAATGCACACGGATCCATGGCAGACTCGTAATTAGCAGACTGTAGAACCGTGTCGCCTCGCCACCTTTTTCAAGCACCTTTTTGCTGTGAAACCTGCTCTACCTGGTGCTCTTAGGACAAGATATTTACTTTCCATTTTCACTGAAAGTTTGTTTCTAACCACATGTTGTTTATTACAGAAGCAGACATTAAAGCTGTCTGTGCACATACAGTCAGATGCACTTTTCTGATATGAGCTGGATTCACCTGGACGGTTTGTCGTTAGTTGTTATCCCTGAGGAGTAAAATATAAGTTGCACTTAGGCGGCTCAATTTTGATGTTTATTACTCTGAACAGAGATTCATCAGGAACACAGTATAAGATTGGTTTGAACAATTTCAATCAAAATAATCAAAGTTTGGTTTTTTTTGTTATTTCTTTCTCAGATCAGTGTAATCTCAGACGGTTGCATGCTTTACATGAAGACATGGTATTAGGAAAACCTTGGCTATATAGCAAGTTATTTCAGCTTTTCCATCTACTTCAGCTTCTCCACATTTCCTTTTGAGTTCTGAAATCAGCCAAGCATTTTCATTCACTCCACTGCTGCTCACTGGATAGTTTCTCCTTTTCAGGTCATTTTCTATGAACCCAAGATGTGGTTGTGCATGAAAACTTCAGTGGCTCAGCAGTTTCTGAAGTCCTGTCTCACACCAACAACCAAGTCTTTTTTTCTTTTTCTTTTTAAAGTCACCTAAATCCCTTCCTGTTTTCCTCATTCTGATGCTTGGCGTAATCTTCAACAAGTTCTCTTGCTGATGCTTTGAATTGCAGGCATTATATCGGCCGGTCCATTATTCGTCTTAGCGACAAGCAATTGAAACGATGTACCTAATAAAGTGGCCTTTGAGTTCGTATGCGTCTCTGCTGTGTTTCGCTGTAGATTTATATGATGTTACTGAACTAAATATGTAATATTTGGCTATTAGATGTGTCCCTGCGCTCTTTGGCAGCAGACATACAGAACTGCGTGACCGTATAAAATCATGCAGTTGCAATAATACTGGCAATATTCCGATGACAGCATGAGGCGTGATAAAACCAAGCTCTGCCTCCTCTTTTTCACATCTGTGCTTCTGACACTACATCATGTTTTCAAGTGGGGGGATTTACTGCTGCTTTATAAATGCAGAAATCAGATTTACAACGCCACATTCGGGCACGAAGCTGAATGTTAGGTGAATACATTAGCAGCAGAAATGCATTGGATAATTTGGTTAGAAAATTTTCAGTTGTCAGAACTGATTATGAAATGTGATTACAGTGGGGAAAACTATGGCAAAAGTGAAGCTATCAAACTCCTGTAATGTATGTTGTGTGATTTTTTTGAAAGGTTTCCCGCTGATGGGATTTACAGACTAGGAAGTGCGCAATGATTCAGGCTCAGTGTAATTGCACAGATTTTGTCACAGTTTCATGCTTTTGTTTGTTTGTTTTTTCACACTTCCTCGATAAGACTCAAGTCTTTGACTCTCTATTATTCTAACTCATTATTCGAAACCAGGGGCAACCAAAGTGCTCCCCAGGAGGCATTTGTGACTTTGCAATTCAAAAACGATACAAATGTGGCCCACCATCGCAAATGATTGATGCAAATGGAGAGTTTTTTGTTTAATTATAGCAAAATTCTTAATGATAAATAAGAATTAGAATGATTCAAATATGAATTAGCCACACCTTTTTTTCCTTTTAATTTCAAAACAAATTGGACCAGGTGACTTTTATTCAAAAGGAGATTTTGGTGCAAGTCTGGTTTCCAAATAATGCTTTTAAAAAAATGACCCAAATTCTAGTCTCATGTGCTGGGTATGTGTGTGTGTGCGTGTGTGTGTGTGTGTGTGTGTGTGTGTGTGTGTGTGTGTGTGTTTGTTTCTTTCTTTCTTTCTTTTCTTTTTCCTTTCTTTCCTTTTCTTTGTCAGAAGTGGGGAGAAAATAGGTTTAGTTGAGCCCAAAAACATTTGCAAAATGCTTTTTAAGTTGTGGATAAGTAGCAATATACACATTCTTTTCCCACAAATGTTTTTGTATTATATTTTTGTTACACTTTTGGCCTATGAATTCTGTTAACTTGACAAAAAGTTTGGACTCCAGTGCTCTAAGCCGCTCAATTGAAGCTCATGGCTACCCGGTTCGTTGTCTTGCCTGCCTTGGTTTTCTTTTTTTCCCAGCAGCTTCAAGATGGCAGCAGAAAGTTTCCCCAATGCACAACGCCGTCACCGCCATGTTTCACTGTGGACTTGTGATCAGTATCATGCGCGGTGCACAGATCAGCCGTGTTAGTACTGGAATTAGATTACACACGGGTGTATTTTTAGTTAATGTAAGTTAATATCCTTTATGGTTCTTGTGCCACTGGTGGCCTTTATTCATAAGCATCTGGTGAGGAAGGAGGGCAGCTGGAGAGACGAGGAAAACACGCAGCAAATAGCCAGGGGTCAAATCAGGGGCAGCTACATTGAGGGCTGTAGCCTCTGCACATGGTACCCCTGTTACGTTGCACTCAAGACAGTTTAGCGGACTGTATTTTATTTCAGGGTATCAGCGTAAAGGGGAAGATATTAAGTAATTAAAGACATGATTTTCCTCCTATTTCAGAGTTATTTGCTTCCTTTGATTTGTCTATTCAATTAAATCACGATAACTAGACATGAAATTCAAAATCATCTTCCAACTTTTAAAGTGCAAATTCAGGTTAAATGAGTGCGATCACAGCAGTGCTGCTTTGACTGAAATGACGGATTCGCTCTTTCTTTCCATGTTGAATGTATCGGTTGCGAACATGTGAGTGTCAGGCACATGAATCAGAGGCTTTTGTGTGTGTGTGCGTGTGTGTGTGTGTGTTTCCTCTGGGGCGGCGCTAGCATGTAGCATTAACGCGACAGGCCCTGAGAGGACGAGAAGGTAGCAGCGTTGTCAGCGGCCGGCTCCCACTCCGCCTAATGAGAGAGAGGGCCGTTAATTAAAAACACCAACAGGCAGCGCTCCCTGGTGTCCCACCATCAGGACGACCCGGGGTTAAAGACATGGAGCATGGAGGATGGCAGGCATGCTGCTCCCACATACAGTATATAGTCCTAGACTTTTAACAATAAATAGCCAGGGGTATTCAGAAAGAACAAAGTGAAGCCGAAATGGGAAAAGCTATTAGAAGGCCTTGCTTTCTTTAAACTGCACTGTGTTTGTGTCTTTGGGGGGAAGAGGTCTATGATAATCGTCTAATGTTTAGCCCTTGATGTTTTCAGAGCAAACTGTGGTTCTTTTGTATCTTTGTGCTTGTGTTTGCTGCATGGCAGCAGGGTGTTTGCCGAAGCCTGCTTGCAGATACGTCTGGTTATAGAAATGAAAAAAAGAAGAAGAATCTGTCAAAGCCTAGACATGAGTTGTTGTTTTTTTCCTGTAGTTTTAAGGTTGATGCTTGCTTCTTTATTCACTGAGAGATGTATTCCTTTGAAAAGCATCAAACCTGAAGACTTATCATATAGAAAGGCAACATGCTGATAGCCGTTTTTAGATATTTTAAAGAGTTTTTGCAGTTTAGCACAGTTGGAGGTTTGTGACAAGATGGTGCATGCAGTGGGGTTTAATAGAACGATGCAAGCCTTTTGTCATGTACGAAGGAAGACTTTAGCAATACTTTGAGGGAAAATCAAGAAAGCTTATTATCAGTTTTCACAAGCCAAATAAAGGCTTTGCAAAATGTCCTGATGTCATGTTTTTATGCTCGGCTAACACTAATTGGTCCTAAACGCCAGCGTAGAATTATCTAGTTAAGACTTGGTAAGTATTCTAGATCTTGTAAACTAATGCACGAATCAGAAAAACTTAGCTTAGCACCCACAGAAAAGTGGGTGCTAAGCTTAAAGTCACCAACCTTAAAGTTGTCAGCATCAATGGTTTTAGCCAGCTGCTGTTTTCTCATAGTTCGTACAAATCATACGATCCCTTACTCTGTCACCGTTTCTTCTTCCAAGCTGTTACTGGAAATGTTGCCACACGAATATTTAGCTTCTTTGCTGCAATAGCCGCCTGTAGAGAGCGCTGCATGAGATGCAATCAGTACAGTAATTTATACAGGAATCACCCATCAGAAAATGTACTTTCCCTAAAATACAGGCAGAAACTCAGATAAAGGCCTTGAACTGGCATGGCTGCCAAAAGGAAACGTAATCAACTACGTAGGCATGTAACAAAAACATGGCAAATTTTACCTTTTTAAATAAGCAGAATGTCATGTAAATGTAGAGACTTTACCGTTTTTCCATTTATATCCCCAAGTATGTTTTATGGCATACTTGAGGTAAAATACACTGGCCCTGGTTCTTTCCATTAGAAACTAGTGGTTTTACACTAAAGTATACACTTTTCAAAGATATTATGGGATGTACGGTTGTTGGAGTGAAATAAATGATTTCATTTGAAAGAAAAAAATTAAAAATGGTCAATAAGTCCAAAAACTTTCTTTTTGGACTTATTGACAAAATGTTACAGTTCTCCAGTCTGTAACATAAAAAAGTTCAAATGCAACAAATGGTAGTTCTTCCTGGAAATACTTTTCAAGGATGTAAATTAGAACAGCTGTGAGTCAAAATCGACGACTCAAATCCCTGGACGGAGTGGGGCAGCATGAGGTTCACTCTTAGTAATGTTTATAGACAGAGATAAAACTATATGTTTTCTACTGTTTATTTGGTCTGAGAGTAAAAATATGTTAATTCTGACCATGCGCAGTAATTGCACATTTCCTTCCTTTTGAGACCCAGAATATATTATGCTGACCTTGTAGTTGTGAAGATATTGAGTTTATTTATGGACAGCAGGCAGCAGCGCTGGTGACCAGCCAAATCAGAAGTTCATCGTCAACCCAACACTGCAGCTCTAAAACCGCTTCTTTTCTTACTACAAAATAAGAGTCTCAAACATAAATAATAAAATTAAAGCAGTCACCTTCTTACTGGGAGCTGGTAATATTTAGCTTAGGTGCACATGTTGACAGCAAGTTCTCACGTTGATGAGGAATATCACAGTGTTTTAATGGTTAATACCACTAGATTGGACTAAAATAGACTAAATTAATTAAGAGGACACGTTCTGCGGAGGGAAGTGAGGTCGGAGGGGTAAACAAGCTAAACACCTGCTGATGCAACACGAACTGAAGCTGTGTTGTAACACTGCTGCCTATTGTGCAGCAGCTTTTGTATGTGTTTTATTAAACTGTCAAACACATGAATCATTAGCCTTGATCTGCAGATTGACAGGTTGTCAGCTTCGACAGTCTCTGTCGGCGGGGCGGGGAGGGGCGGCGACGACGGCGAGGGAACGCTACTCGTTCCCCGCGGCTTTGTCGTCTTTCGTGCCTCCTGCATCTCCATCTTCTTTCCACCCCGCATGTCAACCCAGGTGCTAACAAAACCGAGGATTGTGGGTAGTCTCGGAGCATATGGAGCAGGGAGATGACGGAAAAATGGAGGGAGGAGCAGAGGAGGGGCGCCTGGGAGCGAGCGAGAGAGAGAGGGAGAGAGGGAGAGGGAGAGGGAGAAGCTGTCAGGCTGTCTATCCCTGTCACAGCAGCCAGGAGGGTGCGATGGACAAATGGATAACTGCTATTTCAGACTGCCAGGGAGAAAGCTTCGTCAGATTAAAAGCGTCGATTCTGGCATGGGTGCTCTCACACAACAGAGCACACAAATCGTCACACGTCCACACAGTTTCTTTTTTTCTTCTTCTTTTGCTCCCATTTGTTCCACAGTAAAATGTGTGTGTGTGTGTGTGTGAGGGGGGGGGGGAGAACATTCTGTTTACAGTCATTAGATTGTAGTTCATTGTGCACAAAACACCCACAGACATAGACAGTGAATTCCCTGTATGGACAGAGTTCAGAGCTGTGGCAGCAGGTTTTCTATGGTGTGTGTGTGTGTGTCATATTTGAGTATTTTTTAATGACTGATACAGACTTTTTCCTCTTTATGTTTCTGACGAGTTAAGGTGAAACTTAACCATCTTTCTCTGCTTCTTCCCTTTGCTGTGTGTGTGTGCGTGGGTGTGTGTGCGTGGTGTGTGTGTGTTTTTTAGGCTGTGCCTTCCTCACCTACTGTGCCAGAGAGTCAGCCCTGAAAGCCCAGAACGCATTGCATGAGCAGAAGACCCTGCCAGGAGTAAGTCATACAAACAGAACGCAGCTACAGACTGACACAAACGCACACTTTTTTTTGTCTTTAAAGCATGCGGTACCTTATATTTATTTCAAATCCAGTTGGAATCTCCATCTTTTTCTGATTGGGGGGGTTCACTATGAGGCAAATCTAAGCGAAGCCCATCTTTCCCTCCCATTTCTCACACCCATCCCCCTTTCTCTCTCTCTCTTCATTTTGACAGTCACATACACACAAACCCATAGGGAGAAACCACACAATATCACATCATACGCGTACTATTTATATCTCCCCCTCCAGTTTGTGTAAACGAGCACGCGCATGCGTGTGCTTGCGCCCGAGTGTGTGGGCCAAACGTCTGAGATAGACAGCGAGGGATGAAAACTGGGTGGGCGGATGGATGTGGGCTCTTTCTGCACTTTACGTGCTCTGAATTCGGTCCGCGGCGTACACTGTGGAACGCACGCTTGCGTCACGGCGGCGCTGTGGATGTTATTAGTCACATGTACAGTGCAGCTGAGTGCATGGCATGCTCTTTTTGAATGTCGAGCTCTTATTCATACATGATATAAAGACCCAGTTCTGGTGCTGAGATGGAGGAGAAGCTCCAGTTCATTCATCAGAAGATTCTGCATGTGAGTTTCAGGGATCTTGTGCAGTGTGAGCGTTTTCTTTAGTGCATAAATGATTTGGGGGTTGCGGGGGGATTTCACAGTTGCGTTGCTGTGTGTGTGTGTGTGTGTGTGTGTGCAAGTTTGTTCTTCTTTTCCTTTTTTTTTTAATTGCACACGCACACACCTGAATGCCTGCGTGGCGTGGCTCGGCGCACGCGCCGGCGAGCGTTGGGAAGTTTTGATGCATTTCTGTCAGGCCCAGCTTGGTTTGCACTGTTCGTTTTTAATGACGCCTCCAGGGAAGCTGACAGTCGCCGTGTTGAGCGCGCAGCCTTTGATGTGAGTGATTATGACATCACAGACGTGCAGTCAAGAAGAGCGGAGGAGTGGGGATCCGTGCTCAGAGTTTTTTTTTTTCTTCTTCTTCTTCTCCTTCTTCATCTTTTACTTCCCAGTGGCATATTATTCCGAGAAAAAGAGGGAGGGAGGGAACAGAGACACATGGAAGGAGAGGAGGAGAGATTAAATATTTGGCCAAAACTAGAATGAGATTTTGTGTTCCTAAAAACTGTGCTCTGCCAATTTATTATCCATTTGACATAACTATTTGTGGCACAAAAACAATCCTTTAAACATTCCATCTGAACATGTTTCACTGAAATACAGCAAAAGTATTCACACCCAGTCAGCATATGCTGTCCTGTTGCGATCACAAACTTTAATGTATCCATCGGGATTTTGTGTTAGAATAACACAAAGCGTTATGAAAGAGTAACATAACAGAAAAGTCAGTTATCCTACAAATAAAGGCTCATATAGAAAATAACAGCTAAAAGTGCAGAACGCCACTTCGTCCTTTATAAAGACTCACATCTTTGCTAACTCTTTCTCAAATGTCTCGAAATCGGTTAAGAGTGAAAAAGCAACTCACTGCCACTTATTCTTTATGATGTTTAGGTCTGGACTTTGACTAGGCCCAAAGTTTGAGTAGGGTATTTTAACACATAATGAGCTCAAAACTACTCCACTCTCAGGTCCTTTGTATCTTGTCTTCTATGAAGGAAAGGATTCCCACAGCATGCTGCTTCCACTATTATGTTACACTGCAGTCATGATATTCTCACCAATTTATGTTTTCGCATCCACCTGAATAAAGTGTAATTGCGCCACTGCACAGTGACGCAGTTGGTAGAGCAGTTGCCTTGCAGCAAGAACGGGACAACGGAACGGAACGGGACAACTTGCGTTCCACCTGGCCCCAAGCATTCCAGCAGCTGATTGGCTGATATTGAGACGAAAATCAACGTCTGACTCCATAACAACCAGCGGCCAATCAGCTGCTGGAATGCTTGGGGCCAGGTGGAACGCAAGTTGCAATGCGAACACACCCATTCCGTCCCGTCCCGTTCCGTTCCGTTCCATGCAGTGTGAAAGCGCCTTTAGTCTTCATGACACTATTTGTTCCCAAATGTTCTCTAACGAACCTTTGAGGCCTTCTCGCAGCTGCTCTATTTCTAATGCATCTTTGTTTGCCTGCACACTTTTGGACTCTCCTCAGCAATCAGGTAACCTTTATAAGGCAATTCTGGTCTACATTTCAGTTGTATGAAAGTAAAAGGGGATGAATAAAGTTGAACAATATATGTCATTTTCCTTCTGCTTCACTGTTATGCTCATAAAATACCAATAAATTACATTGAGGTTAGAGGCTGAAACATAATTTGTGGGAAAGTGAATACATCAGCAAAGTCCTGCACACTGTTTAACACACTGTTTAACAATTAAATGCTATTTAGCAATCCACTAATAGCTTATTAATTGGTGATTAATAACATATTGATTAGCAATCGTTAATAGCTTAGTTATTGCTTAATTCCTACTACTATCCTCTACTTTCAGCAGGGCATGGTAGTAAGGTTTGAACTAGATTAATGGTGAGTGTGAAGTAAAGAGGAGCGATGCCACAGGACAGACCCAGATGGTAGACAAACCTTGAAGCCGAGCGCTCAGGGAGTCGGAACGGTAAACGGCCTTTTGTTGTAGTTAAAGGCAAAGCCAGCAAAACAGAATAAATGAGTTTGTTTGAAACTGAGCGACAACTCGGCCCTGGAAGAGGCACTGAGAGCTTCTCCACGCTCCACCTCCACCTCCCCCTGCTGCCTCGTCGTGTCCCACGCCCCTCTTCTCTCTTCTCTATCCACACAGACCAAGGCAACCAAAAAAAACTAAATAAACTCTGCAAATGAAATCCACCCATCCCCCTTTTTTTTAAAAGCCACCTACCTTTTTTTTCTTCATCTCCTGGTGTGCTTTTTTATCCTCAAAGTTCTGCAGCACCCCTTATGTTCTGAAAAGTTTTCCACCAAGCTTTCTTCCTTTTGCTGTCAAGTGAGCTCAGGGAAGAAGGGATTCTGCTTCCTGGTGGAAATGCCTGGTAAGCATGGCTGTAGGCTGTTGATGTAGTCGCAGACAAAGTACTGAGGGGTGAGAACATGTGTGGGTGAGGCTTAGCGTCTGTGGTGTCGGGAGGTTCTTTTGGATAAACAAGTGACAGGCGAAGACACTGATGCCGAGGTGATGCTAGTGAGGGATAACTCATGATAAATGACAATTTCTTTGAGCGTTTCTAATTTGGTTTTGCCACGTAGAGAAAGTTTTGATGGAGAATTGATGCACTGAAACAAGTGGTAACATTAAAAACATTTAAGAATGATTAAAAAATAAAAATAAGCCAAGACACTGAAGGGGGACTGAAAAACCAATGTAATCTCCCTGTTTTTTTTGCACCTGTTTTGCACCTGCTCTTTGTTCTTTTCTTCTCTGAAGTTTTATTGCTCTAAACTTGTGCCGATTTGAACAATGTAAGATATTTGGACCAACTATTTTCTTTTGTACCACAACAGAGCAAGTGCAGAAGTTCTTAAAAGGATTTTTTAAAAAGTGTTCTGCTTGCTCATTTTTATTTTTTCATTTTATTTTTCCAAGGAATTCCAGAGGGGACGTTGGTCAGTAAAGGAAGTGTGACAGGATAGGATTTCTGAACAGATAAGTGACGCTGTAGACTGGAAAAGGAAGCAGAAAGTCACTCAGCTGTTCAGGGACAGATCTGAAATTAAAGGGATACTCAAACTTGGGCTTCCACTCATTTAGCATCCTGCCGCATATACTTCAGTATTATTGGATTTGAAAAGAAAGAAGAAAACTAAAAAATCTTCATTTAACATGAACGGACCAGTCACCGGGCCCATTCAGTTTGAGTGACTGTCACTTTGTGTTTTATTCAAATAACCACCAGTCTATACTATAAATATATATTTATATATTTTTTAAAAATGATATGAAGTGTGTTCATTTCAGTAACTCCATCACTAATAAAACATTACCCAGAGACTGATAACTTCAAGCTCTTCTGCCTACAGCAACAAAAATGGGATATTTAGGATTAGAATATGACAGCAGACCAATAAAAAAAACCCTTTTTAATACAAAAATGCGGTCTAAATGTTTTTGAAAAGATGCTTTTAATCTGACAAACCAGCTTAATCGGAACGTATGTTCTCATTTATTACATATGACCGCATTGTGAATTAAGTCTTTTTGCAAATTCATTAAATAAAATATGATAAAACAAAATCATCAAAACTATTTCTAGGAAAATCAAGAAAAATCAAATCAAGATTTTAATTACCATTAACTTAAAGACTTATAGACATATGCTGTGAGGAGTGAAGTGCTAAGCAAAAGCCTAATAAGGCTCCATAATAAAAAAAAAAAGAAGCACCCAGTGAAACAATTATAAAGCAACTATTTTCATGAGTTCTTTGAAGCCTGGCCTCTCTGCAGTTCTGAAGGGCATCATCTTCTTTGTTATTAAGTAGGCCAATGATTTAGTGATGGCTTCATCTTGACTTGCACCGAGCTTGTCTGCACTTCTTTTCTTATTCATTTTCTCTAACAAACTTAATTCTCCGCTCCCTCTCGCCTCTTTGATCTTGCCTAATACAAAACCAGGGAGGAGAAAATGCTGTCAAATTAGGAGCCGCTGTAACCTAACTTGAACAACACACTTAAGATTTCTATGAATTAATTCCCATTCAAGAAAAAGCAAACTCAATCCGAGGTTACAGTATGCGACTTTACAGGTCTTCCATTGTAGTGCAGCTTGTGCTACATGCTTTGTCTGTTTTTCCTTTTTTTAATCCTCCTGGGTTAAAGCTACACATAGTGTGCCCCGGCACTCAGTCGCACTGTGCCACATTTTCCTTTCGACTTTACTGCTCAGCTTGTCTGAACTCCTTCTGAGCCCCTACAGCTAGCTCCTAAAGACATTTCATTCAACATTTACCCTCCCGCTGACTCCCTATGTATATGGGATTTAGCAGATTTATCGTCATTGACTCTCTGAGAGCCGCACAGTCTCTCAAGCATCGCTACGTAGCAACTGTAAACTGGAAGTTTGCCACAGTTCTGAGTCATCATGTAAATGAGTTCTAAAAATTCATGAAGTGAGTCAGTTTTAACTTCAGCTCGCGATCAACCGTAGGGAGAACTGCAAGACGTGTAGAGAAATAACGGAGGGGTCAAGTTAGAGGTGATGTCCTTTGGAAAAGAATCTGCACCTCTTGGAACATTTTCACAATGAACTTGTCTAATTATTAAACGGAGTAAGTGTAGTTTGTTCCCATCACATCTTCTTGTCTGTCCAGCTGTTTTAAGATGATTTTGATGTGTGCTTGGGGAAAGCTGGAATTCCCATCTTTCTGATAGTCGTTTGTAGATTATCGTTTGTGTTACATACACCAACACGCGAAGAACACGTCTGAAAGGGGCAAGACCTTTCACTTCCATCTGCAGAGCTTTCATAATTAAACAATGAATGTGAGCTGTGCAATTTATCTTACCACCATTGAAAAAAAAAAACATCTACCAATATGACGGCATAAATTGAGTATTTCTGTTTTCCAGTTCTGGGAGTGGGTGTGTGAGATGGACCTATTCAGTAAAAAGCGGGCACATCAAAAACATCGTATCCTCGCCATAGTGCTTGTGATTCTGTACTCCAGTTTCAGACTACAACAAGAAGCATTAAAAAGCTCCTCTATTGATTCTGGCAAAAGTCCCCAGAAGTGGGTGGATGTGGTTTTCACATGTGCACGTGTATGTGTGTGTGTGTTTATGTGTGGGTCACAGGTCTAGCTATTGCAGGACTAGCTGGTGTGGCGTGTCCGCAAACCGCTGAGGACACATACCCTCCAGCGAATCCTCCTGCACTCAGAGAGGTTGTAGCACATGTATAAAAATAAAAAATAGATCTGGCATCTCCTCAGTCGTACTGTCAAAAATACAGTACGGTAAAGGCCACAGAACTGACATGAGCTCCTGCCCTTCGTACAAAGGCGCGCACTCCTGAATGCGCAGCACCCCGATCCACTTTAAAGTAAAAAAAAAAAATATATATATATATACAAGCACACACATACTGATACCGTGCAAAGCACACCGCTGGTACTCCCAACACACTCGTTTTCCAAACCCGTCTCTTGTAACTGCAATTCAACACTCCTCGTAAACACTCCCATTCACCGACATGATACTCGCAGAAAGAGAAACAGAGGGGGAAGAAGGTAAGGAGAGAAATATGGCGTTGATTGACTCTCACTGTAATAGCGAGCCAGATGAGAAATATAGAGCGCGGAGAATCAATGCATCATTTCAGGGAGCTTTCATACACACATAAACACGCAGCGCTCCGAGCCCAGGGGCAGGCGAACCGGAGAAAAGACAGGACGGCAAATGAATAGTCGGACGGAAGAAAGTGGAAAGGGTGTTTGAAGGCAGAATGGAGAGAGTGGGTGGATGGAGGGAGTGGGAGGAGAGTTATAGTTGAGGTGCCTCTATACCAACTGATTTGTGTCTGTTTCTTTTTTCCAATCCCCCACCCCCTCACTCAGCTGAGATAATGCCAGGGCAACAAAATCCATGACATTGATTGGCTCCTGCGACCCAGTTTCATGGCAGCTTTTTCTCAATAAGTCGCCCTCATTGGTCAATAACTGCCAGGCTCCCCAGGTAAAGTGGGTGAAGAGGTGTTTGTGGCTGGGGGAGATTAGACCACGCTCAGTTATATTTTGTGTCCCCTAAAACATGCACAAGTGCTCCAGATTCATCCTTTCTTGTAGATTATAGATTGGAGGTGCCATGTTCAGGAGGCATAGCCTCACGTCGATGTGACTAATGCCACTGACTGTGCAGCGTCGCCTCCCTCTCCCCAAGCCATCACCTCATCAACTATCCTAATCACCCTTAGCTAAAAGAAACCATTTGCCACATAACTTGCTCCATCTAATGAATACAAAATCACTGTCAGAAAGCTGGAATGAAACACAAGCGAGTTTTAGCTAAAACGACTCCAACTTTAAAGAAATCAATAGGCACATGCATTAAAAAAAAGGCATGCAGGTTTTCTAAACTCGTAGATCAGCGGAGTGACTTATTTCAAGTCGTACACGGCTAATAAAAAGAAAGAGCTGCATTTATTAGCGGTGGTCTGCGTAACAAAAGAATTAACGGTATTCCTGTCCAAACCAGTGCAAAGCCTTGAAGCGAGGCACTTTGTAGGATGAATCTGGCAGGTCATAAGCCTCCAATAAAAATTCAAATGAGTCTCCCTTCGCAGACAGCAGCTAGGAAGACTTGGCTTTGGAATCATTTCAGGGGCTAAACACTGTTTGTTGATAATATAATTCATTAATTAAGGCTTTCTTATTATGCTTCATAGAGGGACTGAGAATTGCATATTATCTACATGTGACTGTTGCTACAGTTTTGAGCACCTTTGTTTTGAACCCTTTTTTTTTTTTTTTGGTCTACATTAGGGCGTCTGCTTCCAGTAAAAAGGATATCAGCACACAATTATATGCTGATTTTATGCAGGGCAATAACACACAAATCCAGCTTTTTGGCAGAAAGCTCTTTTGTTCTCGCATAATAACAGTGCCTTTTGGAGGAAGCCAAAACTTAAAAAAAAAAAGAACGTCACTACACTAGAAAAAGAAATTATTTGAACCAACTTAATTAAGTGTTTCAATTGGCAACAAATAATTCAATTATGTCTATCCAACTCAAATTATCAAGTTTTTTTTTTACTGAATTAATTGTGTTTAAAATTAGTTTAAAAGTGCACTTTTGAGAGTGCAAAAGTGGTAACAAGTACTCTCAAAAGTGTACAAACACTCCAAAGTGCACTCTCTCAAAACTGTGCACTCTGTAATGTACAATCAAAATTGCGCTCTCAGACGTGTGCACTACAAAGTGCATATTTTTGAGAGTGCACTTTGTAGTGTACACTCAAAAGTTCACTCTCAAAAGTGTATTTATTTACATTAATCTCACTTAATTCTCAAAAGTGTACACTTTTGAGAGTGCAGTCTAAGTCGGATAAAGTCAATGAATTGAGTTTTTATGATCATAATAAATTGAGTTGGTCAGACGTAGGATACGAAACTGGCATTGAACTCAATTGTTTCAAGTAAAGTCAAAGTAAAAAGTTTATTTAAGTTAAAGATTTGTAACTTTTAAGTTAATTGAACACAACAAAGTAAAATGTCATAACTAAAGCAAAAGAATTAATTGAGATTAATGTAAATAAGTCCCTAAGATGATGTACAGCCCAAATACACTTTGCACTTTTTAGAGTGCAGACTTCACAGAGGCGTTGAGCTCAGACGTCTTTAGGTTGAAGTGGAAAGGTAACTGTATCCGGGCTTTGAGTGGAGGCTTTGCTAGCAGATTAATGCCTATGGTTTTGGTTTGATTGATTCACTGATTGATTTGTGTAATGAACTAGAGTGCCTCGTCCAAATGAGCCTAAGCTGTCAGTACTATTTAATTCAACTGAACTAAAGTGCCTGTTGGATTGTTGAACGTGTGAAAACTCTTTTGTCACTGTACTGTCAGCATCAACCCGTTCTGTATTGTGCAGGACTTATTATTTCTCTTGAGTAGAATTTCAAACAGGAGTCTTTCCTGTTTCCTGTTTGAACAACATGCAGGTCTGTTATAAAATACTTTGTAGAATCACCTTTCAAAGTAAGTACAGCTCAGCTTGTGTGACATAACCCAACCACAAAAACTGAAATTTATGCCAATATTTCCTGTACAAAGTTGCTCATAACCCGTCACATCTTTTTTTTTTTTTTTTTTCAAAATCGTTTGCTGCTTTATGTTGGTCTATGGTTTATGACGGCGCTGTACATATACGGCAGGAAAAATGTTCTTCCCTCCAAGGATTACCAATTTTGCAAAATAGAAATGCTTACGCTTTTAACTAATCTCTGAATGCTTGAATTAGTTCGATGTCCACCTAATTTGGGGCAGATAAAATAGCTTTGGTTAAAGCCCCGTGAGGTTTAAAATGTGAACTGCACTCTAATTGTAACATCATTACAAGCCTCCACGCCGTCCTTCGTCATATAAAGTCTGAATGCTCCCATTATCATTAGGCTTTAGGCCTGATGTTACAACCTCCCATTGCCAAGTGGAGTTTGAGCAGATTGTACAAATGAGAACTATTCATCTGCCTTGAGGCAACAGTTCACTATAGTCCAATAAGCCAACTAATTTTAGAAGTGGTGCATGCTTCCCCCGCCGGGTCAATAGATTGATTATCCATATGTGAAATTACACACCTTTTAAAACTGAGCACAACTGCAGTGCCATGGCGATAACCCAGTTTTAAATGCTAATCTCATTTAAAAAGGGAGAGAGTGAACATTGGCCAGCAGTGCAACTGCTCCAAAATCAGATGTGAGCAAAGGAGAAGAAACCTCCCTCTGCAGAGATGGCCTTGCTAGAGGACTATTTTCGGGGGCCTTACTTTAATACTGGCACCGGCTATTGTCAGACTGAAATCAACTTGTCCTTTTTCTTGAGTCGGTATTGATCTGCAAAAGCATTGCCTCACAGTGCACCACTGATTCTTCATCCACAACAGCCTTCCCTGCTGAGCATTTACAAGTGTTAATGTCACAGCTGGCATTTAGGGCTCTTCAGTGTACCCACTAGAATGGTGGAAGAAAACGGGTTTTAAAGATTCCCTCAATGTACATTTCTTTTTCTTCTGTGAAGGGATCTTAGAGAGATCCCTGCTTTGTGACGTCCAAATTGTTGTCTAAGAGCAGAGGAAAAACTCAGCCATCCTCTCCTTGTATGACTCGAGTCGTTCCATAAGCCCCGCTCCGGAGCGCTTGTGACTGTCGCCGGGGAGAGGACAGAAGCATAGTTCACAGATTTAAGTATCTCCATAAGCTGGTTGTGATAGTCATTCTGCCGTTGTCACAGTTTTACCTCCTGCTGCTGCTGCTGTAGTGAGTAAACTCCAGCTGCTTTGAAACATCCTGCCAGTGAAGGAATTTATATATATATTATTTTCTTCTCAGAATATCTTTATGTCATCCTGCTATATCTATTTGTCTTTTCATGCTCTCAAGCCCAGAAGAAATACAGCAGAGTTTGTCTTTTCCACCACAGTAAGTGTAGCAATGTCGGGATTTTATTTTTTTTAAAAGGGAAAAAAATCATTGTGTCTTGTTCAGATATATTACCACGCACATTAAATGCTAAGGCACAAAAAAGAAATACATCTGGAAACGATAAAATTCTAATAAATCAGTCACATTTACAGCTTAATTTATCTGTAGCATTTTATGGCTGGTGAGAGCACCTTCTGGTCCGCGCTCTCTATACCTTCCTTTGGTGTCGGGCGTTGGTGTGATTTGGGATTGTCTGCTCAGCTCCCCGCGCCTCTTGCTCAGTTGTCAGTGTGGGACAGCGCAGATGCTTTGAAACAGCAGAGAACATTTTCATTCAATGATCTCATTTTTCCCCGAGGCTTTACAGGGCTCTTACAGCTTTTACTGAACAGCATGGAGCCCAGTATACTCTGCATCTCGCTCTATATTCCTTCTTTCTCTTAATCAATGGTCTCCAGTTTTTCAAAGGCGACCTACCGCTGTTATGAAATTAAAGGTTATCGAGAAAGCTTGCCTTAAAGGACTTTTTTTATTGTATTCACTGCCTCTTTAAGACATTTTATTTTTGCAATGAACATTGCTTATAAGTCCTGTTTAATAGATGTTAAAGTTACTCTCTGGACTTAATGTAAGTGTTTCAAAGTATCAATGGGAAGTTCGGCTCTTGTCAGAGAGCCGGCTCTTTCGGCTCCCAAACTGGTCTTGCTTTATTATTATCTGTATCTTACATCTACCTGAGCCTGTGTCCATCTTTTTGATTCTGTATGAATTCAAGAACTGCCAGAATTGGTATTAATTAATTCTCAAGGAGCTGAAATACAGTATTAAAGCCCTAAATAATTATAATAGTAATTTTTGTGACGAGTGGATGAAGTTACTGATAGCCGTTTCAAAGTAAAGGTCACATCTTACCAATACCGTAATACTTCTGGCATCTATGTTTTCCTTTTACCATAACTAGGACTGCACAATATCAGGAAAATATTTAATAGCTGACAATTGCGGTGATGATTTTGATTATGATGAACTCACATTTTTCTTTTTACTTTTTACCACTGCACAATGCCCCCTCCACTCTTATGACCTAATTTATTTTAGCCGCTACAGATACACATCAGGTTCAGGACTGAACGCAGTCAGAATAAACAAAGAGCTGAGACACAGGGAGGGAATGTCTGATTATTGAAATATAGTATCTTGCCCAAATATTGCATCAATCAGTCATTTGCAATTGCAATATTCTTCACAGAGATATTTGGATGGCTGTTGCGATTGGAGAATTGTGCAGCTCAAATCATAATCATGATTGAAACACCATTCAGGAACTGGGAGCCACACTTCAGAAGAGCTAAATCTGTCATCACTTCTTTTTTTATTGGTATTACAGGAACCAAACCACTCCTATAATGAAGGACCAACTTTTTGCATTTCTTCACTGGAACTTTGATGATTTATCCTCAAAGTTGAGCTCATTTGAGGTTGGAAGGCCTCCTGTCCATCACCCTGATCTGTAGCTTCTCGATCAGATTCAAGTCACGATTTTATTTGAGCCACTCCAGTCGGGAAAAGCGTGTCTGTAAAATTTAAAAAATAACCTTAAACCTAAATCCGCAAGGGTTATGAAAGCCATTCAGCTTTACTTTACTTTAGTAATTGTATTTTGATGTTTTGCTCTTTTTTTTTTTATCAAGTTATTCAATATGTTCAGCCGACCGCGAAGTGGCACTTTGAAAATCTTATTCCCAACTTCAGCTGAAGCAGCTGGCGAGCCGGTGGCCGGCAGATGTGATAATGACATGACGCTCCAGCTCAGACGGGATAGCGGTGCACGACTCAGGCAGCTTTTAATAATTGATGGCAGCCAAGACCCCGGATTGGCCAGTAATTGCATTACAGGTCACTTCTCAATAGCAATTTGCTAAAGTTGTGGTGATTTGTGCCAGGTGGCGATCAATAGACACTGTCCAGAGAGGCAGCACCCCCACATCCCTCCCTCATGCTGTTTGTCTTTCTGTTTCTCTAAGGGCAACCGGTGGAGATATTCTCTTTCAATGCTTTCTCCAGATTCCTAAGGATTTCCTCATTCTGCCTGATTTTACCTGTGTTATTTCTATACTCTACAAAACCTGGATGTAACCAAAGTGAAATCTCACATACGCTGGGTTTTATTGAGCTGTCAACACCTGATTTGGGAAGTTGAAACCGGGTCGTTATTTTACAGAATAAGAGAAGATTAAAAAGTTGCTGTTGTTCAAAGATGGTCAACTCAATAAAAAAATAACCCTACATGCAAGTCAGTAGAAACCTTTGAAGTCCCAAACTTGTTTGATCAAACTTCAAGAAGGGTTAATGTAGTCAATGAGTACATTTAAAATAAATAGACTGTGACACAATTTAGGTTTGTATATTTCATTTTGGTTCAGGACACATGATGCAGAGGACTGGGACCACTTGCTTCTTTAGAAAAACAATACTCATAATAATAACTCATAGATATTGACTGGCTGAAAAGACAATGCAGGTGACTGCGGCTAATGAAAATGTGCCGAGATTTTAGCAATATTTCAGGTGAAACTACAAAAATTGTCTTTTTATGCTTCGTTTCTACGGAGGTCTTAATGTTGGTGTTGTCCACTTCTGATTTGATTAGATGAAATATTTTACATTTTAAAATATAGACTATCAAAAACAGTCCAAAGACATGAAAAACTGTAAGAAAGTCCTTTACCTTAGTATTGGAAGCCCCTAGGCAGATGCCAACTTTAGTGTCATTGCTAGCTAACAGCCAATTGCCTGATTGGAAGTACCCGAAACGTGTTGTAGGTTTCTTTTGCACGTCTTCAACACTTTTGTGACCAAATGCTGCTGAGCAGCTCAACAGGAAGCCACAGGAAACACAACAAGGCAATTCAAGAACACCTTCCTTTCTTTAGAATAGCTGTGGGACGTAGCTGCAGCAAATTCACAGACTTCCCTCAAACTTCATTAGGTCTTAATTCAGCTGAGGAGCCCAATGATGCATTTCCTTTAAAGAATAAGGATTATTTTAGCAAAAGTGGCATCAATAAAATAATCTAATTAAAATTAGTACAATCTTTAATTTAGCAGCTGAGTCATGGCAAATATTGTTAATCTGTTTCTTACTCTTATTAGATTCAGGAAGTGAGGAGTTAGTGTTTGCTTGCTCATATTCAGGCATACTAACGGCTTAGGCTTGAGAAACATTGTGCTGTTTTAATATTGTGAGCCATCATACACCCCTAGGGATAACTCATTATTGTTTAATGGCAGTGACCTACTGTTTATGTCTCAGTTTGGGATGACACGCTTTTTTTTTTCTTTTTTTTTGCACATCCACACTGAACATAGTTTTCCACCTGCAGGTATGTTGTTGTTTTTTCTTTTTTTACATGGTTTGAATCTGATAAGCAGACAAAACTGACATTCTGCTTTAGTCCAAATGATTCAGCCTCAGAAAGTGTGAATGAGAGAGATTTCTGATGCTGGAGGGGAAAAACAAGACATCTAAGGTCAGAGGTGACAAAAAGCCAAGTAATAAGCGAAGGACAATCCTGGCTTTTAGGAACTCGCTTAAATTCTGGATTTTTATTCCAGTGCAATGCATAGTCATCCCGTTGCCCCTAATAAACAACTATAAATGGGCTCCACAAAAGGAAGCAGAAACGAGTGGGAGGATATCTGAAGTTTAAAAGGTTTTAAAAACAACCTCCGAGCTCGCCTTCTTCTCATTTCAGAGCTCATTGCTCCGTTTGTGCAGAAGTTCAGGCCATTTTCCCCGGTGCCCCTTCTAGCTACAGTCACCCTCTTGGAAAATATTTTACAGTCCTCGCCTTCTTTTCGTCTTGCCTTCTTGTTGATGTTTCAGCCGCTTTGACATGCAAACTATCACTGTGTCATTCAGCTGCATCAGGTGTTGATTCCTCCTCTGCCGCCGTTATTCTCTCGCTGCCTTCGCCTCTCCTTCGGCCCCTCCTGCTCCCTCTGCCGTGGCGGAGAGAGGAGGACAAGAGGAGAGTGGAGGAGACAGTAGATTTTGCATGCTCTAAATACGGCCTCTGTGTGTGGGGTGCTGTCATCAAAGGAGAGAAGGGACAGAGGACGGTTCAGTTCTTCTATGATTGTGTGTGTGTGATTGAGAGTGCTTGAATTCTAGCAAACATCAAAGATGATCCCTCATCCGTCTCTGCTTTTTCTCTCTTCCTCTCTCCCCTTCTGCCACTCTCCCCAATGCCCACTTTAGCATAATTTTTGCGCATTGCCTTCCTTTTGTTTTTTTGTCGTTATACTCTGCCTTCGCTCGCCTGTCTGTGTCGGTGTGTCTCGCCTTTCTTGCATGTGCTTGGCAGGGTGTGACAGCATTGAGAAGTCACCAAAGAGGTAAATGATGATAGGCCATCCATCATGCTTTATGGACTCTGTATGGTGCTGCCGTGGAGAGTGGCTGCACTGTGCAGTAACTCAGCGCTCTCTGTCCCTCCATATAACCTGGCAGGGCCTCTGCCGCCCGCCTCGCCTCTGCCGGCCGAGTGTTTATGTGCGCGCGACGCAGGAGAACCGTTGCTCTGACTCATCCTCTTAAGTGTTTCTGTTTGTGCGGACGCGTGTATATGGGGGGTGGGGGGTTGTAACGGGAGAGGGCTTGTCCACATTGACAGAGTATGGGTGATGAGCTTTCATTATGGCCTGATATGCCACTGCTGGGAGCAGCAGCTCGGAGCAGCAGCCACAGAGAGTTCTGTGAGTGAGTGATGCACACATACAGACACAGATAAACACAGAGATGTGATGCCAAAGAGCCAGACAGGCTGTTTGTTTAACATTTGACCCAGAGTGTCCAGCGGTTTTTAAGCGTCATGCTCAGAGGTCTGAAAGGGAAATTTGGGACGAGGCTGTAAAGTTGTCTAGCTAATGATGACCAAATCCTTTTTATGTGAATCGGTTACAGCTTACAAAAAACAGAAATCGCAGTTTATTCCCACAACTGTTCGTTTGTGGCTGTGCGCTGCTCTAATTGTTTGCAGTAAAGCGTAATAAAAGATTTAGACATTTTTTATTTAAACTTGATAAACGTAATTAATTTTTATGCTACTTTAAATACTGTTGCCACAACTAAGATGGATGCTCAGAAACGGTAATTGTGCGTAGCAACTTTGTCTGCTGTCAATGAACTGCCTAAACCTGGTCATTGGAGTCTTTCATTTGACATCAGCACTACTGTAAAACAAATAAGATGTGGGTTATGTGATTAAAAATATATATATCTGGGGTGCTGTGGTGGCGCAGTGGCAAAGCACAACCCATGCATTGAGGCATTAGTCCTCATGCCAGTGGTCACAGGCTCAATTCCCAGTCTGGCGACATTTGTTGCATTTCTTCCCACTCTTTCCTGTCAAACTACTATCAAATAAAGGCCACTAGAGCCAACAAAACCTTTAAGAATATATATATATATATATATCTGATTCATTAAAAACTTATTGGATTTCCTTTCCGTGTTTGAAACACTAAAAACAAACTATGCCAATTTTAAAAGCCTTCGTCGACCTCTAGTACATCCGTGGAGCAAAACATTTAAACTGTCTCTGGATGGGAAGAGGCTTTCCGATTTCAAGAGGAAAATGATGTCCAGGAAAAGATTCAAAGAAATCAGGAGATACCTGCGTTTTGATAAGAAGGAAACCCGACGTTCAGGCACACCTTGTGGATGCCAGGCTAGCGCTGATCTCAGCAACTTGGAGCAAGTTTGTGGAAAACTGCATTGCCTAAAACCAACGGTTTTAGGCATCATCAACATCACCTTTGGTCAGGTGTAAATTCATTCAGTTTATTGCAAATATGCCTGATAAAGGTCAGATCCAATTTTGGCTGTGACTGATATCCAGTCAAAGTATCTGCTAAATGAGTCTCCATAACATGGAGGAGACATTGAGGAAAATTTGGTTTTGAAACTGGCAGTCATTTAGAGGGAAGGGAAGAAATATCACCACTGATATTTCCTTCACTTCTCTAAAACTGGCCACCACCTTTCAGGACAGGAAGACCAGCCTGGTCGGTACTTTGGAGAAAATGATGCACGAGTTACTTCCTGCCTCTAAACAGCAGCACAACTGTTCTCAACACGGGTTCTAAAAGATGCAACACTAACCATGAGAGAAACAAAATGTTTTCATTCTTATTACCAATTTCATGGGTGTGGACATGTGGATGGGCCGAAGGCAGAACCGGAGCCTTGGCAGTATTACATCAAAATGAAGTAAGTGTGGACATTCTGGCTCAGATGGCATAAAGAGAACCTTACAGGAACACAAGGTTCTGTTCCTAAAGTGCCTTGGCACCCATAACGCATTTTTCTGCAACACAAAAAAAATAAATGAATAATACTTGATAGCCTTTTTAAATCTTTCCAACTTTTGTTTTTACAATTTCATTTTAAAACAGAAACATTTTAATCATTAAACAAAAGTCAATAACTGTTTTGTGATGAGAAAATTTGCCATAAGCCATGTGAAATTACCTTTCTGGTTTTTTTTCCCACATTCCATTTTTCTGTCTCCAATTTCATTTTTTTTTTATTTTCAGAACTTTGTTTTACATAGTTGATGCATTCATCAAAGAAAAAAACATTTATTTGTTCAATTTAATACCAGCTTAAATCTTCCATTAAAAATAACCCAAATGCAATATGCTGTTATGCAGTCTCCTCTGCAAAACATGGTGGCACTGTGTTGTAGAAAACGACTTTAATCCTCTGACATGCAAAACATAAAACTTTAAATCGAAATGATTTGATAACTGGAAAAGCATGTAAGCAGAAATGTGAAATAACCTGGTGGTTTAAATGTGCACACCTTAAAATAACTGATTTGTTTTAGCACAGTTGATTCATATTCAGCGTTCAGTCTTCTCAGTTTTATTAAGACTGACTATTCTGAAATGAGAAGCTCTGCTGCTGTATTAAGATTTTCCCGATACTTCTGGTAAATGTAGGATTTGCAAAGATGTTACTAAAAATCAATCTTACTGTACAAAGCTTTCACTCAGTGGGAGTTACTGATAAAGGTTAAAAAAAAATGTTATCTTACAGTCAAAACTTTTCCAAGGAAGGAAGAGAAAAATACTGCCAAGTCAGTGAGTCGAGACGCAAGATTGCTGTAGATGACAACGAATGTTAAACTAATGCGTGCAAACAGATTTGTTTGCTGTTCAGTTGAATTGTACGGCGCATGAAAGGATTTCCCTTGGCCTAATTTTGTAAATTTTTTTTTTTTTTTGCACTTTTCAGTATCCCCCACAGGTGACGGATCAGCATAAATACAAACTTTCAGCCAAGAAAAAAAACCCAGAGAGGTTTCCAAATCGTACTTAACAGCAGTCACCGATAAACACCCACCCACTGAAATATTCAACTCCCTCTCTTTGTCTTACAGCCTCACGTTCGTACTTCACTCTCTCCATCCTTCCCCCTCACTTTGCATCCTTCACTCCAACAACCCCTCCTCCCGGTTGAGCCCCTTCACACTTTTCTTTTCTCACCTTTCCACATGGAAGAACAATTGCTCAGTCCTCTCCCTCCTGCTCTGCCCTCCCTCCTCTCCCGCACTTCCTCTCCTCTCCACCACTCACAGATCCAGAGGGAATCACACTGTCTGAACCAAATGTGCCACAAACTTGTCAGATGATGTTTGTTTTCCTCTCCTCCTCCCATACCTCTCTTTGAGCACGGCTGTGTGTTTTAATGCTGTCTACATATTTGACAAAGTGCTGTGAAACGCGCCGTGCTACACTTGCGCGTCAATAGACCGAAAATGTGCACTGTCATTAATGAAATAGGACTCTGCAGAGACGGAGGAGGAGGGGTGTGGTGGTGGGGGGGGGGGGAGAGGTTTAGCATCAGCCAGGCTGAGTCGCGAGGTTTGTGTGATTATAATGTTTGCACGGTCAGACAGCTTGTTAGTGCGAATGTTGGAACTAAAAGTAAACACCAAAGCTCCCTAGAAACTTTGAATAAAGGATATTTTGCTGAACACCAAAGGTGTTTTCGGGGACTGAACATCTGCGTTCTTGTCAACAAATAAAGGACTCTTTTACCCGAAGAAATCTAGAACAAACCCTTGTTTGTTTTCCCAAAGGACGCTATTTGCCATTTACAGAAACACTGCTTAATGGAAAAATGCCATCAGATGCGAGGATGAGTTTTCAGACTCCGTCCTACTTCCTGCGGATTTGAGGAGTATCAGAAAGCTGGATTCATTATGACCAAAAGAACTGGCGGCATTACTAGTGTCATCTGTCAATATCCTGTGAGCACAAAACGGCAAATCAGCCAATCGCCTGGCAGCAAGCCTTTTAAGCTGGATGGGATGAGAATCACAAACTGAACGTCACAATAGGGGAGAAATTGTATATTTAGGAGAACATGGCACGGTTGTTTAGAAACTCGGCTGTTTAGAAACTGATGATCTGCAGGGACTTTAATACGCAGACACCTTTCAGGTTTAAAGAGAAAGGTCAGGTAAGAGAAAGTATTCACTGAAGAGCCTTATTGGTATTAGAGGTCAACGGAGAATCTGTAGGCTGGCCTGAAAACAGCACAAATATCCACTCGCTTCAATAAAAGAATGCGCAACACCACTTCTGAATGCACCACACATCAGATCACGAGTCCGACGGGCTGCAACAGCAGAAGACATGAATTTGCAAAGGATCATCAAACTGGGACAATCCTATACGTCTGACACGTTACAATGACGCATCTCAGGTTCAGCTGCAACATTCAGACTGGCTGTATTTCCTCTAACAGTGTTTTGTAATTAAATTTTTTCCACAACTTGCCAAGTAAAAAAAAACACATTTTTCGCTGAAAGTTTTTTTTTTGCACTAGGATGAGGAGTTATTCAGCCGTTTTTGCAGAGTTGCAAAGGAATCATTTTTCCCATCATGCCAGTTTGTAAACAGCAGCAACGTGATTGTTTGCAGGATCTGACCTCCTTAGATGTTGGCTGCACCTCAGGTCTCACAGCGTCGCTCAGTTCGTCAGACGTTGAGTTTGTCATTTGAAAGTGTCGAATACGTAGCTCTTCTGTTAAATCTTTGACTACAACTTTCCCAAAACGCCACATATATATGTAGCTGATATACATGAATATATCTTATATAAGTGTTTACATCTCTTTTCGCCATAATTTTTAGTGATGTATCCCATGTACAAGATTATTCAAGTTTAATTTTAAGTGCACTTCTTATTTAATGGGAACACAATTGTGACATTTTTTTCTTTCTTTTTTTTGACATAAGCAGAATATCAAAACGTTTTTTGCACATATGTAATGGAAACTCAGGGCAGAATTTTGCATTACTCACATTAAAGCCTGGATTAATCTAGTCTTATATTGATGATGGCGGTGATAGTGTAAGAGTGTGCAGAGGGGGGGCACATTTTCTTGGCACTCTTTCTGACCATTAATACAAAATAAGCATTATTTAAGCTCCACATCGCCAAAACCAAGAGGATAGAAGAAGAGGCGAGGAGGACAGTCAGGAGTAAGTCTGCCAAGAAGCATTGTACAGAAACTTACCTCTGGCAATCTCACAGTCTGAGTTCACTACTAAAGCTGATTCCGAACTTTGGCAAGAGGCGGCACCTGCACAAGCATTCTTTATGAATGTCACACCCCGAGAGAGGAAAATGATTACGTTGCAAAGAGGACAGGGGGTGGAACAGGAGGAGGTGGAAGAAAAAGAGAGAAGAAAAATCACTTTGATGGATTATGGTCCTCGCGGGACAACCTTGTAACAGTTTTGGACAGAAGTCCAAGTCACCCAGATTCTCTGCTATACCAGCAATTCTCCTTTCTTCCTTCCTTTCTTATCTCCACCTTTTTGTCATCCCAGACGTGCCCTGGCTGTAACAATAGGGATAGCGATGGTGCTCAGTGATGCCCACTTCCAGGAACTGATCATTAGGAGAAGAGATGTGCCTTCTTCCACTCATTCGGTCTTACCAGCAGAGGCGCACGACCCAGGCTGAGTTCTGCAGTCGGAGGTGTTTGGTGGCAAAGAGCAAATTCTTCAGGGTCCTTGGCGCTCCTTGCGCACAGATGGTGCCGCCTTCTCGCCGCCGGTGCCCGTTGTTGATCAGTGTGTTGAGGGCACCTGTGAAATTAAACAGACAAATGAATTTTCCACTGGCCGCCAAACAAAATAACAGCAATGCATGAAGGATGACTAAGCTGTTGCATGAATTACCTGCTTTCGATGGCAGAGGTCGGGGCATTTTTTTTCTTTTTTGTTTTTTTGCTGCGTTTCTCTGAGGTTGGAGCCTGTGAGGTTACCAAAGGAAGGAAAGGTCCTGCGGCAGAAATGTAGCCTCAGCTGGATGTTAAAGATGTGGTGGCTGTGCACATTTGTTATCCCTTAAGCACATCTAGACCTAATTAACAACCATGTTCCACAGCAAGGTTGTCTTTGGCCATAGTCCAGCCCCAACCAATAATTCATTTACAGAACAGCAACACATCTTCATGGGTAGTAAAGGACTTAGAAGTGTGACATGGCTCTTGCAGGAGCACTTAGTGGTAAGCTACTTAGTGTATTTTTCTCCTTTAATGGCTTCTGAGAGTAGATTTCTCTGCACGCTAATAACTAAACTGCAGGACTGCTCACCCTGGATGTTTTTAAATTCTAATCACAAAGATTATTTTTATCTTCCTATTGATTTCAGGGACAACCTTGGCCATGAGAGGGACAATAGTTTGGTGTTCTTGAACTACATTTTACAGCAGCCACCCTCCTGGAACAGGGTGAGCACTGACAGCAGCTCCCCTTAGTCCCAAACAAGCTCACACAAAATGAACCACTGACACCAGTAAGGCAATTACAAGGGCAGATTTTATGATGGCACCTGAAAGCATCGTCTGCAGAGACAACTGTCCCAGGTCTGCAGAATATTATGAAAGTGTCCAGCGTTACTGCTTTGGTTAAGACGCTTTGAGCTGCAATTAACATAAAAAAATTCATTATTATTCTCCTTGTTTTGACATTGAAGATGTGGCAATCGCAATGCTTATCATTTTGATAACTTAAATCAGAAGTGAGCTTCAGTGAGAGTCAGAGCCCCTTCGACAGACCAGAACAACGATTGGGAGACAGAGCATGGATTTATTTCATTTTAAGTATAAAACCCCACCATGTTTTACGTCCGTGCCTTTTTTTGAGATTGCAATATAGACAATGTTGTGCAAGTTAATTCATTCACCTCCAATCTTTATTTATTTGGTGAGTCTCATTATAAGACAACATCCCGTTTTCAACTGTCATCTGCTTAAACCATCGTACAGGAACATTATGGGGCACTAAAGCTGATGTCTGTCCTCAGTGGATAAAGCTGAATTTTCTCTTCTTTAAGGCTCAATACCTTAATATTTGAAGAAGAAAAAAAAATCATGTTTAAGAATTCACCGGTTCTCATTCATCTAATGTTTATTTACGGAAGGTCCTTTTGTTTAACAGTTGGCGTAATTATTATCACCTCATCAAATTTGCAAGGCGTCCTTCGCTAATTTATTTACACATATCAGTTTCTCTACTGTTTCTTGTTTTTGCTCATTGTAGCTGTAATTTATTTGCCAAACCCACAAAAGTTGCTCAGTCACAGATTTAACTACTTTAACTACTGGAAAGTAAAATCTGTAAAGTATTTTTGACCAAATCCATCCTGTTAAGGCTAAATATATGAATTAACTTTATTTTCTTGCATTGTGGCCATTGTTAAATCACTCCTTCACTCAATATGTCTCACGCATTCGCTTTTTACTGTGTGAGATCAAAGGGATAAATATGATTTTCCTTTTGCCTGTGTGAAGAAAAAGGTTGATGATCGGCATCGTTATGCCTCCCACAGCCTGTCTCATTTTCGCTCCTCATCTTCCTCACAGCAACCTTCACCTTCCTTTTCTTCTTGCTCTCTCTACCCAGTAGAGGTGAAATGGATGCAGTATTAGCTTAACCTGCTCACAGCATAACATACAGCGACGTCCATAATAATCTATTCCTCTGACAGATTTAGGTTGAAATTTAATATTTCAATTTTGCCAACAAGTTTCTGACCTGAGATATCGTATCGTTTTGTTGCAGTCCAGGTCGAGTCTCGATTGTAATCTGCCAAAGCATCTGCACAGGGAACTATGATTCATATTTTTTATTATTTAAGATATGCTTAAATAAGTTGGTTGAATAAAAGTTTATATCTAATCTTAGTCTCTTTTTTAGACCATACGTACCTTTAGTCTCGTGTAGCTGGTACCGTTTCTGAAGCTTTGCACGCTTGAGAAATTTTTCTAGGTAAAGCTTTGAATCTATCAGTCAACTGTAACTATGACTTCTACAAATCATTCATTAAATCTGACTCATGATTGTAAGGTTTTTTATCACCGCAAAGAATCCACTGTGCCTGAATCACTCATGACTGGTTAAGAAAGGGTTAAGAGATTAATACAGTTGAACTATTTTGCTGCGAGCTTCACGACATTTCTAGACATTCCTCCATTAAAGACTTTTTCCTGTGTCCTTCTCTTCTGCTGACCTCACTCTTTTCATAACATAAAAAACTACCTGCTCCTTCTGAAGGAGTGGCTGGAACCTCGGCGAACCTCCAACATTTTTCTGAAGTTAAATTTGCTCTCCCAACTAGTTTATTTATCCAGAACGAATTTTATCATCTCAATAACCAGAAACTTTAAAATTCAACACGAGAATCTCCATTTTTTACTGTGCCCTGGTTTGCACTCCACCGAGATACTCTGATTTTTTTTTAATCAGCGTATGAGGGGGAAAAACTCAGTGCCTGTATAACATTTCATACAGCTTTGGTAGAATTCAAAGTTCTCCAAAAGGTGACCTCATTCTACATATCCAACACTGCATGATTAGCACATTGATTTTGAAGTAACTTTTAAAATCAATGCGATTTGTTCTCTATTTATAATCTGTACTGTAACAATGTTAAATATTTCATTGGGAGCTTAACAGCTATAACACCTTAAAGGTCAGTTGTCCCTCTTTCAAACAAACAGCAGCCTGCCATTAACTAAGCGCTTCTGTTGCTCAGTAAGAGTTGACAGTGGAGCTGCTGTACAGTAGCACTTGGCATTACCTCCACATAACTGCATCTCACTCTGGGCGTGTGTCCAGAAAAGTATCATAAGTCATCGTAGGACTGCGGCTAATAGATGGCTGCCAGTCCAACAAGAAAAGATCTGCATCCCTCACGTGCCTTCACCTGCTTTCTTCCTCTATTTGTCTTCTTGGAGAGAAAGTACTTCTATCATTCCACTCAAAGCTTTTCTACTAAGCCCCTGTGAGCAAATTATTTCGGACGGCGTCTCTGCAGATAGCAGCGCTTCTTGTTCGAGCTCACTACACAGATCCAAGCCTCAACTTAACACACACGCCTCTTTACCAGGAAGTAGTTATACTCTCCCACGATTGGCTACTGTACCATTCCGCCGTTTTCAAACTCACAATAATAGGTGTTATTTAAAGGTCTGAGCGTCTCAGGTTCTCGCCACAACAAGGGCCCATAAACCTTCCTCCCCCCCAGAGCTACAGCCTGTAGAGATAGATAGCAGAGATCACTCCCAGATGTGTTTTCTTCATGGCTGTCTGCCATGGGAAAACAGAACTGATGATGAGGGGGGTGGTGAGGCTGGAGGGGAGCAAATGTTTTTTAATTGAATATCCTCATCTTATTCCCTATAATCGCTCACATCTGCCAGATGGATGTATGAGTTTTTCTGGCGCGTTGAGGGTTTTTTCACGTTTTATTCGGTCCGCAGCTCACTGGCAGAACTTTGATGTACAATTCCTTTTGTTCCAAGCTGTGCACAGAACCTAGCCGTGGTGAATCAATAGTAATTTAGCAGTGAGTTATAGCTGGATTTGTGCATATGCTGGACAGAGCGGGCACAGTTTAATTGTGGTGTGTTTACCCAGTGATTGCTGAGTCAACAATAATGACAGAGAATTTATTTTCTTTCTCATCCGCTCCCCCCCCTTTCGCCACCTTCTCTCCGTCCCTCTTTTGGGACTGCTGTGTTATTTTTCTTCCCTTGATCTCATTACATCATGTCTTAAGGGTTGTATTCATTAAAGTTTAAGCGCGCGCCGCACTCCAACGTCGCGCGCGGTGAATAACTTCAGCCCATCTCCCTCCATCGCCGCCGTCTTCGCTCCTTCACGTCCTTTTTTTGTTTTTCCGTGCCACGCCGCAGAAGTGCGAGCTCCTTTTCATTTTCTCCGCTCCCGCTTCACCGTGGAGGCGAACTGCTGGGAGGATCTGCCGGCGCCCGTCGGAGCCCAGATGTTGAGACTGACAGGCGGTGCTCCTGTGCTTTAATTAAACTTTCGTGGAAGTTCTCGTTTTCCCTCTGAGTGAGCTGCACTGGCACTATATTTATTATGGGGAGATAAATGTTGCTTTGCATTTTCTACTCTGGGTCTTAAGAGAGAGGGAAAAAAACAACCAGCTTTTTCTACCGCCTGTAACCTGTGCTATCAGCAGTGTTGGGTTTTGCTAGGCATCCTTACGCCACAGTCCTCTGGGAGTGAAATGATTGTTAATTGAGCTGTAGGACGGTTTATTTATTGCCCCATGCGCCCCCATGTTAGTCTGATTTTCAGATTGTTTACCTGTCTTCGACAGTTTTCGTGCAAAACTCACATTTTCTCTCCTGTAATTCTCGCCAGCCGTTCTTTGGATGCAGGGTCTGTGTTTGAAGAACGGATAGACACGCGATTCTAGCTATTAATCATTGATGTCATCTCCGTGCAATGCACAAAATGCGTGCAGTGATAAATTATTGATGCGATCCTGGAGATAACAGTTGCTCTCTAATTGCATGTCACCATCGTCAGGTTTAAACAAGTCTCCGTGTCCCGTTAATGTGATTACACATTCATAATTGTCCCGTTATTAGACTGGTTTATTATTCATAACAATGGGGCCCACCAATTTGCATGAGTTCGCTGGATGTTTTCATTCTTTCTATGTGCTAAGATTTATTTTTATTTTTTGTATTATTATCTTTTTGTTGCCAAAACCCAATGTGATCACAATTTAATTTTTTTAGGCATGACTTATACCTGTTGGTGTGCAGAGAGGATGCTTTAGTATTTTTGAAAGAATTACATTTGAATCCATGAAAATAATATTTTATGAATCACTTGTGGTTTTTTTGCAACTGCATTTGCAAAATAACTGCAAATGCACAGATTTTTTTCATTCCTATTAAGGCTCAGGAGAGGCTCAATTATGAGATTTCTGACCACATGACATCATTACAGAGTTAATATTTCTACAGAAAAGCACAACAAAAAGGTTAAATATGTATACTTTTTATTTTTTTAAGTCTTTTGTAGCCACACATTTGAATTTTTTGAACTACACAAACCATATTGATAATGGTTTTCAATATATCATTTTGTAAATGCCTTCAATGCATGGTGTTAACTTCCGAATGTAGGAAAAAAAATGTTCATGTTTATGTTTGCATGTGGTTCAGTGTGTTTAAATTATGCTAAATGTCCCAGTAAGTAACACAGCTTCCCAGTAATTTCCAGAATTTCTGTGGAAAGTTTCCAATTTATCAAACAATAAATAAAATGTCAGCTTAGCTTCATGTGAAAGATTTCTGGAAATGAACCTGGCTTCTTTATGACACTAGTCATGTAAACATTTTCCATTAAATTTAGCATTTTTCTTAAATCTGACACGCTAAGCTATCATTTATTTGTTCATCGTCTTTGTCCGTATCCAATTCACACTTCAGCCTCTGCTGTGTTCTCCCCGTGCGTATTTAGGGTCTCTCTGGGTCCTTTGGGTTCTTTCTACAGTCCAAAAACATGACTATTAGGTTCAATAGTTTCTCTAAATTGCCTTGTGTGTTTTTATGATTATGCTTTAGTGTGGCTACGTGTCTTTAATAAACTGGTGAACAGTCCAGGGTGTAACCACCTTTGTGCCTTTGGCTGCTGAAGAAAAGTACCATCACCTCCGTAAAATGTGTAAATGATGTGAGTGAGTGAGTGCATTTGGTTTCCCTCCATTTCTACACTTTTGGATACAATGAACCCTGAGCTCCGATGGAAATGCTCCATGAAGACGAGAGGCCTCATCGCAATTAAACCAAAATTAACTAAATGAAAACAGTTTCATCTTTAGGTCCGTTTACTCACTTTGTTTTGTTTGTTTTTTTCCAACCACAACCTTCGAATGTCTGTATGATTTCCTGAATATCTGTATGATTTCCTGAGTCGTTCCCCAAACCAAACATTAATCTGTCGTTATGTCGCGAAACACATTTTTTCGTTAATTGTTTGCAGCAGTTTGGAATCCTAAAATTAATCGTGCCGATCTGCTAACGGAGACATCAGACTCACATGATGCTGTAAAATTTCTTGCCAGCATATTCTCCCTGCTGTACTTTCAGCAGGGCTGGTACTCCGCCAGGATATATTTTCATACATTATCGTAATCCCCTTCCCTTCTCCTTTTACCACTCTTTAAATCCTTTTTGTCTCCATCAACCCCTTGCTTGTTCGTTTCATTTCCTCCAAAGATGTCCTCATCTCCTCCTCAGCTCGCTTACCTCGGCTCCTCCCTCCATCAACATCACTAGCTCTTTCTCTGGCTCACTACTTATCCACCTCTCCACCCCTCCCTATCCATATCTCCCCACCTTTCCCCTCGCTGTCCCCACCTCCCACACTCCATCACCAGCTTATCTGCCTCTCTCTCTCCCTACCTCTCGCTGCATTTGCATCACTCTGACTTTTCCCTCTGCCTCTCTCTCTCTCCTCCAACTCGTTGCCAACATGAACTCACTTTCTCTGTTTCCCTCTCTGCATCCCTCTGAGGCATGTTTAATTAAGCGTAGGGCTATGTGTCAGAGAGGGAAGGAGAGGACTAATGCTATCTGGAGAACCAGGCTAAACTTCGCAGGGCCTCTTCCTCTTCTCCTCCTGTTTTGTCTCCTCCCTCTTCCTCTCCCTTTGGCCTGGGCTATCCATAATTACCCCGCTCATTAGCGCAGGGACAAGGTGCGGCAAGAGAGGAGGAATCGGCGAGGGAGTGACGGAGGACAAGAGCGGGAGGAACAAAGGCTTGAGAGAGGAGGTGGCAGGTGTTGCACTTAACTTCCCTTATGGACGAAGTGCGCGGAGGAATGAACGACTGGGGTGTCGTCAGAGGGGTTAGAGCGGGCGAAATCTGGAAATTTGATCAACTTTATTAGACTTTGGAAGGAGAATTATATTTTCAGATGGGGGCTTTAAGCTGCTTTTGTGCTACAGCTATATACTTTTCTACATTTATGAGCATGACTGGTCCCCGGTGTGTCACAGGTACTTCTGAAAGTGGACTTGTGCGTTCCCTAGTGGGGAAATAACACGCCTTAGTCTGGCCTTACAAGCATAAGAAAACCATTAATGTTCCTTGAACTTTCCCAGGTGACATGAACGTGTCCTGCTCCCTTGAGTCAAAACTTTGCAGAAGCAGTTGGAGTGACTTCTTTTGGGGTACGTCTCTACCAGCTTCGCACATCTAGAGACTGAAAGATTTGCCCATTATTTTGTTTAAAATAAATCACAGTCAAACTTGGATGAAGGCCATCTGTGAACTGTGACGCTATGGTTTCCTACTAGCTATGTGCTGCTCTGGACTTTGACTAAGCCGTTCTAACCAGTGGTAGACGCTCTGATCTAAACCTATCTCAACAAGGTCGTCACAGGAGTAGCTTTGAACTTAGAAGATGGTTTAGGATCAATTATTATTTGCGAGTTAAATATTGGTGAAATACCCAACTTAGAGCTACTAAGAATCAAAAGGAAAAAAAATATCTTGTTTATTGGGAATTAGTCAAGAATAGTGTAGGACATCTTCCTAGAACAGAAAGGACTATGGCAAAGAACTCTAAACAATTTGAAGTTTGAAAACCACGGCCCTTTGCTGGCCAAGCCTGTTGTGCTGCCGTTTTAAAATGTCTAGCATTGTAGTGGTACGTAGCAAACAATAGGTTTGCTGCAGGAGTGAACTTCTAATCAAACCTTTTCCATTGCAGATTTGGCTGTAACTTTAAGTTTTTCCTGCACAACAGTGAACATCTCAAAAGAAGAATGTCAACATTCTCAGCTAATTTTGCTTTTTAGTACAGTTCTCTGCAGTGAATCAGGAGAATGTCCATATTATGGAATATTAATTATTGAAGTAACTGGCCAAGTACTGCACGTGTTACAGAGCCAGTCTGGTTGGTGTCAGACGTGGTGATGTAAAGGCCTTAAAACCACACTGTTCGGTTTTTGGTCCAGGTGATTTTCCAAGAGAGCAGGTTTGTTTGGCCCACATGTTAGAAGCTCCTTGGCAGCATGGACCCTGTATTCATATTGGCATGGATCACAACACTACATGTCCCTCTTTGAATCTCATTATATAAATAAACTATGTTTAAAATATCCTGATCATCACTTTGTGTCTAGAGCTTCATCTCGTCTTTCTTGCTGACCTTTCTCATTTTTATCATGCATGTTTTGTCTCATGTCAGCCTGAGCTCTAACCCGCCCCCCACTCAGCAGTATTGCTTTCCTCTTCCACATGCAGTTTTTCTACAAACTTCCATGAGTCTCATAAAGGTGGCGAATGGAAAAACACTCAGCTTTTGTCAGGTCTGAATCATCTGCAGAGGCAAGGAGGGATTTATTTTGTCCCTCAAGCGGTGCATAATAGATTTTACTCGAGGTCAGCCAAAGTTACACTTTACTTGACCTCCTTGTTGGGAAGGATTTTGTTTCCTGCCAAGAAGACACACAAAAAAGAGAGAAATGTTTCAGAGATATGTTAAACATTTATTTTATTCTTACTTTCTCATTCAAAGTAATATGTAGCTCTGCCATCGGTTACTTGAAAGCTGCAAAGAAAAGTATAATGGAGTGGGGAAAAAATCTTCAAAAGAGACTATAAAACACTTACCCCAGTGTTAAATTTCCCCAATCTTCAGTTTTGTGGAGAATATTTAGTAATGATCCATCTTTTAAACTGTTCATACATTTCTGTTGAGATATAAAACAATAAAACTTGGGCAATGCGGGCCTGATCTTGAGGAAATGACAATCGATTTGTGAAAAATATTCCGTCATGTATTTGAAGTGTGTGCGTCTGTTTTGTATGGGGCCTTTGTGCAAAATTTAAAGTGTCACCATCTCAATTTCTCCACTTTCCAACCAGTTATAACTAATCAGATTTAGAGAAGAATATTTTTTTAATGTCCCGTAAAGCACAGTGTTCCCTGTTCTCTTTTTTTAGAGTCTCCAGAAAGAAAACCGTTTACCTGCACATTGTGAGTCATCAGAGCGTTTCAGAGGTGAAACTAACCAAGCAGCTGCCAATGTATTCTTATATTGTTATAAATGTAACATTTTTACAGAAACTTGCAGCATAAGGCTTTTGTTTTAAGAGCTGCTGTTTTGTTGGTGCTTTATAAATTAAGTCCACGTGTCTTCAGACTAAGAAAAGAGAAATCGGAGGAGTATTTGATAGAGCTCGTTAATGACCAGGAAAGTGACAAAAGGTCTGAAAAGTTATGTTTCTATGATAATTGAGTCAGGACTATATTCACCACTAGAAATCAGAATCCACATTCAACACCATCTGTTTGTATTTATCAATAGCCAGTCGGCTCTAAACCTATTTCTGAGTTAAGTGTATACCTCTAATCCTAAACTGCCTTTGTTAATCTTTTAAAACATTTGCTTCACATCAGTACTGAGAAAATGTGTGGCTCATACTGCAACACCAAAGTGTCGAAATAGCTTGTGAGTGTGAGCAGTTCTCCCTGGTCCCCAGTGAACTTCAGCGGATCAATACAATCATTATTTCCTCTTTGTTTTGCGTGTTTCACATTTGCATTCCATAAATGTTGCTATTTGCAATCATTTAAAGGCATTTTAACATCAGTGGTGGGCCCAAAACATGACTTTGATTAAAACATATCCAATTGTGGACATGTGGTTTAATCTTTGTTCTGGGTAATTTGGGTGTTTTAAATGCCGTGATCAATAAGTGAAATACATTGTAGTAGAAATAGTTTTTTTTTCTCTCATACTTGTCAGAAGCGTGTAACACAACACTATGGAGTCAGTGTAAATTTCCATCAAGAGAAAAACAGAAGCACTGAGGCAGGTTTTCTTTAAGAACATCCAACATGGCAACACTTGGATGTGCTTATGGATCAACAAGCTCAACAAATTGTTACTTCTGGTACTTGAAGGTGGGCTGAGACTAGCTTAAGCTTGGATCAAATAAAATTCAAACTTGCGTCAATCTGGACCTATTTGTTGGTTTTAAGACTGTTTGATCTTCTTGGGCCGTCATTCATCCTTTTTCACTTTATGAATGCACCAATTGGGCCAATCAAATGTTAGCTAAATTACTCTGGGAATAAAGGTTTTTTTTGTCAGTGCAGTCAGAGTGTCTGCATAGATTGCCATAAGACAAAGCAATGATCTTATTGAGCCATTAATGTGGCATTGCTGTAACAATGGTAATTGGCAATAATTGGAAAGCCTGTTTGCCTCTTTTCATTTGGTGTCACATTTGAAGTGAAAATTAATTTTTTGTGCTGGACAGCAGAGATAAGTAAGTAGACTGTAGAAAAATGGAAAATTTACCAAGTCTTCACTGCCTGTGCCAAACATATTGTTCTGTTATTGACTATTGTTTGATTTCATCTGACATATTGGATGTTTGAATATTAACATTTCTGAAGAGAAAGCTGGATTATTAGATTCTCGTTCCTAAGAATTATTTTTTCTCTGCTTTGAAATGGTCTGAAGTGATAAGTCGGTTTTTCCACCCCATGCTATCACACTGACTCCACCAAAAGCTGTCCAGCATTGACAGAGAGGTCTCAGTAGGCTTTTCATGGTACAACAGCTCTGATGCCACAGATGTATTTTCTTATAATTGTGATGACATTTAAAAGAGAAACAAGCAGACCTTCCAGCTGTACAAAATTAATTGCTAAGAAACATTTTTTCAAAAAAGAAAACTTCAAACAAACACAAATGTCCCTTCCTCTGGTGCTAAATTTACTTGACTTGGATGGATTCCAACTGCACTTGTTGATGATAGTGATGCTAAAACTCACAAAGTTCAGGGATGTCTTAATCACAGTCAAAGGAAGAGATGATTAAGAAAATGTGGGTTCAGAAATAGCGCAAATTTGAAAAATTGCACAACCCTCGTTTTTCAATCTACCAATTATCAGCTTCACTTATGTTTTATAAAATAAAAAACACACAATATAGGATGCCTCCTATATCTACAGATAATATACTGTAGATTTTGGTTATGGCTTGAAAGGAACGATTTGAATGACTGAGAGTGATTTGTGGTTGCTTAATAGATTTCTATCTGCGTCAAAGTCAGAAGGTGACTTTGTATTGTGTTTTTGGGCAATTATCAAAACATTTACCCAGCTTAGTGAGAGAAATGAGGAAGTTTATAATGCAGAACGGAAAGATGTTCGATATACCAAGAAAGAAAGCAGTGGTGTAACCAGAGTGGTGTAACCGTTCTAGCGAAAGGTGCAGAAATCCCACAGTCTGCAGGTATTAAAGCTTCTCTCACTGCCATAGTTCTTATAATTACACATTTGCTCGTACCGCACAGGTCTTTGCTATTAACCTTTCCACTCCAGGTTTCCTCTCGTAGGCCAAAAGCGGGCGACCCTCAACCAAGACAATGCGGTGTTGCAATGTTTCCAGCCACTGGGATTTTAATTAGAGGAGTACGGCCACAGACGGCGCCATTAAATCCTCTCATTTGTAATCCGAGCGGGTTTGGCTGGGGTGGATGAGCCAATGTCCAACAAGAGTCAATCGGACTGAGGAGACAGTTTGGTTCAGTTCGGTTCGTTATCCCAGGCAAACAGTAGCCTGCAGGAAGCAAAAGATGGGGATGATGAAAAGCAATGAATGAATGATCTTGAAGGATGTTTTTGGGGTTGAGGGATGAAAAGTTATTACTTATTACTCTACATTTTCAAACCAAATGCTAACTCAAAGGACACAAACTGTGGCATCTTTAGACCAAAAGATGGAAGACAAAACAATGAGTTCAGTTACTCTGAACCAAAGATTAATCAACTTGTTGTCCACCACAGCAGCCGTAGTGTCTTTCAGCCTGCCAGTGCCGCAGGGGGGCCCGTGGCAAACTGCGGTTGGGCGTGCCATCCCAAGGCGAAAGGGAGGCTTTCACCAATGGACCACCTTTATTAGATCAGGCCCGGCCCCCCTCAGGCCCTTAATCGAATTTTTCTGATGCTGTGTATTTAAGAATAGAATGGCCTTCCCCTCCCTGGTTTCTTCGCTCTCAGGAAGAATAGGCCAGCCCTTTATGTGACAACATGAAGTGGAACAGAAACACCTACTTTCTTTCCCCGTGCGTGACGCTGCACTTTCCCCCCCTCCCACCCCGTCCTGCACGTTTACACAGTTTAATTGTCGTGCATTCATTTTAGTCCTCTTCTTTGATTTTTTTTTTATTTTTAAAAAGCGCCAAATATAGCAACAAACGACTCTTTGAGCAGGGTCTCCCAGGGAGGGGGAAAGAGAGGGCTGTTGAATCGAGACTCATATTTCATCTTTTCAATAATTCATTGGATGCTTTAGGAAAGGACTTTACACTGAGATGGGGTAGAATCCGTGTCTCCAGCGTCCCCTCATGAGTCATGAGATAATCCACGGGGTTACAGTACGGCGCAGATCTGTGGTGACGCATGTGTTCTGCCACATTGTGCATTGGAAGCGGCGTTTTCGCCTGAACGTTAGCAGAGACTTGTGAAAGGAAAGAAAAACTGCAGTGTGTGTGTGTTTTTGTAATGCGATTATCATTCATTCATAATTAACTGCTGTATATTTGCTCACTTTCAGTCTCAGATGGTTACCCACTTCAGTTTAATGTACTGTGCTGCTGCTTAAAGAAGACAATAGCAGGGAGTGACTTTTATGGTGCCTGTATGACTGCCAGACTGTTTTAGAAGAGAGTGGTTGTTTGCTATAGTACATAATGTGGATGCAATACAACCATTGTTCATATGAAGAGACTTCATGTTGCTCTGTGCCAAAAACGTTGCCCATAATTCACTGTCTTGGAAGGCTGTAAATAAATGAAATGAAGGAGAAGTTGTTTATGTTGTTGACGGAAAAAAAAGTTGCCCTTTTTGTGGAACTTGCATGAGAAAGCAACACTTCTGTCAGTGTTGCTTTAGTGTTTGTCCTGTAACCAATTATAAGTTCAGTTTTCTGGGTTTTCTTTGCATTTCAGAGGGGGTTTTTTCATACGTTTTGCTGCATGGAGTCCCTTAGCTGTGTCTTAAAATATAGAAAGTAATCGTACCCTTTCTACTTTTTCACATGTTTTGTTACAGCCATAAACTGACAAAGAGCTATATTTATCAGAATTTTATGCGATTGGTCAGCATGAAGTACTGTGCCACTGCAAGGTGGCATAAAAATTAAACATTGTTTATCTTTTTTGGGGTGGGGGTGGGTTCCAAATAAAAATCTTAAGAAAGTGGCATCTGCATGTTTTGCTGTCCTGCTACAACTTTATAACATTTTGCTGCAGTTACAGCTGCAAGTCTTTTTTGTGATCACTTGTTTTTGCAAAGTAGCATCGATGGAAAAAAAGTGCTGTCAATCAAACTCATGTACTGAATGTGCAAATGGAGGAGAAACAACTTATTGCTACAGAAAAAAAGAAGTTTATCTGCCGTCATCAGTGGCCATGCTAACTAGACTGAGCATTCACAACAGGTTATGCATCACCTTTTATGAGGGATAGCAATCACATGATGAGCAGAGCTACACGAGATTGTGATTGACTGCTCTAAGACCCACCTCCTGGCTCTGATTGGTTAAATTTTTTTCACAGATTATCTGTCTCATACTGTCACAACACAGTGACAGTTTTCAACAATCTGCAGCTGCAAACTTTCAGGTCGCAGCATAAAAAAGTTAAAGCAGTATGAACACTTTTGTGAGGCCCTGCGTTAAACCGCTTTGTCAGACAGAGTTCCCTGTAGGCCTCCTACCGCATGCCGCGCTCTAGCGGCCCGTCGGTGCTGTTCAGAACAGAGCACGCCACAGTGACATTCTTTTCAAGCGGCACCGCGCATGGATAGCATGATAAAGCACAACCTGTCTTGTAATCACAAATTACAGGCAGCCTCTCCCTCCCATCCCTGATCCAGCTTTCTTCATAGGAAAGCTGGGGCCAAGGAGAATACAAGTGACTGCCAAGTCCCCACCTCTCCCCAGTACAAGCTGCTTATAAATCGGCATCCTCTCTGATAGGTCAAGGTTTTGATTTGGTCATGACCTTAGTTCATAAATCTGAATGATGTAGGGGCTTTGGTTAAAAGGCTGCTGGATCAACTCTCAGATGGGATAGCCCTCCCTTGCTTTCAGCCTTTCTCTCTCTCTCTCTCCCCTCCTACTTCTCTTCCACCCTCACGTCCCTTTTTCAGTCCCCGCTGCAGTCTCAAGTCCCCGGAGCCTTTATAACAGGCAGAGAGAGAGATGGCAAGGGGGTGAAACAGGCAATCAATAAATCAATATGTTTTGCGCCACTAAGCTAGGGTAAGCTCACTCTCTCAGAGCTGCTTGTCCATGTGCACACACACACACAAACATTACATATACACTCACTTCCCATCCTTGCAAGTTTCTCTCAACACAAACAAACAAATGAAGGTGCAGGACAGAATGTCCCTTGCCAAAAGACATTTTGTTGTTTTAGGGACTTACTTTTTCTTCTCCCCTACACCCCTCATTCTATTTCCTGTTTTGGATCATTAAGCCATTGATTTTTATTTCAGCGGGTAAGTGGTGGTGGCGACCCCCAGGGAGCAGGCTGAAAACCTCAACAGAGTGGCCCCAGCAGGAGTTTCTCTAGTAGCTGGCTGCTCCCGAGGGCCAGTGGCCCCTCTTAAGTCGACGTGGGGGGAAAAGCTTCACCTGAAATCAGTCATTCTGCCGCCCCGTTCTCGGACAAATTGATTTCTCCTTCCTAAATGTCTTTGCAACCACTGGAAGTGCAAACTTGCGCATTCGGCTATAGATTTGGACCCTGGCGCTGATAGAAATTCTTGAAGCCGTGCAAACGGTCAGTTTTCTTCATGGATTTTTAGGGATGTAAAAAGTTGGCCGGAGCATCTGCTTTCATATCACTGTGTCCAATATTTTTAGGTCCGTGGGGGCGTCGAGGGCGGAGGAGAGAGCACGAGAGATACTCTGAGAAACACAAGCAATGCTGGCAGACCAAGATCCAGTTGGCCAACGGCCAGAGAGATATTACAGTCAGATATATAGTAACACAGATGGATGCACTCAGCCTAAAGAGGCTGACATATTGGCCAGCGCTGTCATAAGAATGACATAATACCGATCCTGACAGGTAATGAAAATAACAGCCGCTCCACCACTGAGTTGCATAAGCACTTTAGCTTTAGCTCATACAATGTAAACATTATCCCTGACACGGGGAATATCCATGTCTGTAACCAGGCTTGTTACACATACACACACACACACAAAGTACACACACACACACACACAAATACAGTGTTTTCTTTACTTTAAGCTTCCTAACGTGTCTGTATCGAGCCCTAATTTAGTCACAATCTTAGCTTAAACATATTTATGTTGCGCAGTTCTTTGCTAAAGCAGAGGTACCAATTTTTGAATGATTCTCAAATTATGTCACACTACAGCAGGTACGTATCAGTGCCAAGTGTATTCAGCTCCTTCTTTACTCTGATACTACAAAATAAAATCTGGTGTTAAAAGTGCAAAAAGATTACCCAATTATTAAACTGTGTGTAAGCGTCTCAGCGTATCTTCGTAAAGGCCTCGGAGTTTCGTTAGGAGACATAAGTAAACAAACAGAATCATAAAGACCAAGGAAGACAACATGCAGGTCAGGGAGACAATGTGGAGACGTTCAGAGCATGGTTAGGGTATCAAACAAATATCCCAATCTTTGAGTAGATGTGTCATGGATTACCTCTCAGTCTCTTACCTGGAAATTGAAAAGGTTTGTCCCAAACCTTCTGAGGCTTTCCAGGAACACAGGGAGTGTGTAGAACAAGGTGCTGTTGTCTTTTTGGCATAAACCATCTCTAGAAAATGTGCTTAATACAGAAGAATAAGACCAAATAAACTTTCTCACAATGGATTCAGTTTCAGTGCGTGTTGGACATACATAGATGTTTTACTCTAAATTAATAATCATCAAAGTTAAACTATGTTAGACTCTACTGCTACCTTTAAAATCTGCAAGGAAAACAGGATGCAGCTCAATCATGTACTTACTATTGACTCCATTTTGAGCATTGCATCCTAAAAGGAGCACAATAAATATTCAAAACAAAGGAAATGTCTTTCACGTTTTTTGCTAAGCCCTCCTCCTTACTTTTTTCCTTCAGGTGGTTTACTCCCCTCCTGACCTCAGAGTGCTTTCTTTGAAAGGAGAAGCGTCCAGTGATACTTTACAGGTTCAATTTAAAGAAACCTTTCTTGCATTAATAATGATGTTGTATTCCCCTGTCTTTTCCTTCCCTTCGTTCTCTGGAACGAGGAAGTTGTTGCCCTGCAGCTGCTTCCTAAAAAGGCGTCTCACATTTGCTGTATTTTCTCGGTTATTCTCTTATCCTTAGCTAAAAACCGTGTTTTTGAAGGAGGAAATGAATCATGAAATGGCAAAGAAAACAGGTAAACGAAGAGGGACAGGCGTCGAAAATGAAATGCCGCTCATCCGCTCACAAACATATGAAAATAATGTGGGGGAAAGTTGGAAAAACACATTTTCTCTAATAGATTCTATTTCCCCCTACTTCATGTTACTGTTACTTTCAAAGTCGCTTGTCGAGATTCGTCTCCTTTTTGACTTCATGGAGGGAATGAACTCTTATAGGCCGATTAAAGGCAGAAAACATCAGTGAACACATATTGGAATAAATGAAAATATATAGAACAAGTTCTGAATGGATTCACATCTTGGTTGTTGCATTCATAAAGTTTAGTAAAAAAAAATGTTTAATCTGTGTGCAGACACATTTAGTCCTAAGTGCATTTGTGCAGGAATATACCTAAGTTTATATTCCTAAATAAAATATTGATGACTACATCCACAGTGCAGTAAAAAGTGTGCTCCCTTACACATTTTTCTGTGTACACATAGAAAATGTGTAAGATCACGTGTTTTTGAATTTCTTTGAGTCCACTTATTTAAGTAAAGCTGTATGTCTGGTGAAATTGACCCAATTTCTTCAAACCCTCCTGTTGTCTTCGGGTCAAATTGACCCGAGAAACGCATACAAATCAACCACAGCCACAAAATGAGGACAACAGAAGTTTTAAAAAAAAAAAGGTAATCACAGTTAATACATGAATTGACGAGGGGGTTGATTACTTTTTCACAAAAGTTCAGATTGCTCGTGACACCACATTCCTGTAAAGAATGAATCAATCGTTTTTCAGGTTACTGTACTTCAAGTGGGCATCTGTTTGCACGTGTTTACTCGTTTCTGCATTCAGTCTTGTGTGCTGATTTTTTGGCTCTAAGTAAGTATGTGGGAGTGAGAGAACATCACATCGCCCAACTGGGCTCAGCTTGGAGCTAAAAGAGATCTATTAGTGGGGAGGGGGAAAAAAAGCTTTATTCATTGGCAAAGCCTAATAAACATATTTAACAGTAATACCTACTTCTTTCTCCCTTTCCCTCCTTAACTCCTCTCTTCTAAATCATTTTGCAGAGTTTTTCTCTTCCCGTTCCTCTCGTCTCTCGTCTGACTCTCTTCCAGCCTCTTCTATATTTAATCAAGCAAGGATTGTTGAATTAGTGATTATTGAATGGAGGCTGGAAGACGATGTGCGATCATGACAGGGAAGCCGTCATCCGTATTTCTGGAGCTTTAGCCCTGAATTTTTAGTGCAGTTTTTTGAAAAGAGCAGATAAGAGGTTATGTTTTGCAAAAATAGGGCACAGAGGGGTTTCCACTGTACAGACAGCCGTAATGCATTCATGCTAGTTTCATCACAGATATTTTTTTTTTACTGTCTTAAATTTTTTTTCTTTATGTCCCTCCTGCTTTTTTTCGCTATCTCAATTTGGGCTTCATGCTACCTGTCATTAAGAAACATTTAGCCGCATACAGCTGTACGAAGTGCAGTTTTTCTTGCTTTCAGAAGAGCGCTGCGCTGAGTTATCTCCACAGGTTGAGGTGGAGAAAATCAGAGCAAAGTAAATGCATTAATCACATGCTTAATCTCACCTCGGATTTCGCCCAGTATGATGTAATGCGATAGAAAAAACATTCTTTAGCGACTCGCTTAATGCTGCATCAGTCCATAATAATGTAACTGCCTGTCGCAATGTTAGCCAAGTCAAAAAGGAGAAGGTAGCAGGTGGGATGAATCTCTCTCTTTGAGAGGAACTACTAGAGACACGACCAAATCCTGTCAACTTTGTGAGGCCAATTATTAGATTTCCATAATTTGCGTCTCTTCAGTTCAAGATAGGAGTTTACAAAATGTCTCCTTTGAAATGTCTCTGATGAGATAAAGGTCAGTGTGTTACAGTGAGTTTCCCTGTTCTTACCTTGCAGAAAATGACCTCAATAAAAACATACTAAGCATCACTACTTGCACTTGTGCCACAGTTTTAGAACAAAACATTTCCATTCCCTAAAAAGTTGTCTTGCATCCGCTCTCTGGTTCGTGAACAATAAACATTCAGCTACACCAACCAGCTAATCAACATGGAGGTCAAAGGACCAGCCTGTTCACCCAAAGGTGATGAAATCCACCCACAGCCGCCTCTAATTAAGATACTATTTCAGCTTTTGTTTGGTGAACACAGTTCTTCTCTTTTTTTTTTTAACGATATTCTGGTTGCCTGACAACCAACGCAGCAAAAGAATTAAATCTACTAACACAGAAGCTAGAAAATCTGTTTGTCTAATGTCTCCACATCTCAAAATGCTCCTTTAGGTTTTCGGTTTCACTTCTATTGAGTTGTGGGTTGTTTTTTGGGGGGGTGGGAGGGTTTGCGAGCAACGTAATGATTTGATTGTGGTTTTGCAAATGCAACAAGCTAATCACCACACACTAATCCCAGGGTTCCTTCATTAACAATAAGACCCTGAATTTTAAGTTGTGTTGTGTTTAACGTGTGTTCTTTTCTGGCAGGAATTTCCGGCTTCGTCGTCCCTCAAAACGGTTCTTGAACCGTTTTGGTTCTTGAACCGTTTTGAGAGTGAAGCCTGCCCTCCTCACCAGCCAGCGGGGTAAACGTGTGTTTACATGGACCAAGACTTTTCACCGTATTTGAGCACACGAGCTGTGCAATTTTTTCTGCGAGTGCCTTCGCGACGTGTTTGCCCGGGCTTCTATTTGTGTCTGTATTTGCGTTTGCATATGCTGTGTGGTATCTGTCGTGCGCACGGGGCTTTCAAGCCGGCTCTCTCAACTCGCCTCTCCCTCCCTTTCTCTCGCTCTTACATGTGTCTTCACGCGCTTGCCGTCCAGTGATATGCAGATCATGAATACTCCTGGAGAAACTGCGAGAAGCCAACTTGTCGTCTCTGTACCTGTGACGGCTGAGGAAAGGAGGCGAAAGTCGCGTGGCCATGCCGGCGAAAGCAACGTGCACGTTTAGAAGATGACGGCTTTTGCAGACATTTTTTTCTCTGTTTTTTTTTCTGAGATTTTATTATTATTAATTAGATAAGTGAAAACACACTCAAAAAAATGCAACCCATGGCACACCAGCCGCAGCTATGATTTATGTTCACCTCTGAAACGAGAAAAGTAGAATTTATGGCTTTCTCAACTGGCCTAATCTTTACTATATGGTGCAAAGCCGGAGCAATGCAGTGGGCTTAAACTAAGAGGGAGAACGAGGCTGAAAATTGTCTTCCACACTTTTTTCTAGTTTTTTTCTTCTTCTTCTTCTTCCCCTCGTTTCTCTCACTTACTAACCAACTCTATCACATTTTGTCCTTGTGGGTTTTCTCTCCTCCTGGAAGCTTGCATGCACAGGAGTTTGCACGCACGCAAACACCGCAGACTCGAATGCCTCCGGAAGACGCACACGCAGGTGCGCCGCGCACGAAAACCCGCACTCGCACACGAAGTGAGATCTGCTCAAACCCCTCAGCGACACCTTCTCCTTCCCTCGCACCAATTTTCTCACACTTTTCATTCTCCGTGTCTTCTCCTTTCTTCCCGTTGCTCCTTCACTCTGCACCTCCGCCCTCAGCCGCCTCCTCATATAGATCCATTCTTTTTATAGTCAATGCTACAGTCCCTATGGCAACATCAGAGTTGTTGATTGCCAAGGTGCTGCACATCGAATCGTGTAACCATCACAGGAGGTGTGCTTCTCTATGTGTGTGTGTGCGTGTTTGCTTCCCGCCATGTCACTCAGCTCTATTTGCAATGCATCTCTTGATGATGAATCAAGCTGCAGCGTGATAACCTGTGGCCAGAGCTCACAAAAGAGTTTGAGTCAGGCGTGTCGCTGTGTGTCATAAAACGACAAATTAATCATTTATAGACTCTCAAAATGGAATATTTGACAAGCATAAATCCTCCGTGCACGTGTGTGTGTGTATGTGTGTGTGTGTGTGTGTGTGTGTGTGTGTGTGTGCGCGTGTGTGTGTGTATGCATCTCATTTCCATGTGTCTTCAGTGTGTGACAGAGGGTGGTGTGTGCATGAGTGCATGTCACAGACAAGTGTGAAGCTATTACAGGTTTTGACGGAGCAGAATCATTTGGGGGTGCAGATGATGTGCTTTTTTATCCAGTTCTGCCGTGACAACAGAATTCCAAAGTGTCGATTCCCATTAAAGTCCAAGCAGGAAACCCTGTCCGCTTTCACTTCCTGCTTGCTTTTTCTTAACGCTTCGTGATTTTCATTGGAGACTGAACTGTACGTCCGGTTTGTAAATTAAGCGTGATGTCAGGTTCGCAAAAGCAAGAATAGATTTTAAAAGCACATTTGGAGAAACAAAGAACTGTCCGTCATCAGATTTTGCTGATCCATGTATCTTGTTGGTTTTGCTTTTGCAACTGAAGGTGGTTCCAGTGACAAATACTAAAAAGTTAAGAAAATATTCTCTCTTATGCTCGCACAGATAGAATATGGGTTTCACAAATTTCAGGCTGGGCCTCTAATTCAGGACCGTTGTCCAAATTTGACCCGAAGTGGCATTACGTTTTGCCCGTGAGATCATTTCAAATGTCCATAAGAGCTGACCGCGCATGCACAGCTAAATCCCAGAATGTTCTGCTGGTGTGTTTCCATGTCAAACAAGACCCACAAGCCCACCTCCTTTATTGACATTCAGCAACCGCATGCTACAACCAGACACATCGAGTCAGCCCTTCAAAAAATGGACAAATGAAAGGTTTTCTGGACAGGTGGGAAGTAGAAAAATATGTTCACAAACTAAAGAACAGACCAGTGCATATTGTCTACCGAGCCAACATATAGAATTTCTTGTCAAAAATATGAAGGTTAGCTTCAACTTTGACCAAGCCTTTCATTTTGACCCACTGCATGTGTTTGAGTTTGACACTCCTGCCTTATTTAATCTTTTTTAATATATAGATGATAGAACTATTTTGTGACAGGATTAACTACTTTAAATATTTTGTATTTTAAACTGGAAGATGTTAAAATGCTGTCTGCATTTTTAAAAAAAAAAACACACACACACAAAGAAAGATGTATGCTTTAGCATATTCTGCGGCTAACAGCTAGCTAGCTATTGAGGTATTTCAGTGTCTAGATGTTCAAAACTAGCAGAGGGAGAAAAAAAATTGAAAACCCAGTTGGGATCATTGTAGCTTTTCTGAACAGCTTTCTGTTGGTTTGGCACATAAATTCTTAACAAAATGCATTGAAGTTTGTAACAAAATGTGAAAAGGGTTACGAATGCTGTAACAAAGCGTTATATTGTTAAGACAGGAAGGTGAGGGCGTGAAGCCCCTCGCTCTCTGTCTATGGACACAGGTGTCTGAGTGCTTCACCAGACAAACGCACATAACAGAGCTTTGTTTTAGGCAGCCCTGCACTACTGCGAGATCTCGTGTCACACCGCAAGCATTCACAATCATTCACTCCCTTTTTTTTTTGCAGCAAATTCACACGGCAGGAAGTATTAATATGTAAAACAAGAATCGAAAGGGAAACAGAAGAAAAAAGAAAAAAAAAAAGCATATTTTAAAAATTTGAACCTCTCATTCAGAAGCGCTCCAGAAGCCATTCCACTGTAAATGCCTGCATTCAGGCGGCACGCCAGTGGAGAAAGGAGAAAACAGGAGGAGATAAAGAAAGAAGTGGGCTGGTGTGAAATGGATCAAACAAAGGATGTGAGAAAAGCTTTGCTGTTCTCAACCCAACTCCAGGCAAATAAGAAAAGGCACGGAGGAGGCACGGGGGTGTGTGATAATGTGCAGCTCTTTTAAAATGTCTCTGTAACTTTCTGGGTTTTCTTCCTCGAAGAAAGTTGCATTTTTTTTTTCTTTTTTGAAACCATAACTGTGTGGATAAGAAATCATTTTACACGGTAATCAGGAAAGATATTCAGGAGGAACCTGTGTGGGAAAGCTGGCATGTTTTTCACTCAGAGAAATCTAAAGATGCTCCTTTATTCTGAAGGCTGCTGTATCTCTGTGTGTGTGTGTGTGTGTGTGTGTGTGTGTGTGTGTGTGTGTGAGTGTGAGTGTGCATGTGTGCGCACATGGCTGTTTTTCATTCTCCTTCTTTATCTTCCGTGTGCGCCTGAACGGCATGCACGTTAATAAAGAAATGAGGGATGATCAGAGGTTCGGACGGAGCGGCTCACTTCCTTTTGTGTGTTTTCCTTTCATCTGCCTTTGTGGAGACGTCGTGATCTTGGCAGAGACGACTGGGGGGGTATCAATATCGTAGAGCTAGCGACAGAAAACATTTTTTAAAAAATTCAAGCCAGCAAAAACATGCCTTTTTCAGTCTTGTGGAGGTTTTGACAACAATTTTAGGATCATATAAGAAAAAAAAAGACTTAGAATCAACATAACTAATGTGATACATTCACACAAATCTTCACAATTTTGTACTTTTTCTCCCCCTGTTAAATCTATTCATGTAGCAAACATACAGTTTCACGCATACTTTGTTTCTGCAGAGAAAAAGCCTGCACCGCTGCTGCATCATAGAGCATTTTGAACGGATGAAAATGCTTTAAAATGAGAGCTAGTGGCTCATGTTTAATAATGCACGCTGTTGTAACTGAGCACGGGCGGGTTACTGACATTTGGCTATATCGAGACTTCAAAAACTCAGAAAAGACTCGGCTAGGATTTTCAACTTTATGAGTCTTGTGGTTTGAAGTCTGTTTAATGAGAATGTACAGAAAATGCAGGAATGGCCAGAGGTTTGTCAGACTTACTCTGTCCTGAAAAGCTACTGGTAGGTGCTTATTGTACATTTTTATCAGCATTAGACATGACAGCATTGTCACGTCTTTGAAGCATGTGATTAGCTCCTATGTCGAATTGTGCAAAGTATTTGGAGATCAATCTGTCTTTCTGTTGGACGAAGTCATATTTATGCCACATCACGACCTACTTTGTTTTATATGCATACAAAAGATATTGCAACCTTCTGAGAATTCAGTTATATATTATTTATGCCTCCAACAGGTCAGAAAATTATTCATCCAATTAGACAGGAAATAGGTCATGCCGTCACTGAAACTTCTAGCTTCAAGCATCCAGCATGTTGAGGGGAATGGCGTGTCTTCGTAGCTTATAATGTTACTTTGGTTTTATTCAATCGTTGCTGCAGTATTTGAGTCGCAGTTGCATTGATTCTTTAGTGCTGGTGGTGTATATGGGGTGTGTGAGTTACGGTTCTAACGCGGCAGAATTTTAATTTTAAAAATCTATGAAAGCCTGGCTCAAGCTAAGATTAAACGCTACATTTTTAAATGTTTTACAAAGCAGTGCCATTGTGTTATTTCAGGCTGGTTTTGCCTGTACCTGCACAATTCAAATGAAAGGCAGATGTGCAATACTGCGGCAGGAATAATCATTTTTGTCTGCAGTTTAGGTTTAAACTGTAAAACTGTGACTTTTTTCTTCCCTCAAGGCTACACTGTGGCAATATCATACCACCTAAATGGAGCTAGACTTTCTTTTGTAGTCTGTAATTTTATTTAGAGATTTCTTCGAGATGTTTTTTCTTCCACTCAGACCGGCTCCGGTACTCCACTCAGTTCCAGCACAAACAACTGGGCCGGGCCCGCCTTGTTGTCAGAACATACTTCTCTCACTCTTGATCTGACGCAAAGCACATTGCAGATCTCTGTTGAAAAATTAAAAAAATAAAAAAAACAGCAAAGGAAAGGAAAAGATTGTTCTCCTTTATAGTGCGGCGTGTTTCACTCAAAAATGAAGGTTTACTGTTTTGTCGTATGTCAGGATGAAGAACAACAGCAGCGAGGAAAGAAAGAGAAATACTCACTTTCTCCTCAGAAATCTGATAAACCCTGAGGGTGAACCAGAGAAGGATTTGGCCACTTAGCCATTAAGCAATTCTAGTTACATTTCTAATCTTTAAAGATTTTATTTAAAGAACTGGGATAAATAAACACTAATGTTGCATCATCATAATGTGTTGGATACAGGTCAGTGTGCTCATTTGTAACCCAAATCTGTATACATTTCACAGTCATGTGCCTTATTTATTTTGGTAATTAAGTACTTCGATGAACTGTGGAGATAAACTATGAGTAAAAATCAAACATCAAGAGTATTTTAGATTAACTGCATCAGTATTTTAAGATTTTGACGACGTCCTCCTGATCTTCATTTGGAACAGTTGAGATCACGGCCTCTGATCGTACCAAGTTTGAAATTAATTGTTTTAACATTGAAGACACATAACACATTTTTCTATTGTACATTAAAAATAAACTAGCTAATGTGTGAAGCAGCAACAGGACGAGGCTCCTTTTCTTTGAATGTTGAGCATTTTTAGTCTAAATGAAATACATCAAAATTATGACAGAGATACAAAAACTGATGAACAATCATCTAAGGTTGCCAAGTGGGAAACAGAAATGGGAAAGTAGCCTAGCAAAATGACTAACTAGTCAGGGTTCAGTGCAAATCAATGTATAGGTGACTGATTTTTTATTTTTTTTTTTTGAGTGTGTGTGTGTGTCTCATTCTAAAACATTTTGATACATTCCTTAATTTTTATCTACATTTCGTTAGAGTAGGACTTGGAAATTATTAAATAATATAAGTTTTGGGACCCAAAAACGTCTCTTCTGACTCTGGCACCAATCTGCTGCTCATCTTATAGCAGCGTTTAGGGAGGTCCTTCAGTGCCATATGCTGTAAAACGCTTGTGTGGCTAAAGGAGAGCAAGTGCCTGTGCTTTAGGAGCTTTAATGGACATGCAGAGGATCATCACTTGTGGAGTATTGTGAATTGACTACTTTAAAACTCATCTCTTATTGGTCCAGGCTGTTCGTACCTACTGATTTTTAAAAAAAAAATTTAACTCTACCAGTTAAGCTAAAGATTTTCTATTCTCTTCACACCAGAGTCCAACTCTCCAAAAAGGATATGGAGGGGTTATAACCATATTCTTGTTCAGCTAATGTTTCTATTGGCAACTCTCCATCCCAAAATGAGTGTTTTGCATGCTGAGATGGTTTGGAAAGCAGCTCCGGGTTCGGTGCCAGTGGTTCGTTTGACACGAGTGCTGGCATCCTGTTACACGTAACCCGGGCCTTCGTCCCCTTGCAGAGAATTCAAATGTTTGCAAAAGGCGTGTTTTAAATGTTCGCTTTTAAATGCAGCGCTGTGAAAATATGTATGAACAGAGACCACAGAGAAGGAAGGGGGATGGGGGGGAGAAAAAAAATCAACATTCAAATTGGATGGAATAACATTAAGGCAGTTGGCATGTTTTTTAAAAAGGCTTTTAGCTGCAGAATGTAAAACAGAGAGAGTTGTGACAATGGTAGAGGTGGAATATTATGAGCAGCCTTCCTTGCTTCCCTGGGAGAGTTTCATGGAGTGCTTTCTCACTGTGATAATGAAATGACCTGGCCTGCACCGCTCTGCTCTCTCTCTCTCAAAAACACATCTGCGAGACGAGGGTGAAAATGAGAAAATCCTGCCTCCTCTCTCGAGTTTCGTAAAGCATACTTTCAATATTCTCTTTCTCGGAGAATGATGGCAGTTTGAGTGAGTGCGGACTTCAGTGTCCTTGTGAGCTCTCTGCGTCGCTCCGCCTCGGCGTGCACGCGCTACTTTGTGTGCGCGAGTCTTGTGGCTGCTAAAACCGCTCCGAATGACTTGTAATAAAGTGCATTTGAAGCATATTGAACATAACAGGGCAGCGTACAGAAATCCAGCTGCTTGAAATCCCATAGAGTTGTCATCGTAACAGTGTTTTCGTAACTTAATTTCTGCAGCTTTCATGCAGCGAAATCAATACAATAAGCAGTAAAACTCAGATCAAAGGCTGCAGTTTTGTCCCGTATCGAGGTTAGATCCAATAAGGTAAACTGTGGAGCCGCTGTTGAGGGGCCCTGCTGGACTCTCAGGCTGAATCAGAGGAGTGACTCGCCAGTTTTGGTACAGCACACAGCCTGCATGCAGACTTTGTACTCCCAACCCTTCTAGTTAACGGGGGAATCTATGGCAGAGCTGAGGCAGAGTCATTGAGTTACATAATCAACAGAGATGAGAGCGCGCGTGCGAGAGCGCGCGTGCAGGCCTTGTGCGTTCATGAAGCTGCGACTCTCCTCGCGCGGCGCGGCACGCCGAAGACAACCTGACGCAAAGCTGCTGAAGCTGGACTTTCAGCAACCATAGAATAATGGAGTCCATGTATGATAACGCTAGTGCTTCTATGTATAAAAAAAAAGGTGGCACACCACAAGGGGATCTCATGAGACAAAAGAAAATTATTTTATTTTTTTTAATAATATTATTGGCACTACTGGTCTTTATTTAAAAGAAGCCTGACAGGAAGGAAGCAGAGAAAAGGATGACGTGCGTCAAAAGAACCAAAGAAGGGAGTCGAACTCAGGATGTCCGCGCCGAGGTCGATAGCCTCCGTATGCTAGCGACAAAAGAAAAGCTGAATTCGGTCTCTAACAGGTTTTCCACAGCCCATTTGAAAGGCCAGTTAATGGGAACGGGCGCCGGACATGTTGACCGACCTGCCTTTCGCCTAACCTTGCATATATATTTCCATTATAAAATCTTGAAAACTGCAGGGCTGTACAGTGTGACAAGAATTGAATTTGTAATGAAAAAATAAAAGATGCTAAATTATTGCACTGATGTCGAACATGTCCGTAGAAAATTTACAAAAAAAATCACATTGATGTTTTTTTTGTTTTTTTTTTTACAAATTATTAAACAGATCATTGCGGCAATACATATTCAGATATTGTTGCAATACTTGAATATTTGTATTAGCGAGAAACTGTATCACATTACAACTTAAACTATAGGAAGTTACTCTAAAGCTTTACTCAGAAACGACTCTGATATCAGGAATCTGAGTTGGTCTCAAAGCCGTGTGAACCAAAGCTCTCTAATCACCATCAGAATCATTACTGTCAGAAATATCACTGTCCTCTTCAGAAGCTGTAGCTATTTCTTGTACGTATAAGATTCTCATGTACCATGTGGAAATACAAACATCAGAGGTCACTGGTATTAAATAGATTAAAATCCGCAGCATGCCAGTACGTTGTCCTATGTCTCCTGTCTGAGATTCTCCCAATGCAGGTTTGGCAGACGGAGCTCAAACGTTTTCTGCCCATCTGGTCATTTAATATCAGATTACTGTTTTCAGCTCTTACTGAATCCCCTGAGTTACACAACAGAAAGGAGTTGTTTTGTTATTCTTTGTAATGGGTTTTGCTTCATGACTTAGTCTTATTTATGGGGCTGCAGGAGGACAGACTGGCCCAGGGCTCCGTTTATGCGAGAGCCGCCATCGTTCCCATGCATGGTTGGTTGCGTTCGTTTATTTGCACTGCTGTGTGTTTGTGGACGGGCCAAGCTTTTGTACACGCTCAACTTTACATACATATGTATAAACGCCTCCCCCCCACCTATTTCCTTTTCCTGTGGAAGGCAATTTTCTGCCCACTTGGCATTAGACGTTTCTCCCGCTCAACACTGCCATCTGGCTTCGGTGAGCGCCGTTGCAGAATTCCTCGAGGGACCCATCCGGGCGAGTCAGCGTCTGCCTTTAACAACAGTTTTGGGATCAGCCGTCCGCTGGGCCGGTGCTAACTCACCCCATTATGAGCGGGATGATAAAACTGACCTTGAAGCAGTTATGGGCCTTGGGATAATGGAAACCCACTGATAGAGAGCCCATGAAACACCACTCGGGCTTTGGTGACAAAAGAAAATAATGGTTTAACCACATCGCCCCGTTCCAAGCGGTATTTAAAATTTTATTAGCGGACATTTTGCACACTGGTGCTCAACTAGCAGTGACGAATTAAGGGATTCGTCGATGTATCTATAATCACTGTAATTCTGCATGTTAGGAATGAAGACTTATGGTTTTAATAAAACTAGAACTAACTTTATATGATTTTCTTTTTTTTTTTAGTCTATTCTCCCACTGTGAAATTAAAACCAATACAGTCAGCTTCATCATGGACTCCAGGCTGAAATCTGCACTTACATAAAATAATAAAGCAAAAGCGACCAGTGGAGAAACACAACTAGGTCAGACTGAGGCCACAGCATTTGTATGGGTCATGGTAAAAGTGCTCATATGTATGCAGGCTTATGGGCCCCCCTGGGAGCATTGGGCTGACCTTGTAGCGTACTCTGATCTATGTCCTCATCTCCCCCCTATGCCCTCTTTTCCTGATTCCTCCCTCTGTCTTCCCCTCCTTTCTTTTTCCTTTATCACCACACGTCCCTCTCCTCAAACACCTGCCTCACATGCAATCCGACTCCACCTCGTTCTTTTAATGTGTTTTCTGTTTGCCTTCTGCACCCCCCACTTCCCCTCTGATGGCTTCCTTTATTCGCGCGCTCTCGCTTTTTTACTCGTTCCAACTCCCACTGTCCGTTTTCCTTATCCCCACTCGTCCGTTTTTCCATATCAACAGCCAGTCTGATAAATAATGCATCACAGCACATTACAAACATTAGTAGGGTTCTCTCGGCCCGTCAAAGCGAGGGAGGAGACGAGAATGGGGAGGGATGGGGTAGCTCCGCTTTTTAAGTAAGGCGTTTGTGGGGAACGGTCGGGTTTGATACGAGCCGCCGGAGAAGGGCGGAGGTGTGGGCGGAAATGTTTCACCCCGTGTGGACGCGAAAAAGCTTGCAGCATCATAAAGATGATGACTTTATCCGCAAACTCAAAAAAAAGGGGGGGGGGGGGGGAAGCATATTAACAATTTGCAAAACACAGATCGCACCAAAAAATAATAATAATAATAAAAAAACTCCAACTCTTTTCTTTTACCTTTCATCCTTCAGATTCCACCATCTCCTCCTCCTCCTCCTTCTCCTCTCCCTCCATCCCTCCTGGCAGCGTGGCGATTGGCATTATTAAAAATTGATTGGCGGAGAGCGTTTAGCAGGGTGGCGAGGCGGAGAGGGAAATTTTGACAGGCAGGAGTGAAATGAAAGGAGAGCCTCGGCGGACATAGTGTGGAAAGGTCTCAGTGGGGGACAGAGAGTGTGTAGATGTGTGTGTGTGTGTAAGTACTAAAAGAAGATTGGCCAGGACATTTTGTAGTGTGAACCAGCAGTTTGAGAACTAATGCAGGAGGAGTTTGCACTGTGGTGCCTGACTCACATCGCTTGAACTTTTTTCACATTTTTCTACTTTGAGGCACAAAATTTCAGTGGTAGATGTTGAACATTAGTGAGCAAACAGCATCATAAAGACAAAGGAACGCACCAGACAGGAGGAAGACGTGAAGAAATTTAAAGCAGGATTAGGTCATAATACTTAAAGCTTTCAACATTCGATGAAACGTCAATCAAGCCACGTGGCAAAAAAAACTAACAATCCCCCTCCCTGTGCCGACGATGAAACGCGGTGGTGACAACGCCACGCTGTGAGGATGCGTTTCATCAGCATGTGTAGGGAAGCTGGCAGGACTTTTGAGACAAATGGAGCGAAATACAGGAGAATCATCAGAGGAAACCTGTGAGGAGCTGCAGATCGGAGGTTCGCCTTCCAGCTGGTTAACAAGCCTGAACATACAGCTACAACGAGCTACAGCCGAGCAGTTTAGAGAGAGAGAGAGAGAGGAAGTGGGTTAGAACGGCCGACTTAAAAAAAAAGCGACCTACGTCCAGCATCCAGAAAGACTTGGAAGACGTTTGCATACAGTCCTCCTCTGTTCAGTCTAACTGAGCTCCAGGTATTTAAGGCAGAGCTTTCAGTGTCTACAGCTGCAAAACGGGTAGAGGCGTACCTTACAAAGACTTCTGAATAAATATGTGTGTGTGTGTGTGTGAATTTGTATCGATATTTAACACAGTGAATTATGATGGTACACGCGTAGCTCCGCTGACCCCTGTTATCGCTCCTCCATCGTTCCTGTCCTCCCTCTGCTGATCCCTTCTCTCCCCCTTTCATCTCAGATCAAATAATATTTCCAGCCCAAACTCCCAACAAGCCATTCCCCCAACGGCCACGAGCGCTGCAGCTTTGAGCTTTGGAGATTTCTAATGCACTTAAATTGTCATTTGCTTGAGTCATCCTGCGAAAGTTGTATTGTGGGAGGTGAGAGGGGAGGGGAGGTGAAAGCATACAACCATTACATGATATTAACCAGTGTCCTCTTCTTCTTCTTTCTCTCTTTTTGTTCCTCTTTTTTCTTTTTCTCAAACTGTCACAGATGAACAGACCGATCCAGGTGAAGCCAGCAGACAGTGAGAGTAGAGGAGGTAGAGTATGCCCTTCCTTCCTTCCTTCCTTTTTTTATTTTATTTTCCTTCCACCCTCCCTTTCTTTTTACTCCAACCATGCTGCCTGCATACATCAGCTTCACCATTATCTGTCCCGTTGAGACGACGGCCAGCGCCTCGACGCAGGCTGACAGCGCAGCCTGGCCCCCGGACCCTCCAGCGCTCAAAACGCATTATGTAAACAAACACCCCCCAACCCCACCCCCCACTCCGGTCGGCTCAGCCTGCAGCTCCTGTCTGTCGTCATGTGCAACGTGAACAAAAGCACACGTCTTGTCATGCAGGAAAACAAAGTTGCCTCCTCTGTCAAAAACACCTGTAAAACTCAGTTTGGAACAATGTAAACCCTCTTTGACTTGTGTCACGGCAAAGAGCAGATTAAATGAGAAGTTCTGCAGGGGTAAAAAGGTGTGTGTGGGGGGGGGGGGGGGTTCACGCGGGTAGCTTTATTGACAGCCAAGATGACTTAAAGGAAATTTTCTACATCTAGACATTTGGCGACCCACTCTTGACATCAATCACAGGGCTGTGCGAGATAAGACCGAAGCCATCTTTTTGTCCAGAGTGTCTCAGACCTTCAAGTGGTTAATATAATTGGCAACAAAGTGATTTTTTTCTTTCTTTTTTTTTATCCACAAGTAAGAGGGGAGAGAAACAGCAACGGAACATGGAAGCGGCTAAATGTTGATGAGCAGCAGAAGTCTAAAGAGAGAAAGAGGTGTTACCCTGAAGTAAAAAAAAACAGAAAATAACCTTTAAAGAAAGCGAGAGAGGCTGTGCAACATCCTCTTCTATTTAGTCTGCCTGCTGCTGGTGTGTCAGTGTGTGTGTGGGGGGGGGGAGTGGAGGATGATTGATGGAGCTGGAGAAAACTGAAGCAAGCAGCGAGCGTAAGGAAACAAAGAGCGAGCGGCGGAAGACATGCATACGCGTCAGTACGGGAGGTCTATCTGCTCCCGTACGGATGTCCTTCCCTCACGTCTCTCATCTGTTCTCCACGCTGCCATGTTTCAAAGCTAAACGCCACGTCACCAGGGCACAAACGTATCCCAGAGCCGGGTGGAAAAGGGGAGCGCAGTGCCTGGCAGGGCGGTTCAGACGCATCGGATGTTTCGCGTGGTGCCGTGTTTTATCTGGTGGGTGGACACAAAGTAGTGCATGATGGTGAAGGGGAAGGAAAATAATATAAAAAAGAAGTTAATAAATAAAGTTGGTGCCTTTACTATGAAACAACTAAATAAAATGCAGTGCAGCTTACTGCGTAAATCAGAGAAAAGTAGAATCACTAATCATAAAACCATAAAATCCACAGTAAAATTATCATTAGTTGTAGTAGTAGGAGTGGTAATTGGATTTTTATGACCTTTTGAACTTTAAGTGCCTTTTGGTCAGCCTGTTGTGCTTGAAAGTGTGTGATTGATCGTTTTGACTTTGACTCTGAACTTTAATTTTACTTAAAAAAGAGACAATGTGCAATTAAATTAAGTAAATGTCGCCATGTGACGCCTGGTGCCAGATAATAACTTTTAGGCATCACATCTGCAGTCCTTTGACAGATAGATACATTTTTGTTCTGAAATAGTTTAAAGTGATGTAAAGTTTACATCACAACTATATAGTACTTTGTGTTGGTCTGTCGTAAATTAATGGCCACTTCTGCAAAGGAAAACATGTCATTGCCAGCATTCGTAACATACTTGCTGCAGTTGCAGAAAGGATTCACAATTTAGTGATTTGAAACAGGAATAATTAAAGTTCCTAATGTAGTCCAAAAATGAATGCAAATGTATTGATCAGATCAGGAATGCGGAAAAACCGGAGACGTTTAAGGAAATGACAGAAGTATAAATGTATGGAACTAAAAACTGACGAGTTTGACGGCGCCACAGAGAAGGAAAGGCTTTGTTTGCATTGAGTCGAGTGAAACTGGCTTAAATAGAGAGATATCTGTTTACTGTCTGCTCAATAATCGTGAAAGTATTTCTTCCCTCATTGTTCTCCCCAGAAAACACAAGTTTGAACTATGTTTAGCTTGGACAGAAATCAGAGCAAATCCAAATCTGTCCTGCATTGAACATAAAACACTCAGTAGAAGTTTACACATCCATCATGAGTACGGATATTATAATGTTTCGAGACATTTAATTATGCATTTGGGGTTTTTTCAGGTGGGAATATTCATGCAACAAGCAACTTCATTAAATCCCTGGATATAGGAATTGTGTGTAAAAGTTTTAAATGAATGCAAATTTTCTAAAATCCAGTTTTTAGAATTAACATACAGGCTCACACATATACATAATGCATAACCCCACTAATATTTAATATTTGGATGAATGTTATTTAGCACGTTACGGTCCAGGCTTTGTTCAGGCTGGAGATATGACCACTTTTATTATTTTTTTTTCTTTCTTTTTTTTTTTTTTAGAAAGGGTAGAGAGCTAATTTAAATAGTTTGGCTTTCTGGCCCTGACTTCGATTTTAATCATGGTCCAAAAATTATGAGTAGGACTGAGATCAGGGCTTTTGGACTGCAACAGAGAAAGCTTAATGGAAGGCTCCTTGATTAATTTTGATGCGTTTTGGATCGTTGTCAGGTCGGGAACCCCGGCTTTCAGGCCGTCTGACACCAAAACTGTCAGCTTTAGATGAGCGGAGACGCTCATGATGTTCAAGACACACCCAGGAGAAAACACGGGGACACCAGAGTCACAACCAAATGCCCACATGGGTGAACCAAATCCCTCACAAAGAAACTGGTTAGATTTCATAAAGATTGAGCTGTTTGGTTCCAGTGAGAAAAAAGTCTAAATATGAGGAGGCTAGCAGATATCATTTTGCATCAAATACAAACACGGTGGTGGCAGCATCATGCTGAGGGTCTATGTCTCTGACAGCGAAACTGATGAACGGGGTGGGTGGAATAATGAAAATAAAAGACTACCTTCAAATTATTTCACTTTATCTTGGATAAACAGCTTTGTGGTTGAAATGTGGACACAGCTCGGTGTCGCAACTTTACCGTGATCCCAAACACACACACACCCATCCAAACTGGGTCTGGACCGGATAAACCAGAACAACATTAAGCTTCTGGACTGACTCCAACTTCAGCCCCATAAAAAAATAAAAAGAATAGATCACACTTTAAAGCAAGAGAACCAATCGATTAAAAGGAGCTTCACCGATTCTGATAAGAGGAGAAGTGAAACCTTTGGCCAGAAACATGCCTGAGGCCTGCTGACGGCTGCAACACAAAGAGGTTTAGCTGTGTGACTTGCTGGGGGATATTTGTCCAAATATTTGTGTGTTGTAGTGTTTTGTAGTTCTACTCAGTCTGGGGGCTGACTGACCGTTCCTTTACGATGTTCGTTCCACCGGAGAAACACGTCCAACTGTCACGATGGCAAATCCAACTTACAACCGAAGATTAAATGTTGAAAATGAACGGAAATGTCCGCCAAGCCTTTAAAGAATATTAAATATTAACTGTGACGCGTCACAAACGTATCCAGGTTTGTTGGAAGAATTAGAATGCCGAGTGCCTAGAAAACAAATTCAAGATCGACTCTTTGTGTGCCTGAGATTATAGCTGAAGAATTGGGAAAAAAATACTATTCGAAAACTTTGTAAAACAAGGCACAGCTTATTTTAAGCTATTCCTTTGTAGGTATTTATATTTTAATATTAAATTTGTTGGGAAAGTTAAGCTTTCTAATAAAAATTTGTTTTAAAGCGAGATGTTGGAAACCTATAAAGCGTTACGATTGAAATGCTTTATTGAAACGTGAATAAAGAGGATTCTGATATCAGCCATAAAATAAGACAGTTTTTAAACATCCTCGTAAAACCTCAGTAAACCTATCAGGACGATGCACCACTGACCTGTACTCTCTGCACGTGTGTGAAAAAGTGAAAATGCGAATAATACTCAGATTTCACCTCATATTTCCCATGAAGATGCTAAGCAGTCGGACCTTCTGAGACTCGCGCGTGTGTGTTTCTACGTAGGTGTGTGTCCTCCAACTGTGATATGAGGTGCACCCTTGTAAACACTCGTCGTTCCAACCCAGCCGGTGCAAGGCCGGAGCGCAGATTAGTCTTGTTGACTCGGCAAGGACGCCCTGTTAAGCACAGGCAGAGGGGGGGAACGGACGCCGCTCTGCGCCGGCGGCGTGCGCGCGCCCTCACACTGCAGGCGCCCGCAGAGAATCCACATCTGCACACGTGTTAATTTGCAGAGTGCGTTTTTTTTTTTTTTTTTTTTTGCAGGCGATTGCTGTGCGGCTCATCGATTTCTAAACATACACATCCGTTCCCTGCAAATCCGAATGTTTATGGGATGCGAGGAAAGGAAACACGTTGACACGCTTCTTTCGTTAAATGTAAGCCAGCGCTCTAGTCCACCTTTAAATCATAGATTTGACTTGTGCTAGATTAAAAGATCACTTCCAGATCTTTTTGTATATCAAAAAATGTGATCAGTAAATCAGTCCTAAATATTATATTGTAATATTACATACAGTCATAACACAAACCATGTAATTCAAGCATCGTTTAGGGTGTAATTTTTGTTAATTTTGATGATTACAGCGATACGGAAGAAGATTTTTACTGAGACGCATGGGATAGCAGGCAGACGTCAAGACCTGCTGGGAAATGAAATCAGCATTTCACAAGGCGATATGATCAGATTTTTAATTATATTTAATTATAGTTATTAAGATATTGATTTTCTTAAAAACATACCCAACCCTGTTCTTTTCTTTAGCATCTTGCAAGTTTATCATTTTTGGTCGAATTTAAGAGACCTATAGATGACAAAGCAGGTCGTAAGTCTGCAGAAACTAGAGAATTGTCAAAAACTAATAATAGGGAAAAAAAAATGTTATTTAATACAGTATAGCTGTTAAAACTATATGATTCTGTAAAAAACCGGATATTTCCATGCAGATCAATGTACCCATGAGCTGCACTCTGGCTGGTCCTTGCCTCGAGATGACTGAACCGTAGTTTTTGATGTGCAGTTAATAACGATGCCGGCAAGCTTGTGGTTTCCACACAGAGTGAGATCCGGTGGAGCTGATCTTAGACTGCAGCTAGATTTGAGCCCTGAGGACAGGGACACCAACGCATCTGTCTTTTCTCCTGCCTGACACCTGCGACAGGTGCAATTCTTTATCTACAGGAAGTAGGATCTTCTGATTCTGAGAAAAAAAGAGGGAAAAAAAAAGTCAGATTCGTGTGGACAGGTTCCGGCCATAAAATGTAACGTGTTATTTTAGTTTCTTTCTCCCTTTTATTAAACTTTCAAAAGATCCTGTGCCGTAGCTGTTACTCGCGTATTGCAGACAGGAAATTATCTCTCAAAGCAAAAAGGTCTAATACGCGCTGTCCAACCGTCAGAAAAGAACTCTTTATCCTCCTTTGATTTCTCTTGTATGTTATTGTCGTAGCAGCATTATATGTTGTAAAATCAGGCAGGAGTGACTACCCAGATCTCAATAGTTAAAAAAAGAGCTTTTTAATGACCTACAACATTAAAGCACAGCCAGAAGTGGAAAGAGGGAAGCTTTGCACAGCCTGTTTGTGCTGTGGCATTATTACCGGCACAGAGTCCAGATGGTACAAAGCAAGGGGCTGCAGATGAAGTCCAGAACTAATTGAATAACTGCAGCATTTATTTACTCCAGCGCCACCGAACCGGCCTCTTCAGGTGTGGAAGTCGATGAACAGAAGTGAGTTTTCAACCGATGGGAACGTTTTCTCTTAGCCGTGAAGGGTTTGGACTCACTGCTAAAAAGTATTTCAACAACAACAACAAAATAAAATAAAATGCTATTGGGAACAGCTGATAACTTTTGGACTGGTTTTAAAGGGCATTTTGAACCACTTTCTTTCTTCGGTTGTTGTATACTAATAAAACGGCAAAAGGACTTTCAAGTAAACTGTAAATAGTATTTCTGAGTATCTTTCTATAAATGTTTTAAACGGCCGTTTGTTATTTACCTCACTGTTTGTTTTCAAATGGATGTTCAGCATCACTAAAATACTCCACCGCCGCCACACGTCTGTCTCGTGTTTCAGCTGTGATAAGCTGCTTTAGGTAAATTAAATAAATGTTGTTATCCCTACAAAGAACAGCCAAAACTGTTAACTATGCCAGGCCTTGTTTGGAGCAATGTAGCACAGTCCCTCAAAGAGCCCAAGACCAAAGAAAGGAGCTGAGATGAATCAATTTAAAGTTAACTTTTTTGACATGTTTGGTGTTGAAGGCTACGTTAAAAGTGAGGCTATTGTTTTTAAATAGTTGCAGATTGGCTCTCTGCACACAAATCCATCTGATAACTCCGCTCACAGTGGCATGGGAAAACACATTTTCTTTTAAAAATAACATCTCTTCTAGCCATCAAATTATTTCGGCGCCCTCCATAATTGGGGCCCGGATAAGCCTTTGCGAGACTCCATTGAGGACTACACCATCTGCATTTGTTATTCCCAGTTCTGCTCAACTAAAACAAGCTGCCACGGATTCATACGTTTTTGACACGTTGGAAAAAAAAATCCTGCAGCATGAGATTTGCAACTCTGGGACGCCAAATGTTCGGCACTGGTATGAAACGAGCAGAAAGGCTTTTCAAATGTCTCAGCAACAACCTGATAGCAAACTTGTTTTACGTCTTGGTACGCTGTGAAGTCGCTCCTTCTACACCCATAAAGATTTACTCCCACTGGGATGTTCCAACTCATGAAATTATTTCAGCTAACAATCATCTACCCAACCTGGGGTCACTCATTAACTTTTTTTTAGGCCATTACACTTTCATCTTTTGATAGTCAGGGATGAATAAAACAAGACATGGTGAAATTCTGTCTGAAATCAGTAAAATGCTGTAACTTTTACCCGTTATCCCAACATACAGGCACAAATGAACATGAACTTTAAAGATGCAACAGCGTTTGACAGTTTACCATGAAAGAGTGCGATCAAAATTTTCAAGACTACAAGCATTTTAGCTACTATATCTTGCTTTTGCTGAGTTGCGTAACGCACGGACAACAGGCGCCCTTGTGCATTACCTCCAGTATCAAAACTGATCCACGCTAAGGCTTTCGCTAAACCTGCCTTTGATTCCTTTTCTGTGTATTCCTGAGGCTTCCATCTGAAGGCACATCTGATCCTCTGATCATGACCTCCTCTCCCTTTCTTTTTAGAAGACAGAAAGCTCTTTGTGGGCATGCTTAACAAGCAGCAGTCAGAAGACGACGTGCGGCGCCTCTTTGAGTCCTTCGGCAGCATCGAGGAGTGCACCATCCTCCGAGGTCCCGACGGAAACAGCAAAGGTAGACTTTGTGACAGTGGCAGCTTTTCTTTTCTTACCTCTCTGACACAAGCAAGCTGATGACCATGAATAGAAATGCAATACAGAACAACCGTTTCATTCTGCAAATTTGAACATGAGACGAACCCGAACGAAGGAGGGAAAGTTTACTAAACTTCCTCATTTAACCTCAAGTTTCATGTCCTGGTACATAAAAAATGAAAGAAAAAAAAAAAAAGGATTGTTTTAAAATGCTCTCGGGATGCTTCACAGGTTCACTGGGTAAAGTTCAGCAGCCAATCAATGAGGTTCAGTGATAACTAAGCTTGATAATTGCAGTGTGCTTGATCATTCCGAGTCCTGCATGAAGCTCCATTAAGGAGGCTCCGTCAGCTCGCTTACTCAGCTGGATTTGCCCGATAATTACTGCGAACGTGACCATTCAGATTCATCAGTGACACTTGTCGGTGTGAAGCAGTGTCAGGACGCTGTGGATCGCAGGCTCGGTAATGGTGCCAGAGCGGCTCGTTTTGTCGACCATCCAGTAGAGTAACAAAATGCTAGGAACTGGACTCCTACTCAGTTTTGTGCGTGTGTGTGTAGTGTTGTTCTAGAAATGCTGTTGCTTTTGTTCTCACCTTACTCACTTTTTCCTACTCAAATTTTTCCTCAGGTTGTGCGTTTGTAAAATACTCGTCTCATGCTGAAGCTCAGGCAGCCATCGGTGCACTACACGGCAGCCAGACGATGCCTGTGAGTATCCTGTGGCTGTGGAGAGAGAGAGAGAAAGAAAGCGATGAGTCACATAGATAAAACAGTTAAAGAGCACTTGATTGCCTTTTTAAAGTTTCAAACTTTATTATCCCCATGGAGGGGATTTGTCCTTTGGATGCAACCCATCCTAAATTTTTCAGTGGAGTGAGCACCAACTGTAGCTCTGAGGCCGCTGCCTTGGCAGGAAACAAAGAAGCACATGTGTGTGCAGCATGGGTGTGCAAGTACAAATGAAAGCTTATGTCCTCTGTCAATCGAACCTCACTAACTTGTCCTGCCGGGTGTGTGTGTGTCTGTGTGCGTGTGTGTGCGTGGGTGTGGGTGGGCGTACAGGGTGCCTCGTCCAGTCTGGTGGTAAAGTTCGCTGACACGGATAAGGAGCGCACCATCCGCCGCATGCAGCAGATGGCTGGTCAGATGGGCATCTTCAACCCCATGGCCCTGCAGTTTGGAGCCTACGGAGCCTACGCTCAGGCAAGAGCCACATAGATACCTTTTTGTTTTTTTGTTTTTTCCATCGAGAGATATTTATGGCAAATAGTGTGTTAAACGCAAATTGTGGTTATGCTGTTCCCCCTTGAACCGGTTCACATTTGTCTTGTTGCAACCCACAACCTTTAAAGCTGCAATTTTTATAGAAAAAAGTTGTTTTTTTTTGTTAAATTGTGACAGTAATCTGTGAAACGATTGGTCTCCTCCACTTCCTCCCTCTGCCGCTATTGCTGTCTGAAGAGATGCACCGCTTCCACACAAAAACAATCAACCAGAGTGTGTTAGTGCTGTCAATCATCCTCTTATACATGCTGCTAAATGTACTAATAACTTAAGGTTAAAAGAAAACTGTTCATCTACTGTCATTGGTGCTAACTAGACTTTGCCCTGCTGTCTTGAAGAAGTTGCAGAAACGATGGGGGGTGAGCAGCGCATACATAAGCATGATTGACAGCAATAACAGCCCTCCTCCACACTCTGGTTGTTTCTAGTGTGCGCTGGGAGAAGGCAGAGGACTTTGCTCTTTTCACAGATTATCTGTTTACCATAGCATACTGTCATTTCACAACATAGTGAGTTTCAACAAATTAGTAACAAAAAATATATATTTTTAGAAGTTACATACTTTAACCGTAATGTACATTATTTGGATTTCAGATGCCATACTGAGGAAAATAACAATTACACAAAAAAGCATCAAGAAATCGAAACTAGAAGTTCAGAGATGTTTTATTTCCACCTTCCTGAGTCGATATTTTGTAGAACCGCCTTTCGTTGCAAACACAGCCGCGAGTCTATTGAGGGATATTTCTACCAGATCCATCCGGTCCAGCATCTGAACTTGAATTCTCAGTTAGATTCAGGTCTGGAGCTTGACGGGGAATGCATTTTGGTCTAACCAGCTTCACTGCAGCTCTAGTTGTAAGCTTGGGGTTGTTGTTGTCCTGTTGGAAAGTAAATCTCCACCCCAACCTCAAGTCTTTTTCAGCCTCTAACAAGTTTTCTTTTGACTGTATTTAGCATCTCTGACCAGCTTCCTACTGTAATGGTACAGTCATCTGACCAGTGAGCTCTCTGCCACATGCTTTGTGTGTTTCATATGTGCCCTGTGGCAAACTGTGATCAGGATGTCTTGTGACTTCCGTTCTTGACACTCTTCTATAAAGTCCAGATCTGTGGACAGACGTATTTCATTCCTATTTAGGTCGTGCTCCATTTTATTTTGTGGCGTCAGAGTAAAGAGGCTGAGCAGGAAAGCTTTCGACATGTTAACTCGTAAAAAATTTTGCTGGCATGGTGTCGTTTTCCCTCCGCTTCACGATGAATCGCCCTTCGGTGAAAGTCTCTGTAACACTAATAAAACATGTCGAATATGAGGTTTTGAACATGGCAGAACGTGGCAAAAGTTCAAGGGCTGCGTATGCAGCTCCGAAAGGCTCCATAAATACCAAATAATGTCCGAAGAGGAAATGGAGGTCATGTCAGATTTTCGCGTTAGTCTTAAAAATCAGAAGCTCGGTTTGGGGAATAGATATTCTGTAAGAATCAATACCCGGTTTCTACCTAATAGCCTCTTTTTCTTGTCTCTGCGCTGTACCTCATTTCACTTTATAGCCCTACTTCTTCCTTTTATCTGCCTTTCTCATCTCAGTGACCTCACAGACAGTGGCATTCCTTTTATTACTCTCTGCTCTGCTTTCTAATCCCATCTCCTCCCCATCCTCCTCCTTCTCCTCCTGCGCCTGCAGGTGCAGCAGCAGGCGGCGTTGATGGCGTCTGTAGGACAGGGGGGCTACCTCAGTCCTATGGCGGCCTTCGCAGCAGCCCAGATGCAGCACATGGCCACCATCAATGGCCTCCCCGGAGCACCGCTGACCCCCACGTCAGGTAACAGCGCCGAGGTCAAGGGTTAAAAGTCTGTGGGGGGAATAGCTAGCATGGAGGTAGCATTCTTGATTCTAACAAAATAGAAGAATTTCAGTGGACTTTTTTTATTTTATTTTTTTTATATAGGTTAGGTGAAACTGGTCATCGGCGGTTCGTTCCCGATGAACATTCGCTTCAAAAGCAAGCCAAGTATTAAGAAAAGAAAGAACTTCCACAAAGAGTAGCAACATTATTAGCACCAAGCAAGTCTCTATGACAACGGTTTATTTCAAGTCTTGTTAGAGGTGTCAATAATAACCGTTGGTGCCGTTGCTGAAGGTGAAAATAGATCCACTGCGATTGGCTCAGAATGCATTAAAGCAAATGGATCAAATTCCAAGAATCCAACTGCGGCTGGGAAGATGCCCAACACCTTTTTTTTTTTTTTTCTCTCTGCACTGCAGGATTAGCTCAGCAACTCAGGTCTAATGGCTGTTGTGTAACCCTGAGGGTCACACGGGGCCAAGGAATCAGCCCTGACATTTAGCGTCTTCACCGGTCCACTGGACCAACCCCTCTGACATTTTCGTGACTCGGTAGTCGGTCGAAACCGAACTTTCCCATCATGTCTTCAGGAAGAGATAAAAGGAAAAAAAAAAAAAAAAAGCAATATTTGTCAATGTTTCTGTTATTGCAGGTGGCAGCACTCCCCGGGCATTAGCGCCCCCACAGTGACCAGCATCCCTCCCCCATTAGCGTTAATGGTTTTGCTGGCATGCCGCCGCCCCAGGCGAACGGGCAGCCGCCAGCAGAGGCTGTCTTCACCAACGGGATCCACCATTACCCGGGTAAGGTTTGATCGTCTGCGGAGCATCCATCAAGAAGTCCCAGAAACAGCAGCTAACTTTATTAGCACCTAAATACTGTTGTTGTTTTTTTTGTTTTCTTTATGTTCTATTTGCTGAACTTCAAGATAGCAAAACTTTATAGACACAGACCAGTTAGAGGCATGGCTCCAGATTGCATATCTTACCAGCTCTAAAGCAGGTTGTTAAGGGGAAATAAATGGCGTGGAGGTGAGAGCCTCTCCACCGTCCTGACGGTGCGAGTGTGAGCTTGTGTGGTGAGCCGTGGCTCGTGCATTTTTGTGGTTTGTTTTGTTTTGTTTTTTTGAGGGGATGGACGAAGAAAACTATCTGCTTTTTCCCTTTTACGCTCTTGTCTCCGCAGTGTTGCAGGAGGTGGTTTTTAGGGAGGACTCAGAGAAAAACGGCTTGGGCGTGGCTCCGCGGAGTTGTTTTGGGGTTCAGGGTGGCTGCTTCCTCTCCTCTCTCTCTGAAGGTAGCGCTCCTCTCCCACCCACCCTCACTCTCATCTCTCACCAGGCTTGAAACGGTCAGGAAGATCAGAACATTAAATATTTTGTGGGGGGGTTTTTTGGCTGTTGTGACATTTCTGGAGGAACCTGGGAGGGATTATAATCTCTGAAGATAAACAAAAATTCCTTTTTTTATTTTGCAGAAAATGTCTCGGGGCTTGTATATTGTATATGTGTCCTCTAAATAAATCTCATTATTAACTAAAAACACCCTAGTTTGTTTTGTAAAACTTACATAAAGTAACATTCCAAAAGTATCAACAAATCCCGCCTGTGTGAAATTTAACGTGAGGATAAAAGCATTTGTTCTACGAAGGCACCCGAGAACATCAGGAAACAAACCGCGCCTAGAAGACCAAAGAACTTGTCGGGAAGATAAAGACCGCTTCATCCATCTTCTAAAAATAAAGACCAAGGCTGACGTAGAGAGACAGACGGGGCAGGAAGGGCATTGATCTGAAAAGCAGCCTGCAGGCCGCTGGTAGCTCTGGGGGAGCTGCAGGGATTCACAGCCGAGACGGCAGAATATGTTCGCAGGACATCGTTCAGACAAGGGCTCCACAAATATGACCTTTATGAAAGAATTACAAAAATACTTTGTTTGAATCTTTTTAATGTTTGTAGAACATTAACAAAACATATGCAACATGTCAACTTCCCTTCCTGACCCACACCAAAAGTACAAAAATAAATACAATTCAGGAGAGCAAAATGACACAAAGGCAGTTCATGAAAACGTAGAAACCTTTTAACATGACTATACAGAATCTAATTTGTCGCTAACATGGCGTCTACGTAGGTCACCATAGTGACTCACCACACTAGATCTCTAGCAACTCTTGTTGAATGTGTAGAAAACCTTGAATTGCTGCTCACAGATAAAACTTTGTCTAATCAGACTGAGCTGAAGAAGCAACAGGGAAAGGTTTCAGTCTTCGTCCGTCTCCCTGGAGACCCAGCAGCCAGACACAAACTATATTTCCAGACTTTTACTTGTACAAAAAAATCCCTTTCCTTCCAATTTAAAGCAATTCACCACTTTATGTTGGTCTATCAAATGAAAGATTGCAATAAAAGGCAATATAAATGAGCAAAGTTTCAAGGTGTACTTCTGCGAGGTGCCGTATCAGGGAATGACAAAATATCCTCTAAGATTTGCATTAAATGACATTTTGAAAGTCGAATGTTTCCTAAGTTTAGACAAGCGGAAACTTCCAGTGAGACACGTCTGCGCTCGACGGACTCGAGAAAGGCAAGAGTGTGATCTCGCCCTTTTCGCAAACCATGACCTGAAAGTAACCTTTGCCTTTGCCCCCCCACCGCCCCACACCATCCCCGAGCAAAATAGCGCCTTCCAGGTTGGAAGAGAAAGCTACAATATGATTTCACACTCTGTAACTTTTATAGAGCTCTATTTTAGCCCTTACCTCTCCTCTTTCCTCCAGGCCATCTGTGACTGTGTGTCAGTGTTGCTGTCGGTTCACAGTGTGTTCAATAGTTTCTCGGCTGTTTCGAGTGACGTTGGGTCTATGGGTGTGTGTGTGTGTGTGTGTGTGTGTGTGTGTGTGTGTGTGTGTGTGTGTGTGTGTGTGTGTGTGTGTGTGTGTGGTGTGGTGTGTGTGTGTGTGTGTGTGTGTGTGTGTGTGTGTGGTGTGTGTGTGCACGCGCTACCTGTGGAGACAGACGGGGTTAGAAAAACACGTGCGCGCGCGTGCGCAGGTACAAGCCCGGACGTACGCCGCCAACTCGTGGCAACAGATGCGTCCGCCGCTGTGCGTTTAGCTCCCTGCGGAATGAAAACCGTTTTGTAGGATGTGGATTTGCATGACAAGGAGTTTTTGTTTGTTTATATTTTTTTTCTTCCTGTGGTGGTGGTGGTGTGTTTTTGTCTCTACACTCCCTCAAAGTTGTACTTGTTTTCAAGAACAGCAAACTAGAGCTACTTTGAAGATGCTTCAGCAGGAGCATGAAGTGAAAAGTTTTGGACACACTGAAGGAAAAGCGAGCTGCCTCTAACCTCCCTGTCTGTTCTCCTTCTCCTTCGTTCCCCTTGTTATCTTTTCCTCCTTGCCCTCTCTTCCATCTACATTCTCCATCCGTCTCCCGTCTCAACTCTCTCCTCCTCCTCCTCTCTTTTTCCCGCTGAAGCAGCTCAGAGTCCCACTGCGGCCGACCCTCTCCAGCAGGCTTACACAGGAGTCCAGCAGTACGCAGGTCTGTCCGTCACTCTGTCCCTCCGCAGCTCATCCGTGTGTCTGTCTTGAGTTGCACGGGTGGCTGCGAGTTTGCATCCTTTAAAAAATGAAAATAAAAAAAAAAAAATGAAAGGAGTGCAAAGATAAGCACTCCTGTTTTCAAATTAGGTATTTTGATCATGTAGCGCTCCGTCTTTTCGGTCCAACTGGATCAGTTTATTCTCTCCCGGCGGTGTTTGTGCAACACGTAGACTCCATTGTGTACGCTATCTGATCGATTGCTTGCTGTGCTCCTGCATATATCACATTGTTTGTATGTATTCAAGTGTGCGCTGTATTCATGACTGTTATCTGATGCGGTGTGGTGTGTGTGTGTGTGTGTGTGTGTGTGTGTGTGTGTGTGTGTGTGTGTTGTGTGTGTGTGGTGGGTCTCAGCAGCCTACCCGCCGCTTACGGTCAGATCAGCCAAGCCTTCCCCCATCCTCCACCCATCATTCCACAGCAGCAACGAGAAGGTAACACACACACACACACACACAGAGAGAGAGAGACAGTACTGCAAATATTTCATTTTGCTTATGCTTTTCTTTCAAGCTTTTACTGCATTTTTCTTCTTTGTGTCTGAGTGGCTCAGGCAGCTATTCAACACAACAGCGTGCTATTTCAAATCAGATCAACCTAGGCGGATCTAAATGCCTCAATTTTGTTCTCCGTAATTTATGACAAATAATTTTGAAAAGATGAAAGGTCTTTAAAAGTGAATTTCGAATCAAAGTAACAGGATAAAAAAAAAAAAAAACGAAGTATCTCCAACTTTGCTGTAAACCTGCTCACATAAACTTGATGACCCCGAGGAGCAGCAGGTTCATGTCTGGGGCATCACTGCCCTCTGGTGGAGAAGATAAAAAGCGCTCCAACAGAGTCCGAGGGTTTTAGGCTTTTACTGGTGATTTGGTAAAGGAAAAACTAAAAAGATAGAGAGGGGTGAACATGTTTAAAATTACTGTCGACTAACCAGAAAACACTCAGATACAAGAATACGAGGCGAGGAAGCTGTTTACTACAATTTTAGTCAGACGGCTCTGTTAATCTCAAAGGAAAGTTATAGTCTTACAGTCTCTTGGTTGAAGAATCGACACTGGGTCATTGCATATGTAATTTGCATAAAGTGGGACCGCTGTGAAACAAAGTATCTCAAAGCGGTTACCATGGAGAATCTGTGAGACTGTGACTGTTTCGAGATGTTGAAGTTCCTGGTGTTATGAACTCTTGAAATACTATGAAGCTTTAAAGGGAAAAAACAGTCAAAGGAAGAGTTCACTAGACAATAAGTCAAGCTTCCATGGCTCGCTCTCTCTCGAGACCTGAATCCTGCTGAAAATGTGAGAAACAGGCAAAAAAGAGATTCTGTGAAAATATTTTACTATTTAAACAAAATTCCATATAAAATTAGAGATTTTCTGAATGATTATACTGAAAAAAAACAGGAGTTTTGACAAATCTTTTAACTGAATCTTCTCTCATGGTTAGTTTTTCTTTTTTTACTTTTACCTTTTTCTCACCCTCCATCTCTCTTTCTCTTCTCCCATCTCTCCCCTTTTTTTGTGTGTGTGTGTGTCTCCTTTTCGCTGTTCCCATGCAGGACCAGAGGGGTGCAACCTGTTCATCTACCACCTCCCTCAAGAGTTTGGGGATGGAGAGCTGATGCAGATGTTCCTGCCTTTCGGTAATGTCATCTCCTCCAAAGTGTTTGTGGATCGGGCGACAAACCAAAGTAAATGCTTTGGTGGGTAAAAATGAACAGAATTAAAAAATATTGGTTACTGTTTTCTATTTATTTATTTTTTTCATTTTCACTGAATGCATGAGACAATTTTTCCCCTTTCCATTTTAAATTAAAGCAGAACACTTTGCTACAGTGCAGAAATGCATGCATTCAAAAATGATTTTCCCTCTTTATTCCTATTAACGCCGTTTTACTCCGAAGCTCAACTTGTTTTCATTTCTGCCTTCATATGACTTAATTCCTTTATTCCTGTGACTTTTCTTTTTTACAAATATGTGATATTGGACTGAACTGCTGCTGTGGCGTTGCCTCTGACAACGATGAGCTCAGAGTGATGGGGAGCGTTTGATGTTGAGTCCATCAGCTGTAACCAATTAGCAAATTAGCTCCCTCATTAATATGACAACATGAATGTGCTTACTAGAGGAAGGAGTTTCTATGAAACCTTCCCGTTTGATTGATAGCTGTTGCGAAGCTACCGTCTCTGCGCTGTAAAAAGTATTCACACCCCTTGACCTTTTGTCACATTTCCTCATTTTACTGAGGATTGTACAAAATCACTGCAAAGCTGTACATACGTGTTAGAAAGTAAATACTTTTTTTTTTTATTTCAGCATTGCTCAGCTCTTACATGTGAACATGCTGCTTCAGGTCTAGCTACAGATTCTCTGCCGGGTCTGGAGTAGGACTTTGATGAGGCCGTCCTGACACATTAACGTTCTTTAAGCGAAGCCGTCCCTCCGTGGCGCCGGCTGCGTTTTCCAGGCTGCTGCTTTGCTTGGAAAGTAAATCCGGTATCTGCTCCAATCTCACTTCCTTTGGAGCCTCTTTTTTTTTCCAGTGTTGCCATGTGTTGTGCTCCATCCATCTTCCCATTAATGCTGACAAACATCACATTCCTGCTGCTAAAAACAAAAAAAAAAACAAGCGCCCGTCCCATGGAGGTGGTGCCACGCTACGTCCACGTGTTGCAGTGGGGATGATGTGTTCAGGGTGAACCAGTGTTAATTTCAACATCATAGTGTTTTGTTTGTAAGTGAAAAACATTCATTTTGGGGGTTTTTTTCCTGGCCATTACATTTCAGACTTTAATTGGGGCTTCTAACATTCTTTATTTCCAACAACGGCTTTCTTCTTAATACTTTTCCAAAAAGACCAGATCGTTGTAGTACACAGCTGGTATTTCTGATCTCTGCAGATCCTCCAGGGTTAGCGTAAATCATTTTGCCAACCCTAACCCTTACTCCCCCTACCCAGACTATCTGTTAAGGTTTTACACTTGTGCCACACTCCTTCCAGTTATTTTCAGATGATGGATTGAACAGATGTCCAAAGCTCGGTAATTTCTGTTATAATCTCACCCTGATTTAAACATCTCCACAACCTTAATATCATAGGGTGATATTTGTTCACTTTATGTCCTCTAACAAACTTCTGAAGCCTTCACAGAAAACACTGGATTAAGAACGGGGATTAAACCAAACACACACGGACTCTGTTTACTAATCGGGTGCAATTTATTGTGCACTTGATTTTAATTAGGAGTGTCGGTGTAAAGGGGCAAATCCAGTCCAAACCGTTCAAGGGGTGTAAGCACTTTTGCAAGGCATTGCTTTATTTTTTACTTTTCCTATATGACTGTATTTCATACATTGGTGACTAACTGATGAGCAGGATTGTGTTGCTATATCATACTTTTTCTATGCTATTTGGTTGGAGGCTTCATATAATATCTTACTGCACTGTTAGTATTTTTTTTGTCTTAGTATCATTAATCTGCAAAAGTTTTTTAAAGAACTTCATTGTTGCCTTAAGTTTTATGCTTTGTCACACTATGAACATCCAAAATCAAGGATGCGTCTCTTTTTCAGGATCACAACTCCTACTTGAAAAGCCACGTCTTTAACCACTTCTTAACTCTTACTCTGTGTTGCCTCATGAACCCAAACTCTTCCTGCACCTTCTCCTGACGATGTTGTGTCCTCCTCCTCTTCCTTCTCCCCTCAGGGTTTGTGAGCTTCGACAACCCGGGTAGTGCCCAGGCTGCCATCCAGTCCATGAACGGCTTCCAGATTGGCATGAAGAGACTGAAGGTCCAGCTCAAGAGGCCAAAGGACGCCAACCGCCCCTACTAGCCCCTTATCCCCTGCCCCAGCCGGCTGCCGCCACCGTGGCAGGAGGGGCAGCTGCCGTCAACAGGAAGAGACAGGTCAGGTGTCACTTGAGCCGAGTAGCCGAACCGAAGCGTGGGCGGCCGCTGCAGTATTAAACTGGCAAACGCTCGGATGGCGAGTCCATTTATGGCGCCGCCTGATGTTTTTCCATAACCTTTTATGTAAGTCATAAAACACTCTCAGGCACCTAATAACAGCTTGATCATCTGTAAAACGCTTGTAATGATTAGTGAAGTCTTACTCCAGCGCAGACAGTTTAAGAATATATTTGGTAAAGGTTATGCTAATGTGGCTCGTCCAGAACTTGGCAGGGAGTACGAGTGAGAAAATGATTTTGAAAGCGGAGAGTATTTAAAAAAAAAAAAGTGAAGTCTTTTCGCTAATATATGAATTTAAAATCGGTAAAAATGGAAGATTAGCGTTCTCTTTATTTCTGTAATATAAAGATCCATGCCCCCTGGAAAAGGTGTCTGATATAACATTTGGGGTCTTTTTTTCTTTTTAATGTCAGTCAAACACAAACAAAGCTGTAGAGGCATTTCCTTTACACGCTGCCTCCTCTGTTTGCAGAACATCTTTGCAGTAAGTGACCCCGCATGTTACCCTGTAGGTAAAAGATAATTGGTAAATTGTTCGGCGTGTTGTGCTGAGAAGGAAACGGTTCCGAAGGGGTGAGGGGAGGCATTTATTACCCCTCAGGCGAGTAATTGTGCCGTTCCTCTTTGTCTCCCCCCTTCATCTGTGTGATGGAGGGTTCGGGCTGCGTCGTTCATCCACCGCTGATGACTTCATTCAAGGGCAACTTATCACCCACTCACAAGCCAGCTGAACCATACCTCACAGTGTCCTGGGGCAAATCACTGGCAAAATATTGCATTCTCATACGAGTTTGTCAAAGCAAGCACAGGGGCGCAGGTTTTATGGCTTTTTTTCTACTCTTTTTACATATCTAAATATTTGATTTCTTTTTCTACAGACTCCAAATAGAGGAAGCGCACTTCCTCTATTTCCCTGGTCACAGTGATGTGACAGACTGGTATTTTTGGGCCTTTGATTGTTTACAGCTTTGCTAATGTCTTCTCAAAGCCCTTAATTCATGTTGATTTCCGGCCTTGGACACTGAAACACTTAATCTGTCCAAAAGACAGAAAGCATTTCTTCACTCAGATGCAACTTTTGAAAATCAAATGTGTTCCAGGAAACCTTTTCTTTACGACAGAAGAAGCTTTGTTCTGCCGGCAGCTCTGCTAAACTAACCAACCGCTTCAGTCTTTTTCCAACTCCGATGTCGTGGAGTTTAACTTTTAACATGCTAGCAGAAACGTTGCACAGTTTGAGATGGAGCTTTTGGGGTTTTTTGAAATTTCTCCGACCAGTGCAAGGCTGAACATTGTGACTTGGGGTGACTCTTGGTAAGATTGCTAGCTGTCTTAAATATTTATAGTTGTGAATAATTTTTCATATTGTAACATAGAATGATGTTTGGAAATCAGCCTTTAAACTCTTCCCAGAGTAATCGGCAGTAACAAATGCAACAAATGGCTGGAGTCTTTCCTCCTTGGCGTTACACTAAACCTCACCGGTTTCCTCCTGACCAGCCGACTGACACAACTCCTGGTTTTATAGAGGTGGTCAAACTTGACGGTGACCAGCCAATCATCAGTGTGCATTACAGGCCTTGTTATGTCGTTTTAAATCTGTAGGGCAACTTTTTAGTGAAAAGAGTGACAGATTTTCTACGTCGTCGTTGACAAAACCATTTCTTTTGTGTTTTGCAGGATTTGTTGAGCTGAATAATATGTTGACCACTTGCTACCCACCACTGAGAGCAAACTCAGCTTCTGGACCACAAAGTCTGCTTCAGAAAAAGAGAGAAGAGAGTGGGAGCATTGACTCGGTCCAGGACACCTCCCTTTGGATGTACTTAAAACTTTTGAACTGAGAGAGCGTTTTCTGGTTAGCACCAGGACTTCTTTTTCTCCTGCACACATATATACACCTCCTCCACCTAAAAAAAAGAAAAAAAAAAAAACCTGCTTGAATGACAGCTACCTTTTTCTGGACCACAGACACTCTTACTTGAACGCCAAAATGGGGGGGGGGGGGGGGGGAAGTAAAAGATCCTCCATAAAATCTACTGATAATGACCAACTCCACTAAACTCTCCAAGGGGATATGGACACCAAAAGTCCAACAGGAAAAACAAACTTCTTAAAAACTGAACAGTGGATTGCCGTAGGAGATCCTTCTGAGAGAGACGGTTTCGGGGGTGTGGTGTTTTTTTTTTTTTTTTTTTTTTTTGGGGGGGGGGGTCTTTTTTTTTTTTTGGACAGCTGACTTTTGAAGGCCAATTTCTAAGACTTCAAGCCACCAGGTGCAACTTGAGAGAGAAAGAGAGCCGCGGTAGGGAATGTGACATTTTCGGGACACAGATTTCGGGATGGCCATCTTCAGCTCGGAGTGCCTGTCCGTTTCCAGGGAACACCGTTTGCCGAGGAGAGCCGCAGCAACGGATTCCAGGGAGTCTTATCCATCATTCCTTAGTTGTTTTAGGGACCAAAAGACCAAACGTTTTTATCGCTGAGGACTTGTAGCGCTAATATACTCGGACCACCGCATCTCCTTTCGGTCAGCGTCGCCTGCCCGGAGAGTTGCACTTACAGCAAGTGTACATTTCGAATATATACAAAAAAACCTGTATATATACATATATATATTGCTGATATGCTTTTTTTGAATACAGGCAGAACTATTTTAGACGACCAAAAGGGGGGTCTCTCACTTCGCTAGTTTACAATTACGCAAAATGTTTATTTTTGTTCCCCTTTTCGTTTTTTCGTCTCGGGAGGGATGGCAAGTGCATGGGAGGGGCTGCTCCGTATCACAGCCTTATCTTTTTTAAAATCGACATCCTAACCTCACAGATAAAATAACATCCGAAACGTTTGAAATATACAAACTTGTTTATATTTGCAGTACATATATATGTATAACGAGCATTCAAGCAAATGTATTCATATATATACGGTATATATGGATAATAGATATTAATCACAAATATATGTATTTATATGCACATATTTTACATATGTGCGACTGTACATAGAGCGGCTACTGACTACATTGAGCTGTATTTTTTGGTTTGTCTTTTTTTGTAGATTTTAGAAGGAGTTCGAAGCTTTGCTCTGCTTGGGAAGAGAACCACACGTCTGGCAGCTCCCCAAACACTGCAGGCATTCCTGTCTCTGATAACCTATATGCTGACACACGACATGTTGCTAAAAAAAAAAGAAAAAGAAGAAAGATCAGCACGTGTGAGGAAACGTATCTTCTGTAAATATTATCTGAAAAATGCAAAAAGCCACCTCTCAGTAGCAGGCTTTAAGGGAATCGGGCTAAAGAGGATTTTCTTTAGAGGAAAAGGACAATTATCTTCGACTCTATTCCAAAACATATCATGTGAGCTCACACACACACACGCATACACAAACTTCTCTTTGAAACTTGAACCAAAATGAATAGTCTCACAACCCTTGCTCTCTTTTTGCATTCAGTAAAGTGCATGTAGCGTATGGGCTGTCACCGCGTCGAGGTGTGCCTTGTCACCTGCAGAATCTGCCATTCAGCACTGTGCTCCCACAATGAAGAAAAAAAAAAAAGACAGACGCAAAGAAACCCGAACATACACTTCTGCAAGCAGCCAATGCGCTATTATGATGTCAAAAAAAAAAAAACTTTAAAAACCCATGCGGATCCATATCCTTTCTCAGCCATGTGCAGAGCTTTAGCGCACGTCAAACGGAGCAAATCGTCCCGTCACTGCTGGGTCCGCCGGTCTTTGGAAAGAAAACAACACAAAAAAACACGCATTCAGAGCTTAAAGGAGACACACTCTATGAAACGTGGGCATTAGGTGACCTGTCGGCACGTAAACTATCAAAGCAGCGTGCGGGGCTCCTGTAAACTACCTTCCTGCCTCTAGTCGAAGCTGGAGCAAATGAGGCCGAATGAGGGAAGTGACCGAGCGGTATTTACAGCTATGACGTTATTGTAATGTTGGTTGGGAATGTGGTAGTATGACAGCTTGTGAGAAAAAATCTGCTGGTGACACGAAGCATTTATTTTAAAGATACGTCAGTTCGCCTTATCAACTTCCAATGAATACAGAAACACAGCGTCAGCCCTCAATGACGGAAAGCCCTGGCAAAGATGTGTACACAGAGCCTTAAAATAAATGGTCGTTACGGAGACATGTGAGATCCCACATTCTCTGCTGTAATTGTCCAACAGTAAACTTTTGAGACTTTTTTTTTATGCGTTTCCTCCCTAGCCATGCTGCTTATTGTGCATGTTGGCAAGTTGCAGGTGCATTGCACCAGATTATAATGTCTTTGAAAAGTTCATATTTGGTTCAAAAAGTCAACCTGGCAGATTGTCTGAACACAGAATGATATTTCAGGGATTAATTTAGCTAACTGTGTCCAACAGCAACTGAAACCCTAAAATTGTTGTGTTTCTTTTCAGAAACTTAAAACGACAAGAAAACTGCTTTGAAATTTTGAAGTTTATGCTATGGCCTGTGAAATCATGGAGTAGACTGCAGACCACTTCATTGTTGGACCTATTTAAAACACAAATAAAACAGGATTAGAATACAAACAGAGTAATGCAAACCAACATCAAAAAAATTAAAGTTTACAAATGTATGAGTTTTTTTTGGGGGGGGGAGGGAGGGGGGAGTATGGTGGCGCAGTTGGTAGAGCTGTTGCCTTGCAGCAAGAAGGCCCTGGGTTTGACTCCTGGCTCCGGCCCCTCTGCATGCTCTCCCTGCACATGCGTGGGTTCTCTCCAGGTACTCCGGTTTCCTCCCATAGTCCAAAAACATGACTGTTAGGTTAATTGGTCTGTCTAAATTGGCCTAGGTGTGAGTGTGTGTGTGCATGGTTGTTTGTCCTGTGTGTCTCTGTGTTGCCCTGCGACAAAACGAATTAGTGAAACAAATGAATTTTTCACCGATATTCTAATTTACTGTGATGCACCTGTTCGGCCTTCTAGGTCATACCTCCAGTCGTAAAGTTTACGTTTAAAACTTAACTACTTTTCTTGTAGATATGTGCATGTGCACGTTTAAGTGGGCAGATTTCTTTTTTTCTTTGTGGATATTTCCCAAGTTATGAAGACGAACAGACATCTCCCCTTCTTGAATGACACATTTTCTTGTATCTGTCCCATTCTGAAGCGTTTATAAGAGAAACAGACCATCTCACACATTCTTCCCACCCCAAGAGAAGCTCTGGATTTAAAGCAATTACATTTACATTTGCAGGGATCATAAAGGGTGTTAATAATTATGTCACTTTATTTTCCCCTTAGGAAATAAATGTACTCAAATTATAGATTTATTTTTTTCCTGAAATTTTCAGTTAGATTATAGTACTGCGAAAGACAAAAAATATATATTTTATTGCTTTTTACACATCTTTACCAGGGCTAGCAGTTGGGCTTGAAGGACCGGTGCTGGTCTTGTAAATCCGTACCGAATCTGCAAAATGAAGTAAATCCTTCCACTCAGTGCAGCTGCTATTTCACTTCATGGTCCTTCAGCATAAAGTTTCCTACAGCATCTTACAGAAAAATGTAAAATGTTTAAAGCATTTTACAGAAAAATGCTGTAAATACCTACTATACACTTCCAAAAGGTCAACAGACGTGGATTTATTGGACTCCCCTCAACGCGTATCGAGCTGGTGGAGAATACTTAATGAATATTTATAGATATGCATATTTATAAGGCTACATGACACTTTTGGAAGACGACGCTTCCCGTTAGGTGTCATTACTAGTTTTGGTATGAACTGTTCACTATGCCGATGTCCCGGCGTTTGCGTATAGCGTTTTTTTTTTATTATTATTATTAGCCGTTTGAATAATTTGACATTTACCTTTAAAATCCAGCGAGGGTTAAAAAAAACTTGCACCACACATTCTGGGTTACTTCCTCTTTATCTTTTCTTTCGCACGTACTGGTAATTTACTGCGCGTGCCATTCAGAGGAACCCGGATGACCAACACGATTGGGTGCATCGGAATAAACCGTCTCCAACGATAGCATCGTCGGCCGCCGCGTTGTGTCCCTTTTCGACTGTCCCACTGCTGCACCGAGAAAACTTCACAAAAACACAGAGACAGACGCGTTCACGGAGGAATCCTCCACGTCTTTTTCAACCCGTGCTTTCACGTTGAGGGACGTAGGAAGAGACGAAGCAGTCACGTGACGCATTCGTCATCTTCATTTGCTCTGAATCAAAGCTGCAAGTTTACAGGTTGGGAAAAGAAAAAATAAAACAACCTTGGTTCAGCAACAAGAAACAGAGCAGAAGTTTGAATATAAATATATATAAATATATACATAAACTGATGAATATACTGTAAATTATTTCTTTTTTTGCTCTGTTTTCTTCTGTACATAGGTTTGCATATTTTATAGGACTTTTACTTCTATCTACAAGGACTGGATAAAGTACTTTAAATACTTTAAATAAATATATATAAATATAAATATATGAATGAAAACAAGATGATGTTCATTAAAACCAGGTACAAAAAGAAAAGGTTAAAAAAAAAAAACAGTTGCTAGGTTATGGTGAAAACTGTAGGACTTGACCAAGGCATTTATCCAGAATACAGTCAGGGAGAGCATTGACCTCAGTTAGAGCTTAGACACACATTGACCTATTTTATAAAAAACAAAACATTTAAAAAACTTCAGTGAGTTCTCTTCATTTATTCGTTTAGATATTTGTTTAGAAGTCATGTCTGAGATGATATGCATGCTTTCACAGCATTATTTTTCTATGAGTTGGTACGTGACCAAATCTTTTTTTATAATGACATGCACGGGCCGCCGTCGTGGTCCTCAGATGAATCCTTGTTCCTGCCTTCAGCACTTCTTTGGTGACGAAGAAAAACGTTTAAAAAGAAAAAAACGGAAAAAGAAAAAAAAAACGGAGCTCCTATTGACCAAGTGATGTCAGAGACAGATTTTAATCATTTATTTATCTTATTTATTTAACTTATTGCGTTTTTATTTATTTATTTGCGCTGTTTGAGACAAGATCCGAGCTCTGCTGTCGCCACTAATCCTTGAAGGCGCTAATTGCATCCCTCTGAATTTAACTTCCTAAAAGACTGATTGTTTTTTTGGTTTTTGTCCTGTCACTAGTGAACTCTCAATGACAATGCAGTACTACACTAAAGCCTTATACATACTGTAACGATAGATCCATGCCGTTATGAAAAGGATTCTTTGTAGTTAGGATTAATAAGAAGAAAATTAGTCCCCTCTCAGTAGTAGTTACAATTTGCTTCTGTCATAAGAGCTTTAAACGTGCGGCAGAAGAGGTAGTCGTCCAGTCGGATATTTGATCAACGCAAGGTCATTTATCTGGCGCCGATACGTATTGCAATCAAAACGAATGGTTAAGTTGTTCACCGCTGATTACCGGTTTATTTTCTATTGTGCACTCCAATATTTGACAGAGCTCTGATCTTGTTCAACCCATGTTTTCTGCCAAACAAAATTCAATGATGACTGCACTATTTCATCAAAAAAAAAACAAATGAGAGAAAAATCTCAATTTCTTTTGTTTTCTTATTCTATGCTAATGACCAATGTGATTCTTTTTTTGTTTGTTTTTTTTTCTCTAAGGCTCAGTAGTGTTGCTAGAATCACATTTTACATCATGTGGTTTTCAAAGTGTTCTGGAAATCTACTGTATTTCCCAAATTTCAGCACAGATGGAGGGCTGGGGAATTGAATGTTGCATATTAAAGCTTTGCCAGGTTCCTAACGAGCTAAGCTTCTGATTGGGCAGTGCGCTTTAGGCTCCCGCCCCACCCCTGCCCCCCGTCTCTCCAGACTGCACCATTCTCCGGTCCCCTGGACTCCTCTTTTTGTAATTTTAAATGAATGATGCGTCTCAGCTTAGCCCAATAATAAAGCACAGTCTAGAATATCGTAATCTGTGTCGTGTCGTAATTTCCATCGCATCGAGATTTGTCGTTTGCTGGGCGTCTTGCTATTTTCAAGGTATTACAAGGTTTTCAAAAAGTTCTGAAGCGCTAATATTTTCTGTCAGAATGTTTCTATGATTTTAAGTAAAATGCCTGAGTTTTACTTGGGTTTTCTCCAGATGTTTCTGCATACTGCCAGTCAGCTGACCAAAAAGCAAGATATGACCAGAAACAAAAGGGGTTGGCTGGGTTCCAGTACGAATCATGTAATTTCAGCACACAAATATTAGATATTTCTTAATAAATCTCGTTTCAAACACAGTCCTGGTTAAGCACTGGAAGCAAAATATTGGAAAAACTATCAAATTTAGCTGTTTGAATATATTTTTGCTTCATTAAAAACACGGTCAGAAAATAATGTAGCATGGCAATTCAATCTAATTAAAGGTATCAATGTTTTAAAGCTACAGTTAACAAGCTTTGAGTGGCATGTCTGTAGAGCAGCTGACTCCAGGCCAGCTAACCAAGCAGATAAGCTTCATTAATCATCTATAATCAGCTCGTTATGTCCAGCACGATAAGCTGTTCAAATACAGCCGATATTTATTCTGTATTTATAGGAGCGGTCTTAGTATGTTTTTCTGAAATAAAACCAATTAGTTCATGTTATTTATGTACTTTTCATGTGTAAAGACTGTCACATTGTTTTATTTTAACTTAAATTTGAAGGTAATGTCTTGAAATTTACACACACACACAGATGCACAGAGCTCCTCGGTAATGAAACAGAAAGAAAGGTGTTGGTTGCAAATGGGAGCAACTGGCTCATATTTCCAGGGATTTACTGAGGCTGCAGATTTATGCATAATACATTGAGTCAGATTCAGAACGGACAATTGTGAGTCATGAGATTCAGTTTGCATTTACATTGCCAAGGTTTTCAGAAGCAATAAATGCAGCTCAGTGTTAAAAAAATTTCTAGGGGAAAAACATAATTCACCTAACAAACAGAGGAAATTCAGAATAAATATACATTTATTTGCACATAAAAGGAAAAAAAGAGAACAAAAAAATTTTAAAAAACAACCACGGTAGCCAATAAGAACACGATTGACAGAAATCAAATTCATCCTAATTTCCGAAAGAATTGAAGACAATAAATAAAAAGGCGTCATCGAAACAGTGAACGTCAAGTGACTCACTTTACTTTTTGTTAGCAGATGAAAAAGATATCTTCCAGTATCTGGCTCTCCTCGAGGTCCTGCTGAATGCCGTGTGAGTAGTTCCCACCTGCAGTGATCAGACTCGTTCCTCTGAGTTTGGGGCTGGTGAGGGTTGAACTGCGTTGCGCCGTCTTGGGTCTCCAAGCAGCAGGCTTGTACTGCTTCGGGGCAGAGACGGGACTGAAGACATCCAAAATCTCACTCAAGGAATTGTCCAACCTGAAAGAAAGCAACACTTTTTATTTCTTGTTTTGTTTAAGCTTTATCTTTGTTTTTGTTTTTTATTATGTGTTTGACTTTAGTTTGCTTTGCAGGATATATTTTAGCGGAGCGGGTGCCAGCACACATTCAAAACTTTTCCAGACTGAAATTTCAAAGTAATCCTGATGAGTAAAAACCCGAAAGTTCATAATGGATGGACGGACAGAATAAACAAAGGAAGGATCAAAATAGGCCAAGCTGAAATCTACTTCGAGGGGAAAATTTGTCATTCACCTTTCGCTTGTTAACACAGACTGTCTGAAAGCAAGACACTTTTGAGTATTAACAAAAATTCGTTCTTGTCAAAATACCTAACAAGCAGAGTTAACAAGTCCAAACCCACAGGGGCATCCTTGCAGAAAAAGAAAGAAGAAAAGAAAAAAAAATCTGATTTTTGCAGGTGTGTGAGAATAAGCGGGAGAGGACCTGGCGCTTTTCTCCCCCGGAATAGAAATGAGGGAGTGTGCAGCAAAATAAATAAACCAAAACGGGGGAGATTAAGCTAATAGAGATTCAATCCCGCAGCCTGGCTGGCTTGATAAATTATTCAGTGTATACACAGCCGAACGACGGCCATTCCAGATACAAAACATGAATTCTTTAAAGCACGCTCCACTGATCTTGCCAACATAATTCTCTGCTCGTTTAAAGCTGCATTGATTTGCATCGCTCGCCGCTCTCCGCACACAGCTCTCCCAGGTAAAGGCGATCTTCGGGAGGCACTTGTTGATATGCATGCGGGTGGCTGGCGGACAGACGCAGCTTCCAATCAGGGTGCATATTGGTGTTCCTCCGCACGTAGCTTTGGACCTTGATATGTCATGTTTTATAGCTAAATCGAAAGCAATACACATCAGTAGCTGAAAAGCTTTAAAAGGAACAAAAAAAAGACTACATTTTGCTTTGGATTAATTTATGCATGTACATTTCGAGAGAGCGAAGGAGCTGAAGGGTGATGGCTGATGGGGATAAAAAAGCTGAAGCTAATTGAAGTAAATCTGTCCTCCTTATTTTGCTCTGCGCCCCGTCAACCAGCAGGGGAAAAAAAATAGAAAGACAGAGAGCAGTAGAGAGAGAGTGAGTGGCTAATGTGTGTCTGCATCTATAGCAGGGACTGGAAATGAGCACTGCTGTTTAGGATAGAAAGCGGGGCAGAGAGGGAATGTGTGTGTGTGTGTGAGTGTGTGTGTGTAGAAGGGGGGGGGGAGTAGGGAAGGAGGAACTTTGGATGGGATGCCTCACTCGAAATGTGAGAATTTGCATTTTTATTTGTTGATTTATTTAATGGACGGGGCTCTCAAACAGCCATCCATCAACAAGCGACATGTCTGTAATGAATAATGCATCACTTACCGGCGGTCACAATCTATAACAAGCGAGAGGTGGGGGGGTAGGGGCTGCGGACGTAGGAGGGGGTTACGAGGTGGCATACAGTTTGGGTAGGAGCGAGGGAACAGACATGGGTGGGGTGGCGGCAGCAGAGACGAGCGAAGGCACAGAGACTGCATGAAGACTTAACAGAGAAAAGCAAGTGATTTTTTTTTTTTTGGTAGAGCAGCTTTTCTTTCTTGAGCAGAGTTTTTAATGTAGAAGTTTTGCAAAAGTCAAAAGCTGCCAGAGATTTTCTTTCCCCGTAAATAGAGTTCAGGAAAGTCTGCTTTGCTTCTGAATGGTCAGCGGTTAAAGAAACAAGCTTCTGGCATTGCTGGGAAAAAAGAAAAGAGAGAAAGAAAAAAAAAGCCTTTGGACCTGGAACAGTGGGCGATGTTGAGGGCATCCAAGAACAGCGGATGGTTGACACTTAAGTGCTTCCATCTTCCCAGCAAGTCAATACAGTAAGAACATTTCATGAAAAATAAAGTAGACTGAGTATTTTACTTTTGTGTGGGGGGAAAAAAAATCCCATACGAAGTACTTTACCAAAGTATTCATAGCCTTTGAACTTCCTTTTTTTTTCCTCAGCTACAAAGTTGAACACATTTTATTGGGATTTTGTTTGACAGATTAGCATTAAGAAATATGTAATTGTAATGTGGAGAGAAAACGGCACATGGTTTTCAGTTTGTTTTTATTGATTTCTTTTCTTTTTCCTTTTTTAATCTTGTGTAGATGGAATTTGAAAATCTGACCAAAATCAAACAATCTTTGGGGAAACTTGACATTGAGCATTTTTATCTAAACTTTTCCTACTTTTTCACTTCAACAACTGATCAGGCACAGCAACAAAACATTATGGGTTGGGATGATTAACTCATTTGTTTTGGACAAACATTAGATCTGACCAAGCTTCTTATAAAAATGATACGGCTACATTTCACTTTTTAAAAAGAGTTTCAGTCAGTCTGTAAACTGCCTTCTAAGCTGCTGAAGATAAACGCACACAATACTTTTCAGGCCTTTAATCTGAAAAGTTGTGCATCATTTACCTTCCTCTTCACACTTCTGCACTTTTTTTTGTTGGTCTATCATATAATATCCAAAGAAATACATACAACTTCAAGACAATGCTGGAAACACACAACACTGTAAACATTATTACTGCCAACCACAAATTATTCAGACTTTTCTTAGAACTTGCACTTCCTACTCGTCTCGTCTCTTTCCTTTAAGACAGCTGTCTCGCCCCGGTGCCTCTTTTCATTTGCAGTCCAAACAGTAAGATAAAAAATAAAAAATAAATCCCATAATGGCCGCTGTGTATATCCCGCATGACAATTTCCAAACCAATCAATAGCAGACGGGCAACGGTAGGATAGATGGAGATGAGATGGGCAGGGTATGCTGGAACTGTCTCATTACCAACTAGCACAGGATTCATGAAGGGATTAAGGAGGTCACTTAATGTTAACACCTGCTCTGGATTTGCAATTTGCACATCAAGATTGTAATGGTCAAGATTAAATGTCCATAAGGGAGCTGTTGTTGTCCAGCTGGGCAGAGAAGAGAATTCTTTACCAGAGATAAAACTTCACTTCTTACTGTTTCATCGGTTTATTTTATTTATTTTTTTGGTCTTTATAGCATGTAGGATCTGATTATTTATTATAGTGTTTTAATTAGAAGACAAATTATAACTGATTATTAAATAGATTCAAAAATATTTTTTCTGTAAAGGACATATAATTATTTATTATACATAAGAGAGAATGAAACAGAAAGACAGAATTAAATGCAAATAAAGAAAGACAGAATGAAAGGAAAAAGGAAAGAAACAAGCAAAAAAGAAAAAAAATTAAGTAGAGCATCTTAAAAAAAACGACAGCAGCTATGAAAACGGGTTCAATCGAATCTGGGTATTATTTATCAACTGATTACAACTCACAAAACCCATCTTAGAGGCAAAATTCCTCATTATAGTTGGTGTAAAAAAAAATACAGTGTGCAGCTAACAGTGTAGTTATTTTAATGGGCTTTGGAGGTGAAAATGGATGCTAATAAGATCTGATACCGTCGGTCCCCTGTTGGAATTAATGGCCCGCTGCCAGAGCTCCCAGCTTAAACTTGGACCACGCACCACTTTGATTAAGAGTTAATCGTTGCAAGTAGTAAACTTTCAGCCGTTTTAAAGAACTGTCTTTTAAAATGGTGAGTCTCCACTATCCTACACGCACTGCATTAAAAAGCAGACATTTTTACGAAAGGCAGCAGAAATGTGAGAAAGATCTAAGAATATAGCAGGGATAGTGTTTTAATAAATGTCTACATCATTTTTGAAACGCTTCAAAGAATCTCTTTTTTTTTTTCTTCTTCTTCTTTTTTTCATTTACAGGTCCACGGCAACCGATGAGTCCTCCCACTGTGTAAAGAATGTGCACAAGTGCATGCAGTGGGATGTTTTGCACTGGGGTTAATTACCATTTAGTGACTCGGACTAAAGCCCGACGCTCTCCACCTCATGTCTTTCTCGCCGTTTCCATTGTCCTCCATCTGGACCTAATCTGGCAATTCCTCGCTCCCCATTTTTCATGTTTTCCAATGCGCAAACACTCAAACACACTTTTAACATCTCCCCCTAACAGTTGCTGTCTCGGTCTCATTACTGTGGCAGGAAGAAAGAGAGAGAGAGCGAGAGGGAGGGCACCGTGTGCATCCAAGTCTGTTCAATTACACCTGATGCAGGATCCCTGCTAGGCCAACTAATGGAACGCAGCATGTCTCCTGACAGGCTGGCCACAGCACCAAGCTAGCCCTGTAAAAAGCTTCATTTAGCTTTTCACAGCTCGAGAACGTAGCCTGACGCAGGAAAGTCATCCTTTAGCTACCAGTTCTGCAACAACTTCAGGTCAAAGAGAAGCTGCGAGATCTAAAGTTTCCATTTGTATTCCTTATGTGTTGTGAAGCTGGAGATTCTATTTATTTATTTTTTTAAGAACATGGGATAAAAAAACAAAAAAAAAAACAACAACTCTAACCGCCTTGAGGAATCACAAACAGCTCATAAAATATAACTAATTATCTCCCCAGTGTTTTTCCTCCCTCCCTTTCCACACCTTTATCTACATGAGTAGCTTCAAGTTTCTGATCTGAGGTTATTCGCCCAACAAACCGACCCAAAGCTTCTTTTTGTGCTGTTAATTGCCTCTCGCAATTCTGATTTTTAGATCCTACGTTTCTTCGTGTGAACAAAAGGACGCAGAGCCGTCATTTAAATTAAAGCTTGACCAAAAAAAACTGTGTTTTTAAGGCCAATGTTGATGTAGAATTTTAAGGGTTTGGCAGCAGATGGTTGATATCATACCGGTATATTTAACTTGCCCATCTGTTCATTTCTTTTGTGTTGTTTGTTTAATCTGAGAAGCAGACTTTTGTCAGTGGTGGGATTGTGTTAAACATCTACGCACCAGTGGACTGAAATGTAGCTGCTTTTTCCTTCGAACGGTGGAGACATTTCCAAACTCCGTGCTCAATAAGCAACAGCTAATTGAAGCCTTGCAATTAATCGAGCCACGGATAGAGATCGATGTCTCGCTGACCGTCTGCTGCGGTCTGCATGCAGCTATTCGACTGACAGGAGGCTGTGGCTTTAAATGCTTCCACTCAGCCACAGGAACACACTGTTGCTCAAAGGTGCACCTTGTTTTTTACTGCCAGGCAGAGATGCGATGAGAAACTGACTGGTCGAAAACTTGATCTTTTTCCAGCCAGTCCAGATAATATACCACACATCACGCACCCTTCAGTGAAGAAGTTGATCCTGAGGAAGAAGGCTCAAACTTTGACACTTTCAGAGTAACTGAGGTCTTCCAAATGAATACAGAAGGGCTGTGTAAGATCTAAAAGGCGATTTAAAAGGGAACCGCACCTTTCTGTGGTCTATTTAGGCTCAGAGAAAGAACGAGACTTTCAGCAGATAATAGGAAGTCTGAATGAACTACGTCAAAATCGGTCTGGTTTAGGTTTCTTGCTCTTACGACGTCTTTTAACCTTTGAATATGTTGGATTTGAAAAAGATTTGGCAGAATTTTGGAAAACTTTAATGCAGGGTTCTACTGATTATTACTAACTACTTATTTCTAACGCTAGCCATGCTAACTGAGCTTTTCCTACAGGATGCTAAAGATATATTTTTTTGTTGGTTCTTTTGTTTCCATTTTTCAACATGAGGTAAAAAATGTTACCCCATGTTTGGAGTCCATCAACATTTGTTTGATGGACTCTGGAGTGATCACATGGAGTATTAATAACCACCTTCTCTGTTAACAGCACCTGGCATGAACAGCCATGGTTGCCTCTAGTAAATCACAAAGAGCATGTCTGTCAAATATCTAACTTAAAACTAATTTTGCTGCTGGAGTAGAAGCATTACGAGAGTAAAACCTCACATTTGGAGTGAAGGAGAAGAATTATCCAATCAAAATAGTCTGAGGTTGCTCAAGGCAGAAGTGTAAGAAAAAAACAAGGATTATGGTAGAAATACAAAAGGGGAAACAAGAAAAACTAAACAATGTAAACAGAAGATGTTTCATAAAAGTCTAAATAATATTACATTAACACTTGCTCACCTGTTTTCAGGGATGTTTGGGTTTACAGAAACCGAGGTGGGGAAACTTTGAGTTGAAGGGATTTTTGCTGGAGATGTGGCCATGTCCCTTCGAGACTGTTGTAAAGGATTATCTGTGAAGAAAAAACACAACTGTTATAAAAGAAATAAAAAATAACAGCAAGTCAGGAAACAAAGAGTATATGGTACTTAAAGAAAGCACCATACAGTCTTTCTTTTATAAGCAAAAGAATGGGGTTTTATAAGCAAACGGAATAACAAAAATAAATCAATGGTATCCAGCTCCTGCATTAGGGTTAGAAATGAAGTGGATCTTTTTTTATGTGCACTGACAGGCTTACCCTTTCCACTGGCAGAAGGAGCAGGAACAGCCTGGGCAGTCTTTTCGTACAAATTCTGTTTTGCAGAATGAGTTTCCACATTCCCAGATGACCTGCAGATCACAAGGCAGTTTTTTTTTCCCCAATAGTTCTACAGGAATCTATGAGTGTGAATTGCTTATTTGATGGCTGGGTTTAGTGTCTGATAGAAACTATTATTTGACTTACCTGGAAGGAAAATCTCTGTGTGAAGGACCCTCTGACTCTGATCCAGCATTCTTTGAGCTGCTGTCCTGAGCTGGACTGGTTCGTTTGATCCAAATCAAAACGAGGGAGGACAAAGTGAGAAAAACAGATCTGCAACGACTGACACTTGAAACATGGTACAAAGGACGGGCAGCGACAGACTGGGTGCGTGTTAATTCAGAAACAAAAGCAAACGCTCATCAACGTTGGCCCGTAAACGTTTCCCAGCGGTGTCGCTGTGTACGGGCCGTGTTTCTTTGGCTTGTGTTGTCTACCTGCTGTGAAGAAGTCGTGACTGTCGAAGCTGCTCTTTCTGTCTGCTGAGTTGCTCCTCCTGCTCAGCCAGCCGTGCCTGCAGCTTCTCCCTCTCCAACTCCAACTGCATCTTCTGCAGCAGCAGCTGGTGCCGCTTCTCTTCCCAGTCCTCTTGACCCAGCAGGGGCCTGGTCAGGGCTTCCTTTGCTTCTGCAGTAATTATGTTCCCACTTGGCAGCCTATATGGAAACACGTGCAGTACATGATCTACATGTTTCCAGTTTGGTTGTGTATCAAAATTAGTGAAAGAAATTTTCATACAACCCTAAGCTTTTCACTAGTTTGTTATATTACAACAACAAACTATGTTTTTTGTAGCATATTACGACTTAATGTGTTAGACCGACAAAGAAGCATGTGACCGTCAAGTGGAAGTGATTGCAGTCATTTTCAAGTCATTTTTGTTCATCTAGAGACTGAAATGTTTGCCTACTTGTCTTTGTAAAACCTCAGAAGCTCAGATGGGATAAAGAAAATTCATAAAGCTCAATTTTTAAGTTTAGTCAAAGAATCACAATCAGATTAATGTCTGGTCTTTGACTGGGCCGTTCCATCAAGCGTGACTTTATCTTGTTGCAAACTGTCTTATACAAGATATCTGCAGGTTTCAGCAAGTCAAATTTATACCTTTTAAAGACCTTTTTAATGCCACCTTGAATAAAATTTAAGAGAAAAAACTGTAGACATAGGGGATGGTTGGGAGGACTTGCTGCATTGCAATCAAGCACAGCAAAAACTGTGAACCTGACTTTGTGCTTCTCACACTGCAAATGGCTCTCTACAATCTTAACCCTCACAGTGGCAAACCTAAATGTTTTTTGGCAAAAACAAACGTCGTCCAGCCAACTGCTGATCAAATTTGTACTTACCTATGATAAAGTCAAAAAAGCTAACAAGTTAGATAGAAAGAATATATTAGATAAGAGGTATCCTCAACCACCTCAAGTCAGAGATTAAGATGTTTTCATGTGACTGCAACTTTTGCCTGACAGAAAAGTTCTGCAAGATAACAAAGCTACTTTAAAGAGTTCTACCACAATCAAATTTAAAACATGTGATTACTGTATTTAAGGCCAACTTAAATTTTTAATGAATTTAACACATTTTAGACCTTAAATTTAAATACACAAATTTAATACTTTTTAAGTATCTGCAAACACCTTGCTAGCGTGTTGTAGCTTTCTTTTAACAATTACCTTTTCTGTTATTTTTTAAGGCTGAAAACAAATGCATGCCACACTTTTCAGATCTGTCAGCACCCTTTTTTACTTCCACTTCAAAATGATACACTACATTCCTAATAAAACACTAAAATCCTACACTAAAGTTTGTGATTCTAGCGTATAGAGGCAGTACAGTAATAATTTTTCCAACAGTTTGTACGTCAACACTAACATTACCTTTGATGCTCCCTTGCAGTGAAGGAGTCATGATGACAATTCACTAGACAGCAGCTGCTTTCACTTCTCCTGTGCTGTGTACCACAGCCAGTGTCATAACAACTGCCTTGGCAGCGCTCACATGTGTAGCATATGTGTGGCTGCCTGCAGCCTCTTTTTTGACTCGTGTGCCGTTTGGTTGCCCCATCGTTTGGACTGAACTCTCTGTCACAGGAAAGAGAGGTAGGGTTCCTAAGCGTCACTGCAGCGCCTCTTCTTACGTTAGGGCTCCTGTACAGCGAAGCCTGCTGCACTTCGGCAGCAGCGAGGCCGATGTACGAGCTGTCAGAGAATGAGCCATTAGCTCTGCTTGTAGAGAGCCTGCTGGGGGTTTCCTCAGAACAGAGCACCTGCACAGAAACCAAAAGAACAATTAGTTCTGTTAAGCCCATTTAGAAAGCCTCTGAGAGTTTAATGAAGTGCTTCAGCCAAAACAGACTGCTCTATAAAAGTTTAATTTACAGCTGGGTAACAAAACACAAATTCTCCTATTCAACATTAGGACTTTCCAAACTAACAAAAGCTAATGCTGTATCCTGCCACAAAAAGTTTCAAGCCGCTGCTGGAGCACGGACGTGGACCGCAGTGTTTGGACACACCGTGTGCAGACGCTGATACTTCCAAAAAGAGCTGCTGGGTCATTATAGCGCCACTAATCTTTCACAACTGTAAAATTTAACAGACTAAGAGGACAACTTGGCATTTACATCAAGATCAAGGAAATCATGAGCCAAACACAGGGAAGAACGCCCCATCTCGTATTCTAATGGGGGAAGAGACTGAGTAATTTGCTGAGGGTCAGAGAGCAAGCAAACACTTATTATTCAGAGCCGCTGAGGGACGACAAGGTTGACAAAGTCACTATTACTCACAGAAGCCTTTCCCCGAGTTGCATCTTTGCCTCTACAAAGTCACCTTGAGAGAGAAACGGACTAGATATGGTCAGGTCAAATACTCTGAATTTACTTTCCAGAACCCTTTTGTTTGACTCCATTTTAAAATGTCACAGCTCAAGAACAGACAAAATGAGAAATTTGCACGGACTAGAATTGACAACTTCGGATGCATATGACCTCACATGCACAAAGCTGCGGCATTACTCTGCTAAAAATTAAAGTGGTTTAAATATGATTTTAAAAAAGCATTAAGAATTTAGACTAAAGTGTTCAGAGATATGATTATATTAGAGGTGAGCCGATCGATCGGTCACCGATCATAATCGGCCGATTTCCGTGAAATCGGTGATGATCGGGATCGGCCGATCATTGGTTCTGTTACCGATGCGGATCACCTGCATCTCATTTCTCAGCCTGTCTGTCCAGCTGGTCTCGTCTTTCCTTCACACAGCGCAAACGCGCAGCAACAAATCCAAAGCATGTGTAACTATAACGCACTGAGTGAATGAGGACGTTTGCGTGTTGCAGCGGAAAATTGAAGCCGGTCAAAATGCATCAACACAATGAAGCTAATAGACATAAACAACGACGGAGTTTGGCTACATCGAGGCTCAATGCACAAAAAGTCATGGAGGATCAGACAGCAGGTAAAGCAGCGCAGCTACAAACACTCACCGGATTAGCATGACTGTCAGAAAGCTAAACAAAAAAAATTATTTAAGTCTTGGAGCTGCGATGCAAGACGCTGGTTCTGCTGTTGAACCGCTGCTCCGCTACAGGTAGTAATATTTAATATTTAGTAATATTTGACACGGAGCCGCTTCTGCTCCACCCGGTAGAGACTCCACCGAACCTGTTTAAAGCTGCAGCATCTAACTTAAAAAAAAATAATTTTACATACGTATTAAAACTTTCTCTGTCCTAACATGAGACAGATAATCTCCAAAAAATAATCGATCTCCTCCCTGCTCTGCATAATTACTCCGCTCAGTCAAATAGCCATTCAGAACTAGCAGTAACCAGCTAGCCGCTATGCTAACAGGAAGTTTTCATTCAGTAACTCTGGATTGTTTATTGTAATGGATCCTGTTTTTGCCTTTGAATGTTAAGTTTTATACTTTAATTTTTTGGCAATGTTGAGAGGTTTTATTTTGGCTCTTTGCATTATTTAGCTTCTTCAGAGCCTCATATGTTATCAGTCTATTAAAGATAGTATTATTGATAGCAGTTCAATTTGCCTGTTTTGTTTAGTTTTCTTCTTGGAAAAGTTATTAAAAACAAGTTTTTGACTAAATTAAGGTGAATTCATGGTTCCTTTTTCCACATAATGTAACAGCAGTGTTTATGATAAAAAATAAATAAATAAAAATTATGTGATCGGTATCGGAATCGGCGATCGGCCCTCACGGGTTATCGGTATCGGGAGAAAAAAACCTGATCGGCACATCCCTAGATTATATAGGTTGTATTCATAAGATGATAATAAAATAATACTGTACTCAAGTGTGAATAATTGAAAAAAGGAATGACTACAATGCCTCAATATGTCTAAGCTGCTTAAAATATAATTTCCTTGTTAGAGAAGTTGTACATTTTTTTATGATTATAGAAAAAATTCCAGATTTTAGAGAATTGGCTGCTGTTCAAATACAACCAGGTCATTTCGTTCAGTTAGTATTCTTCAAACAAACAACTCTGACTCACTGTCACATTCAGCATGACAAATTTGTGCCTGAGAACATGACGGAGGCCGAAGGAGAACGCTCTTTGAATGTTGTCACAACTAGAGGAAACCATTATACATCACACGGTCAAAACAAGTCAAGCTGGGCATTTTCCACAACAGTAAATATTTTAAAAACATCAATATTGTCCAGTAGACTCCTAAAGATGGCCACTGGGCAGCAATCCTTCTATGTGCTGCTGGGACGGTCTACTGCTCCACTCAGCTGTAACTTGCCTAACAATGAGTTACAATCAGCAGAAAGACCCAGAGCAAATAGCTCCAATGCATCTTCGGTTACTGGGGAATTGCGCATTCTTTCGGAGAACTGCAATGTGTGGCAAACCAGATATGAACTGAAATATTTCCACCACCTCTGTGAAGTCACAGAAGGAGAACTTTGAGACAAAAGTTCCTGCAACTGGCTGCCCTGGTTTCAAATATTTAAATACTAGCATCAGTCATAAAAAGACCTTTGTAAAGTGACCTTTAATCCCAGCCTTCAGTTTTACATGCTTCGTTCAGAGCCAACTACTGTGACATTATATACATACAGTAAACAACAATGCCATCCTTGCACACCATGCCTTACCTTATTGAGGGTTGCTGGATGAGTGAGGTGAGCAATAGACTTGTTCAGCTTAGCCTGCTGCTCAGAAAGGTACTGCTGGTAGAGGCCAAGCAGCTCCTGGCACTCTTTGTATTGTAGCTGCAGGCCTGGAGGACCAAAGGTTAAGTAGCAAACAGCAGAGACTTGACTTGAACAGATTACCCAACATCCACCATGTTGGCTAACATCTTGTTACCCATGATGTTACCCGACATCATGGGTAAAAAGATGACGTTAATTAAACAAAAAGAAACGTATATAAATAGCTGCACATTTATGTTACAAGGTTATTATAACCTTATAAATTTTGTTTTTCATCTGAATGTACACAGTGCCTTTCAAGGTGGTCACAGAGACAAATTTCAGTCAGATTGAATGGAAAATTTTATCACAGATTCCCAATTGGACTTAGGCCTGTACTCTGACCCACTGTGAATATGATGTGATTTATTTTATTTTAAACCTGCCTGTGTGTTTAGTTTAGTTAAGATAAACACACAAGCAAAAAAACATTACTCTAAATCAGTGATTTATTAGATTAAAATTACTTCCAATTGAATAACTAATAATGTTCGCAGGAGCCTATTTTAGTGCTGTAGTTTGGCCACCGTCCACAAGATGGCGCTGCTGGTCATTGACGCAAGAATAAAGATGGAAAGGCTATTCCCATACTGGAAAGTAAAGCGGTCCAGAGTCCGATGAGGAAATCAAAATACAGTTTATGCGGTTCTGTTTTGAAATATAAACACTCGACAAGCTTCTTAAGTTATCACCTTAGCCTTGCTTATTCAGTCAGTATTTAATACAGCGGAGAGAAAATGTTATTTTTTTATTTAGCATGTTATAAAAAAATGTTGCCCTTCAAACAGAGAACTGCCGGATTTATACTGAGTTTGTACTAATTACAAATAAAGTGACCTTTGAAGTCAGCTGGCTGCACAGGAAGATATTTAGGGCAATTAGTGTCAAGGGAGCTGCATATGTTACAATTTTCCAGCTATTATTGAAAATATCTGTTAAACAATGTAACATTTTCCCTTTGCTTCACAATTATGCCCTATTAATGTGCAAAATATAAAATCCCAAAGAAATGCATTGAAGTTTGTGCAACGTAATTGAATGGGAAAACGTCCATGGAGTATAATCCATTTTGTAAGGAGCTGTGAAGTTTGAAATAATTTATCATGGTCCCATTTTGCTGCCTAAGAAACCTTGTTTGTTTTTTTTAGCTTCATTGCATTCTAGGCTATGTACCTGCAAACTGAATTTAAATCCTCACTGTACCACAAAAGGTGGAGAGAGCTTCAACTCTCCAAACAAATGGAGGGAAGAGTTCAGCAAAATCAAAGTTGTTGTTGTGGCATGTAGCTTTTTCGCCATCTGGGCTGAGCCAAGCTGTGTCGAGCTGAGCCGGGCTGTGCCACGCCAGGCTATTTGCCAGACAGAGAGCTGGCAGCCAGAGGAAAACTAATCTGGAACGGGAGTACTGCTGTGCCTCAGGAGCCCACTAATGACAGTGGCAGCACCACACCAACACCGACACATACAAAGATAATGAGCACGAGAATGGGGAGACTGCACACAGACACATCCGCACACGTGCAATAATCAACTCTGACGTTCTCGGACACAAACACACGTACACACGAGAACCTCATGACACTAGAGTGCAAATTCCCCACATGCACAGTAAACAGTCCACACATAAACACAACAATAAAGCAGGTTGTGCACAAAGCACGTACACACACACACACACTACCCCCAGGCTGACCATAAAGTGTATTCCTCCAGGTCATATCTTTTTATGATGGTGGCCATGCTCTCCCATCTGATGAGTTTTTCTTCACCATCCATTTGCACACACACAAAAAAAGAGCTTCCGTTTAAAGACAAAATCAAAGTTCAGAGTAGAGTCTTATTGAAGAAATAGTTGGCGGAACACTGAATAAGAAAACACTTTCCTTGTTAGACGACTTCAATCAGGCCGTGGAAATGAAACAGGGGAGGGAGGGAGAAGAGAGGAGAGAAAGGGTGACTTTGAATTGAGGACCAGACACCGGGCAAATGCAATGTAGCGACTTCCATAAACACTGAGAAAATGTGAGAGAACACTTTGATTAAACCCTCAGCCTCACTCGGGCTCCCGGATGCCTGCGCTGATCTCCATGAAAGCAGCGCTGTACGGAAAACCTAAGGACATCACAAGGGCATCACATCAAGCAAACCTGCACTGGGAGGTCTGTTTATGCAGCACAGGAGATTGAACATGCCTCTTTGGCTATAGATTACCTCAATCCAAGGCAGAATATGAAATATGAAACATATAAATAAACCAAATTCATTTAGTCATACCTACGCAAATGCCGCCTCTACAATTTCTCTGTCTTAAAACCACTCAGTAAAGCGTACTTGATTGCAGCACCGATGTCATTACGCTAAACATGCTTCCCCTCCCCCAGGGCCTTGGACCTCAGCCAGCGGGAGCACTTTGCAAACTCCCAGTTTACATCCCAACTACAAAGTGCCGACAATAACACTCACACACGCACACACACACCCCTTCCAAAAATATTCCAAAGCGAGGTGTTGGAGTGAAGAGGCTTCAGATGGAGCCTGTCAAAATGATTCACTTCCCTGTCAGGCAGAGCCTCAAATGAAATAATGAAATCCATTTCAAGGTGGAACAAATTTGCACAGAAGGAAGGGGAAGTGGGGGTATTTTAAAACCCGCTTTAGTACTCTGTGTCAAACAGATTGAGCCTGAGCAGGGATGCAAAAAGGGAGCGGGGGACAGAGAGCCTGATGCATGATGGCTGTTGAGTACATCAAAAGTGTGTGGGGAAGAAAATGGCAGGGAAGTAATAGGAGATGACAGCTTACATAATCGTCTCAATAGTACTGGTTCTGGAGAATTGAATTCAGAAAGATGTGAAAACACATCTGGATTCAAGCTAAAGGAAAAAAGAAGAAAATTGACAAAACCACCGATAGATGAGTTTATAATTCATAGACGACAAGTGGATGGAGTCAGAAGTTTGGAGTCGTACAGATCAAGTCGTATTTCACTGAAAGTTCAGGAAAGCCAACAGTAGGTGCAGCTTTACGGCTGCAGCATATATTTTGGCACCAACAAAAAAAAATGAAGTACAGAAAGCAAAATGATCAAAAACCTTTGCTAAGTTTTAGTGCATCATGCAACGCAGACAAATTAAACTCTCCATAGTTCCAGTTCAGTTATCACTCTAATTTATGTTGATGATGGACCCCATGTCTTCCACCTTTATACTCCTAAAATGGCAATGTTTACATTCTTGAATAGGAGAAGATGTTGTCAATGTTTGCTTTTTAGTGGAGGTGAACAGCAGGAGCCATTGAGCCATTCAAAAAATGTCCATAAGGGGTTACAAGAGATGCAGCGACCAGAATTTTGTGCCTGACATCCTGAAACTTGTGCTCCCAATAGCAGTAAATAGAAAGAACTATAACCTAAGACGATATAAGGACACCATTCAAAATATTTTTCAGCCTTACTGCAGTGAGCGGTCATTATTTATTTATAGTATGAGCAGAGGCTACATCACATTTTATGTGAGAGAACAGTCACCCCAAAATGAGGCTTTACTACTTAAAACAAAAACAAAATTATTCAAAAGTTCACATTTCAAACTATCTTTGGCGAGAAACCCGCCATCCCTAGCATGGCTACCGTTACTTAAACAGCTGTCTCCATATGCATGCCCTGGATAACGTGGGCCCTTAACTCTAAAACATTTCCAAATCCATGTTCCCGTTATCTGCTTTAAGTCTCATTCTTGATTGCTTTCTTGTAGCCAGGAATAAACCAGAAAAATGCCTCAATAAGCTTTAAATATATATTATATATATATTCATATATATTCTTATATGTATTATATTAAAAAATACTAAAATGACCAACAAAACTGTTGGTGACATGATTGACCTCCTCAACATCCATCCATCCATTTTCCTACACCCTTGTCCCTTAATGGGGTCGGGACGTGCTGGTGCCTATCTCCAGCTGGCGTTCCGGGCGAGAGGCAGGGTACGCCCTGGACAGGTCGCCAGTCTGTCGCAGGGCAACACAGAGACACACAGGACAAACAACCATGCACACACACACTCACACCTAGGGGCAATTTAGACAGACCAATTAGCCTGACAGTCATGTTTTTGGACTGTGGGAGGAAACCGGAGTACCCGGAGAAAACCCACCATGCACAGGGAGAACATGCAAACTCCATGCAGAAAGGCCGGGGCCGGGAATCGAACCAAGAACCTTCTTGCTGCAAGGCAACAGCTCTACCAACTGCACCACTGTGCAGCTTCTCCTCATCAACATTTCTTCTCTTTTTATCCCATTTAGTACAAATGTTTGTTCTTTTTATTCATAATACTTTAGCAACCAAACAAGTTACATACATGTGTAAAGTACATACAAACTAAAATGACCAAGTATTTTTTTAAAAATGCTCAAAATGTTATTTTATTGCAAAAGCCTAACAGCATGTCTAAAAGCTACAATGGAAAGCTAAGATATTATTGTGATAAAAATTAGGTTTAACTCGTAAGACATAAGATGCACATGAAAAGTGAAATGCTTGCATTGCTCATTGCAAAAACAATTTTTAATTAAAGTTGGGTTTTATCCATCCATTCATTTTAAATATTGCAAATTCAAACTCAACCAGAACTGAATTATGCCAATAATCTCTAATGGAGTCTTTTATAAGACCACAAGTTTCCTTTTATATTGTTTCCTCTCACTAAATAGCAGCAACAACAAACCAGACGTCTACGCTGCGTTAGAAATCCCAAATGATTTCTACCCAGGCCAACATGCCTTTAAGTACAAAACACTTTCCTCCTATCTATACCACAGATTGACTTCTGTATGTCAGTCAGTTGCAAATGTCAGCCGAATATCCCTAATATCAAGGGTACTTTTCTCACTTATCCTGGGTGGCTGGGGGCTAACGTATAGTCCCACATCCTTTATACCTCAGACAACCCTGAGTCTTGGTTAGATAAGATAAGCGGAGGCGTAATGGAATTAGACTTGACAAGACCCTCACTCAGTGCGCTTGCCTTTGGTGTCTCCTTAACCTTTCCAAGAAGTGCGCAAACCTTCTTCCTAAGAAGGGGCTTCCTGACTTTTGCACACTTTAAAGACTACGTTATCCCCCACTGCATACCCCAAGGTGCCAGGATTCAAACACTTTCTCCTCTTAAATACCTTTTAATGAAGTTTAGAAGTTTGCTGTAAATGCCAAGTCTCCAAGCTAAAGTGACTTTAATAGAGTTGTGCTTTGCCAATTTTCTCCGCTGCTGTTGCATATTGTGCAAATTACCAGCTGGGTCAAATAAACTCCATATTCTGCTGCCTTCTTAATGTAAAACAGACTGATGGAAATGCTCAGGTGGTGCCTGAGTGGGAACATAAATGAGAAGAGTTCATACATACACTTCTTGTTGTAAAATTGACTGGAAACAGACTTCATTTTATCTATAATTTTTTCATTTAATTAAATCAAGATGAGATATATATTGTGCTGCATATGATCTCCTGATCTGTAAATTCTTATAGACATCCATATTATTCAATTAGAAACTAGGCTCATTTTGTGAGACTGAAGTAGCTTTTGAGAATATCAACCTTTAAGTAGGCATTTAGGAAGGTTTTGCTAAACCCACATTTCTGCAGTGAATGTTTTAATATTGCCATGATGTAGTATTTAAATAATGTGTTTTTAAGATATCATAATTAATAGAAATAAAGCCTTGAAAACATCAGTCTGTATATGATGTGTTTCACTTAGTGAACTGAGTTACTAAAATGCATTAACCTTATTCCAATTTATTGAACACGACTGTAATCTTTTAAAAGCATTTTCATGTTAAAAGGTTCGAGGTTTTCCAGGTGAGGGAAAAATATTCCGTATTCAACAAGCCCCCGCAATAAGAGAGGGTTTACAACAAACACAGAGAAAAAACAAACAGCATTGTTCTCCGAGTTAATATCAAACCTCACGTAAGATAATTTAGACGGCCAAGACCACCAGCTCCAACCACAAAATTGATTCTGAGCACAACAGTGGATAAGCTGCGAGCAATTGAAAAAGGACAACTGAAGCAAGCATCAAATAATCTAAATGCATCTGTTTCTTTGCTTTTTGTGTCAGACCGATGGGTCTAGCGCAAGGCCTTGAGGTACCCTTACTTAAGACAACACTGCCCCCTGCAGATTGCTTTGTGAAACATTAATAAAATAGCATTTATTTAATAAAAGTGCATTGATATTAATAGACAGTTATTTTATTTTCAACAGTGTTGCTAACTGATGCTTATGCAGTGCTGATACTATCAACAGCATAAAGGCATTTTTGATATGATTTTGTATTAAACCCTACTATTGTGTTTGATAGTTTTTGTTCTTTGCATGTCAAAAATGACAAAACTTATTTGCCTTATTGAAAAAAAACTAAGGATTTTGTTCTTATCCTCTATAAGTTCTTAGACATATTAAATATGTTAGTTTATAAGACATCCATTTAGATAACCTAGCACACTTCCTTATTTCCATACATCACCACTTAAAGTTGTTCAGAGATGTTTGACTTAGTATTACGAATACATCTAATAGTCTCAACATGTCAAAACATTACAAAAGACCTGCAAACGTTCATAAATCAAATCTCCAAAGATCTAAGCCTATGCAAGTTGAATTGTAGCTGTAGTTTTTTTTTTTACAATATAAAAGTGCATCTCACTAAATAAGGATCATGGCAAATTGTATTTATTTTTAATTTGTCATACACAAATTGGCATGTAAGTGTTTGTTTCCATTCATTTTAACGATTATGGCATCAGCTAATGAAAACCTACATTGAAGGCCCCAGTGTATGGAGAAAGAAAGGACGAAATCCAAGATGCTTGAGATCCAGTTTGAAACTTGGACAGTCAATGATGGGTTGGGAAGCCCCGTCATCTGCTGGTGTTTGTTTGTTATGATTCATCTTGTACAAAGTAAGCACAGCAGTCAATCAGGAAACTCTGGACCACTTCCTGCTTCCCTCTGCAGACAAAGTTTACGCTTACTTCCTGTTTCAGCAGGACTTAGCTCCTCTCCGCTCTGCCAAATGCTGCATTAATGCGACATTCCCATTTTCTAAAACTGAGTATTAAAAGTTCCTTAGCTGTAGCCACAATCATCAAAATTAACAAAAACATATGCTTATATACGAGTTTAACTTTTTAAAATCGAATTACTAAAATAATTTAGCTTTTCAATAATGATCTAATTTACTGGGAAGCACCTGAAGGACTTCTACAACACAATGATTACCACAATTACATATAAATAGCAATGCTTTACAACATTTTCTGCCTGTGAGTTTGAAAGGATACTCTCTCTCTCCTTTGCTATCATCAGGTTCTGCTGCTCTAGATCCTGGATCTTGCGTTCAAAGTTTCCCTGTTCATTTTTCAGACGCTGCACAGATTCCTCTTTCTCCTCACTTACTCTGTAAACCAGCAAGGCACATTGTTAGAAAATAAGGAAAGGAACAGACTGTCTACACGTAATCTATGACACCAAAAGAACTCCCAACATTTCAGAGACGTTCTTTACCATATGATTTCACAGACCTGGCTAGCTCTTCAATGAGGTTTGCAATTCTCCTTTTGTCTTCAAAACACAGGTCCTTTAAAGAGATGTCGCTCTTTTCTCTGCTGCTCACCTATGCAAATAACAGTTAAGAGGTGCACAGAGTTAGCGACAAATAGTTGAAGTGAAAATCTGCCAGCCTTAACATGCTGAACTCCGGCATCTATGGGAGAGAAGAAAATGCACCGTGATTTACCTGTGGCAAAGGAAGATGGGTACCACTTGGCTGAGAGAGGATGTGTATAGTAGGTAGATAATCCCTTTGATCCCCTAATGCTTCCTCGGTAATACAACTCTCATAGAAATCACTTTGATAGTGGCCTTGTTTTCTCCCCGTCGCCTTTAGTGAAGCTTGATTTTTGCCATTAGTAGAATCCTTCACTTGGATCTTGGTGTCTTTTTTTCTGGACGAATAGATCGTGTCTGGGTCCAGACCTGGAGGTGTCTGACTTTTCAGTCCTCCATCAACTCCTAAGACAGTTAAAGAAAGAAACAACAAGCAAATACATGAGTGTTTATACAGGATTCACACATCTAGGTGTCAAGAACTGATAAAAATATTCTTTCCAAATATTTTTGGGAAATAATAATGTCATGCAAATCTTAATAACATGAACAACCCAGTGGATGGATCATACACGAAGTATACTTCAGGCTTTTCCATGATTTCCTTTTTGCCACCTTAATAGCACTGACCTGTCAAAACATGAACTGCACTAGAGCCTTGAAAGTCTGCTGTGGTATCTGGTACCAAGCAGCTCCATAAAGTCATGGAAATCTTGAAGTGGGTTCACCAGAAACCTGACTCGGTTGAGTTCTGTGGAATTTGAAATTAAAGTCTAGACATCAGATTCGTTGTGTTGCTGCTGCTGTGTTTTGGACCACTGCTAACAGGAATGGCTGGATGTCTCATTTTAAGATATGAATCACAGTACTGGGCAACTTTGATCTCATTTCTTGGTTCCATTTGTTAGAAGTTGAGAATTTTTTTTCAGCCCTTTTCACCTGTGAAGGTGCAATTTGCATTTTGACTAGGTTAAGACAATCAAAGTATGATAAACATGAGTAAAAATACCAATTTCGATGTGTTTTTACACACATTCAAAATAAAAAATAAATGCTTTTGCTGAAAACAGAAGACCACATATTAAGTAAATTGATACTTAATATCCATATTGACCATTACAAATATATTGTCAATAGACTACCATTATTCTATTAATACTTTGTTTCTTAAAAAAGCCTATTAAATTTAGCATTTTCAAGTAATTGTGCAGAATATTATACTTTGGGGATTTGCTTTATAGTGTAACAAAATTACAAAAGGTGATTTTAATTCGTTAATTAGTTACTCGAGTTGGAAGAGTTTACCAGTGCAACAGAAAGTAATTCAGTTGAGCTAAGCAACAATTCAAAATTCCCAAGATTCAATTAAGTTAAATCTTGGGATTATTCAAACACATCTAAACTAATGCAGCAATAAATTAGCCTTTCTTCTACTGGTAGGTGCTCTTCAGTGTTATTCATACTGACATAACATTAGGGACTGTTAAGACTCGCCGCAGGCTACCGTGTGACCACTGAGTTCACAGCACTGTAATTCCTGATACTAAAATAAATGTAAACAACTTAAACTTCAAGTAGCCAGCTAACATTTTTGCCCTACTTCCTTCCATTGAGACAACAACTTTCCTGTTAGCTGCTCTCACAAAAAGAAAATACTAAAGCAGGACCACTTCAAACCCCCACCTATTTGCAAAGCTCGTACGGACGTGAGGTATTCTGTGAAGCGTAAAAAGTCAAACAAAAGTAAATATACCGAAATTCTTCCAAAATATCCCCGAGTTTCCACTTTTCTTTGCTGCCGCCGCCATATCGAAACAACCGCCACCACTCCCAGAGAGCCAAGCGTTGCTAAGGTATGGTAGCCCCGCCCTTATTTTTCAACTAGGAATCTCATAGGGCGAAATGCAGAAACACGGCGTTCTTATTGGTCAAAATATGTGTCAAGGTTTGCTCGTAAACTGCTCTTGTCGCTTCCTGTGACTCGATGCAGAAGGAAGGATGCATGGAGGATTTCTGAGAAATTTCTGTTAATATTTGTGCATACATTATGATAATGGAAGACACAAAAGATGCGTTTGTGTTCAAAGGTGTTGCTGAGAGGCTGACCCTCGGAATTACTCGAATACTCGGTTTGTATTGTCTTTTATGCGTTATTGTTAGCCATTTATGCTGATACTAGCTTGCAAGAAATATGTTGCCTTTAAAACATGTTTTGCTTTTTGTCCAGAAAACATGCCAGGGGTGGTGGATGTGCGCTTCGCAGAGAGAGACCCTGCAGAAAAGAGGACCCTCCTGTCCTGGGAGCAGGTAGAATAAAATGAGCTCCTTTTCAAGAATTTCGTGTCGCCTTTTATCATATTTACGTGTAACTCATTATATTATTTCTTTAGAAAAACACGAGTATTTTACCAGAGGATTTGCGAGACTTCTATCTGACCACTGATGGATTCACATTAACCTGGAGTGTTAAACTGGACGGTAGGTGGCCTCCTAGCATAGCTCAATTTTAGCAAATTACAATGTACTAAAAGGTAATTTATTACAACTATAAATGCTAATTCCTTACATGTTTCATGTTTGTTTATGGTCATTTCATAAATTACAGTTCCTCAGAAAATTACAGTATTGCATAAAACTGTATTTAAATTAGTTTTAAATACAATATTTAAAAAATATATTTTTGGTCTTGTGTAATGACGTAGTTTTCTGAGAAACAGAATTCTGTACCTGTAAGTCAATATAAATGATTGAATGATTTTTAAATGTATTATTTGAAATAAACAAAATGTTCCATGAATATTTAGTTTGCTCTACTGATATTTGACCCACTTAATTAGTGAGTTTTTAGATTTATTCAGAACATATTTAAGTTGTCTCCACTAAAAACGACTTTTTAAATAATTATTTTTTTATCCATTCATCCATGTCTGTATGTTATCTTTCAGATGAGTGTGTCCCTTTAGGTTGCATGATGATCAACGGTGTGGGCAGGCTGTGCCCGCTGCTGCAGCCCACGTCTGTTTTCTCTCTCCCTAACGCCCCCTCGCTGGCCGACCTGGACTGGGAGGAGAGCAGCTCAGAAAGTGGTAAAACTCACCTGACTGATTCACGCACGTGCTTTATTCAACAGCCTCCGCGTGGCACTTTCAGTTACATCTGTGCCACATGTGCTTCTTCACACAGGAAAGTAAATATTTGCTCAGGATGCATTATTTCCTCTTTTTGTCAGGACTGGAGCCTGCACCGACCGCGCCTCATTTTGATGCCCGGAGTCGTATTTATGAGCTGGATTCCTGCGGCGGGAATGGAAAAGTGTGTCTGGTTTACAAAAACTGCACTCCAGGTGTTGTGTTCACGTTTACGTAATATCACTTTTTATCAATTAGAAAGGCAGAGAAAACGTGAAGACGGTGAGATCTTCTGTTACGTCATGTTGATCTCGCCGTTTTGTTTTTCAGGAGTGGTCGCACAGCACAGTGAAATCTGGTTCCTGGACCGCTCACTGTGCTGGCATTTTTTGACTGCAACATTTACTGCCTACTACAGACTGATGATAACACACCTGGGCCTACCTGAGTGGCAGTATGCCTACACACCATATGGTCCAAGCCCGCAGGCTAAGGTACATAATGGGAGGATGTACATTTTTTTGTTGTGTCTTGTTTTGCTATTTCTTATCCTCAACTAAAACTTATATTTACATATATAGTAAGCTAAAAAAAAAAAGGAGTGAAGGGGGTGTTACACCTATTTCAAACTGTAATATACATATATTTAAACATTTTGCTGGCATTTTGGTCCCTTCCTCCTAAAATAACTGGTGTAACCAGGTTAGGTTTTTAGATCACCTTTCTCACACACATTTTCAGCTAAACACACAACTTTTCTATGGATCACAACCATGTCATGTTAGAAATTCCTGCATCTGCTGCAGTGTTGATGTTGGTCTCTTCAGTCTTGTACTTTTTTCAATCATGGAGAGATGTTCAGCTTTTTTAACATGACTGCTTTTTGATATTTTCTCCAGTTACTGGCTAACTTCTTCACTATCCCTTGTGTGTGTGCGTGTGTGTATGTAGGACACTGTGAAACTTTCCCTTTTTCCTTTGAACAATTAGATGGATGTAGTAGTAGTTAAAAACTATTTCTGTCAGTTTCAAAACTTTCCACACTTGTATATTATTCTGATTCTGATTGTGTTGTTTTGTGATTTATCTGTTAATCCCCAGGTTGATAGAGAAATGCACTGGTGGAAAGTTTGAAAAAAGAAGAAGTCCTTAAAACAAATCTCCTTTGCATTCATTTTTATATAAATATTCAGGAATAAAAAATGGCACTTTTACTGTTTATCTTACATTTGGGTTTTAAACTGGACTTGTGGCTGTTAAACCACAAGGTTGTGGTTCAGATGTTTACTATTAAAACTTCCAGTGTTTTAGAATTTAAAAAAAAGAATAAATCAGAGTACTACCCATTACAAACCGTGATTTAAACCATTTATAGCTAATGGGGTATAATACAATTCGATTTGACAAGTTTCCATATTGCAGATTTTGAAACAGATCTGATTTAACGTTGTCTAGATCTGACATAGATCTTTACCACAAAGCTAAATCACAAGCAAACATTACTTTTGTGTTTTGTGATTTTTGGAACGTACAAATAATAAAACCAATATATGTGAATTTTAAATGTAATAGAAAATTTCATTTCACCTTTATTTCATTGTAATTTTATCAAAATTTGGACTGATAGGGTTGAACGTATATGAATGTTTCTCTTAAACGTTTTGTCGCTGTGCAAGTGTGAGAGCACTGGCGGTTTCTGATAAGACTCCTTGTCAGTTCTCATTTCCTGCCATTCATGTTGGGTGTGAGTTTCCAACGAATGTCCAACTGAAATTGTTCCCTCCAATGAGGTGAGGGGCAGTTACATCAGTGGATAAAAATGTGGCTCTGTTGTCCACCTGGTAACAGAGATAAGTTCAGACGTTTTTTTCTGTTTGTTTTTTTCGCTGTGTCTATATAAATTATGTGATGTTCAGTGAGACGGATCTTTGAACACTTTTGCCTTCGAATAGAAATAAAGAGGAAGATTAATATTTCTCTATTTATTGGAATAGACTCATTCTTTGATAATAGAAATTTCCACAGCAATGTAAAAAAATTGGGGGACCCCTGACTAGTTTTATCTTATTTGGTATTTTTAGCACATTGGTATATGTTATGTACTTTAAAACACATCTAGCTGCTGTTTTAAAACATAATTCTTAATCCTAGGGTCTAATCTTCTAAACCTTTTGTCACAACTCTGTTTGGAGTATCAAGTACATGTTGTGTTCATGTTCTCATGAGCTGGTTTTCTCTGCAGCAGTGGGCCTCCCTCTACCAGCCCCTGATTTTCAGCAATGAGGTTAGCCAGACGGATTCGGCTGCAGATGTCTTTCTAAACAAGCTGGATCCCACAAAGGCCTTCAGAGGCAAAGCCAAGGCACCACCCCCCAAGAAGAAGCAGTCGGCCCAGAGCAACTCTGGAGGCACTGTTAAAGGGCAAGGCGGCGCAGGAAGACAAGGTGGAGCAAAACGGTGAAACCAATCCGATCCGGAGAGAGACGTTTGCTGCTGTGCAGCTTTCTTTTTGTCTGTTTCACCTCCACATCTTAAAAAGACTGATCTGCTGTCGTCTGCTTGCTTGAACGCAGGTTTTTGTAGCACAAGAGCACGTTGTGCAGCATGCGTAGTCCATAACCAGGATTTAAATGGCCTCGCCTGTGTTCATTTTGGTATTTACAAGATGTCGTGAAAATGTGGACGGATTTAAAACTTTACCAGAAAATGAATCCTTCTGAACTAACCTTGAGCCAGTCGCTGGTTTCAAGGTATACAAAGATTTTGCAAAGAAATTTCACACCACCTTGTGTTGTTTTTTCATGCTGTTGCAAAAAATCAAAAGAAAACTGAGACAAGTATACCACCCATCACCAGCTAATATTAGACATTTAGCTTGAATGCAAAAGGGAATAGAAATGTGTGCAATAACCACTGGAAAACTGTTGCTGTCGTTATTTTATATTGTTTTTCTTATTTATAATGTATAGAAATTGACATAACAATTAAATGTAACTTTCAATGTATACAAGATTGTTATAACTTTAGAAGCAATATGTCAATACTGCTGCAGAAATTATGATTGTCTCCTATGTTTTGAATAAAATGACTAATTATTGTTACACTTTTGTTGTAAATGTCCGTGTGTGATATTTGCACCCGAGGTCGTCATAAAGTGTGTCTCATAGTGGCTGATGCCTAATCTGAGTTCATTTAAATCAGTGTTTCTACTAACCGTTACAAAAAAAGCAATCATAGAAAACATTTGGCATTAAACCAGTAATAAATCTTTCTTTTCATGTTTTCTGCTTCAAGAAAATATAAAAGAGAACTGCTTTATGGTCATGAAGTTATGTGACCGTTCTGTGGTATTTCAAGCACTTTGCCATTAAGGTATTCCACATGTTTCCGTTTTTGTCCAACGCGATATTCCATCCAGTGTTTTTGTTGAGTAGGATTTTTCATCATAGTTTTACGGTGTTCATTTTTGACACAAAAATGAAAAATGGAAAAAATGACTAAAAACTACTACAAAATGGTCAGGATTGTCTTTAATAAGTAAAAAATATTGAAAACCAATTACATCTAATTTCAACTGTGCAGTTGCAGTGTTTCTCAAGCCCATATATTTCACTAAGAAATTATTTTCTTTTAAGTCGTAAGAGACCCTAAAAAAATCTATTTGTCTGACTTCATAGATTATACCAGTAACTTTTGTCAACTAAAATATAGTTTGTTTAATAAATCAAAACAATTCTTAAAGGAAATGAGAAAGGACTAAATTGGTAATAAAACTGAATTACATTTCAGTCAAAAATGTATAAGTCTAAATCAAAATCCTCTTGCATTCTGATAGATTTTCTCTTTGTAGTTAAGGGCTTTATATTCAAGTCTGAAAGTCATGTTTTCTATGAACAAAATTCACAAAATACTTTCAAAACCATGAGTTCAAACAAACATGTCCTTTCTAAATATCCCGTCTGGACGCAAGATTTTGTACAAGGACAACAAGACAAAAAGCCTAAATATTAAACACAAAATAGTGAAAAGGATAAACTGATCTCCCCAAGCCCCTTTGTGATTGTGTTTGTACACGAGGATGTAAGGACATTTACTCAACCCACAGGCCAGGCCTCAGAAGAAGGTTACTGTCGATGTTATCACTGATGCTTCAGCCTTATGCATTTTAAACTTCCCAAAGTTTAAAAATGTTTTGGAGCACTGCAACTTTAAATGTTGTGGTTATTTAATCAACGTTGACAAACTAAAGGCATATATTAATATACTGCATTGCAGCATTTCAGGGCATCTTTTTTCTATCTGTCATACTTCATGTAAAAAAGAAAACCTGATCAGACTCTTCCTGACTGCTGTGCATTGAACTGACGGAAATCTATTTGAGGGAACTTATTTCAGTCCTTGTGCTGCTGCCCTTTGAACACTGTGAGGAGCTGGCTCCTGCTGCTTCTATTTATTTTCAAAAAGTTGTTTACGTCTTGCATACCCTACGTTTCACGAAGGACCCCAGGCTCTGATCACTGCCATATGATCTTTTGCCTTACAATACTTCTGCCTTCCAAGCATCTCTATGCCGCTATTCCCAACAGGAGATAAAAACTAATCACAAAACAATTGTCTTTAATTGTCTGTGTGGCAAGAAACATCATTATCTTTGTTTTAAGCATGTTAATTCCTTCATAGTTTAAAAAAATAGTAAGAATAAGTTAGCAGAAAACATTGAAAATTGGTTTAATTATTATAAAATTATGCGCACTGCAGGTATTGTTCAAGTGCTTCAGGAATGTTGTGCAGCATGTTTCAATAGCATCCTCAGATCTTCACAGCTGCACAAGCTCTTTGTTGTTTCCATAAAAGTTTCACGTGGAACAGATGTTTCGCTTCTTCTTTGGTGGGAGAGATTATTCCTCATTGGGATCCTTCTCCTGGTACTGTTCAGCGACGGCTGGGTGGTGCATTTGTATACATACCTTGTAAAGCCCTGCTCCCAGCACTGCACCTATAGGAGTAGCCACTATAGGGACCCAGAACCAGAAATGTCCAGCCCTACAAAGAGAATGATGGACATATCAAAACAGTTGAGGGTGACCAAAAACAAAGTACAGACTTTATCGTTAAAAGTTAACCAAAGCGTATCTAAAAAAAAAATTCCCTGCGTTCACCTGAATACATCCAAACCCCAGCCTGCCATTGCAGTGAAGAGCCTGGGTCCAAAGTCTCTGGTGGGGTTTATAGCATAACCACTGTTGCTGCCCAAAGAAATGCCAATGAGGACCACCAGGAGACCCACAAAAATAGATTCAGCCCCTTTGGCAGCTGGTTTGTTCCTTTCGTCACCTAGAGCCGTCAGACACAGCATCAGTATGGCCGTGCCAATAACCTGGCAAACACAACACAAACAATAATGACAACGCCGCTTCCCACGGTACGAAAAATACAAATACTCAACAACGCAAAACACTGCAAGCAGCAGATTTTAGATTGAGCACTGGGATGGAAAGAAAATGATACAAGGCTTAACTTTTTCTTCTTTTACAAATAAAAATCTAAAAACCGAAGACCGAGAAACCCAACAGACAGAGAGCGGATGAAGTTGCGGAGATGTTTAAAGCCGAGTTGTGTTATAAACCACGCTGAGATGTTTAAACTGCCTTTAAACATCTCATGGTGCACTGTTTTGTTTATTATATGAGCATGAAAATGGCACAGCTACTTCAGTGCTTTAACAGGTCAAATGAACATCATGCGTTATAATAGCCAAGTCCACGTCCGCAAACTAAATCTGACTTAGAATCGGTGACTGAGCAGTTTATGCTCTCAGAGGTGCTCTCCATACAGTTTCCAGCATCCAGTCCAGCTTGCAGACTGAACTTTACCACAAGAAGGAAGTTTGTGAAACAGTTGTTGAAGAAAGAAAAAGGGATAAACTCAATAAATCTGATTTGTAGTTGTAATTCTTTAGCTAAGTTTCATTGCTACCTGGTCAACAAAGCCACCTAACACAGAGAGGTATGGTGCTGGATAAGTGGCAAAGATCCCAGCTGTGGCTCTTTCTCCAGTAACACTCAGGTTTCCACCAGAATAAGTAGAAATGGCGTCTGTAAGTAAGTAAAATGACATAATTTTTTATTTGAAACCATCAGAAGGAACAGTAACAGTGCATGTCAAGTGTATAGTATCAGCAGACTTACCAAAGTAAACCCCATAAACTGTTGCTGCTCCAAGAAACGACCCAAACAGCTGAGCACAAATGTACAAGGGGAGCCTCTTCCATGGTAGTTGGCCAAAAACACACAATGCGAAGGAGACTGCGGCATTCATATGAGCCCCTGGAAAAGAGAAACAAAAGGGTTACAAGAGTCATGTCGTCTGCATATGAACAACGAAGCCTTAGAAGTCATTTAAGGGATCTATTCTCTTACCAGAGACAGTTCCTCCAATATGAACCCCCATTGCAACAGCCAGGCCAAAGCCAATGTTGATGCTGAAGAACGTTCCGAATCCTCCTTTACCAGTCACAACCTGGGCCACCGAACCCAGACCAAATGTCTGGCAAAACAGAAAAAAGGAAAAATATCAACAGTTTAAACACAAGTTTAAGTGAAAGTTAAGGTTTTCTTCAACAAGTTTGTGTGACAATTTGTAGAGGACCACAGGATTTACTTTGGGGTTTTTTTTATCAAACATTCTCCTCCTGAGATTTACAACTTATTAAATTTTCAGATGTTTCTGGAAGGAAGGACGTTTTACCATCTTAATGCTGAATATATTCTGCTGTTTAGATAATTTTCCTCTGCTTAATACTTTAAGCTGTTATCTTTGTTTTAAGTGCCCATCCATCATTAAACAGTAACTACACCCCAACTACTTATAGACAAATCCAGTAAAGTCTAAAGCCCTTTGTACTTCCAAGACTCTGTAAGGGTATCAAATATCGATCAGAAGATAACCATCACGTTATTATCTCTTTATTCCTGGGAAACTTACATGTTTGAATAAGAATAAACTAGACTGTCTCCAATCAGTTGCACAGCTTCTAACAAACACACAATGGAGACAACATATTGAACACATTTTTTGTCTCATTGCAGTGGTTGTTTTGAAATGTCTTTTACAGTGTTAAGCCAACACAAGAATGACATAGACAACCCAAAAATGTGGGAATTGTCAAGTTACTCCAGCAGTCCAGAAAAACAAACTACAATCCCAACCAAGTGGGTCAAGCAGGTCCCAGAGAGAGTGGGTGGTTCAGAGGCCACTTCAGTGAAAACAACAAACTCTGGCAGAAAGTGTCTGGTGAGCATCCAGATAGGACAGAAAGGACAGACTTAGTCAGTGGAGGAGGCAGATCAGCCTCGACACAGTCAGAGGACTTGGGGACAAGTACTTAAAGTGGCAGGCCATCCTCAACCCACTCTGGGAAGGCACTCGCTATAAGAAGCTGGCCATCCATCCCTCTGTTGGAATGCAGTAGCATGAAATGGAAGGTGGTCCCTGCTTGGCCCTTTTGCTTTAGACAGGATGTTGAGACAGAAGTAAGCCATTCTCCACCGCCTTTGGTAGATCTAGGTATCTGAAGAGGCAGACTGTTTAAGCAAAGTGCTGCCTGTGGCGATAAATGATATCACCATGAACAAGGCTGGGTTGTTTGAAGACCTTGGACACTGGGCAGAGGATGAGATAATGAAAATGATCTGGAAGAACTGCATGAGAGGACAAGTCTCTTTCTTAAGATGGAAACCAGAAACTGGAGTCAAAATATACTAGTCATTGTATTTTTTTCAAGCTTTATGACACTTTTATGTTTGTTTTTCTTACATATAGAAAAGTTGGTAATACTTTATTTTGAAGGGGTGTGCAAAACACTGACATAACACTGTCATAAACATTGCATAACCTGTTATAAACATGAACGAGTTTTTATGAATGTCTATGACAGTTGTCATGAAGTGTCATTCAGTAAATGATACTTAATGCAAAGTTGCTCTAAAGGTTGCATTGAAAGCCCATTAAAAGTGCCAATGTTGCATTAAATTGTCATTATTTACAAAATCATCCAAAGTTGGCACTTTTAGTGAACTTTTAATGCAACTTTTAAAGCAACTTTGTATTAAAGTTGTCATTATTTACCGAATTATACTTCATGACAACTATCATAGACATTCATAAAGACTTGTTCATGTTCATGACAGGTGTTATGTCAGTCTTTTGCACACCCCTTCAAATAAAGTGTCACCAAAAAGTGCTAAATAGACAATCTCTACTCGGTTATAAACCTATGATTCATCATTGCCTCTTCTAAATCTGAACTCTGTGAAACACTGTTCGGAGAGAAAAACGCTGACACTGACAAACAACAGGAAATAGTCAAAGCTGGATTCTCGCCGCAAAATCTGATAAGTGTTTAGATCAAAGGAGTGTTTAAATTTGACTTTGTTTGCACCCACTTATTTATCTGATAGTCATTGTCAAGATTTTCTTTTCTACTGAGTCTGCCTTCTAGTTTCTCCTAGTGTGTATCGGATTACTGTGACCTTTTGACAGATAACGTGCCTTTTGAAACTCTCTCCCTGTGGCCAGCAGCTTGACCATTGCTCTCGTGACGCAGCATTTCCTGGTTCACCCACCGGCGCCCACCAATCCCTTCTCACAGAACATGTTACATAAAAAAACTGCTTGTCTGTGTGCATTAGAGAGTCGGGACAGGTTATCAGGGTGAAGAGCATGGTATTAATAATTAATGACATATGGTTGTTGTTACTTATGCAGACAAATCATATGTTTTGAACACGAAGGACAGTTATTGATAAAAAAAAAACTACAACAGAATATACAGGATTCCTTTCTGCATTTCTCTTCTTACCATCATGACATACGTTGAAAGAAACTCAGCAAGTCCCACTCGTGAGAGTTCATTCAGTAAAATCCTGGGTCGCCCTACTTCCAGTTTGCCCTGCATGGAGACCTCCATTTCCACTGACTGCACCATATCTTTGATTTTCTCCTCTTTGCTTCGCTCTTTTGGCAGAGAATGTAGATTTGTCAAAAAATTAAAAACTTACAGGCCTCTCCTCTTCAGACTCCTGTGAAAAATATATAAAGTCTCATGTCAAATGGTGGGGGGAAAAAAAAACTAAATTATTTCCTCTTCTCTTCTGTTTCCCTTTCCACCCACTGTCTGTGTCTGTTTGTGTGTGTGTGTGTGTGCGTGTGTGTGCGTGTGTGTGCAGTGCGTGCGTGTGTCTGTCTCTCAGCCTCCCTCTGTCTCACTAACCCATTGGGTTTGTCCCACAATTTATAGCCCTGATCCAACCCCACCTTCTGACGGATTTACTCAAAACCCACAGTCAGATCCTCCAATACTTTTTGGCCATTGAGGAAAATCAATTTGCTGTACCCAACACTCCTATGAGAAGGCAGAAGGGCATAAAAAACAGAGCTACAAGATCTTCACTGAAATCCATCGTGGGCCTTGCCAAGTCTAAATTCATGTTTTTGCTGCATTTTTACACATAAGCTCTGCTGATTGACAAAATGTCCCAATATGGAAAAAAACAGCACAAAGTATAAATTGCAAAGTATTGCTTCAATGTCACAGATGATCTACACAAAACTACAAAGTTCACATAATCACGTTAATCATGCGCTAAAAGCCTGACACAAAGGGAGGAAATGAGATTTAAAGTGAAAACAGCTGATGAAGCCTCTAGTCACTTTCTGCCGAAGAATTTACTGTACTGTTTTTAATGTCTATTTGAATTGCTTCACATGAATATTGAGTGTCAGCGCCTTCTGAAAATCGAATAGCTTTTCCTCCAGTGCCACTTAGAGGCTGATATTTGAAAGACGGGGTAAAATGCAAAACCAGTCCATTTGTATGGTTCTATGGATGGATGGATAAAGAAATTTATCACTTATCGTGATAAATTTCTTATCACGATAGGAAATTTGATTTATAGCTGTCACAATAAATTCTAATTAATGATGCTTAAAACCTCCCAAACTGTCTTTGTCAGGATTTATAGTAAGAAATCCTGAAAGTATAAATGGATACCAATACATTTGAAAATGCAGTTTTCAAGTGCAGCTTAGGCTATGTTTACATGAGACCACTGGCTAATTTTCAGATGTTGATTGGGAAAAAGCTCAACTCTTAGATGGCACTAAGAGTTGTAAACAGTAACCCCTCTCTCTCCAGTGAACAAAGTCTTCATGTAACACTTAAAACCTTTTTTGCACTGCAGTGGCTGGCTGGACCGTCCCCGTTTCAGTTGGCCCCAGTTGTGTTTGCATTGAGAGTGCTGCCTCGAAAGTGCATCATAGATCATATGTATGTCTCCAGAGACAGCGGGTCACTTTGGTTTTTAGTTCTTTCGTTTATTTCATTGTTTTTATGGAGTTATGGGGAGGGAAGGACTGCTTGAGTTGTGATGGTGCAATGTGGATTCTCCATTCAGATTGCTGAATATTATTTAAACCGAATGAGAAAAAAAAAAACACGCTATTGAAAATGTCATTGTTATTTTAAAATTTATGGGGCCCATATGTTTTTGACGTCGAGCACCACTCTGTCTCTGACCAGCCCCCCTGCCAGTGCAGCCATCTGTTCTGCGCATGCGCGCTTTCACACCGGCGGAGTATTTCACACGTCCGCAGGAGGTGTTACAGAAAAGTTTCTCCCCGAGACCAAGTTTCAATAGTGATGGAATGAGAGACTCCGGTCACTGATGTGTAAACTAGCGAAACTCAGTCAAACAGCTAAAAGATATAAGGAGTAGTTCTTATCCTCACTTACCGTTTTCGAAATAGTACCGCAACATATCATGATAAAACCTTCGCCGCCGCCCATTAGCCCAATTTGGCTACCACAGTGACTATGGTCCTCACAATACTTGACTATTATGTGTACATGACAAGAACATTTGATGAAAGGTCCCTAAGCAAGGCTGGATTTTCTTAATTTAAGAGCTATGGATTTTTGTAACTGAAACACAACTGAAGGCAAAATACATTACTAGATAAAAATGTACACTGCTATACGTTTTATCAACAGAAGAAAAACAACAACACATGCCTGCGAATACATAAATACTTACATATAAATACTTACAAAGACGAAGGTTTTTCAAGAAAACAAAGTATTCAAAGTACATTCAGATGTTCAGGGGCAGTTTACTTTCTTCCTACTGCCTAAATTCTTGTTGACAAGGTAACGTGTAGTTTGCTGCTAAGAGCGCTCACTCGGTCAAGTTTCTGCAAATACAACATGACAAAGATCGTTTGTAATACAAATATCATACTCTGACGAAATTTTTAAAAAATGCCATTTTTTGCATACATTTACTCATACAATTTCCAACTATGAACGTATTTAACAACTTATGAATGCAACTTATTTCTACTACAGACTAATTTACAGTATTTGACCGAATGGCATCACACTTCATATAATCACTATCACTACAAACATCAATACAACATATTTAAACACGTTAGGTTTTTTAGCATGAAATAATTTTCAACTCGTCTTGTACAATCCGTACTTCCAGTTTGCAGACCTTATTGCTGCTGGGAAACGTTTTCACTAATAGTCCCATGGGCCTTTTCTTCCAAGATGACTTGCATGTTCTTCAACAGAACTACATAGCCTTTTCCTTGATGTTGTAAGGTGGATTAATATTCTCCCTTCCACATATTCTAAAATGTATCAGCAAGATGCTGAATATGGTTATATTGTTTTCTAAACAACTGCCCTAATGAAAAGTTCCCAAAATGGAGCAGAAATAGCATTCATGTTCTGTGCTAGTTCCTTGGGTGAACAACTAACACAGTGCAGGATTGTCAGGGTTTCCAGCTATCCAATAACCAGCACCACAGACAGCTCCTGAACTTATGTGTCTCCCTTGATGAGCCACTGTGACGATGTGGCTGGTAGATGGGAGATTCAGAGGATGTTTCTCAGTGTCTGTGAAGTTGGCTGAGGAGAGACAACCACCGACTCATGTGAAGTTGTTGTCCACTGCAGGATTGAGCTGTTTGAGTGTGTCAAGTTTTGCGTTCATCTGTTTTCCTATCTAAAGTTTTTTCAGTATCTCTTTGTAGGCGTCTTGTTTGACGGCTTGAATGATGACTTCTTTGGATTGTATAGGTTCTTGGGTGCTTGTGTCTCTCTGAAACTTTCACATCCCATTTGTCCACTCATCTTTTCCAGCATCTTGGTATTTGAAGGTTTTCAAGAGCTTGCAAAAAGCCTTTCCATATGTCATGTTTATCAGGGGTTAGGGGTATTCTAGTCTCTCTTATCTTATCTCATCTCATCTCATCTCATGTCATCTTATCTTATCTTATCTTATCTTATCTATCTTATCTTATCTTATCTTATCTTATCTTATCTGACAGTTCTCTTAAGAATGCTTTGCCCTAATTTATTATGTCAGCAACAAAACCTTAAGAGTCATATATACTATTAACAATGCTCCCCTGTTGGGGAGCATTGTTAATAGTATATATCAACAATGCTCCCTGTTTAAATATCCCCTGTTGCTGGCGCAGGGATTAAGCACAACCCACATATGGAGGCCTTATTCACTGTCACAGGTTCAATTCCCAGTCTTGGCAACCTTTGCTGCATGTCTTCTCCCTTCTCTCATTAACCACTTTCCTGTAAATTAACTATCAAATAAAGGTCACTAGAGCCAAAAAACAATGCTCCTCTGTGTGTGAATGGTTTGGTCTCACTTGATACATGGTAAATGAATCAGATTGTAGATTCCTATAATCCGATGCTTCTCTGAACAAGGAGAGGGTCTAGATCAGGGGTCTTCAAATCCAGTCCTTGATGACCAGTGTCCTGCAACTTTTACACGTGTACCGTGTCCAACACACCTGAATCAAATATTTACATTTCTCAGATCCATGTTCTTTTTCACCCTGTTGTGTTGTCTTTCTCATGCAACAC